>LR738709.1:295054628-295121240 GCA_902687465.1 Secale cereale
TGAGCAACATCACATAAAGGGCTTATTAATAAAAGAATGCCACAGTCGGACGTCTGAGCGACATCACATAAAGGGCTTATAAATAAAATAATGCCACAGTCGGACGTCTGAGCGACATCACATAAAGGGCTTATAAATAAAAGGAATGCCACAGTCGGACGTCTGAGCGACATCACATAAAGGGCTTATAAATAAAAAGAGTATAATGATGAAATACTTCTGAAAGTAAATCAATACTGAGATAGTTGGTGAGTTCATCTACCAAATGAACTTGACAAAAACACTACTCTGGTTACCAACAAGAACAAACTTGAGACGGTCACCGGGTTGACATGAAGATTGACCCTAGGCCATAAACATGGCTACTGAAGGAATTTTAACTCTGCAGAGCTTGTACTATTAGTTCATAGCCGACGGACTACACTAGCCATGGGGACTAGTTCCGTCTATGGTGTTTTAGTAGAAACCCAGCTAACCAGTACACACCCATTTAACATCCTGCTGACCGGAATCACCCGTGACAACATTCACGAAAAACTCTAAGACGGGGAGGCTACAACCTCGAATAGCATAGGATCAAATTTATATATGCGCGCTCTAAGGGGTGCCCCTCTCTCGGTCCCAACCGGAAACACCCATGCCCCCTGACCGGATGACGAGCTTTAATCCAGGGCCATGGAACCCTCATCCCGGCCCCTCTACTTGGTGTGTACTCGGGAAGTGGTTTACAAATGACTAGACCGTAATCCAAACAAACGGCCTATGATAGTACCGAAAAAGGAGACGAACGGAATCATGACATGATCTCCGTTGATACTGAGTTAACCAACTACTGGCATGCTCCAACAATACTAGCATTCCACCCATCATATCACCATATGATCGAGGTGGTTCAAACATTATCTTTCGGGGCTCACCCGAAGCTTACTTGCATGAAATATAACCATACACATATGCCCATATGATCATGCTTATGAAACGAACTACTCGAGCAAACATGCAACACACTCAGCATATCAAAAGTTCAAACATGCTTGCCTGGTTCTGAGAAGTAGGAGTCTAACTCGGTGTGGTTCGCGTCTCCGTCACGACCTCCGGTATCTACGTATTCAAACAAATAAATACTAACATAAATACGGCGCGTGCAAACAAAGTTGCTCCAAAAAAATTCACATAAATATGACAAAAAATTCACATAAATATGACAAAGATATTAGAGTTTCTGTCCAGGGACGCATCTGTAATGAAACAGAAAAGTTCCAGGGCTAGAACAGAAAACAGCAAAGCGAATCGGTACGCAGTACGTCAACCGCAGAGGGGAAATGTACTTTGCCCGAATGCGCTTACAGAAAACGGTTCGGAGGGGAGAGGTGTGAGGCTGACAAGGGGCCCCATGCGTCAGGTTTGAAAACTGGAGCAGAGTCGCGCCGGCGCCGGTGCTGCGGTGGTCGCCGGCGCCGATCCACGGCGAGTTAGGGGAGGGGAGTGATACGTACGGCTTCTCGGTGATCTTCCACATCGAATGGTGGTGGAGTTGAGCGTCAGCGAGCTCCACGTCGACGGCGACCCTGTCTCCGGCGAGCGGCGGCTCGGGAGGTCGTGGGCCTCGTCGGAGAGGGTTCCTGGGACCAAATTGAGGTGGGGTTCAGGTCTAGGTGGGTGCCACGGTGCTACGCTCGAGTCCACGGCGGCGGAGAAGCTCTCACCGGAGTGAACGATGCTGGAGCCCGAGGCGGAGGGAGTTGGCCGGAGTTGGGGAAGAAGGGCCCCTCGAGGCTCCTCCAGAGGCTGGGCGTGGTCTAGGGAGGTAGTGAAGGTGTGCGGGCTCGAGAACGAGCTCGGGGGTGCCTTATATAGCCGGCCCGAGGTGGTTGCCATGAATGGATAAGTCCGGCGAGTCGATTACGGTGCTGCAGTGGTTGGACGGCGGAGTTAGGGGCTTGAGCATCGTCTAGGAGGTGTAGTGGTTCCATTCCCGCACCTAACTTAGCAGGGGAGAGGGAGTTACGGGCTATCCTCGATGGAACGGTCGCGCGGCACGTCGATGACAGAAAACGCGCTCTGCGCGCGCCAGGCCACGACGACGGTGCGGCAGGCGTGCGCTGGCATTGGAGGTGGACACGCGGAGCGCTGGAGTGCTTTGGGCGGCGCTAAACGGCGTCGAGCTGCGGGGTTACTTCTGTCAGCCGCCACGGGCGGCGCTGTTGCCGTGGCAGTCGCCGGCGCGGTCGTTCCAGGGCGCCACCGATGCCCAGATGCAGCCAAGCAACCGTACGGCGCTCTGGATAAGAAGATGGTGCAGTGCAGCGTCGAGCCAAGGAGGTTACTGGTGAGATTGTCGAAGAGCCTGACGAAACTGACGAACTATCGAACTGTCCGTCGACAGTTTTAGTTAACAGCTTCTGAACTTGACAGTACAGTGTATGCTAAGTGTTTGATGAAATGTTTCTGGCATGTGGGAAATATTTCTGGTGCTGATATTTGGTGGAGTGGCCTCTTGATGCATCTAGAGGCTGCCTGATTTTTCACAGGATTTTTGGAAGAAGATAAATATGAATTTCACCAAATTTTGCAAATCTGGTCCAAACTTGCAGCAGGTGAAATTAGAAAAGTTTGAACTATGGACCAGTGAAACAAGATGGATCTAGGTTGTGGGTACTAAGGACCATCTAGGAGAGTTGTTTTGGAATCAAATATCTGGATGGAAAAGGTGGCTACTTTGTAAATCACCAAGGTCCACTATAAAAGATAGAAATAGTTTTGGAGTGAAATAAATAGAGGAAAAATCCCAATAAGGTCAAAACTTACTGGAATTCATGAGAGACTTGTCCTAAGGTGTGAAGAGGGTTTTGGAGATAAATATTTCTGTTGGGGTCATGGCAAGATGAAGGTTGGGGGGGGGGGGAAGATAAGCCCAAGATCAAATTTGAAAGACATAACTCAAGTAGGGGAGAATTCAAACAACCTCTTTGAAACTCAACTTGGGCTTGAGCCAACCCAAGAGAAGATCTTCAAGGTCAAAAACCAAGCTTGAGAAATCTCCAAATCCTTGGCCAGAAAGATTTTAGAAGAGGCTCAAGAAAAGATCAAATAACCCTCTTCCAAAAGGCCAAAATTTTGGAAGAAAACCAACTCAAAAAAAATCGGGGTGTTACATATACCCCTTGCTACTACTACTTACTTGTAGCGTGGGTTTATACCCCCCGCTACTACAAAGTTGATAGTAGTAGCACGGGTTTATAATCCTTGCTACTAGTAAGTGATTTCCACCGAGCCCCTCGGGACTAGCCGTAGTAGTAGCGCAGGTTATAAACCCACGCTACTAGTAAGTTGATAGTTGTAGCGTGGGTTATAAACCCCACGCCACTACTAAGTGGTCTCCACCATGCACCCGCGACATGGCATACTAGTAGCGTTGGTATAAACCCAATGCTATTACTAAGTGATCTCCTTGCCACCGCCACCTCCGCCTCTCACCCCTCCTCCGCATTTGTCTCTGTGTTTCTCCTCCACTCCCCACGACTCCCCCAACCAACCCCGTCGTCGCCGCCGACGCCGATGACCTCCTCTCCCCCAACCCCATCGTCGGCGCCCCCACCTCACTAGCAGCCACTGCCATGGACAGAGCCACTGCCTCTCTCGGTGCCCACAGCCCTAGCTCAGGCCGCCTCGACCCACCCACTGCGTCCTGCGTTCACGTGCGAGATCCGCGTCCTGCGTTCATGGCCAAGCGGGCGTCCACGTGTGGATCCTCCTCCTCACCATGCCCTTGTGCCGACCATGAACCCTAGATAGGGACCCCCTGCTCCGGGCACAGCACGGCGCGGGGAGGGATACCTCTTGCCCGCCACCGATGCCGACGGCCCGCCGAGGTCCAGCTACTTGCTCCTCCGACCCTCCTGCTGCTAGTGCGGACCGATGCTATGGAGGTGAGGTTCCCGCTTATCCTCTCTTTCTCTTCACCGCATGCAACCCCTGACCCCCTTGGATTCGATTTGGCAGGCCGTGTGGAGATGCCCTCCCGCCGACACGTTCGACGCACCAGATCTGGAATGCGAACAGGGTGCGCAGGTGCTCCGTGTCCTTGCTTCTTCCGTTCTGGGATGGCACTCCTCCGACGCCATGGACGGACAAAGGTATGCATTTCTCTTCTCCCGCTTACCCTCTGTTCGTATCCTTCCTCCGTCTGCTTGCTGCACCACAGCAAGTAATAATTTTTTCAGATATGAGAAGAGGAGAGGTCTTGCAATCCAACTTACCTGTATTCTTGAACAAATGAAGCACAATACTTTGCAGCACCTTAAGTTTCAGACAGAATAAATTACTGAAAGCACATTTGCTCCCTGGGTGGTTTCGGTAATTAATGACAACATACTTTGTGGTTGGACTAATGCTTTTATCAAGTATATTTCAGGAAACCCAATCACATTGGTATGGCAAGATGACTGAAGAAGTGGACCCCTCAAATGCTAAGGCAAGCATTGGCAAAAGCTCAAGACTCCATTTCTGGTTTAGTGATCAAAGATCACATTGAGTCCATAGGAAAAGCCAATACTATTAAAAGGGGATGAGGTTGTGTTGATGATCTGGTTGCTCAAGTGCTTAGTGATTTAGCTCCTTCAACTATCAGCACCTTTCACTACCAAACACACCCATAAGTAATCTCGGACAAACCGATTCTTCCAACTCAGTCCCACCGAGATGAACCACTTCTGCCATATTCCAAACCCTAGAAAAATCGGTCACACCGAGTTTGAGATCGGTCTCACCGAAACTGAACTGCCAACCTTCTGTAAACATTTCACATCATTTCGGAATAACCGAGTTTGTATTATCGGTCTCACCGAAATGGGCAAGCCTCTATCTTGGCTCAAATCGGTCTCACCGATAATTCATTTTCGGTCTCACCGATTCTGGCATGTTCTTGCTCTTTCTCAAATCGGTCCAACCGAGTTTCCTTTCTCGGTCTCACCGAAATCTCCAACGTTCATATCAGATACACTTTCGGTCCCACCGAGATGGTATTTTCGGTCCCACCGAAAATCCCAACGTTCACTATATTTGAACTTTCGGTCTGACCGAGTTTTAACTTCGGTCTCACCGAGATTGGTCAAATGTGTGTGTAACGGTTGGATTTTGTGTGGAGGCTATATATACCCCTCCACCCCCTCTTCATTCGTGAGGAGAGCCATCAGAAAGTACCACCACTTCTACCATACACTTTTTGAGAAGTGAACCACCTACCCTTGTGTTGAGATCAAGCCATTCCATTCCTACCATATGAAACTTGATCTCTAGCCTTCCCAAGTTGCTTTCCACTCAAACCTTTCTTCCACCACAGCCATATCAGTGAGGAGAGTTGAGTGTTGGGGAGATTATCGTTTGAAGCACAAGAGCAAGGAGTTCATCACCATCAACACTGTCTATTACCTTTTGGGGGGTGGTGCCTCCTAGATTGGTTAGGTGTCGCTTGGGAGCCTCTGTCTTTGAGATGTGGAGTTGAACCAAGAAGTTTGTAAGGGCAAGGAGATCGCCTACTTCGTGAAGATCTACCCCGAGTAAGGCTAGTCCTCCGTGGGCGTAGGCCATGATGGAATAGACAAGGTTGCTTCTTCGTGGACCCTTCGTGGGTGGAGCCCTCCGTGGACTCGCGCAGCCGTTACCCTCCGTGGGTTGAAGTCTCCATCAACGTGGATGTACGATAGCACCACCTATCGGAACCACGACAAAAATCTCCGTGTCACCAAACTGCGTTTGATCTTCTCCACCTCTCGTTACTATATATGCAATTTACTTTCCGCTGCCCATACTCTAGAATTGCATGTGTAGTGAGTTACTTGACTTGATCTTAATTGTGAAACTGCCTAAAACTTTGCATAATCAAAAGGCAGATTTTTATATTGTCAAGTAGTCTAATCACCCCCCCCCTCTAGACATACTTCTTCGATCCTACAATTGGTATCAGAGCTTTGGTCTCCATTGCTTTGGTTTACACACCATTGGAGGAAGATGGACGTGTCTACGGATGGGAGTGTTAGCCATAGAGTGCCTGTTCTTAATGGAAGGTTTTATAACTCTTGGAGGGTTGAAATGCTTAGTATCTTTAAAATGTACAATTTGTGCAAATATGTTGAAACCCCTTATGTGCCTCCTGTTGATCCCTTGCACCCTACCATGGATGAAGAGCTTGATTTGCTTCGTAACCTTAGAACTGTAAATCTTATCATTAGAGGGTTACCTGATGACTTGCTTAATCTTGTTACAAACTTTGAGTGTGCCTATGCTATGTGGAAATTCTTGGAAGAACTTTATCCGGACTACTCTTTGAGAAGTCTTGATGAAATTCTACACAAGACTATTGAATTTGATAAGTTGCACCCCAATGATCCTAACTTTGATAAATGCTTCTTTGAGCTTCGTGATCTTATGAAAAAGAAGGGTGATCCCGCTCTTATCAATATTGTCATTAGAAATGCTCTTGCATTGCATTCCGAAGATTATTGTTCCATTGACCAAACTAATGCAAGTACTTATCAAATTGACCTAGGTGTTGATGATGAACAATCTATGGGTCAATATGATGATGAGCATGAGCATGACGATGATTACTCCGATTCGGACACCGAGCTAGACAAGGTCATGAAGAGTCTAAATCTCATGGCAAATATGAGAGACTACATGTCCGGTGGAAAAGAGTGGATTCTTGATAGTGGATGCACCGACCACATGACCGGAGACAAAGACATGTTTCGAGAGCTTGCAAAAAACGATGGCCCACGCAAGTATGTGACTTTTGGAGACAACTCCAAGGGTAAGGTACTTGGCCTTGGTAAGGTGGCCATATCTCATGATAGCTCTATTCAAAATGTCATGCTTGTAGAATCTCTTGGATACAATTTACTTTCCGTGTCTAGATTAGCTGACTTTGGATTCAATGTGCTATTCACCAAAGTAGATTGCCAAGTCTTTCGTCGTGACAATCAAAACATGGCTTTTACCGGTATCCGTAGAGGTGATCTATATATTGTTGATTTCACTAAGAAAGCCCAACCTAGAGCTTGTTTCATTGCTAAATCCTCTAAAGGTTGGTTGTGGCATAGAAGGCTAGGACATGTTGGTATGCGTAATCTAGACAAGCTAATCAAAGGTGATCATATTCTTGGTGTTAAAGATGTTTTCTTTGACAAAGATAGACTTTGTAGTGCTTGTCAAGCAGGAAAACAAGTTGGTGGAAGTCATCCCGTGAAAAACATCATGACCACAAGGAGACCGCTTGAGCTTCTTCATATGGATCTCTTCGGTCCCAATGCTTACAAAAGCCTTGGTGGTAACTCCTTTGGTCTACTTATAGTTGATGATTATTCCAGATTTACGTGGGTATTTTTCCTTGATGATAAATCGCAGGTTCAGAGGATCTTCAAGACCTTTGCCAAAAAGGCCCAAAATCAATTTGAGGTGAAGATCAAGAAAGTTCGGAGTGACAATGGAACGGAGTTCAAGAATGCCAATGTAGACTCTTTTCTCGATGAGGAAGGGATTCTACATGAGTTCTCGGCTACGTACACTCCTCAACAAAATGGAGTTGTTGAGAGGAAGAACCGAACGCTCATTGAGATGGCAAGAACGATGCTTGATGAATACAAGACACCGAAACATTTTTGGGGAGAAGCGGTCGAGACAACTTGTCATGCTATCAACAGGCTTTATCTTCATAAGCTCCTCGGCAAGACATCATACGAGCTCCTCACCGGTAACAAACCCCAAGTGGGATACTTTCGTGTCTTTGGTTCAAAATGCTATATCCTTGATAAGCATCGTCGGTCTAAATTTGCTCCTAAATCTCATGAAGGCTTTCTTCTTGGTTATGGATCAAACTCCCACACCTACCGTGTCTACAATAATTTCACCCGAAAGGTTGAAGAGACGGTAGACGTGAAGTTTGATGAATCTAACGGCTCGCAAGTAGAGCAAATGCCTATTGATGTAGGAGACAAGGACCCATCTGAAGCTATCCAAGATTTATCTATTGGAAAGATCCGTCCCATGGAAGTGAAGGAGAGTACCTCATCTACATATGTGGAGCCACCTACCTCACAGCGAGATGAACCTCAAGGCAACATGGAGGCCTCCACAAGTGGAACTCACCAAGATGAGGAAATGCAACAAGAAGATCCACCACAACCTCCTTCTCCACCACCTCAAGACAACACCAACAACAATGAAGAAGAAGAAGAAGATGAAGATGAAGATGATGAGGAAGCTGAGCCACAACATCAACAAAAGCTATCCCGAGTTCGAGCAAGAGTCAAGAAGAATCATCCCGTGGAACAAATGATGAACGACATCAACTCCGGGAGAATTACTCGCTCTAAAACTCGCTTAGCTAACTTTTGTGAGCATTACTCATTTATCTCTAGTATTGAACCTATGAAGGTAGAAGAAGCACTTGAAGACCCGGATTGGGTGAACGCTATGCACGAAGAACTACACAACTTCGAGAGGAACAAGGTGTG
Source organism: Secale cereale (assembly GCA_902687465.1). Classification (NCBI taxonomy): domain Eukaryota; kingdom Viridiplantae; phylum Streptophyta; class Magnoliopsida; order Poales; family Poaceae; genus Secale; species Secale cereale. The sequence goes on from LR738709.1 coordinate 295,063,142, forward strand.
GACATTGGTAGAGAAGCCCAACGATGATCAAAACATCATTGGAACCAAATGGGTGTTTCGGAACAAGCAAGATGAAGATGGACAAGTCATCCGCAACAAGGCTCGTCTCGTAGCTCAAGGTTACACACAAGTCGAAGGTATGGACTATGGTGAGACCTATGCCCCCGTTGCTAGACTTGAGTCCATTCGCATTCTTCTTGCTTATGCCAATCATCATGATATTACTCTCTATCAAATGGACATCAAAAGTGCTTTCCTAAATGGTGAAATTGAGGAGGAAGTATTTGTAAAACAACCTCCCGGATTTGTGAATCCCAAAAAGCCTAATCATGTTTACAAGTTGCATAAAGCTCTTTATGGTCTTAAACAAGCCCCTAGAGCTTGGTACAAATGCTTAACTAGCTTTCTTCTTGAAAAAGGCTTTGAGATTGGAAAGATAGACTCAACGCTGTTCACAAAAAGGGTTAATGGTGAACTATTTGTGTGCCAAATATATGTTGATGATATTATCTTTGGTTCAACTAACCCCCATTTTAGCAAGAAGTTTGGACAGCTCATGTCGGAAAAGTATGAAATGTCCATGATGTGTGAACTCAAATTCTTCCTTGGGTTGCAAATCAAGCAATCTAAGGAGGGTACCTTTGTCTCACAAACAAAGTACACCAAGGATCTCTTCAAGAAGTTCAACATGCAAGAAAGCAAAGGTATGAGTACCCCCATGCCTACTAGTGGACATAATGACTTGACAAAAGATGGAGAACCCGTTGATCAAAGGGTTTACCGTTCTATGATTGGTTCTCTACTATATCTTTGTGCTTCTCGTCCTGACATAATGTTGAGTGTATGCATGTGTGCGCGATATCAAGCAGCCCCTAAAGAATGTCATCTTAAAGCTGTTAAAAGGATAGTGAGATACTTGATACACACACCAAACTTTGGCATTTGGTATCCTAAGAGAGCTTCTTTCGATCTTGTTGGCTATTCCGACTCGGACTATGCCGGTGACAAGGTTGATAGAAAGTCAACTTCGGGTACGTGTCAATTCCTTGGTCGATCCCTTGTATCTTGGTCCTCCAAGAAACAAAATTCGGTATCATTATCGACTGCCGAAGCAGAATATATTGCTGCTGGTTCGTGTTGTGCTCAATTGCTATGGATGACACAAACGCTTAAAGATTATGGGATACATGTGAGACGTGTTCCCTTGCTTTGTGACAATGAGAGTGCAATCAAGATTGGACACAATCCTGTGCAACACTCTCGAACAAAGCATATTGAAGTTCGTCACCATTTTATTCGTGATCATATTGCCAAGGGTGACATTAATCTTAAGCATGTTCGTACTGACAAACAACTTGCTGATATCTTTACAAAACCTCTTGATGAGAAGGTGTTTTGTCGCTTAAGGAGTGAGTTGAACATCATTGATGCTTCAAACTTGGAGTGATAACTCCATTGATGCATGCAAGGCATGAGCCTCTTGACTAATCCTTGATATTTCTCTTGATGATGATTATATGTCTTGGACACATTTGCCTCCTTGTATTGCATCTAACTCTTTGCAGGTACTTGGATGATCTACATTCCACAAGATTACCACACACTCAATTCATGAGTAATCTTGTCATTGACCAAGTATCTAGCCCTTTGGGATGTTGAGTTCAAGGAACAAAATTCCAAATATCCTTTTTGACATCTTATACATCTAGTATTTCACTCTTGTCATCCTGGATATTCTTGAGTATTTCCTTGCTTGCCTAAACCATGTAGGAAGATGAACTACACAAGTAGAAATGGCGCTCCAACTTCACATTCAATGAGCTCCTACATCAAGCTTACCTACATGAGTAAAGCAACAACAAGCCCAAGGTATGTTCTTCACATCTTCGAGGAGCTTTACTCAAAGTCATGAGTACAAGCAGCTTCATAAGATGTGATCACATCAAATGCTTAATCGAAAAATGGCAACCCCATTTTGAGCTTAAATGATGAGTATGACCTATGATCAAATGTCCTCATTTGACTCCTAAGTCAATATACTCAAACATAGGTGACTTTGTCGCCGACCTTTATCTAGATGAAGTACATATGTTTTTGGAGTCTTTCTGTTTTTCTCTTATGTTCTCTCATTGAGTTTTCTTTAAACAAAAAAAAAACTTCATCTAGGGATCTTTTTTATTTCTTTTCTTATATTCCTTCTGGAAATCTTTTTATGGCTCTGATCAATTCCCCGAAAATCTTTTACAAATTCATTGCAAATCTTTTGAAACTTCCCTCGCAAAGTGAGCTGAATTCTTTCTGTATTTTAAAGAGGGAGAGGACTCAAGTTTAGACTCAAATTTCAATCTTAAAGGAGAGGATTCAAATTTAAATTCTCAATGTTTCTCTATGAATGTTCTTATTTGCCCTGTTGTGATTCTTAAGGATCCCACTTCTTCCTTTCTTTCTCTCTTTCCATTTTCCTGTCCTACCTAGTTTGCTGTCCTTTTCGGCACTTGATGTCAAAGGGGGAGAGGACTTAGGGGGAGTAGGGGGAGTATAGAGGGAGAAGAGAAGACTTAAGCAATCTTATCTTAAGGGGGAGAGAATCACATCAAAGCTTTGTCGTGTTTTACATTGGACATTACAATTGGCATCATTCTTTTGATTTTGCTATTTCCATCAAAACCCCTTGTTCTGACATCTTATGAAATCTTTTAGTTTAAGGGGAGAAGACTTAGAGGAATCGTCACAATTGATATCCTATGAAAAGCAAAATCTCTCAGAGTTCATTGAAAATCTTTTAGTTTCGGAGACATGTTTGCTGATTCAAGCCTGTGCTCAAATATGAGACACTCTTTATACATGTCCTCCCTGGCTTGGTACTCTTGATGTTCTTGCATTTGGTTGAAGGAATACTCTTGTGTTATCTAACCTTGTTTTCTCAAGTTTATCCCTTCAGGTACAAGGCCAAGGAACCTCAAGGTAAGTATATGCATCTTGCAGAATGTGCATGATGGTGACTTGCTTGTAAATACTTGTTTGCAAGAAATCACCATGCACATATGCATTATCACTCACTTCCTTTTCTTCTGCTCTGATGCATATAGCCAAGCTGCATGTAGCACATCTTGCTTATCTCTCTTGTGTGCTTGTGGTAGTCCAAAACCATAATTTATGAAAATCTTGCACACTTGTAGGGGGAGCCTGTGTACTACATGCTTGTCAAAGCTTTCGTGATAATTCTGTCTTTCTTTCAATAAGCTTTGATGTCTTGTTTAGTATAATTTCAGTGTGTTGCCATCAATTACCAAAAAGGGGGAGAATGAAAGCAAATTTGCTCCCTGGGTGGTTTTGGTAATTAATGACAACATACTTTGTGGTTGGACTAATGCTTTTATCAAGTATATTTCAGGAAACCCAATCACATTGGTATGGCAAGATGACTGAAGAAGTGGACCCCTCAAATGCTAAGGCAAGCATTGGCAAAAGCTCAAGACTCCATTTCTGGTTTAGTGATCAAAGATCACATTGAGTCCATATGAAAAGCCAATACTATTAAAAGGGGATGAGGTTGTGTTGATGATCTGGTTGCTCAAGTGCTTAGTGATTTAGCTCCTTCAACTATCAGCACCTTTCACTACCAAACACACCCATAAGTAATCTCGGACAAACCGATTCTTCCAACTCAGTCCCACCGAGATGAACCACTTCTGCCATATTCCAAACCCTAGAAAAATTGGTCACACCGAGTTTGAGATCGGTCTCACCGAAACTGAACTGCCAACCTTCTGTAAACATTTCACATCATTTCGGAATAACCGAGTTTGTATTATCGGTCTCACCGAAATGGGCAAGCCTCTATCTTGGCTCAAATCGGTCTCACCGATAATTCATTTTCGGTCTCACCGATTCTAGCATGTTCTTGCTCTTTCTCAAATCGGTCCAACCGAGTTTCCTTTCTCGGTCTCACCGAAATCTCCAACGTTCATATCAGATACACTTTCGGTCCCACCGAGATGGTATTTTCGGTCCCACCGAAAATCCCAACGTTCACTATATTTGAACTTTCGGTCTGACCGAGTTTTAACTTCGGTCTCACCGAGATTGGTCAAATGTGTGTGTAACGGTTGGATTTTGTGTGGAGGCTATATATACCCCTCCACCCCCTCTTCATTCGTGAGGAGAGCCATCAGAAAGTACCACCACTTCTACCATACACTTTCTGAGAAGTGAACCACCTACCCTTGTGTTGAGATCAAGCCATTCCATTCCTACCATATGAAACTTGATCTCTAGCCTTCCCAAGTTGCTTTCCACTCAAACCTTTCTTCCACCACAGCCATATCAGTGAGGAGAGTTGAGTGTTGGGGAGATTATCGTTTGAAGCACAAGAGCAAGGAGTTCATCACCATCAACACCGTCTATTACCTTTTGGGGGGTGGTGCCTCCTAGATTGGTTAGGTGTCGCTTGGGAGCCTCCGTCTTTGAGATGTGGAGTTGAACCAAGAAGTTTGTAAGGGCAAGGAGATCGCCTACTTCGTGAAGATCTACCCCGAGTAAGGCTAGTCCTCCGTGGGCGTAGGCCATGATGGAATAGACAAGGTTGCTTCTTCGTGGACCCTTCGTGGGTGGAGCCCTCCGTGGACTCGCGCAGCCGTTACCCTCCGTGGGTTGAAGTCTCCATCAACGTGGATGTACGATAGCACCACCTATCGGAACCACGACAAAAATCTCCGTGTCACCAAACTGTGTTTGATCTTCTCCACCTCTCGTTACTATATATGCAATTTACTTTCCGCTGCCCATACTCTAGAATTGCATGTGTAGTGAGTTACTTGACTTGATCTTAATTGTGAAACTGCCTAAAACTTTGCATAATCAAAAGGCAGATTTTTATATTGTCAAGTAGTCTAATCACCCCCCCCTCTAGACATACTTCTTCGATCCTACAATTACGTTGGCCACCTGTATTTGCAAAATTTACCCTGTATATGCATTGTCCTTGTCGTTCGTTAATTAGCAACTCAACTCAACTCACGCTGGTGGCAAATTTTGAAATCACTAGTGCAGTTTGCATCTTTCTAACTGAGCATGTTATAACACCAATATTAACAGTAAAAATGGACTCTTTATGTGTAGTATAAGAAGTTCAAGTGATTTTGCGAATCTGCTTTCCTTTGGTTATGCCTAAGATTTCACAATCATTTTCTGTTTAGTTTAGAAACTGAAAAAATGAAGAGAGTTGCCTTTCCTTTTGTTATACATGCAGCCATGTGCTTGACGCCACCTGATGCATGCGTTTTTTGCTCATCTGCTTGTCAAGCAGAAATCTGTTGCTGTGAGAGGAGGACGACGAGGTGAGTGGCTGCTCCGACCCTGCTACTGCCCACACGATAGAAGGTCCTCTCTCTCTCTCTCGGTTTTTATTCCTCTCCCTGATGAGAGTTTGGTGCAACATACCTCATAGTTGTACCCTTGGTAGAGTGATTTGTTTGACATGTTGTTGATCTGAAGTAAAACCACTTAATCGTCCTCTTCCTTTTGTTAAAACAATCTAGTCTTCTCATTGTTTCCCTATGTTGTTGCATGTCTAGGATTGTGGTCTGTTGGGGACTTGAACTTTGCCCTGTTCTTCAAAATTACAGTGTCTTTGCTCCTAGTGCTCAATCATATTTTGTCCTAGATAATTATACTACTTAGGTCGTTGATCAGCATAATGTACACTTTCATTGTAATATGTAAGATGCGTATGATATGTTTCGAATATGATCGATAGTAAACTTACTGACTTATTGATTCCCGAGTTCTATCTTGATGCTTTTTGTTCCAAGTGTTAAGCAGGAATTGATACGGCTGTCATATGATTTTGTTTATCTTTGCTAATGTGAATTGGGAAATGTTGGTTAAACTTAATCTGATCATCACCAAACTCTCTACCTCAGTTCTGCTTTAGTAGTGACGCAAACTGCTTACAGCATATAGGTTGTAGTATGTGGAGTCCTAAGTCCAAAAAAGAGGTCTAGACACATTTATTATTATAGTTATTACTCCTGAATACACTTTACGACCCATTTATCCTTTCTAACGGTTCATACAATAGCATCATAACTCATATTTTATCGTCAACCAAGCTGCTACGTACTTGGTACTTTGACCTTCTCCACCGATTAGTGAGCTCCGCCACCGAACATAGCTCATGTGATGTGTTGCTGTTCTAGCCAAAGGTTTTCTCTCAATTTATGCACTTTTCTGTTGAGTGCCTTTGTTTTAAACTATGAGATATGCCTATGTTTAATTCTGAAATCTCAATGCAATCTTATGTTGTTCATCGGTGCTTTACAAACGGTTTTTAACCCCTTTCCGCGACCGCATTTGGACCCGTCGCCAAGTGAGTGTGGGCGATAGTGGGGTCCTTCCCACACGACCCAGAAATCTTCAAGGATAGGCCCTCCTGGGAGACGAAATGAGCTCGTGTGTGATCGGGCGAGGCATCGAAACCCAATCATTTTCGTAGGTATGTACATCCCACACGATGAATCCCAGAAAAACATTTCCGTAGGTATGTACATCCCACACGGTGAATCCCAGAAAAACATTTCTGTAGGTATGTATATCAAACATAGTCAATCCAAGGAATACATTTCCGTTCTTATGTACATCCCACATAGTCAATCAAGGGAAAATGTTTCCGTTCGTATGTATATCACACACAGTCAATCCAAGGAAGACGTTTCTGTTCTTATGTACAACCCACATAATCAATCTAGGGAAAACGTTTCCGTTCATATGTACATCCCACACAATTTTATGTGTAGGCTCATGCGTGAAAGGTGGAACTATCACAGAAGCTCTGCCTTGGTTAACTGTTTGCTTTTATCAACTACATCACACATGATTTGATGAAGAAAACTGTGTGGCATTGGGCTATCAATCACAAGCGCTTTTACTGTTAGAATCGTTTGCAAAGTTCCATGACACATTTAGAAGGTTTATTAGTTTACAATTAATAATTCCTATATTATGCAAATTCACATTTCATACCGAATAGCCATTTGCCAATTTCGTATCAGGCACATAAATATATTATAACATCACAGTACAATAGCTACATGAAAACAACACAGTATAACATATAGCTAGTTCAACTTCATAAGAACAATATCAGAACAATATATTCATTTCCCTAATCGAGATTATCCAGGCTCGTTTTATCCACCTCTGCTTTCAGTTCAGTAAGAACCTATTTTGCACGGGCCAACTGGGAAAGTGCCTCCTCCGTCGCCAACACCATCTTAGCAAAGTCCGATTTAAAAATTCTGAGCTCATTCTCCACCTTCCACTTTTTATCCCACTGAGGGAGTCCTCGATTAAGGGGTCCTCGGGTGACCCGATCACTCGTATGGGCCAGACTGGTGGGCCATGAATATTATTACTGAAGACTCTCTCATGTATCCCCACATGTGTAAAATAGCAAGTTTAGAGTCCAGGGTGTAATACTTTCCTTCCTCTGCAAGATGGCCATGTACAACCCTAGGTCCCTCTGGTACATATATAAACCGGAGGGTCTAGTTCGTAGAGATAAGAATCATAACAATCACATAGGCTAGACTTTTAGGGTTTAGCCATTATGATCTCGAGGTAGATCAACTCTTGTAACCCATATTCATCAAGATCAATCAAGAAGGAAGTAGGGTATTACCTCGATCGAGAGGGCCTGAATCTGGGTAAAAACATCGTGTCCCAGCCTCCTGTTACCATCAATCCTCAGACATAGTTCGGGACCCCCTACCCGAGATCTGCTGGTTTTGACACCGACATTGGTGCTTTCATTGAGAGTTCCACTATGTCGTCGACAGAAGGATTAATGGCTTGCTTCGTCATCAACGACGGTGCCACCACTGAGGGAATTTTTCTCCCTGACCAGATTTTTGTGTTCGGTGTCTGTGTGCTTCATGCCAACACGGAAGGCCAGCTCGAGCAGGTTGACAGCTACGCCCCTAGTCATCAGATCAGATTCGGAAGCTTAAACTACATTGCTGATGTCCGTGGAGATTTGATCTTCGATGGATTCGCAGCCATGGCAGTTGCTCCCTGCCACCATGATGAACACGACTAAGATCTTTCGTCGGACCCCGTCCAGGGGACAACACTTGCAGAAGCTCTGGCCTTAGATCCGGAGCAGATCGCTTCATCCGAGGATGGGAAGATAAACCCCGCCACGGAGACTGCAGAATTAGCGGCGCTTGAGCCGCACATAAACCCAGCCTTAAGTGGGATTACCCCCACCGCTGGAACTCTGGACTCGCCTCCGATTACGAGTTCCGAACTTTCGGGATCTGCGCCCTTTGGGCTCGATCGAGCGGTTATCACCGAACTCAGCCTCGCAGATGTCCGAACACATGTCCGACACTCGCTCTTAGACGAAGCGCTGGACTTACTGAAATCTCTCTCCCTAGCAGAGAACTGCCAGCCGAACTATGTCCAGTTCGAACTGGGGGCTGAGGACAAGGAATTTTGCTTCCCACCCACCACCCATTTGGTTGGCATAGTCGATGATCTAACCGATCTATTAGATTACACTTCTGAAGACATCGATGGGGTGGACCACGATGCCAGCGCCGATCTAAGTGCAAACCCGACCGCAACCAGGCGCTGGACGACCACTTCTACATACGATGTATACATGATGGACACACCCAACGAAAAGGAAGGCGACGACGATAATCATGTCAATGAACGTCCCAAACGCTGGCCTCAGAAGCGCCGATCTCGATCCCGCAAAGGAAAAGAGATTAACACCATCACCAAAGACGATTGAAATCCGGAGCAAGCCGATGACCCCGTGGAGCCAGCGGTGGAGCAGGACGAACAAGAAGATGGCAAACACAGTCCTGAACCGCTGGTCGACCACAGTGATGACGAAGACAGTAGTTACCAACCTGTCTCCGAAGAGGACGTGATGCCTGGCAAACTCGATCTAGGCCGATATTTCACGATTGGAGGGATCCCCGAGGATGAACACGAAGAACACGAGGGGAAACGAGAGAAAACACTCAAATCAACAAGAAACGATCACACATGTGCTGGATCCTCAACACAGCGAGATACACAGTGCAAATCCCACAAAGGAAAGATACAAGGTAACTAGTTCATCTTCGTGAGGAGGCCTTGAGCCCACGAGGGGGGTCATCCCGTGAGGGGTCTTGAATCTGGTGTGGATCTTCTCCGAAGAGGCCGCAGTCTCTCGTGGAGTAGAGCCACTATGTATGAGCAATGCTCTAGTCTAAAATGAGCTAACACAAAGCTAACCCTAACTAGGAGGAGGGGAAGGAGTATATATAGTCTAGGTCCACGAAGGGGTAAGTGGGAGATATATGTGCCTTGGGCCCAACACAATGTGCGCAGACAGGTATCGGACGTCCGGTGGCTCGCGGGCGTCCGGACGTCCGGAAGGTCTCAGACTTCTACTAATATCCTTCTGTGATGTGGCACCGGTCATCCGGAGGGGCTCGTTCGTTCGGTCGCTGGGAGGTCGTCGGACATCTGGTACATGTCGAATGTCCGGTGGCTGGAGCGATCGCTGGCTTGTCTTCTTCTGTCTGGCACGGCTTTCAGGTGCCGGACGTCCGGTCTGGACCGGTCATCCGGTGGATGTAGCTTCTGGCAGCTTCTCCGTTCGATCCTTGTAATTGGTGTCCTCGCCTTCTCGTCCGATGCTCCTAGCTGCTTCATGGTCTCCCTCTTGGTTCCTGGTCATGCATATCACATATGTTTGAGGTAGTAGCGACGTCTCACATGTGGAAAGTGAAGGATTGGAGAGGAGTGAGTAAACCTTGTGTCCAATGGTGCGTACTTGAGGTCTCGTCGAAGTGAACATGGGGATGATCGTGGGATGCTCCGCATCATCTCCCCCCTGTGAAAGATCCGACCTCGGATCGAAAAGCTCATCACCATGGAAATGGTTGTCGTGGACGAACTTGTAGTTGGACCGAGATGAAGACTTGGCGTAACCAAGTAGTCCAAGGTGTCACCGGAATGGTATACATGCAAGAAGAGCAAACACAAACGACACTCGAAAATACAATGGGTAGCGCACAAGTGTCTATCATTTAAGTATGAGTCCGTGTGACAAGTTTGGGCGTGGCAAGGCACAAGATCCTTATCTAAAAGATGTACAATGACATGTAAAGCATTCATGTGAGCAAATTCATTCATGGTGCACACAAAGGTGTTGTGAGATTGATCAATGCAACCATAGTGCAGATTGATATCATAATGCGACGGTGTATCAAATGCATGAACATGGTAATCGATGCTCAATATGACTATGTGATCATGCAATTGATGATGGGCGAAGTGATCATTATGTATGAATATACCATCAAGAAAGATCACAACAGATTTGCTAAGGAAATGCACAAGCTCATATATCATGGATGGCATGGGAATTCACGATGCAACAAGTCAATGATAATCTGAGTCAATCCATGCATAAGATGCAAATTTGTCATGAGTAGTGTTGTACCATTGCTCAATGTCGTGGCAAGAGTGGTAGACCGGTGCTGTATCCATAGGGTCCATCTTTAATGTCGGTCCTCCATCCCGTATATATATCATGTAGACAACAAGAAGGAAACAACAATGAAAGTATGTCCCATCCAATATGCATAGGTGAGGATGGCTCACAAAGACAGAATTCACATTATGTATGTTCTCAAAGGTGTTGGTGTCGCTCAACGTGTATGCCTTCATATGCCCAAGATGCCTCGTGATGGTACCACCTTGTGAATCCTTCAAAATGAAAGAACATGACAAACACTTGGGAAAAAATGAGGTTAGCCGTAATGGAAAACCTCTCATTCACACGGGAAAATACCCAACAAGTGTTTTCACCAATCTTATCATAAGAAAGGACAAGGGAATATGGAATGGTATGTAAGCATATGATGTGATAACAACCAAAGGCATTAGGCTCAAACAAGTAAGCATGCATCACAAGTAAGGAGTCCAAGTCTCCATTATCAACAATCGTAGCATTGTTGCACTCAATACTATGGAATATGAGAGATGCAACTAATGGAGACAAGTGACAATGATCAATGTGAATGGCATGAACATATATGTCATCAACCCAAGAAAGCAAGTAAGAGTGGAACATGGGTGATGCAACATAGAAATCAATCATAGTGATCAAGTCAAGCAAGCTAGTAGTGTGAAGATGCAACATACTAGAGGTAATCATGGCAATCATGTCGTGTGTGCAAATAGTAGGCATGAATAATGCACATGGCATAGCACAAGTATGAAAGCAAGATATGAGGAAAATAGGATCAATGTATTGGCGAGAGGCTATATATAAATAGCAATGGAACATAATGACTCTCCCAACACAACAAGCATCAATAGCATGGGGCACAAAGAAATCATGGCAATAGCTACTAGTATCTCCACCAAGCATGCAAATACACATAATAGTAGTAGAATGGTGAATCATGGGCAAATGCAAGCAAAGGTCACAATTGCATGGCAAAGTCAAAGCAAGAGGCATAACACGCAAAGTGAACACGATAGAATGGGCATAATGTGACAAATGGTAAATAGCCCATAGCCTTGTGAGAGCCAAGTAAAAGAGATGCGCATAGTGATTGCGCGAAGAGAACTGTGTTAAGGACAATCTGCGGAATCCCAAATCGTCGTTGCTCTCAAGAGCTCGTTTTGTCAACTCATGGGATTGTGAGGTTGACATGTATTGGTGAGTTCCTAAACAAAACAAAGACTAAGGAAAAATTATGTGTGCCTGGTATATGTACACATCATCCATCAAGATGCGCACGTGCATGTGTTGGTTAGCACAAAATAGCCAGTGCTCAAATAAATGAGTTGCGTGATATATACACATGTCATCCATCAGGAGATGTGTGTTGTTGTGTATAGCATAATGATGACTCAAATTGTGTAATGCATCACGAGAAATATGTAGAACATTGTTATTCATGGATTGCATATGGTGCACACACTCATGGTAATCATGCAAGGTGTGGAATGCATCAAGATCTCCTAGTATGTATGAGGAAACTATGGGGGTATCCTCATGAGCATTAGTGGGAATATCACATGAGAAATATTGACAACATCTAAAACATTGCATATTCGGAACAATATGTTCATGGCATGGCATAGTAGATGAATTGCGCAAATAATGTAAAGTAAGCATGGCAATATCATCACAAGAGAAACACATTCCAATGACCATGACCTTGTCATCTATGCCACAAGTGCCAATGGGATTTACTTTAATTTGGCATGCATAGTTACTATGTTGAGATTGAAATGATGCAATATGGGAGATCTCACTCATAGCATATGACAAGTTTAGAGGGTTGTCGAACATGATGTGACAAAAAGAATTTTCACATGATATCCTATGGAGCATAGCATCAAAACTAGACAACTCAACATGCTCATCATCATATTCATCATAAATAGGTAAGTTATGACATGAAGAAGTCACACTAGCATGAAGAATGGTGATATGTGTGTCAGCATCATGCAAGCAATCATTGGTGAGATAGTCCACTAGTGGGACAAGAGAAGCACCATCACCTATGTTACCTTTGGAGCATTGCTCATGTGTTGTAGGTGAGGTGTTGAAGATCCAATCGTTCGCATCTTCATCTTGATGGAACCATGTGGGTGATGCATCATCTTCCATGACGGCCATCAGTTTGTCCATTGGAGGGATGGAATCGTTGAGGGTAGGCATGTCTTCATGTAGGAGGCCTAGCATCAAAGGAAACACACTCGGAGTAGAGGTTAAGTCGTTAGAAATCATAGTGGCCTCATATGCCCTATCAATTTCCTCACTCACTAAGTGTTGTGGCTCACGCACTCCCTCTTGGATGCTCTCACTTGTATGGATGGTGGAGTCAGTCAAATGGCTCGCAAACTCACATAGGAGATCTGGTATGCTCTCATGTGTGGGGCTAGTGGTGGTCACACTCATCCTCTCATAGGAAATGCACTCAATGTCACATATGTTGGAGTCACTCATATCACTCATGGTGTGGTAGCTCTCCTCACATGGAAATTGGGTCATCTCGTGATATGTGGGTGTCGAAGAGGTGTAGGTGCAAATGTCTCCATGCTCAACTCCAATCTTCACCTCATCCATAACGCCTCCAAAGATGTATGCCGTGGGATGTGGCAAATCATCACGCTCCTCCGAGACCAAAGGAAATGTCTCGTATGCGCTCTCGTAGCTTGACTCGAGTAGGAGCCAATATGGGCGCCGTCTTAATGGTGTCGAAGAGGTTCATGCTTGTCGCCTTGGTCGAAGGGGATGGCCCATGCTCGACTGCCTTGTCGTCGTCGTGTTGTGGGTAGCTTCCGAAGATGGAAGTGTCGCCCTCGCTTGTAGCTGATCGCCTTGATGTTGAAGATGTCGATGTAGGCGAACTCATGGGAAGTAGGCAAAGATGACATACATCCAAAGGCAAAGATGCCTTGATAGCATTATGCAAAGATGCCAAAGTGGTGGTTGTAGCTGTAGCTCCTTCTTGGTGTTTCTTGTCTCACGGTCTTCTTATGTGCTCTTTAAGCTTGGCCTTGGCATGAAGTAGAGCTTGTTCAGACTTGTAGGTATGCGCGTGTCGAGCATCTTCACGATGATGGTGTTGTTGTCGTGCTTGAGCTCGTAGAAGATGTCGTTCATCATCGTCGAGCACAAGATGCTTGGAGGTGACTTGCCTTTCACGACGATGTTGATGGTCGCCATGGCGGTGTGGACGTGGACGACTTGCGCTTGCATCATGTTTGCGCTCCGAAGACTTGTGACTTGAACGTCGCCGTCGAGAAGATGACGAAGGGGAAGAAGACTTGTAGTCGACCACTATGTGTCGGAGCTCCTGTATGTGTTTGTCGAAGAAGTCACACACGTCATCGTTGTAAGCCCTTCTTCTTGCCTCGGAGTGTCGTATGTCAATGGCGATGTTGTCGAGGCGCTCTTGCATTGCTCGTTGTAGTCCAATGGTTTGCATGTGGATGTACTTGTTCGCGCCGTTGATGTCGAAGACCGGAGATGAAATGCTTTGCCTATCCATCACAAGAATCAAGTAGTGGTGAGTGGGAGAAAGAGAAGAACTAGACCAATGTACCTTACCCGATGTTGAGAACAGATCAATGATCACTCAATAACGTGTCAAGGAAATAGCACAATTGGTACCGATTCTCGTCAATTCTCACACCTACACAATAAGGCTTATGGAGTAGCTTGGTGAGGATAGTGGCACAAAATTTTGATGCAAAATGTTAGCAAGAGTCAATACTGTTGAAAGAGATTCGCAAATTTGCAAATGTAACAAGTAGACCAATAGCAAAGAATGGCACACGGAAGCACACGCACGGATAGATAAATGCGGTTGTGCAACCAAGGATTGAGCGAAAAATGTGGAATCCACGAAAAATGCTCTTGCCGCAAAACACTAGAGAGACGCTAGCCGATTGCTCAATAGGCGGATACGAACTTGTGCACTACCTATATGAGACAAAATGTAGCAACTGCCTATCACAAGTATGCTATGTATATATGATCTTCCAGTGCTTTTAGCATGAGATGATCAATTACTATATGATATTTTGTGATGCTATGACTCTTGCTTACAAGCTTCTTTGTTTTTCTCTTTTGCTTAAAAGCTTTTTTTTATATGGCCACTTATGTGAAATGCACAAACCAAGATAGCAATTGTGTATATGCGGGAACAATCTTGTGACACCAGAGATGATATAATGATACCAAGATGATATGGTATGTATGCAATGGAAGCACGGATTGATGATCACTAATGTGCACAAGTAACATTGCCGGCAATACTGAAAGGCTTGTCTCGATAGGTAAGTGACGCAAAATGGGCTAGGGGTTAACAATGCAATTGCAAGGGAAATATACAATGATGTCATCGAGGTTACCGTCCGATGAAGATGATGAGATGTGGTGTTGTCGATGTCGGGCCATTCCTAATTAGCCGAAACACCTTAGGAAACAGAAAAACCACAACTCAAAATCTAAAGGACAAATGTCAAATGGTTGTAGCAGAAAGCGGTGGTGGTCGCAGAATTGTTGGTGGAAACCCGGTCAAAATGTGTTATGGTGGCGGAAGGGTATGATGGGCTATACATGGTGTCAGAGTTGAAGTCACGGTCCCTAAGTATCCGAAACACCATAGGAGACACAAGCCACAACTCAAACAAGGTCAAACAAAATTGGGTTAGGTTGGGTTGGAAATGTATAGTGGGCAAAGGGTGTGTGGAAGTGGTGGTGGTGGTTGATGAAGAAGCTATCGTCCCTAAGTAGCCGAAACACCTTAGGAGACTCAAATCACTACTCAAGCAACCAACTACTCAAGCCACCACAAATGCTATGGTGGACAAAATGGGTTAGGTTGCGGAACGCTATGGTGGCTATGCAGATGATATGGTGGAAAGTCTAGGAAAACTTGTCAAATTTGACAAAATTTGATGGAGTCAAATGATGATGGTAGTATTTTTGTGGTATGAGGGATGTCAAGAGCTTCAAAACGAGCTAAAGAATGTCAAAATAGGAGTTTGGATGAATTAGTTATGACCAAAACAAAAATCAGCCGAAATGGGAATCTAGAGGTACCGGACGTCCGGAAACGGACGGGTGTCCGATGGCCGGACGTCCCGAAATCATCAGAAATCCGGTAATTACTTCTGTTGGGTGGTTCCGGTCGTCCGCTGGATGATGAACGTCCGGTGCTTCGGGAGGGTCCAGACGTCCGGTAAAATGCCGGTCATCCGGTGGGTCAGGGTCAACGCGGGATTTGAGTTTCGGCACACGATTTTGGACAGAAAATGGAGATTTTGGGCACAAAATTGATGAGATTTCGTGGGTGAAAGATGGAGAAACTTGGGGAAATGCTAGATCCACTTGAAACCAAGCAAATCCCTGGATCAAAATCAACAAAACATCATCAAACCAACAAATCACAAAAAAATTGGGGTTATTTTTGGTGAGAAATTTTTGAATTTGGGGAAGAACACAACAAAATTGATGCGGAGCATCCTAAGGTCATCCCCATGGACTCTCCATCGCCTCACCAAGTTCCCAAAGAACCAATGACTCGAGCCCGTGCAAGAGCTCTCGAGACCGAGGTGACTTCGCTCCTCTCTCTACATCTTTCGGATTCACTTGAGACATGGCTTCTACCTTCATCAGGGACTCTGTGCATACTCAGGTGCTTGGACGAAGGCCACGGGACAACTCTGCACAATGGTCAAGATGACAGGCCCGACAAGTACATGAGACAAGAAGAAGGAAGGCTGAAGATGCTACAGGCACCGGACGTCCGGCCTGCACCGGACGATCGGCGACTTCCAGGCACCGGACGACCGGAAGACACCGGACGTCCGGCCTCTCCCAGACGACCGGACGACCGGAAGCCACCGGACGTCCGTGACAACGGCAACAGAAGATAAATAGCGGAAATCCGAGGATTACCGGACGTCCGGTAACCAGCGGACGTACGCCCCAACGGTGCCTATCTGTGTAATATATACCCGTTGACTTCCCTCCTTTCGAGGTAGATGTTGGTTAGCTCATTTCTCAGACTTGTGTGGATTTCTCCCACGAGACCGTGCGCCTCTACGGAGAAGATCCACTATGGATTCAAGGCCTCCACATCGGGGAAGATCCTACGGGATTCCAAGACCTCCTCACGGAGAAGACTATCCTTGTATCACCATCGTTGACTATGGATCATGTATCGCACTATGTATCGTGGATCTAGCACTTGTGTGATTATCTTCGTGTTGATTTAAGTGTTTCCTCTTGTGTTTTCCCCGTCTTCCTCCTTGTGTTCTCCGTGTTCATCGTGGGACACTCTCCAAAACGTGAAAGATCCGTTGATTAGGGTTTCACCCTACATCATCTTGGTATCAAGAGCAAGGTTGATCACGATTTTGGAGCCCCACACACTGTTTTCTAGCTTGTTTTTGTTGTGTTCTTCCCAACTTCGGAAAATCCCCACAAAAATAACCCCAATTTTTTTTTGTGATCTATTGATTTGGCAAGATTTTGTTGACTTTGTTCCATGGATTTGTTGTGCC
This sequence comes from Secale cereale, assembly GCA_902687465.1. Classification (NCBI taxonomy): domain Eukaryota; kingdom Viridiplantae; phylum Streptophyta; class Magnoliopsida; order Poales; family Poaceae; genus Secale; species Secale cereale. The sequence continues at coordinate 295,080,248 of LR738709.1, forward strand.
ACATGTCAATCTAGCATTTCCCCACCTTTTCCCCCTTTTTTCCACCGCAAATTCGACCACGTTCAACAATTTCTCCACGGATTCCACCAACCACAGTCCCAGACCTACCGGACGACCGACGTTTACCGGACGTCCGGCACCCCTCGACACCGGACGTCCGCTAAACACCGGACGACCGGCACCCCGATTACAGAAGCTTTTACCGGATTTCCGGCAACTACCGGACGTCCGACCCCATCCGACCGACCGGACGACCGGTAACTTCCGGACGTCCGACAAAACCTGACGACGCTGATTTTGTTCAGTTCCGTACCACCTTCCGCTACCACCTACCTTCCACCTCACCTTCCGCAACCACCATCGCTTACCCGCTCCGAGTTTGGAAAGTGTGTCTCCCTTTGCCTTGGATACATGAGTTGTGGTTTCACCGTTTCCTTGGATGTTTAGGCTACCCTGGAACGGCAAGACGTCGACAACACCACCGCTCAACTTCGGCAAGGATGGTAACATCGACGACACTTCGCTCATCCTACCTTGCAATTGCATTGTCACCCTATGAACCATCTTTGCGTAGCTTTCCCATTGAGACTAGCCATTTGAGTATTGCCGGGCCACGACACTTGTGCACATTAGTGATAGTCATAGATATTGCATACTACATCATTGTGCGTAACACCACATCATCTTGGTATCTTGCATATCTCGGTGTGATACAAGAGTGTACCGCATACACAATAAGCTACCTTGATCCGAGAAGCATGCATAAGTACCCAAAGAAAGAGCTCACAAGCTTTTAAGCAAACGAGCCAATCAAAGCAAAAGACATTAGCATCATACGCCTTGCATCAAAAGAGATCATACACCATAGCAACTTCATCTTGTGCTCAAGCATCGGCACATCATACACTCATAGCATACTTGTGATAGATAGTCGTTACGTTTTGCCTCTTATAGGTCGTGCACAAGTGCGTATCCGCCTATTAAGCAATCGGTTAGCGTCTCTCTAGTGTTGTGCAACACGAGCATTTTCCGTGGTTTACCACATTTTCGCTCATCCTTGGTTGCACAACCACATTTATCTATCCGTGCGTGTGTTCCGTGTGCTACTCTTTGCTAGTGATCTACTTGTTGCATGAGCAAATTGTGAACCATTTTCAACATCATTGAGTTATTTTGACGATTGCATTGAATTTGTGCCACATCCTAACCAAGCTCCTCTCAAAGCTTTACTTGTGTAGGTGTGAGAATCGACACGAAGTGATACCAATAGTGCTATTTCCGGGTTACATTATCGAGTGATCATTGATCCATTTTCAACCTCGGTTAAGGTACATTGATATTGTATTCTCCTTTCTCCCACTCACATACTTGCTTGTGATGATGGATAGGCCAAGTACATCTTCCAACCCGATCTTCGACGATCCTCAAGAAGCGAACAACTACGTCACCAAACTACATCTATTCGGTGTCCAACGAGCTCTACATCAAGAGAGTGAAGCTATGCGTGAGTACATTGGTCAAGTCGCCGAGGACGCGCGCCAATTTGAAGCAAGGACAAAAGAACAATTTGACCTCATCAACACCAACATGACTACTCAATACAATGAGCTCCGGACATTGATAATCAACCGACGTTCTTCCTCAACATCTTCTCAAAGACGAAGCCGCTCAAGTCGACACTCCGACTCCACGCAAGACTCAAGTACACCTACGTCCAACACTCTTCGTCAAGCCGCACGTCAAGCTCGACATGACCACCGGCATCCTCTACATGACAAGAGTTCACAAGAGCTATTCGACGAGCAAGAAAGCCGACGTCATCAAAACCAAGCTACACTTGAGCAAGCACAAGAACGGCAACGACTACGCCAACAACAACAAGAGCGAGCACGTCAATATCAAGAAGAACAAGACGCCGAGGCTAACCGCCAAGCACAACAACGTCGAGAAGCTCAAGCTATGGAGGCGCAACGTGCTTTACAAGATGCACATCGCAATGTGGCAGCCTGCACTCGACAAACTCGTCAAGAAGAGGATTTCCTTCGCGATGAGATGCAAGAGAGGCGCCATCAAGCAAGAATGCAAGAAGAAGCTCCTCCTCAAGCGCGGCAAGAGCAACAACCCCAACAAGAACATCTACATCCTCAAGAGCAACAAGATATGGCAAACCGCCAAAATCGAGATCGCCCTCCCAATAGGCAAGGAAACAATGACGGGCATCGCTATGGCAAGCTCAAGTTCACCATGCCAAAGTTCACCGGAAGCATTGATCCCGAAGACTATCTCTCATGGGCATTGAAAGTTGACAAGATCTTTCGCCTTCACAACTTTGATGAAGATAAGAAGATCGCAGTGGCATCCCTTGAGTTCCAAGACTATGTTCTCATTTGGTGGGAACAAATCATAGAGAGAAGAGAAGCCAAAGGCGAACCTCCTATCACCACTTGGGCTCAAATGAAGGAAGTCATGAGAGCACGCTTTGTGCCTACCCACTACAATCGTGACTTGTTCAAGAAGCTACAGCTCCTCAAGCAAGGTACCAAGTCCGTTGAAGAGTACTACAAGGAGATGGAGATTGCCATGATACGAGCAAACATCACGGAAGATGACGAGCAAACTATGGCGAGATTCTTGAATGGACTCAACTATCCAATCAAGAAGATTGCAAACTTCCAACCATACAACAATCTCCTCGAGCTAGTACATCAAGCAACCAAAGTGGAACGACAAGTTCAAGAGGACTACAAGTACTCCAAGCTCAACTCCAAGAACTTCGGCTCCTACAACCAAGCTTCAACGACTTCGGCTGCTCCTCCTACCTCTACCAAGCCATCTACAAACTTCGGTGACAAGTCAAGCTACAAGAATGCGACTACATCGAGTCGTCCACCTTCTACCAACAACTTCAAGCCAAGAGCTTCCTCAACTACAACTCCAACCGAAGACAATAACAAGACGAGCTCCATCAAATGCTTCAAGTGCCAAGGACGAGGCCACAAGTCATTTGAGTGCAAGACCGTTCGCACCATGATCATCAACGACGACGGATCTTATGACTCCATGAGCGATGATGAGATGGAAGCACTTGAGCATGTCGCTATGCATCGCCAAGTGAATGAAGAAGAAGACCATCAAGTGTTTTGCGACAATGACTCAAGCCCCAACCTTGTTGTCTCCAAAGTCTTGACACTCCAACATCAACAAGATGACGACCAACGATGTCATATTTTCCATACGAAGGCCGGCATCAATGGACGCTCCGTCAAGGTTATCATCGATGGAGGAAGTTGCCACAACTTGGCAAGCGAAGAGCTATGCGACAAGCTTCATTTGGTCAAGACGAAGCATCCTCACCCCTACAAGGTCCAGTGGCTCAACGACGCCGGAATTCTTCGAGTCGAGCACACCGTGCAAGTCTCTTTCAAGATTGGCGCCTAAGAGGACACTCTCGAATGTGATGTGATACCCATGTCCGTGTGCCACCTTATTCTTGGACGTCCATGGCAATATGATCGTGGAGCCACACACAATGGACGGACAAATCACTATCACTTCAAGATGAAGGGCAAGGAATTCGTGCTCCGACCAATGACTCCAAGTCAAGTAGCCGCCGACAAGCTTTTACCTACCACCCATCGTGGAGAGAATGGTGAGAGAGCGAGCCACCAAAAAGAGAGCGAGAGCCACAAGCCAAATATGAGTGACTCCACGATGAGCGACTAGAAGCAACTAGTTCTATTGGCCACCAAGCGTGAGATGAGAGAAGTGTGTGAGAACCCATCGAGCGTCTTCCACCTTGTGCTTTTATGCAAAGGGGAAGCCAAACCTACTAACACTTCACCACCTCCACCTTTTGTGTTGTCTCAATTGTTGCAGGAATTCTCGGACGTCTTTCCCGATGAGCTACCTCCGGGTCTACCTCCACTTCGCGGAATCGAACACCACATCGACCTCGTACCCGGTGCACCACTTCCAAACAAGGCTCCCTACCGCGTCAACCCCGAGGAAACAAAGGATATACAACGGCAAGTGCAAAAACTCAACGACAAAGGTCATGTACGTGAAAGCTTAAGCCCTTGTGCCGTTCCCGTTATCCTCGTGCCTAAGAAAGATGGAAGTTTTCGCATGTGCTCCGATTGTCGCCCGATAAATGCTATCACCGTTAGATACCGTCACCCTATTCCACGCTTAGACGACATGCTTGATGAATTATGTGGTGCCACAATTTTTTCCAAAATTGATCTTAAAAGTGGCTACTACCAAATTCGCATTCAAGATGGTGATGAGTGGAAAACTGCTTTCAAAACCAAGTTCGGGTTATACGAGTGGCTTGTTATGCCAATGGGCTTATCGGAAGCACCCGGCACTTTCGTGCGTCTTATGCATTTTGTTCTCCGACCCTATATAGGCGTCTTTGTAGTGGTTTACTTTGATGACATTCTCATATTTAGCAAGTCGCTTGAAGAACATGTTGACCATGTCCAACTAGTTTTGCAAGCACTTCGCAAACAACAACTATACGCTAATATGGAAAAATGCACTTTTGGCGTTGACAAGGTTGTCTTTCTAGGAATTGTCGTGTCTTCTCAAGGTGTTCACGTTGATGAAACTAAAATTGACGCAATTAAAACTTGGCCTCAACCAAAGAATCTCATGCAAGTGCGTAGTTTCCTTGGTCTAGCCGGTTTCTATCGACGTTTTGTGAAGGACTTTAGCACCATTGCTATGCCTCTACACGCTTTGAGCAAGAAGAACGCACCCTTCATTTGGGGTCCTTTGCAAGACAACGCGTTCAATGAGCTTAAGAGCTTGCTCACGCACGCACCACTTCTAGCCCTACCAAACTTTGACAAACCGTTTGAGATTCATTGTGATGCTAGTGGTACCAGCATAGGTGGCGTGCTAATGCAAGAAAAGTGCCCAATTGCGTACTTTAGCGAAAAGCTATCGGGAGCGCAACTTAACTACCCCATCTATGATAAAGAGCTTTATGCCTTGGTGAGAGTTCTACGTGTTTGGGAACACTATCTTAGACCTCATGAATTCATTCTTCATACGGACCATGAGAAACTCAAGTATCTCAAAGGTCAAACTAAGTTGAACAAGCGTCATGCTAAATGGAGTGAGTTCATTGAGTCTTTTCCCTATGTCATCAAATACATCAAGGGCAAAGAAAATGTTGTGGCGGACGCGCTTTCCCGCAAATGCATGCTTGTAACACAACTTGAGTTGAATGTGATTGGCTTTGAGCATATTAAAGATTTATATGAGCATGATCCTTTCTTTGCAAATGCTTATGCTAAGAAATCATGAGGTGATTGGGGTTATTTTTGGTGAGAAATTTTTGAATTTGGGGAAGAACACAACAAAATCAAGCTAGAAAATGGTGAGGGGGCTCCAAATTCGTGAGAAACCTTCGCTCATGATACCATATGATGCGGGGCTAACCCGATCTAGGCCGATCTTTCACGACTGGAGGGATGCCCGAGGATGAACACGAAGAACACGAGGGGAAATCACGAGGGAAAACACTCAAATCAACAAGAAACGATCACACATGTGCTAGATCCTCAACACAACGAGATACACGGTCCAAACCCCACAAAGGAAAGATACAAGGTAACTAGTTCATCTCCGTGAGGAGGCTTTGATCCCACGAGGGGTCATCCCGTGAGGGGTCTTGAATCCGGTGTGGATCTTCTCCGTAGAGGCCGCGGTCTCTCATGGAGTAGAGCCACTATGGATGAGCAATGCTCTAGTCTAAAATGTGCTAACAAAAAGCTAACCCTAACTAGGAGGAAGGGAAGGAGTATATATAATCTAGGTCCACGAAGGGGTAAGTGGGAGATACATGGGCCTCGTGCCCAACATACTGTGTGTAGACAGGTACCGGACGTCCGGTGGGTTCCGGTCGTCCGATGGCTCGCGGGCGTCCGGACGTCTGGAAGGTTTCGGACTTCTGCTAATATCCTTCTGTGATGTGGCACCGGTCGTCCGGAGGGGCTCGGTCGTCCGGTCGCTAGGAGGTCGTTGGAGATCCAGTACATGTCAAATGTCCGGTGGCTGGAGCGATCACTGGCCTGTCTTCTTCTGGCTAGCGCAGCCTTTAGATGCCGGACGTCTGGTCTGGACCGGTTGTCTGGTGGCTGTAGCTTCTGGCAGCTTCTCCGTTTGATCCTTGTACTTGGTGTCCTCGCCTTCTCGTCCGATGCTCCTAGCTGCTTCATGGTCTCCCTCTTGGTTCCTGGTCATGCATATCACATATGTTTGAGGTAGTAGCCATGTCTCACATGTGGAAAGTGAAGGTTTGGAGAGGAGCTCGTAAATCTTGTGTCCAATGGTGTGTACTTGAGGTCTCATCAAAGTGAACATGGGGATGATCGTGGAATGCTCCGCATCAGGATGTCATCCTGGGGGACAATGATTTCATCATCCTAGAAGAACCGCTCGAACAAAAACATTTTCAACAACAGCTTATTGCCACGGCAAGGAACCTGAAGAAGAAGCAGCGGCGGCTTAGAGCCGAACAGGATACACTCAATGATAGATGGAACGAAGTGCTAGACGCTAAAGAAAGATACGGCTGTGAGCGAGAGACAAAGAGCTATCCCAAGCATAAGCTGCTGCCCTAATTCGATGACGAGGCCCTTGCGCCAATTGCGCTGAAGTATGATCATTCCAATCAACCGGAATGACTACCCCGTGGACGAGACAATGCGGTTAGCAACGCCGTACACAAGCCCGCACCTCCTCACCGTAAAGGAAGGGATACAATGGCTCAGGGCCATAAGTACGATCTACGTCAGGACCTAAACAAAAATGCTGGCCAGGACAGATGAATCTATGGATCAAGGGAACGTGCTCACACACGGGACGGCGGCTATCCAGCCAAACAGGCTGGTCATAATCCAGTTCGGAACCAAGACCGAACACAAACACCATCCGAACTACGCTTCGATATCGTAAAATACAGGGGCGATGCACACCCTCTGTTCTTCACCGATGAGGTGATGGACCACGAATTTCCAGAAGGGAATAAACCTGTAAACATCGAGGCATATGATGGAACGACGGACCCTATTGTATGGATAAAAGACTTTATTCTTCACATCCACATGGCTCGTGGAGATGACCTCCATGTCATCAAATACTTACCTCTCAAGCTGAAAGGGCCAGCCCGGCACTGGTTAAACAGCCTCCCAGAGAACTCCATAGGAAGCTGGGAAGAACTTGAGGATGCTTTTCGGGCCAACTTTCAGGGGACTTATGTCCGGCCCCCGGATACTGATGATCTAAGTCATATAATCCAGCAACCCGGGGACTCAGATCGCAAGCTTTGGAATAGGTTCTTAACTAAAAAGGACCAAATTTTTGACTACTCGGACGCCAAGGCCTTAGCGGCATTCAAACATAGTGTCCGGGACGAGTGGCTGGCTAGACACCTCGGTCAAGAAAAGCCGAGGACAATGGCAGCCCTAACCACACTCATGACCCGCTTTTGCGCGGGCGAGGACAGCTGGTTGGCTCGTAGCAGCAACATCACAAGCGACCCTGGCACCTCTGAAGTCAGGGATGGCAATGGCAAGCCACGGCGCAATAAAAATAAGCGTCAAAACAATACTGGAAGCACAGACGACACAACAGTAAATGCCGGATTCAGTGGCTCCAGGCCCGGTCAATGGAAGAAGCCATTCAAAGGCAACAGAGATAGTCCATCTAGCTTGGACAAAATACTAGACATGCCTTGCCAGATTCATGGCACCCATGATAAACCTGCAAATGATACCAACCAAAAATGTTGGGTCTTCAAGAAGGCCGGCAAGCTAAACGCCGAACACAAGGGGAAAGGACCTCAAAACGAGGATGATGATGAACCTCGCCAGCCGAACACGGGGGGCGGGGGGCAGAAGAAATTTCCACCGGAGGTAAAAACCATGAACATGGTCTACGTCACTCATATCCCCAAGAGGGAGCGCAAGCGTGCACTCAGGGATGTCTACGCCATCGAGCCTGTCGCCCCCAAGTTCAACCCAAGGTCGGCTTGTCCGATCACCTTTGATCGTAGGGGTCATCCAACTAGTATCCGTCACGGAGGATCGGCGGCCTTAGTGCTCGATCCTATAATCGATGGATACCATCTTACTCGAGTCCTTATAGACGGTGGCAGTAGTCTCAATCTGATATACCAAGACACTGTACACAAGATGGGGATAGACCCGTCAAGAATTAAGCCCAACGACACTACCTTTAAAGGTGTCATACCAGGCGTAGAGGCCCGCTGCAGAGGCTCATTAACATTGGAGGTCGTATTCGGCTCTCCTGATAAGTTTCAAAACAAAGAGTTAATCTTCGACATCGCTCCTTTCCTAAGCGGCTATCATGCACTGCTTGGAAGAACGGCCTTCGCCCGCTTTAATGCGGTCCCGCATTATGCCTACTTAAAGCTCAAAATGCCCGGACCATGCGGCGTCATCACAGTCAACAGAAACATGGAGCGCTCCCTCCATATGGAGGAAGACACTGCGGCCCTAGCAGCCGAGGATCAAAGCGGCTTCTTCAAGCCGAGCAGTTCATCGGCCATCAAAACCACAAACACGGCTGAACGTATCCGGTCCACACTACAACGCGGCAGCTCAGAGGAACCTAAGCTCGATTAGCAGTTGTGTCCCTTTCGACTGCCCCATAAGGTGGTAGCATATGTACCTCACGTACACAATTATGCCCTTAAAATACCTTAGGTGGCGCTAGGGGCGCACCGCATACAAACAGTCCATAGTCCGGCTTGACCCTATTCGGACTATACAGTACATTTTCTTTTCTAAGGACCATTTATAAGAACCTACATCGTTTACGGCTGTGAAGAACATTATTTTCCAGAATCCTTTCTCCTTTTTTATAGGCCATCATAATTACTCTTCAAGGACGTATTGCAAACGAAAAAACGACGCACACGTACAGCAGGGCCCCGTATTGAGATTTCTTTTTAGATTCAGGCTCTGTGTAAACCTTTTCTCTCCTTTTATATTTTTTTATCTTTTCTTCTGTTGGCATGTAAAATGCCGAAAGATGTTATCGGCATTATCTTTAACCACACGGCTCTTCATATTAAACGGGATACAAAAGAAGTAGTTTGGTTCCAATTCGCTTCGAGTTTATTTTATTACCACCTGTGTTCTCTCCCCAAGTCAGATTGCCACGTGTGCCTTAATACCTGGACTTAATACCAGGGGCAGTATTCGGCCTCGCACACCTCCAAAAGTCCGAACACCTATAGGGAACTATTCGGCGTCCCCGATATTGCATTATATGCATTGATCCCGAATCATGTCTTTGGTCTATAGTTGGGTTGCCCGACTCCTATGCTTGCCACCTTACGTTCCGCATTGTTCGGCTAAGGTGGTAAAGGGAGAACTACTATGATTGTACTTCTGGTTCATCCGGTCAAGTACCTTAGTAGAGAAAGCCGAAAACTGACTGTCATGATGAAGCGAGAGCCGGTCAAGCGATTCGATGACCTAGTGTTATACTATGATTGATAGCGATCCACACCGTGTTATACGAGGGGCTGGTCTTTTCCCAGCCACGCAAAACGGGCGCCATAGTTCGGAAAGCCCTGCACGCACCAAGGGCTAATACTTAGCCCCACTAGTCAAGCTCATATGGCTAAGTGAAAGCAATAAAGCCGCATAGTCTGATTGCCTGGTTTGCTCCGCGGACACCTCCTTTATGGACCAAGACGTTGGATAAAGAGTGTTCACGCACATTGCCGAACACCCCTGTAGTATTTACATGGGGGCTGAAGCCGACGACTGGAAACTTTCAAATTTAAATAAGCAGCCACACAGGAGGAAAATTTCGCTCATAATACAGGAGCGCAAAAACTATATACATCGGTACATAAGCTTAGCCCTTACAATCCGAATACAATCATTCAAAGATTATATCCTTTGAGCACTGGCCATCAACAAGGCGGGATCCTTCTAAGACATCACCAAAGTACCTTACTGGCTTCCGGTGATCCTTGCCCTTGGGCGGGCCAGCGGTTGCTATCTCCATGGCCTTCATCTTCGCCCAATGCACCTTCACGCGGGCGAAGGCCATTCGAGCACCTTCTGTGCAGGCCGAACGCTTTACAGCGTCCACCCACAGAGTCGCGTCGACGAGCCGTGTCACCAACCCGAAGTAGCTACTTGGGATTGGAGCAGCGGGCCATAGCCGGACTATCAAGTCCTTCATCACCGTACCCGCCATATTGTGTAGCTCGACCAGCTCCTTCATTTGGTCATTGAGGGGCACCGGATGATTTGGCGCAAGAAACTGCGACCAGAACAACTTCTCCGTGATGTTCCCCTCCGGGGCTCGGAAGTATTCGACGGCGTCAGCGATGCTCCTCGGAAGATTAGCAAACACGCCTGGAGAACTCCATAATTGTGTTAGCCCAAGGTACCTCTGATCTTCGAAGATGCTCTGCAAAAGAAAAGTCTTACCAGCTGTTATCTGCCGCGCTTGCTTCATCTCCTCCTGAGCACTACGTGACTTACTCCGTGCCTCCGTGGCGGCATTAACTGCCGGGGTGAGTTCGGATGCTTGTTCCGAAGTTGTCTGCTCCAATGCCTTGCATTTCCGAACGGTATCTCGCAGCTCGTCCTCGACTTCGGTCACCCAAGACTCGTGCTGCTGACGCACGGCCTATTCGTCCTTCAGGTCGGCAGTCGCTTTGTCAGCGGCTGCCTTGCTCGCCCTGGCCTCTTCCTTGGCCTACGGAATCTCACCCTTAAGGGCCTCGACCATAGCTGCGTCAGCTGTTTCACAAAAACATATAGCACAAATAAGCTCACACTCACACATATAGTGTGTTAAAATTTCATTTCTTTCAAATTCCGCATACCTTGCATTTCATCAAAACGCTTGTTGATGTGATCGAGCTCTCCGTCAGCTAGTTTAAGCTTCCAATTTAGTTCTGGAACCTCTGCGGCTTGGACACATGCCGCTACTAACAAAGCCTGTTGAAAAACATGCTTCACAGTTCAGCTCCGATTATATGCTATAACATGGATCCTTAGTATGATTCTGTACATAATCAAACAAAGCATTAGGGGCTACTGTCTATATATATACACAAAATGAAAATGTTCTTTTAGAACATTACGTCGCATACCTCAAAGCCTGTTAGTAGGCTGTTGAAGGCTTTGTTTAGTCCGCCTTTGACGGACTGAATTTTCTCCCTGACCGCACTCATCAGAGTGCAGTGTTCCTCTGTGATGGAAGCACCTTGAAGTGCTTCCTATAGAGTATTAGGCGCCTCTAGATTAACGGTAGGCGCCGGTGGAGCAATTGATCCCTCCCCCACTACGGGGGACTGGTTTCCTGATCCTAGAGCTCCACTGGGCTCCGGAACAGTGTTTGGCGGGGCCCCGGATTACTTGGGCCCACCATCTTCGATCACCATCGGGATCGCTCCCACTTGGTTGACAACGGTTGAGGGATTAACCTCGGGCGCCTTCTCGTTCGCCCCACACCCACCCGCTCGAATAGGGGGGTTTGCAGAGAGGACACCTCAGCGTCCCCTAAGATGGGTGATGAGCCCCGCGGATGCGTATCGCTCTCCACCATCCCCGACGATAGAGAATTCTCCGAGGACAGTGAAGCCACGAGAATGTCATGCGGAGGAATATATAAAGGCAAAATAACATTAGATGCTGGAAAGAAAAATTATCCGAACATAAGCAGTTATCGTCTAAGTACTTATGATTCGGCAAGGGGCTTAATCCTGGACTGAACTCGGAAGCCGTGTTCGGATGTGGAGTCCGAACTACCGGGAAGATTTAGCTTCTTCCTGGGCGAGGCCTTGCCTGCGTCAGCAGGGGCCGCTCTCTTCCTCCCCCTTACCTAGACGGGGGAGTCTTCTTCCTCCTCCTCCTCTTCTTCTTCGGGAGAGAGGTGGGCGCCAGTTTCCCTAGACCTTGTGTCCGTGGGATCTACAGGGCGGGGGTCGCTCTTGACCTCCTTGCCCTTCTTCTTTGCCTTCTTCTCCGGCGCCTTGTACGGTGCCGAAACCAACATCGCCATCAACTGAGGCTTCTCTTGGTCTTTTGGCATGTGAGTCGGACACTTGATTCGCTTTGCCTTTTTTGCCCAGGCCTGGATATAACGCAAAAACTCATACTCTTGTTATAACTGAAGTACGGACAGAGTATGTATTCGACATAATTTTTGATTACGTCTGAAGCGGTGAATTCGCTACTAAAGCCCCTATCCATGGTCTCCGCTGGCCATCCCTTCTAAGCCTTGAGGAGATGCTTCTAGATGTCTTCGTTCGTGGTGCCGAAGAGATGCTTCAAGGGCCGAGGCCCTTCCGGATTGAACTCCCATAAATGTGAGTCCCGACGTTGGCAGCGAAGGACAAGGCGGACGAGCATTACCTGAATCACATTTGTGAGGAGGGTGCCCTTGGCAATCATGCCAGAGATACGACTTTGGAGGGCTAGCACCTCCGACTGAGACCCCCCAATCCGGACTCTTGTCAGTCCAAGAGGTCAGCCTCTCCGGGGGTCCAGATCTGAATGTGGGCGCTGACGTGCACTTGGCATCACAGGCCTCAGTGACGTAAAACCACTCCTGTTGCCAGACCTTGTTTGTGTCCATAAAGGCCCCCTTTGGCCAGGTGGCGTTGGGAAGCTTGCTCACCATGGCACCCCCGCACTTCGCGTGCTGCCCGTCGACCACCTACGACATCAAATTGAAGGTTTTGAGCCATAAACCAAAGTGTGGGGGGCGTGGAGGAACGCCTAACAGACCACTATAAAAGCGGATATGTGGATAATTTAGTTCGGGGCTAGATCATGGAAATCTAGCCCATAGAAAAATAAGATACCCCATACATAGGGGTGGAGAGGAAATCCCAGCCCCGGATAAAGTGGGAGAGGAAGACAACCCTCTCACCCGTCTTAGGGACGGGGATCACCTGGTCCTTTTCGGGGACCCGGTGCGCAACATCGTCAGCGAGATAGCCCGCACACTAGAGATGCTTCATGGTCTTCTCCGTGACCTTGGAAGCCTCGCACTTGCCCTTAGAACCGGATCCGGCCATGGCTGGGAGGGGATGCGGTAATTGAGAGTCGAGAGTTGCGGGCGGAAGATCTGCGGGCACTAGGGCTAGGGATATTGGAGAACAAGGGCTTGAGGAGAGCATGGGGTTAATGGGAGAGATTTGAGTCCTTTTATAAGCGGTGAATGCTAAACGCCCCCACTCTTGCTGTCAAACTCGCCGGTTCCCAACATAGTCGTGCGTAAGGCGCGGTTTGGATGCTCACGTCACATTGATAAAGATTCCGCAATAAGCGGGCACAATATCTGTTTTGACAGGACATGCCAATGGGGATATACCTTGAAACGCGAAAATGGAGCCAAGAAAATGGTTCTATAAATTAAAGGGACAGATGTGACGTTTCGCTGAAAAGTTGTCAGTAAAGACACAGTATCCATTTTTTGATACCTTTCCTTTGAGGCTAAGGGTTGTACTAACCATGCAGAGTCGGACATAGTATCTTTGTGTAGGGAATATTTCTTCAATGTGTTCGGGAGGAGGAACCCGCCTTGCAATCCCGAAGACAGTATGCGAGCCGAACTCATCATCATCGAAGACTGGTTCAGGGGATACTGAGGGAGTCCTGGATTAAGGGGTCCTCAGGTGGCCGGATCGCTCGTATGGGCCGGACTGGTGGGCCATGAAGATTATTACTGATGACTATCTCCCGTATCCACATAGGACTCCCATGTGTGTAAAATAGCAAGTTTAGAGTCCGGGTGTAATACTTTCCTTCCTCTGCAAGATGGCCATGTACAACCCTAGGTCCCTCCGGTTCATATAGGCTAGACTTTTAGGGTTTAGCCATTACGATCTCGAGGTAGATCAACTCTTGGAACCCGTATTCATCAAGATCAATCAAGCAGGAAGTGGGGTATTACCTCGATGGAGAGGGCCTGAACCTGGGTAAAAACATCGTGTCCCAGTCTCCAATTACCATCAATCCTCAAACGCATAGTTCGGGACCCCCTACCCAAGATCTGGCGGTTTTGACACGGACACCCGCATCTTCAAATATTCTTCAGCGTTGACAATCGTTTCTCTAAGACTACACATGTTCTCTTCCTCATACATGCTCCAGAGCTTCGCTAGGCACATCTTCAAAGACTGTGTGCACTCTTGATCAACCCACTCCAAGTAAGAACACTTCCGTTCATCCTATAGTAATTCAAACTAGATTAGTAACAATTTTCGGGGAAATGGGTTTATAGCAACATCGAAAATCACCAATGCTTATTTTAAAAAACTGAAGAAACATGTTAATTATGACATATCTTCCCAAAAAGATCAATGTGCAAATGAATTAATTACTACTGAGACAACAACCAAATTCTGGAACATCAGAAGCTATAATTACCTACAACAACGCTACAAGTTCTTACTCATGTACAATAAATAACAAATTGAACATTTTATGAGGAAGGTAAATATAACTGCAACAACATAGCGACAGCGTTTGGATGACAACAAATTGATACTAACAGGTGTGTACATGCACAAATTTAGTAACATAGAACTAATAACACTAAGGCCGTCCACTATGTATGCCAAAACTGATGTAAACACAACTACGGCTATATCTCGCACCGGTGCCCTGCACTGGGGAGCCGATGCAACGGAAAAAAATCAGGGACCCGGACTCCGGAGCACGTAGTTGCTCCAATGTTCAGTTCCTTCGTGCCATAAAGATTTAGTATTTTACTGCTTGGCTGCTCGGATGTGTGGACCAAAGCTGGCTGCACAAACTGCCGAAGTGGTGCCAAATAATTTTCTAATGGCATCATTGATGAGATGGCAGCAATTTAAGATACTAGGTACAAACTGTGACACTGTCTTAGGATGCGTTTGGTTGAAGGTGTGGTATTAATGGGTTGGGACCATGACAATGTCTGAATCACATCTAACAAATGATTTGTAACAACCAAAAGAGGGTCTAACCTTCTTTGCGATTCAAACGCATCTAGCTTCACGCATGGAGATTGATGGTGATAACGAGCAGATAGATCTTCCGCCACCCCACTCCATTCGCTGCCACTGTTTGTCTTAGGGAGCTACAAGAGGAAGAAATTACTCAAATTAACCGCCGGGTAAAAATCCATCATTCCAAGTCATGGCCAGAGAGAGAGAAGAGAGGCATACTCGGGTGGTGAAGGAGTCATCACCGGAGGACGAACCGTTGGAGAGGTCTTTGAAGAAGACCATGGCGACCCCAACGGTAGGATGCGAGACGACGAGAGCGAGGAAGCGGCTATAGCTTAGGAAGGAAGGAAGGAAGGAGGAACAGGGTAAATGTGACTTGTGGTAGGGGAGAAAAGGGGGTGGGGAAGGGGGAGGGGGAGGGGGCGGGGGAAGATTTTTTGGTGGTAGGCAATTTTTTTGGAAATGTGGAGGGAAACTTTGTGCGCGGTGCCGCCAGACCATTCACTTTGAACGATTGTGTGCATCGCAAACGATTCTTCTACTTTACGCGCATGGGATGAGTTTGATAATTCATATTTTGGTGGAAATTTCCTAGGGTACGTCATTGCATAATTTAACATCGCTTGCTAATTTGAGCACACAAAAGAGTGTACAGCAGGCATACCACACTTACTGAATCAAGCAATTTTAGTAATTGAACAGACCCAGTTGACCTAAACATTGCTCTAACAAAAGATCATCATTAAAAACAAATCCTAAGTACGCATAATTTTAACAAATCCGCCGCCGCCCCGGCATATGCAACGCCGGTGTGAGATGAGACGTCGATGACTTGTCCTGGCGACATGCAGCCGTTAGTGGACTCCACGTCTCCCCTGTTGAAGTCGACTGCGTCCTCGTCCTCGTGCTCATCCTCGTCCTCGGTGCCGCCCTCAAGGTTGTAGTACTCGTAGTAGTGGCTGCGCCGGAGCTCACGTTGGTACTCCACCGCTGATTCCTCGACGGACAGAATCTTCTCTACCTCGACCTCGGCCACGCGCAACTCCTGCTCCCGGCACTCCTTGATCTCTGCCGCCTCCTGCATCTCCAGCTCCCGCGCAGCGACCTCATGGAGAAGCATGTGCTCCTTGGCCACCGCCGCCTTTTTGGATGTGGGTTGCATGCTAGAGTCCGAGGTGGCCTGGAATATCTTGGCATGTGCATCCTCGATCTTGGCATGGATGGCCTCGACCGAGGCTAGGGCGACATCGGCGGCACGGACGGAGCTCGAGCGCCCTCGGCGTTTGCAGCCGCCGTTCCAGTAGCAGCTGCAACCGTCTCGGTTGCTGCAGCTACCCTGTCGGATGTCGCAGACGCCCTCTCGGTGGAAGCGACTGCGCTCAATGCACATGTGGTGGCACTCTCGGCGTAGGCGGCCGCCACTACTAGGAAAAGGTACATAGATGGGATTGTTACTTATGGCGCACCATGTGTTGGTGCGCCATTAGTGTCCAAATACTAATGGCGCACCACATCAACGGTGCGCCATTAGTAACATTTTTTTTCATTTTTTTTTCAAAACTACTAATGGCGCACCAGTGGATAGTGCGCCATTAGTAGTTAAACTACTAATGGCGCACCACATCCACAGTGCGCCACTAGTAAATTTTTTTCAAATTTTGTTGTTTTTTTCAAAACTAGTAATGGCGCACCATGGGAGTGGTGCGCCATTAGTAGTAAAACTTACTAATGGCGCACCACATCCACGGTGCACCACTACTAATTTTTTTTCAATTTTTTTTTTATTTTTTTATTTTTTTCAAAACTAGTAATGGCGCACCGTGGGAGTGGTGCGCCATTACTAGTTGAACTAGTAATGGCGCACCACTCCCACAGTGCGCCATTACTAACTTGGCCATTACTGCACCCCCCTCCCCCCTGTGGACCGCCTTTTCCAGTTCAAAAAAAATAAAAGAAAATGATGGAAATGTCAAAAAATAAAAGAAAATAAGTTTCCCATGTGATATGTGGTCTACTTGTTGGGAAAATTTACAAATATGAATTTTGACTTTATTTGCAAAATATTTCTGGAATTTAGTAAAACGGGCATAACTTTTGCATACGAACTTGGATTAAAAAGTTTTTATATGAAAAATCATCTACTCGAAAAGTTACATCCGAATTTAACTGGGGGAACCCCGTTAAACATTTTCAAAATCCCCAAAAACCAAACAGAAAAAAAAGTTACGGGGCTTTTAAGATCTAGAGGCAAAAAAATTAAAAAAAATTATAACTTAGTAGTGGCGCACCGTTTGCTAGGTGCGCCACTAGTAACAGAAAAAAGTATTTAAAAAAATTCGATTTTTTTTTCCAAAATATGATACGTAATATGACCGGGAAGTTTGAAATATATTTTCAAAATTTCATCATACTCATGAACATTAACAAACTCCTAGACATCAAGAAGGGTTAATAGGATTGATATGATAGATATATCAACAAGTGCCTTTGAAGTGAGCTGGTGCTGGGGTTGGATAGAACTACGAAGTTAAGCATGCTCGGGGTGGAGTAGTGTGAGGATGGGTGAGCTTATGGGAAGTTTGACCACAGATTTGAAAAAATTTGAAATTTTTTTACTAATGGCGCACTTCTATGTAGTGCGCCATTAGTATGCCAAAGCACCTGGGTATATATGGCCCCCTGGGAGGCATACTAATGGCACACCTGTGGTGCGCCATTAGTATACCAGATACTAATGGCGTGGCACTAATGGCGCACCAGTAGTGCGCCATTAGTAGGCCTTTTCCTAGTAGTGCGCACTCTCGGCGTAGGCAGCAGCGCTCGAGGGGGGAGGGTGGGGGCGACCATCGTACATGCTTTCACGAAGCGTTTCCATGGCATCATCTTTGCAAGAAGGGGGTGCGGGAATGGGTATCCGGATTCACGGATTTGGGATTTGCTGGCACTGGAGCAGACGAGCCGGCGGAGCTTAAGGAGGGAGACTTAAATAGACCTAGATATTTTCATCGCAAACGGTACGTAGAAAACAACTGTGTGTGATGTTGTAGATATTATTTATTAGCTCTAATAGACGAATTTCGAGTAAAGTGGCAACGGATAGTGTTTTAAATGTACCAGAAATTTTGTAGTACTAATACAACTGTTATTTCAAATTTTGGAAAATTTCAGGGGTCATTTGACCTTTTAAGATATTTAAGTGATTTTCTAGCCATTTAATGACCGTAATTGAAATTTGAACTACATGTACATGCAACAGCTAACCATTATGGTTTGAAAAGTCATATTTTGTGTACTTGTGTGTGATTTAATTCCATGTGCAATAAATTGGAAGGAATTTGCAAACAAATTGGTCTAACGGCTATGACACAATTAAGCATGGAGTGCCATGGCATTTAAATTCCAAAAAAATATAAAATATCATAAACCCATGAAACCTTGGTTGATGTAATGTCATACCACCAAGATGATGTGGTAAAAAATTTGGCATGTGTGACAAAAGTTTGGACACACACCCCTCACAAACCGAAGCAACTCACTAGAAGGCTCGTTGTTCCGAGAGGGAACAATGCATGTTTGATGACGAACGGTTCCTCTTACAACCTTCAAATTTTTTCTACATGTAACGTGCACTAATACAACTGTCATGTGAAAATTTGGAAACTTTCAAGGGTCATTTGACCTTTTGAAGACATTTAAGTGATTTTCTAGCCATTTAATGATCGTAATTAAAATGTGAACTATATCTACATGCAAGGGCTAACCATAACGGTTTGAAAAATCATATTCAATTAGAAAATGGACAATCTCTTTCGAAGTATCAGGGTTTCAGACGAAAACTCATCTATTACAAAGGGATTTCATTTATTTGAACTTATTTGAACTCCAAACTTTTTGTGTGTTCAAAATGCACCATTCAAAGCCACATCATCAATTTTCAACCCTTTCTGACTTCATTTGGTATTTTTCATGCATTTATTGATTTTGTTTTAAGCTAAATGACCCTGAAATTGAAAAGCATTACAAATGAACTTTGAAAAAGTTGAAAGTTAGCATGGTATCATCATTTGACCCACATAGCATGTGCTAAAAATATGAGAGGCTTACGGCAAAAACTAGATGCACTTTGTGTACAAAATGGACAATCTCTTTCGAAGTATCAGGGTTTCATACGAAAACTCATCTGTTACAAAGGTCTTTAATTTTTTGAACTTATTTGAACTCCAGACTTTTTGTGTGTTCAAAATGCACCATTCAGAGCCACATCATCAATTTTCAACCATTTCTGACTTCAGTTGGTATTTTTCATGCATTTATTCATTTTTTTGAAGCTAAATGACCTTGGAATTGAAAGCACTACAAATGAACTCTGCAAAGGTTGAAAGATGGCATGATATCATCAGTTCAACCACATAGCAGGTGCTAAAAAGATGAGAGGGTTACGGCGAAAACTGGATGCACTTCGCGTAAAAAATGGACAATCTCTTTTGAAGTATCTGGGTTTCATACGAAAACTTATCTGTTACAAAGATATTTCATTTTTTAACTTATTTGAACTCCAGACTTTTTGTGCATTCAAAATGCACCATTCAGAGCAACATCATCAATTTTCAACCCTTTCTGACTTCAATTGGTATTTTTCATGCATTTACTGATTTTTAAAAGCTAAATGACCCTAAAATTGAAAAGCACTACAAATGAACTGTGAAAAGGTTGAAAGTTGGCATGGTATCATCAGTTCACCCACATAGCATGTGCTAAAAAGATGAGAGGGTTACGGCAAAAATGGGATGCACTTCGTGTACAAAATGGACAATCTCTTTCGAAGTATCAAGGTTTCATACGAAAACTCATCTGTTACAGATACATTTTATTTTTTGAACTTATTTGAACTCTAGACTTTTTGTGTGTTCAAAATGCACCATTTAGAGCTACATCATCAATTTTCAACCCTTTCTGACTTCATTTGGTATTTTCATGTATTTACTGGTTTATTGAAGCTAAGCAACCCTGAAATTGAAAACCACTACAAATGAACTTTGAAAAGGTTGAAAGTTGGCATGGTATCATCATTTCACCCATGTAGCATATGCTAAAAAGTTGAGAGGGTTACGGAAAAAACTGGATGCACTTCGTGTACAAAATGGACAATCTCTTTCGAAGTATTAGGGTTTTGACGGAAACTCATCTGTTAGAAAGGGATTTCATTTATTTGAACTCCAAACCTTTTGTGTCTTCAAAATGCACCATTCAAAGCCACACCATCAATTTTCTACCCTTTCTGACTTCATTTGGTATTTTGCATGCATTTATTGATTTTTTTTAGCTAAATGACCCTAAAATTGAAAAGCATTACAAATGAACTCCGAAAAGGTTGAAATTTGGCATGGTATCATCACTTGACCCACATAGCATGTGCTAAAATGATGAGTGGGTTACGGCAAAAACTGGATGCACTACGTGTACAAAATGGACAATCTCTTTCGAAGTATCATGGTTTCATACGAACACTCATCTGTTACAATGGTATTTCATTTTTAGATGAACATGAGATCGCTTCCTCTTACGGCCTTGAAAATATATTCTATGTTTAACGTGCACTACTACAACTGTACTATGAAAATTTGGAAAATTCTAGCGGTCATTTGACCTTTTAAAGACACCCCTAACAAACCGGAGCAACTCACTAGAAGGCTAGCAAGTGGTTCCGAGAGGGAACAATGCATGTTTGATGACGAACGGGAGATAGCTTCCCCTTACGGCCTTCAAAATTTTTCTACGTTTAACGTGCCCTAATACAACTGTCATTTAACTGATTTTCTAGCCATTTAATTACCATAATTTAACTTTGAACTTGAAAGGATCGATATGGTTGACTAGAGGGGGGGGGTGAATAGGCAACTAACAATTTTTAGCGTTTCTTGACCAAATTACACTTAGCAACAAAATAGGTTGTCTAGATGGGAAACTACGTTGCCAACCTATATGATGCAATAATAACAAGCACAGAAGCAAGCACAAGGAACTAACACAATAAAACTTGCATAAATAAAGGTAAGAGATAACCAAGAGTGGAACCGGTGGAGACGAGGATGTGTTACCGAAGTTCATTCCCTTTGAGGGAAACTACGTCTCCGTTGGAGCGGTGTGGAGGCACAATTCTCTCCAAGAAGCCACTAAGGCCACCATATTCTTCTCACGCCTTCACACAATGCGAGATGCCGTGATTCCACTATTGGTTTCCTTGAAGGCGGCGACCGAACCTTTACAAATAAGGTTGGGGCTATCTCCACAACTTAATTGGAGGCTTCCAACGAAACCACGGAGCTTCACCACAATGGAATATGGCTTCAAGGTGACCTTAACCGTCTAGGGTGCTGAAGCACCCAGGAGTAACAAGATCCGCAAGGGATTAGTGGGGGGAATCAAATTTCTCTTGGTGAAAGTGTAGACCTAGGCCTTCTCAACCAATCCCTAGAAAATCAACAGGTTTGATTGGCTAGGGAGAGATATCGGGAGAAAATAAGCTTTTGGAGCAACAGTGGAGCTTGGGGGAGAAGAGGTGAGTCTTCTTGAGGATGAAGACCCCTTTATATAGTGGAGGGGATAAGTGAACCGTTATCCCCATATCTGCCCGCACAGAGCGGTACTACCGCTGGGTGGAGCGGTACTACCGCAGGTCGTAGCGGTACTACTGCGGCCCCCAGCGGTACTACCGCGAAGTGGAAAAGACGAGGGTTAGGAGAGGGGAGCGGTAGTAGCCGCGGTGGTGGCAGCGGTACTGCCTCTTATAAGCGGTACTACAGCTGCTACTACCGTAAAACCCGACACAAGAAAAGAGCTCCTCGAATCGACACGATAGCGGAACCACACTGGAACGGTACTGCCGCATATGCCCAAAGCGGTACTACCGCGCTGCGCAGCGGTACTACCGTTTGGTGGTCACAGGAGTTACTACCGCCCCACCGGCGGTACTGCCGCTCCCATAAATAAAACATCCATTTGAAATATGCGGAGAGCTCCAAGACAAGAAAGGAGCTATGGGTGCCGAAAAGAAGTGTACGTGATGATTCCACGCTGGCCTTTCCAATGCGGACCCCCTCTTGATAGTACGGTGTCTCCTACGACTCAAGTCCACCAAAACAAAATCGAGGAAGATGAGACGTCTTCTGCTTAAAGCTTTGAGGGGAGATAATTGTCTCGTGCCAATGGATTAATCTCTGAAATACTTAGCACGCACGATTACTCCGCAAACGCATTGTCGTCAATCACCAAAACCACATAGGAAGGGACATGCCATTTCAATCTCCCCCTTTTTGGTGGATTCATGAAAGCACGTGATTTGCACAGAATTTATTAACAATAAGAGTAAGCAAACCCCAAAGACTACAAAATATAGACGGGCTCCCCCTGGATGTGTGCACTTAAATGAGTTGCCTTTGGAATGCAAAGCACACACTCTAGGATCAACACTCCTCCTATATTTTATAGTCCAATAACATCTAACAGTGAGGAGACATAAGCGGGTAAATTAGTAGGTGAGTAAGGATAGAACAGGAAATAAGCTCACAATCTACTAAAGTACTTGACATACATAAGGTAGCATAGGTCTCACACAAAGTAACAGTAACCGGGTCTCACAAACATAAACCAAACCAGACAAAGAGAGTTTGCGAGAAGGAAAGACAAGGAACAATGCACGCAATAAACACACACTCGCAACTTGGGCAAATCCCTAAAACCTCTCCCCCTTTGATATCGAGACACCGAAAAGGGGACATAGAGAGAAGCAACATGTCCAGATGATAGCAGAACAAACGCACTGCATCATCACATCGCCGCGTGATCATCTGCACCTTCGTCATCGGCTGGGGGCTGCTCGGGGTCAGAATCAGTCCAATGGACGTGCTGCCGAATGCATTCCTCCTCATCAGTGATCCGGCCTTTAGAGTCGCTGACAACCGCACCAACCTGACGCATGAGCTCCTTATGGCGACGCATGGCCTTCTTCTCAGACACATGGGCCAAGTACTGTCCGTGAGACTCCATGCAAAACACCTTCTTCATCTTACTCTAGAGCTTCTTTACCCGAGAGGGCTCTGCTCTAGATGGCATATAATCATCATCATCATCATGATCAACCTCTGCCTCAGCATTATCAGCACCAACCGGAATATCAAAAACGAGTGACCGGAGTGTTCCAGAGATCCTTCCTCCCAAGAGGACTCCGCTCCAGCGGGTACCCAGAATAGGTGTGCTCCCAAGCCTTCTCAATCAGCAGCATGATAAATGGAGCATAGATAGGACACTTGCGCTCAGAGATGGCAGACAACAACTCAGACCACATGACATGAGAGATATCCAATGTTTTTCCAGTGTTCTTTTCCTTCTGATGCTGGCAAAAAAGTAGCGTGTCCACAAGATATGAGTGAACCATATCCTGGTTCCCAATACAAGGGAAGAGAGTCTCCCTGAAGATGCGATGAATGATATCCAGAAAAATAGGCAGCTCATACGTCTACTTTTGAGTCTCATGGTTAACCTTCATAGTAAAGTAAGGCCAGAGGGATTGCTTGTATGTAGAGGTGGCATTGAAATGAGGTTGAAAACCAACCGGAGTCTCAAGCCCGTGATCTTCAACACCAAGAAACTCCATGAATGCTTTCCATTTGACGACAAGACGGCTTCCATTAGTCATCCATGTCAAAGTCCTTTCTGCATCGATGCCAAGATGGACAGTGGCATAAAACCAAGCCACCAAATCTGCATCAAAGTTCTTGTTGAATGAAATGATGTCGAGAATATTCAGCTGGGTACACATTTGTAAAGCTTCGCCAAAGTAAGCAATGTCCTTTTCCAAATGAGCAATGTCGATGGAGCGAACATCAACAAAGAGATTCCTCTTGGCCTTGAGCACATCAAAGTAGGTTGCATACTGAAAGCGGTTCCAGAAGGGACGGTTGACAAGGGTGGGCTCTTGCTCATGCTCATTGGGATTGTGTCGACACCTTAATGTGGAGCATCCTACGATCATCCCCATGTACACTACGACTATTCCCCAAGCCCCAAGTGGACATATGACGAGACCTCCAACATGTGCCATTGGACATAAGGTGAACTCTCGCCTTGTTCAACTTCCCTTGGACCCACATGAGACATGGCTACTACCTCAAACAAAGACACTTTGTGTGCCTGGGTACCAAGGAACCAATAAGGAGAAGGAAGGGCGCAAGATGGACACCAAACGCATGGACAAGGATTTTCCCAGCATAGAGATAGAGGTACTACCGGTCTACTACTGGCCAACTATCGGTCGACCGGTACTACCGGCCAACTACCGGTCAAGCTTCTGTGATCGACCGGTGCAAGGCCGGTGCAACCACTCATTCCGCTAAAACCGGTACTACCGGTCCCGAGACCGGTACTACCGTCTTGCCTGCGCGCAGATGAAGGGGTTTCACCCCATGTATCCCCCAACTTACCCCTTGGACTATATATACTTGTCCCTTAGCTCCGTACTAGGGTTAGCTTAGGTTTAGCTCATTTGAGACAGAGCTTTGCTCATCCGCTAGTGGTACATCTCCTTGGGAGTGACTGCGGCGCCTCCACGGAGAAGATCCACACGGATTCAAGACCTCCTTCACGGAGAAGATCCCGTGGGATACCCCAAGACCTCCTCACAGAGAAGAACCGGTACCCTTTGTATCGTCCCTTGTTGATCATGGATCTTGTATCTCTTTGTGATTCGGGGATCTAGCATATGTGTGACTTGTTCTTGTTGGTTTGAGTGTTTCTCTCGTGTTTCCCCTCGTGTTCCCCCCTCGTGTTCTTCGTGGGATCCCCTCCATTTCGTGAAAGATCGGCCATCTAGGGTTCCACCCTACATCATATGGTATCAAGAGCCTTGTTTCATCACGAATTTGGAGCCTCCCCACCGTTTTCTAGCCTTGTTTTGTTGTCTTCTTCCCCAAATTCGAAAATTCGTCACCAAAAATAGCCCCAATTTTTTTTTGATTTGTTGGTTTGATGATATTTTGTTGATTTTGATCCATGGATTCATTGTGTCTTGAGTAGATCTAGCATCTCCCCAAGTTTCCCCACTTTCCATCCATGAAGTCCCCGCAATTTTGCCCCCGAAATCATCCAGTTCCGCCCCACAGTTCATCCTGATCCAGTTCTGCGAATTTTCCCGACACCAGCGGTACTACCGGCCTCCCTAGCGGTACTTCCGCTAAGCACCACAAGCGGTACTACTGGCCTCCCAAGTGGTACTACCGCCCCTACCAGTTTCAGCCTCGGCTGATTGACATTTTTGACCCATAACTAATTCATACGAACTGCGATTTGGACGTTCTTTAGCTCGTTTTGAAGCTCTTGACATCCCCCATCACACAAAAATACTACCATCATCATTTGAATCCATCAAATTTTGTCAAATTTGGCTGTATAGGCCCTCCACCATATCACCCGCATAGCCACCATAGCCTTCCGCAACCTAACCCATTTTGTCCACCATAGCATTTGTGGTTGTTTGAGTAGTGATTTGAGTATCCTAAGGTGTTTAGGCTACTTAGGGACAATTGCTTCTTCATCAACCACCACCACCTCTTCCGCATAGCATAGCCCACTATACATTACCAACCCAACTAAACCCAATTTTGTTTGAGCTTGTTTGAGTTGTGGCTCGTGTATCCTAAGGTGTTTCAGCTACTTAGGGACCGTGACTTCAACTCCAACTCCGTGTATAGACCATCATACACTTCCACCACCACCAACAATTCCGCAACCACCACCGCTTGTCCGCTAGCACCATTTGACATTTGTCCTTGAGATTTTGAGTTGTGGTTTTTCCATTTCCTAAGGTGTTTTGGCTAATTAGGAACGGGTCTACATGAAGAGCACCACCTCTCATCATCGACACGGATGGTATCTTCGACGACATCATTGTATATTCCCTTGCAATTACATTATTAACCCCTAGCCTAGTTTTGCGTCACTTACCTATCGAGACTAGCCATTTGAGTATTGTCGGCAATGTGACTTGTGCACATTAGTGATCATACTTCCCATAGCATACATACCATATCACCGTGGTGCATATCTTGGTATCATCTCTTGTGACACAAGGTTTTCATCGCATATACTCAATTGCTATCTTGGTTCGTGAAGTTTTGCATGAGAAAAGAGCTCAAAAGAGAAAGAGCCAAACAAGCTTTTAAGCACAAAGAAAAATATAAGCAAAGAGCTTTTAAGCACGAACCATAGCATTATACTACATTAAGATTGTCATACTCGATCATTTTGGATCATACCACCAGAATACCATACATATAGCATACTTGGGATAGAAGTCATTGCATTTTGCTTAGTAGGTTTTGCACAAGTTCGTATCCGCCTATTGTGCAATCACGCTAGCGTCTCTCTAGTGTTGTGCAACAAGAGCATTTTCGTGGATTCCACATTTTGGCTCATTCCTTGGTTGCACGACCCCATCTATCTATCCGTGTGTGTGTTTCCGTGTGCCACCCATATTGCTATTGGTGTACTTGTTTCACTTGCGAATTTGTGAATCTCTTTCAACTTTATTGACTCTTGCTAACATTTTGCATCAAATTTTTGTGCCACTATCCTCACCGAGCTCCACCATAAGCTTTACTTGTGTAGGTGTGAGAAACCAGCAAGAATTGGTACCAATTGTGTTATTTCCTTGTTACATATTTGAGTGACCATTGATCCATCTTCAACATCGGTCAAGGTACATTTCGTATAGTTCTTCTCTTTCTCCCACTCATACTTGCAAGTGTCTTGTGATGGATAGGCAAGGCATTTCAACTCCGGTCTTCGACCTCGACGGCGCGAACAATAACATCCACGTGAAAACCATCGGAGTACAACGAGCAATGCAAGAGCACTTGGGCAACATCGCCATCGAACTACGACACTGCGAGACAAGGACAATGGCTTCCTTCGACGACATGTGCGACTCCTTCAACAAACAAATGGCAGAGCTCTGACTCTTATAAAGACATTTGACCTTATAAAGACATTTAACTGATTTTCTAGCCATTTAATTACCATAATTTAACTTTGAACTTGAAAGGATCGATATGGTTGACTAGAGGGGGGGGGGTGAATAGGCAACTAACAATTTTTAGCGTTCCTTGACCAAATTACACTTAGCAACAAAATAGGTTGTCTAGATGGGAAACTACGTTGCCAACCTATATGATGCAACAATAACAAGCACAGAAGCAAGCACAAGGAACTAACACAATAAAACTTGCATAAATAAAGGTAAGAGATAACCAAGAGTGGAACCGGTGGAGACGAGGATGTGTTACCGAAGTTCATTCCCTTTGAGGGAAACTACGTCTCCGTTGGAGCGGTGTGGAGGCACAATTCTCTCCAAGACGCCACTAAGGCCACCATATTCTTCTCACGCCTTCACACAATGCGAGATGCCGTGATTCCACTATTGGTTTCCTTGAAGGCGGCGACCGAACCTTTACAAATAAGGTTGGGGCTATCTCCACAACTTAATTGGAGGCTCCCAACGAAACCACGGAGCTTCACCACAATGGAATATGGCTTCAAGGTGACCTTTACCATCTAGGGTGCTGAAGCACCCAGGAGTAACAAGATCCGCAAGGGATTAGTGGGGGGAATCAAATTTCTCTTGGTGAAAGTGTAGACCTAGGCCTTCTCAACCAATCCCTAGAAAATCAACAAGTTTGATTGGCTAGGGAGAGATATCGGGAGAAAATAAGCTTTTGGAGCAACAGTGGAGCTTGGGGGAGAAGAGGTGAGTCTTCTTGAGGATGAACACCCCTTTATATAGTGGAGGGGATAAGAGACCCGTTATCCCCATATCTGCCCGCACAGAGCGGTACTACCGCTGGGTGGAGCGGTACTACCGCAGGTCGTAGCGGTACTACTGCGGCCCCCGGCGGTACTACCGCGAAGTGGAAAAGACAAGGGTTAGGAGATGGGAGCGGTAGTAGCCGCGGTGGTGGTAGCGGTACTGCCTCTTATAAGCGGTACTATAGCTGCTACTACCGTAAAATCCGACACAAGAAAAGAGCTCCTCGAATCGACACGGTAGCGGAACCACACTGGAACGGTACTGCCGCATATGCCCAAAGCGGTACTACCGCGCTGCGCAGCGGTACTACCGTTTGGTGGTCACAGGAGTTACTACCGCCCCACCGGCGGTACTGCCGCTCCCATAAATAAAACATCCATTTGAAATATGCGGAGAGCTCCAAGACAAGAAAGGAGCTATGGGTGCCGAAAAGAAGTGTACGTGATGATTCCACGCTGGCCTTTCCAATGCGGACCCCCTCTTGATAGTACGGTGTCTCCTACGACTCATGTCCACCAAAACAAAATCGAGGAAGATGAGACGTCTTCTGCTTAAAGCTTTGAGGGGAGATAATTGTCTCGTGCCAATGGATTAATCTCTGAAATACTTAGCACGCATGATTAGTCCGCAAATGCATTGTCGTCAATCACCAAAACCACATAGGAAGGGACATGCCATTTCAATCTCCCCCTTTTTGGTGGATTCATGAAAGCACGTGATTTGCACAGAATTTATTAACAATAAGAGTAAGCAAACCCCAAAGACTACAAAATATAGACGGGCTCCCCCTGGATGTATGCACTTAAATGAGTTGCCTTTGGAATGCAAAGCACACACTCTAGGATCAACACTCCTCCTATATTTTATAGTCCAATAACATCTAACAGTGAGGAGTCATAAGCGGGTAAATTAGTAGGTGAGTAAGGATAGAACAGGAAATAAGCTCACAATCTACTAAAGTACTTGACATACATAAGGTAGCATAGGTCTCACACAAAGTAACAGTAACCGGGTCTCACAAACATAAACCAAACCAGACAAAGAGAGTTTGCGAGAAGGAAAGACAAGGAACAATGCACGCAATAAACACACACTCGCAACTTGGGCAAATCCCTAAAACCTCTCCCCCTTTGACATCGAGACACCGAAAAGGGGACATAGAGAGAAGCAACATGTCTAGGTGATAGCAGAACAAACGCACTCCATCATCACATCGCCGCGTGATCATCTGCACCTTCGTCATCGGCTGGGGGCTGCTCGAGGTCAGAATCAGTCCAATGGACGTGCTGCCGAATGCATTCCTCCTCATCAGTGATCCGGCCTTTAGAGTCGCTGACAACCGCACCAACCTGACGCATGAGCTCCTTATGGTGACGCATGGCCTTCTTCTCAGACACATGGGCCAAGTACTGTCCATGAGACTCCATGCAAAACACCTTCTTCATCTTACTCTAGAGCTTCTTTGCCCGAGAGGGCTCTGCTCTAGATGGCATATAATCATCATCATCATCATGATCAACCTCTGCCTCAGCATTATCAGCACCAACCGGAATATCAAAAACGAGTGACCGGAGTGTTCCAGAGATCCTTCCTCCCAAGAGGACTCCGCTCCAGCGGGTACCCAGAATAGGTGTGCTCCCAAGCCTTCTCAATCAGCAGCATGATAAATGGAGCATAGATAGGACACTTGCGCTCAGAGATGGCAGACAACAACTCAAACCACATGACATGAGAGATATCCAATGTTTTTCCAGTGTTCTTTTCCTTCTGGTGCTGGCAAAAAAGTAGCGTGTCCACAAGATATGAGTGAACCATATCCTGGTTCCCAATACAAGGGAAGAGAGTCTCCCTGAAGATGCGATGAATGATATCCAGAAAAATAGGCAGCTCATACGTCTACTTTTGAGTCTCATGGTTAACCTTCATAGTAAAGTAAGGCCAGAGGGATTGCTTGTATGTAGAGGTGGCATTGAAATGAGGTTGAAAACCAACCGGAGTCTCAAGCCCGTGATCTTCAACACCAAGAAACTCCATGAATGCTTTACATTTGACCGCAAGATGGCTTCCATTAGTCATCCATGTCAAAGTCCTTTCTGCATCGATGCCAAGATGGACAGTGGCATAAAACCAAGCCACCAAATCTGCATCAAAGTTCTTGTTGAATGAAATGATGTCGAGAATATTCAGCTGGGTACACATTTGTAAAGCTTCGCCAAAGTAAGCAATGTCCTTTTCCAAATGAGCAATGTCGATGGAGCGAACATCAACAAAGAGATTCCTCTTGGCCTTGAGCACATCAAAGTAGGTTGCATACTGAAAGCGGTTCCAGAAGGGACGGTTGACAAGGGTGGGCTCTTGCTCATGCTCATTGGGATTGTGTCGACACCTTAATGTGGAGCATGCTACGATCATCCCCATGTACACTACGACTATCCCCCAAGCCCCAAGTGGACATACGACGAGACCTCCAACATGTGCCATTGGACATAAGGTGAACTCTCGCCTTGTTGAACTTCCCTTGGACCCACATGAGACATGGCTACTACCTCAAACAAAGACACTTAACCTTATAAAGACATTTAACTGATTTTCTAGCCATTTAATTACCATAATTTAACTTTGAACTTGAAAGGATCGATATGGTTGACTAGAGGGGGGGGGGTGAATAGGCAACTAACAATTTTTAGCGTTTCTTGACCAAATTACACTTAGCAACAAAATAGGTTGTCTAGATGGGAAACTACGTTGCCAACCTATATGATGCAACAATAACAAGCACAGAAGCAAGCACAAGGAACTAACACAATAAAACTTGCATAAATAAAGGTAAGAGATAACCAAGAGTGGAACCGGTGGAGACGAGGATGTGTTACCGAAGTTCATTCCCTTTGAGGGAAACTACGTCTCCGTTGGAGCGGTGTGGAGGCACAATTCTCTCCAAGAAGCCACTAAGGCCACCATATTCTTCTCACGCCTTCACACAATGCGAGATGCCGTGATTCCACTATTGGTTTCCTTGAAGGCGGCGACCGAACCTTTACAAATAAGGTTGGGGCTATCTCCACAACTTAATTGGAGGCTCCCAACGAAACCACGGAGCTTCACCACAATGGAATATGGCTTCAAGGTGACCTTTACCGTCTAGGGTGCTGAAGCACCCAGGAGTAACAAGATCCGCAAGGGATTAGTGGGGGGAATCAAATTTCTCTTGGTGAAAGTGTAGACCTAGGCCTTCTCAACCAATCCCTAGAAAATCAACAAGTTTGATTGGCTAGGGAGAGATATCGGGAGAAAATAAGCTTTTGGAGCAACAGTGGAGCTTGGGGGAGAAGAGGTGAGTCTTCTTGAGGATGAACACCCCTTTATATAGTGGAGGGGATAAGTGAACCATTATCCCCATATCTGCCCGCACAGAGCGGTACTACCGCTGGGTGGAGCGGTACTACCGCAGGTCGTAGCGGTACTACTGCGGCCCCCAGCGGTACTACCGCAAAGTGGAAAAGACGAGGGTTAGGAGAGGGGAGCGGTAGTAGCCGCGGTGGTGGCAGCGGTACTGCCTCTTATAAGCGGTACTACAGCTGCTACTACCGTAAAACCCGACACAAGAAAAGAGCTCCTCGAATCGACACGGTAGCGGAACCACACTGGAACGGTACTGCCGCATATGCCAAAAGCGGTACTACCGCGCTGCGCAGCGGTACTACCGTTTGGTGGTCACAGGAGTTACTACCGCCCCACCGGCGGTACTGCCGCTCCCATAAATAAAACATCCATTTGAAATATGCGGAGAGCTCCAAGACAAGAAAGGAGCTATGGGTGCCGAAAAGAAGTGTACGTGATGATTCGACGCTGGCCTTTCCAATGCGGACCCCCTCTTGATAGTACGGTGTCTCCTACGACTCAAGTCCACCAAAACAAAATCGAGGAAGATGAGACGTCTTCTGCTTAAAGCTTTGAGGGGAGATAATTGTCTCGTGCCAATGGATTAATCTCTGAAATACTTAGCACGCACGATTAGTCCGCAAACGCATTGTCGTCAATCACCAAAACCACATAGGAAGGGACATGCCATTTCAGTCTCCCCCTTTTTGGTGGATTCATGAAAGCACGTGATTTGCACAGAATTTATTAACAATAAGAGTAAGCAAACCCCAAAGACTACAAAATATAGACGGGCTCCCCCTGGATGTGTGCACTTAAATAGTTGCCTTTGGAATGCAAAGCACACACTCTAGGATCAACACTCCTCCTATATTTTATAGTCCAATAACATCTAACAGTGAGGAGACATAAGCGGGTAAATTAGTAGGTGAGTAAGGATAGAACAGGAAATAAGCTCACAATCTACTAAAGTAATTGACATACATAAGGTAGCATAGGTCTCACACAAAGTAACAGTAACCGGGTCTCACAAACATAAACCAAACCAGACAAAGAGAGTTTGCGAGAAGGAAAGACAAGGAACAATGCACGCAATAAACACACACTCGCAACTTGGGAAAATCCCTAAAACCTCTCCCCCTTTGACATCGAGACACCGAAAAGGGGACATAGAGAGAAGCAACATGTCCAGGTGATAGCAGAACAAACACACTCCATCATCACATCGCCGCGTGATCATCTGCACCTTCGTCATCGGCTGGGGGCTGCTCGGGGTCAGAATCAGTCCAATGGACGTGCTGCCGAATGCATTCCTCCTCATCAGTGATCCGGCCTTTAGAGTCGCTGACAACCGCACCAACCTGACGCATGAGCTCCTTATGGCGACGCATGGCCTTCTTCTCAGACACATGGGCCAAGTACTGTCCGTGAGACTCCATGCAAAACACCTTCTTCATCTTACTATAGAGCTTCTTTGCCCGAGAGGGCTCTGCTCTAGATGGCATATAATCATCATCATCATCATCATGATCAACCTCTGCCTCAGCATTATCAGCACCAACCGGAATATCAAAAACGAGTGACCGGAGTGTTCCAGAGATCCTTCCTCCCAAGAGGACTCCGCTCCAGCGGGTACCCAGAATAGGTGTGCTCCCAAGCCTTCTCAATCAGCAGCATGATAAATGGAGCATAGATAGGACACTTGCGCTCAGAGATGGCAGACAACAACTCAGACCACATGACATGAGAGATATCCAATGTTTTTCCAGTGTTCTTTTCCTTCTGATGCTGGCAAAAAAGTAGCGTGTCCACAAGATATGAGTGAACCATATCCTGGTTCCCAATACAAGGGAAGAGAGTCTCCCTGAAGATGCGATGAATGATATCCAGAAAAATAGGCAGCTCATACGTCTACTTTTGAGTCTCATGGTTAACCTTCATAGTAAAGTAAGGCCAGAGGGATTGCTTCTATGTAGAGGTGGCATTGAAATGAGGTTGAAAACCAACCGGAGTCTCAAGCCCGTGATCTTCAACACCAAGAAACTCCATGAATGCTTTCCAGTTGACCGCAAGACGGCTTCCATTAGTCATCCATGTCAAAGTCCTTTCTGCATCGATGCCAAGATGGACAGTGGCATAAAACCAAGCCACCAAATCTGCATCAAAGTTCTTGTTGAATGAAATGATGTCGAGAATATTCAGCTGGGTACACATTTGTAAAGCTTCGCCAAAGTAAGCAATGTCCTTTTCCAAATGAGCAATGTCGATGGAGCGAACATCAACAAAGAGATTCCTCTTGGCCTTGAGCACATCAAAGTAGATTGCATACTGAAAGCGGTTCCAGAAGGGACGGTTGACAAGGGTGGGCTCTTGCTCATGCTCATTGGGATTGTGTCGGCACCTTAATGTGGAGCATCCTACGATCATCCCCATGTACACTACGACTATTCCCCAAGCCCCAAGTGGACATACGACGAGACCTCCAACATGTGCCATTGGACATAAGGTGAACTCTCGCCTTGTTCAACTTCCCTTGGACCCACATGAGACATGGCTACTACCTCAAACAAAGACACTTTGTGTGCCTGGGTACCAAGGAACCAATAAGGAGAAGGAAGGGCGCAAGATGGACACCAAACGCATGGACAAGGATTTTCCCAGCGCAGAGATAGAGGTACTACCGGTCTACTACTGGCCAACTATCGGTCGACCGGTACTACCGGCCAACTACCGGTCAAGCTTCTGTGATCGACCGGTGCAAGGCCGGTGCAACCGCTCATTCCGCTAAAACCGGTACTACCGGTCCCGAGACCGGTACTACCGTCCTGCCTGCGCGCAGATGAAGGGGTTTCACCCCATGTATCCCCCAACTTACCCCTTGGACTATATATACTTGTCCCTTAGCTCCGTACTAGGGTTAGCTTAGGTTTAGCTCATTTGAGACAGAGCTTTGCTCATCCACTAGTGGTACATCTCCTTGGGAGTGACTGCGGCGCCTCCACGGAGAAGATCCACACGGATTCAAGACCTCCTTCACGGAGAAGATCCCGTGGGATACCCCAAGACCTCCTCACAGAGAAGAACCGGTACCCTTTGTATCGTCCCTTGTTGATCATGGATCTTGTATCTCTTTGTGATTCGGGGATCTAGCATATGTGTGACTTGTTCTTGTTGGTTTGAGTGTTTCTCTCGTGTTTCCCCTCGTGTTCCCCCCTCGTGTTCTTCGTGGGATCCCCTCCATTTCGTGAAAGATCGGCCATCTAGGGTTCCACCCTACATCATATGGTATCAAGAGCCTTGTTTCATCACGAATTTGGAGCCTCCCCACCATTTTCTAGCCTTGTTTTGTTGTCTTCTTCCCCAAATTCGAAAATTCGTCACCAAAAATAGCCCCAATTTTTTTTTGATTTGTTGGTTTGATGATATTTTGTTGATTTTCATCCATGGATTCATTGTGTCTTGAGTAGATCTAGCATCTCCCCAAGTTTCCCCACTTTCCATCCATGAAGTCCCCGCAATTTTCCCCCCGAAATCATCCAGTTCCGCCCCACAGTTCATCCCGATCCAGTTCTGCGAATTTTCCCTACACCAGCGGTACTACCGGCCTCCCTAGCGGTACTTCCGCTAAGCACCACAAGCGGTACTACTGGCCTCCCAAGTGGTACTACCGCCCCTACCAGTTTCAGCCTCGGCTAATTGACATTTTTAACCATAACTAATTCATACGAACTCCGATTTGGACGTTCTTTAGCTCATTTTGAAGCTCTTGACATCCCCTATCACACAAAAATACTACCATCATTTGAATCCATCAAATTTTATCAAATTTGGCTGTATAGGCCCTCCACCATATCACCCGCATAGCCACCATAGCCTTCCGCAACCTAACCCATTTTGTCCACCATAGCATTTGTGGTTGTTTGAGTAGTGATTTGAGTATCCTAAGGTGTTTAGGCTACTTAGGGACAATTGCTTCTTCATCAACCACCACCACCTCTTCCGCATAGCATAGCCCACTATACATTACCAGCCCAACTAAACCCAATTTTGTTTGAGCTTGTTTGAGTTGTGGCTCGTATATCCTAAGGTGTTTCAGCTACTTAGGGACCGTGACTTCAACTCCAACACCGTGTATAGACCATCATACACTTCCACCACCACCAACAATTTCGCAACCACCACCGCTTGTCCGCTAGCACCATTTGACATTTGTCCTTGAGATTTTGAGTTGTGGTTTTCCATTTCCTAAGGTGTTTTGGCTAATTAGGAACGGGTCTACATGAAGAGCACCACCTCTCATCATCGACACGGATGGTATCTTTGACGACATCATTGTATATTCCCTTGCAATTACATTATTAACCCCTAGCCTAGTTTTGCGTCACTTACCTATCGAGACTAGCCATTTGAGTATTGTCGGCAATGTGACTTGTGCACATTAGTGATGATACTTCCCATAGCATACATACCATATCACCGTGGTGCATATCTTGGTATCATCTCTTGTGACACAAGGTTTTCATCGCATATACTCAATTGCTATCTTGGTTCGTGAAGTTTTGCATGAGAAAAGAGCTCAAAAGAGAAAGAGCCAAACAAGCTTTTAAGCACAAAGAAAAAGATAAGCAAAGAGCTTTTAAGCACGAACCATAGCATTATACTACATTAAGATTGTCATACTCGATCATTTTGGATCATACCACCAGAATACCATACATATAGCATACTTGGGATAGAAGTCATTGCATTTTGCTTAGTAGGTTGTGCACAAGTTCGTATCCGCCTATTGTGCAATCACGCTAGCGTCTCTCTAGTGTTGTGCAACAAGAGCATTTTCGTGGATTCCACATTTTGGCTCATTCCTTGGTTGCACGACCCCATCTATCTATCCGTGTGTGTGTTTCCGTGTGCCACCCATATTGCTATTGGTGTACTTGTTTCACTTGCGAATTTGTGAATCTCTTTCAACTTTATTGACTCTTGCTAACATTTTGCATCAAATTTTTGTGCCACTATCCTCACCGAGCTCCACCATAAGCTTTACTTGTGTAGGTGTGAGAAACCAGCAAGAATTGGTACCAATTGTGTTATTTCCTTGCTACATATTTGAGTGACCATTGATCCATCTTCAACATCGGTCAAGGTACATTTCGTATAGTTCTTCTCTTTCTCCCACTCATACTTGCAAGTGTCTTGTGATGGATAGGCAAGGCATTTCAACTCCGGTCTTCGACATCGACGGCGGGAACAATAACATCCACGTGAAAACCATCGGAGTACAACGAGCAATGCAAGAGCACTTCGGCAACATCGCCATCGAACTACGACACTGCGAGACAAGGACAATGGCTTCCTTCGACGACATGTGCGACTCCTTCAACAAACAAATGGCAGAGCTCTGACACTTGGTGGTCGATTACAAGTCTTCTTCCCCTTCGTCATCCTCTCGGCGGCGACGTTCAAGTCACAAGTCTTCGGAGCGCAAGCATGATGCAAGTGCAAGTCTTCCACGTCCACATCGCCATGGCGGCCATCGACATCGTCATGAAGGGCAAGTCACCTCCAAGCATCATGTGCACGACGACGACGAACGACATCTACCAAGAGCTCAAGCACTACGACGACACCATCAAGATGAAGATGCTCGACATGCGCAAACATACAAGTCCGAAGACGCTCTACTTCACGCCAAGCCCAAGCTTCAAGAGAACATAAGAAGAACGCGAGACAAGCACACCCAAGACGGAGCTATGGCTACAACCACCACTTCGGCATCTTCGCCAAGTGCTATCAAGGCATCTTTGCCTTTGGACGTACGGCATCTTCGCCTACTTCCCATGAGTTCGCCTACATCGACGTCTTCATCATCAAGGCGATCATCTTCGAGCAACAGCGACAAGACGGTCGAGCATGGGACATCCCCTTCGACCAAGGCGGCGAGCATGAACCTCTTCGACACCATGAAGACGGCGCCCATATTGGACTACTACTTCGGGTCAAGCTACGCGAGCAAGCATGAGACATTCTCTTTGACCTCGGAGGAGCGTGATGATTTTCCACATCCCACGGCATTCATCTTTGGAGGCATTACGGATGAGGAAGTTGAGCATGGAGACTATTGCACCTACACATCTTCGACATCCACTTATGACGAGATGCCCCAATTCCCATGTGAGGAGAGCCACCACCACATGAGTGATACGAGTGACTCCACCATATGTGACATTGAGAGCATTTCCTTTGAGAGGATGAGAGTGACCACTACTAGCCCCATACATGAGAGCATGCCACTTCTCCTATGTGAGGTTAAGAGCCATTTGCATGACTCCACCAACCATACGAGTGAGATCATCCACGAGGGAGTGAGTGAGCCACACCACTTAGTGAGTGAGGTAGTTGATAGGGCATGTGAGGCCACAATGATTTTTAACGACTTAACCTCTACTCCGAGTGTGTTTTCTTCGGTGCTAGGTTTCCTACAAGAGGACAGGCCTACCCTCGACGATTCCGTCCCTCCAATGGACAACCCGATGGCCATGGTGGAAGAAGATGCACCACCCACATGGTCCCATCATGATGAAGAAGAGCACGATTGGATCTTGAACACATCACCTACAACGCATGAGCGACACTCCAAAGGTAAAATAGGTGAAGGTGATGCTCTTGTCCCACTAGTGGACTATCTTACCAATGATTGCTTGCATGATGTTGATTCACCTATGACCATGCTTCATGCTAGTGCAACTTCCTCATGTCTTGACTTACCTATTTATGATTAATACGATGATGAGCATGTTGAGTTACCTATTTGTGATGCTATGCTCCATAGGATATTATGTGAAAATTCTTTTGGTCACATCATGTTTGACAATCCTTTAAACTTGTCATATGCTATGAGTGAGATCTCCCATATTGCATCATCTAAATTTCAACATAGTAACTATGCATGCCCCATTAAAGTAAATCCTATTTGCACTTGTGGCATAGATGACAAGATGATGGTCATTGGCTTGTGTTTCTCTTGCGATGATATTGCCATGCTTTCTTTACATGATTTGCGCAATTCATCAACTATGCCATGCCATGATCACATTGTTCCGGATATGCATTCTTTTGGATGTTATCAAAATTCTCCATGTGATGTTTCCATTGATGCTCATGAGGATACCCTCATAGTTTCCTCATACATACTAGGAGATCTTGATGCATTCCATACCTTGCATAATTACCATGATTGTGTGCACCATATGCATTCCATGAATAACAATGCTCTACCTACTTGTCATGATGCATTACACAATTTGAGTCTCCATTATGCTATACATAACAACAAACCTCTCATGATGGATGACATGTTTCTATATCACGCATCCCATTTATTTGAGCATTGGCTATTTTGTGCTAACCAACACATGCACGTGCACATCATGATGGATGATGTGTACATATACCACGCACACACAATTTTCCCTTTGTCTTTGTTTTGGGTAGGTACTGTCACACCCTGATTTTCATGTCACATTTCTTAAGCTAATTTTCATGTTAAAAATGTGGAATTGCAAAAACTTTTGAGTGTTTTTGATGTTGCTTGATTTGACTTTTGTCTGCTGTTTGCTAGTGCTCTAAAAATCATATAAATCCTCCAACTCTTATACTTCATCTCCTTGACCCAAAACCTTTTCCCAATGATCATGCCATGTGTATAGACCAGTATAGAATTTTCTTATAAAAATAGTTTGGCCAAATGGTATTTTCTAAAATTAGTTTTCCAAAAACCCCTGAATTGAGGTTTGCACTGCAAGTACCTTATTTAGGGTGTGAAAAATCTTTCAAAAAGTTTATTTGAATCCTATTAGGTATAGGACTCCCAGAAACCACAAAAGTATAATTTTAAGAGTTATTTTTATATTTTATTTAAAAGCTTTTTCTTAAGGCCAGAAATGGTCTTTAATAGGGAAAAATTATTTAATCATTTCAAAAATATTTGCCAAAATTCAGGGAGACTCATAGGACATATATTGTCCATATATAAGAGTTCAGCACATGGTCATGTTCAAAATATTGGGCAAATCCTTCCAAAACCCTTTCTGGATATTTTAAGCTTTTAAAATATTTACAAAGGAAATATTCTCCAAAAATTCCAGGGAAATTCTATCATGTCATATATGACATATTTGATGATCTTGCAAAGCCTCATGCCTTGAAGATCAAGGAAACATCCTCTAATCTCCTCAAAACCATTCTGTCCATATTTGAAGTTTGAGCAACTCTACATTGCCAAACATGTCCAAATGCTCTCAAATTTGGTGCACATGCTAGAATGGCCTAATAAGGCATCTAAACCAAATGGCACAAGATTTGGAAAAGAGCAACTTGATCAGATCACCTCAAAACCCTTTCTGTTCAAATGCAAATTTGAACAACTTTACA
This sequence comes from Secale cereale, assembly GCA_902687465.1. Taxonomy (NCBI): domain Eukaryota; kingdom Viridiplantae; phylum Streptophyta; class Magnoliopsida; order Poales; family Poaceae; genus Secale; species Secale cereale. The sequence continues at coordinate 295,119,925 of LR738709.1, forward strand.
TTACCAACTTTTTATCTGGAGCCTCAAACTTTGTGGGCATGATCATAACCCCAAATGATGATGCTACACCAGGTGGTGCATCAAGGGGAGATGATTTGCTTAACTCAAACATGGTGAAACCATTTCTGTTGATTTCTAGGGTTCACCAAAGTTACATTGGCCACATTGCCCAAATGATCTCAAATTTGGTGTAGGGGCCTAATTATATGTGACATTTGATCCTGTTAAGTCCCATGCCAATTGGAAGACATTTGCCTCCCCAACACCTGATAAAACACCTTCTGCAAGTTTGCCAAAACCAGTGGTTGGACCCCTTTTACTATATCCCTTTACCACAAATTTCTACCACACCTTCCCCTGATCGTCCTCTACCCCCAGTAACTTCTCTATGCCCTCAGGTCAATCATTGGAGGGGGTAAAACCTCAATTTCTACTGCTGGACAGCAGTTTTCACCTTCTTCCTCACCTCCCTCCTCATTTCAGTGGCTCACCAGAGCATCCAAGACTGCCTCCCCATTGTTTACTACTCCCTAGCACTACTGGACACTGGGGGACACGGCCTGGAAAGCAAAGACATGAGCATGCTGGCCAAAGGCGCGCTCTGGAGCACGCTATAGTGCACCGAGGCACTGTAGCTCGGCCCTCCCGAGGCTTCCAGGCGGCCTTGGGCAGAGCGACCGTGTCTCCCGAGGTGCTCTCGACGTCCACGACCTGCAGGACGGTCGGCCTTATCCTCCCCGGTCCTCCTCCTCTCTCCACGAGCACGCCCGAGCGCGTCCATGGACGTCGCTCACGATGCACCGTGGCTGCGCCTATTTAAAGCCTTTCCCTGAGCTCCCCTTGCCTCTTCTGGACACCCCTCTCTCCCGTGCACCTCCTAGACATGCCCCCTCTTCCCCTAGTGCTCTCTTTCCCTCACCATGGCCACCATGGTCGCCGTCGGCCTCTGCCCGGCACTGATGAACCAGAGCCTCTCCTCCTCTTCCTTGGCCACCAGGAGAACCGCAGCAGATCGGCGGAGCTCCCCCACTCTCTACCTCCTGCTCTGGTGCCCCGTGGTGCCCGCTCCACCATCAACCGACGAGGCCGCCGCCATGGTCAGGTGCAGGAGGTGCTCCGGCCCCTCCCCTGCCGCCCCAAGGGACCTCCGCGACGCGCCGTACCCTGGGGGCCCCTCCGGTGGCCGTAGCTTGGCCAGGGACGGCCTGTGCCGCCGGGGACGGGCGCCGGCCTCGCGCGGCCCGAGCCTCCCCGCCCCTCTGTTGCGGGAGCGGGAAGAGGAAGAAGACCCTGCGGGGGGGGGGGGGGGGGGGGCC
>LR738709.1:295121328-295278862 GCA_902687465.1 Secale cereale
CAGCGACCCGGCCAGCAGGGCCCGCACTTTAAGTGGAGACGGGCCGGCCGAGAACCGTGTCACCCAGGCGAAAACGCCCTCGTGAGATGATGCCTTCGGCATCACCGCCTCCGCCCACACGACCGTGCAGCTGGGCCGGCCCGCGAGCTATCCCTCGCCCTGCGCGCTATATAAGGTTGAACCCTTATTCCTTTTCTTTTTCTTTATTCTGTCAACTTCAAAAATGCCTAGATAATTCAAATGAACTCCAAATTGCATGATTCAAATTTCCTATGGCTCCATAAATCATGCTCTATCACATGGTGCAACATGCACATTATTCCAGAAACATTTCTTTCACAAATATTTATCAAATGCCTTTATTTCATTTCTGTGATGAACTTTAGAAAATCACAGAGAGCTCAATCTTGATCCAAATGCAGTGATTCAAATTCCTAGATGCTTGTCATGTCCAAACTTAGTTTTGGAACATTTTTAATAATAGTTTCTGTACCCCACCAAATATTGAGCCATTTCTTCATATTTATCAGCTTTGCAAAATCCTAGGAAATTCATTTCAAATCCAAATCCAGTGAAACCAACTCCTAAATGCTTCTAAAATCATGACTTGATGATGGGTACCTTTGCTCACCATTCAAGGAAATATTTCTCTATACTTCTTCCAAATCCATAAACCCCTTGATTCCATCATATTGGGATGTTCCAAATCACCCATTTATCCAATACCTATGAAACCACCTTGGTCATTTCTAATATGACCAGAGGTATCCTAGAAAATTCCAACTCCTATTTTTAGAGCACTTTTATTTTTGCTTTGATTGTGTTGCTTATTACGATTGTTTCCATCGTTAGTTGACGAAATAAACGAAGTACTCGGAGATGGACCAGAAGGTTTGAAGACTCAGAAGAATAAGGCAAGCAGCCCTTTGACCATGTTCAAGAAACCTTTTTATGCATGTCTCATAGCACCTTTATATTCAATGCATCGGAATCATGTTGAGGTGGAAACCACTTTGGTTGCTACCCCTGTTACTTTACTGTTGAAACTTGCATCAAACATGACCCTACCTTCCTATGAGGGTTATGTGGGTGGGAGTAGATAGATGTATGCTATAGTAGTTCGCTACGCAAAATGGGTCGGGGTTATGCATTGAGTGAAACAAGTGTGGTCTGACATACTTGCAAATGACCCAGTGGGTGCCACTAATGCCCCTGGGAGTTGATGAGGAGCTAGGGCACTACTTGGTGAAGAAGTAGTGTGCCGAGGCTTGACGGAAGTGTTGTTTACAGAGATGCATTAGATTTATGTGTGACTACCGTCCCAACCAAACATGCGCAACCACTCTACCCTTATATGGGAAAGGGCATTATTGATTACCTAGGTCGATACTAGCATGGTGCCCGCATTACTAGTGACGGGGGTGACATGAGGTCACTCTCGGGACGGGGTCGTGCTTGGATAGGCGGCCATGACTGTCTTTACAGGGCACCGGACACACCGTTGGTACCCCGTGCTTGTGGTATGTGATGGATATGGGAGCGAGGCTCCAAGAATCTTGAGATGTGAAATGTGGGTCACGGGGCTGTTACCAATCGAGTGGACTCCATATTAGTGTCGTCTAGGGAAAGATAGTGATCGGGTGCTTACCCCGGGTACTTGAGGTACCGCGGGTCGTGGATGACACGGAAGTTCCCGGGATCTTGTGGGTAAAGTGTGCAACCTCTGCAGAGTGTCAAACTATTCGAATAGCCGTGTCCGCGGTCAAGGACAGATGGGTGGTGCTACTTAGACTATGTCCATAAGTTTCTGGGAAACAACACGATCCAGAGATATTGTTGATGAGATTGTGAGAAAGTCACAATGAGCTTGTGCATGAGTTGATTACAATTCTTTCTCGATAATGATGTTTGTGACCTCCTGATACTTGTTACAGACACATGTATATCCATGTTATATGTTGATCATACTTGCATATAAAAAACTAGCTTTCCGCAAAACTGCCAACCTAGCAGTAGAGCCTTGCATAATTATTCTGTTATCGCACTTGGGTTGCTTGCGAGTACATTCAATGTACTCATTGGCTTGCCACTGGTTATTTTATTGGCCAGGCATGAGAGAACATGTTAAGATGAAGATTTCTTGGTGACGAGCATGCGAGCTAGGACGCTTCCCAGTCAGAATGCCTGTAGGGTTAAGGCAGATGGCATGGGTCCCAGTTGTCTTTGAAGATTTCCGCTGCGATGATATACTCAAGACTTGACCATTATGGTCCTATTTGTGTAACACGGTATGTAAGGATGTAAGACTCTTGTTATTCAGCTTCTGTGTGTTCAGTGAGCATTGATCTCTGGGATCACTGTACACGTGCATTCGGTGATCACGACTTATGGGCCGGGGTCCCCACAGAGCTGGCATCAGAGCCATCCTGACTGTAGGAAGCCTTAGTTAGCATGGTCGTTAGTTAGGGTAAAACTATTTCCAAAACTATTACTAGTTTTCAAAACTATCTATACTCCTCTTCCCTTCTCAGTTTTTCGGAAACTAGGCTATACTTGATCTCTTCCCCTTCAAAACCTTGGTCGCTAGAACCCTTATGCCCCTGACCACTGGATTTTCTGTAATCCTCATGGAGTGCACCTTGCCAAACACTCACCCACCTCTTCTGGACGCAAGATTGGTGACACCACGACAAGACGATACCAACGGAAATTACATCCTCGATGAGTGAGGACATGAAGACCCAGAAGATGGGGGACACCCTTGACAACAGCCCCCAAGATGGTGCAACTTTGGCCTATAAATGACCAGGGTATAGGTTATGCAAAGTCATGATATGCATCGCTAATAGAGTAATCATGTCACTACCATTGTTGTATCGGCAACCACCGGTGGATGAGAACCTCGCCATTTGGTCCGCCTCACTATAGTGAGCAGGAAAACGGTTCTCTTCGTCCCCCGCTCTTGGTGTCGATGTTTTCATCAACTAAACCGACATGTTGGACCTCTATTATGCCTTGTTATTGTCATTGCATAAGGATTGCCTACCTGGTACCCTCGACGCCCCAGAAGGCACATGGGATCATCATGACTAAAGAGACAAGAGAAGACCAAGTCAACGCCAGCTACAAGGAGGCACCTTCACCCCATCACCTCATCAAGCGAGAAGTTGTTGAAGAATCTTCAGGCTCAACCCGGATCGTTCATCAAGCAACTACAAGGGACATAGCAACACCTGAGGAAGCCCAGAAGACTACACGAGGCACAAGTCACGGCACTGAGTCCGAGAACCCCTAGGATAGGATGAGTCGTGTACCCCCTATGCGCAGTCGAGTCCATATGATGGTTCGAATAGAGCCATGATCGTGTGTTGTTTGCTTTTATTTGCTTGTGTTTTGATATAAGTCGCGCTTTTGCCCCAGGCAACAAGTGCATGGCTATATCACCTTCCTTGCCTTGTTTCTTTTGTTTCGACCTTTTTGCACCTGTTTGTTGCACCTGCACTATAGAACCCCCTTTAGGCATTTTCCCTCCTCTACGCTGCTTCTTCCCTCTATTCTCTCACTCCCCAATTGAAGACCCGCAAGACAAGATGCACCAAGGATTCTACCTCGGCAGCCAACTGGCACTGAAGACTTCTGCTACAACCTTCGCGATCAATTGCAACCCCGTGGAGTTATGTTTAACCCTCCAGACCAGTAACCCCATTCCTAGACCCTTTGAGACTTCACGAGACACTCCAGCACGAATCCTTAACCATGTGTCTAACCCATGGTAAAACGAGAGAACCTGTTAAGCCTTTGTAACCTTGCACAACACTGGGTTCGTAAAGGAGCTAGTGGACACGATGAGTGAGCACATTTTCATCCTAATATAGCACGAGGTCTGACGATGCCATAGATAGACCAGTTCGAGGATATTGGACAGATGACTTGGTGGTTTATATCAGTGACTTCGAAGAACTATCTGAGACCGTGATGGATTGAGAGGTTTTCATATTGGTGGGATCACGACTTTGGGGAAGCATGTAGGAGTGCCCGTTGGACATGAGATTTGGATTGAGGTAGGTGATTCTGGTTGGTATGGATGCTGGATATGTCTGCATGGTTCGGAGTAAGATTGGATTTAGGTCTATGATCCTGATTATGATATCATGCTTCTCGGTGGACAATAACCTAGGAGATTGTATTATTTGTCGGAGTTGATTTAGGGATCTATTTAATCGTGATCTTGGAGTTACTTGACCGGGATGATGGGAATTTGGTGGACTTACTATCGTGATGCATAGTCCTTCCCAGTGGTTGGATATCATAGGGACTTGAGATCTTGTGGAACAACACCGTAGACATCGGATTTGTAGAATTGTTGGATCATGTGATGATCGATGGTAATTACCGGGCTATCGGAGTTGATCTATAGGAAGGAAACAAATCTTGGAGTGGTATATGACGTGTTTCCTTAGATTGGTGATGCATTATCTTGAGCCTTGCAAGAATAGGTTGAGTGCTTGGATTGTGGAGTTTAATTTAAGCTCAGCAGCATGTATGATCTACCTTTGGATTTTAGAGGTAGGCATACATATAGATTTGGGGGTCATAGACAGTATAGTTTTGTTAGACCGTCTCTTGAGAGTCATGAGGATAGGTATGGCATGAGTAGTGATTGAAGTTGGTCTCTGCGAGAAGACGCTTTTCCGTTCGGAGTACTAGATAGAGCTATTGGCATCTCAGAAACCGTGCTTAAGGATAAGATGATATAAGATCACTCACTCACTAGAATCCTTGAAACCCTTAAGCCCCACCGAGCTACAACCTGGTCAGATTCTGACTACGGGCCTTCGCTCTGAGTCAGGAAGGCCTCTGCAAATACTCAACCGAGACCACCACCAATACCTCAGCTTACCTTGCATACCCCCCTAGACCTCATGGAGTAATTGGACAAGTTGGGTAACATCATTATTTGATGGCCTACTTGTCTGCCCGAAGACAAAGAAGAGACGGACAGCTGGATAGAAGACATTTGAAGACCGCCCTGTCAAGAAGGGAGATCTACACCAACCACTGTCATCAAGAAGAAAACTTCCGCATTGAAGACCGGGCATATCTGCAAACCACTCCTCCCGGAGGAACCGAACAATTCCGTGTCGAAGGAACTCTCACACCAAGTTGTATCAAGACTTGAAGGCACGATTCTGGTGGCGCAGGATGAAAGAGAGATTGCAACCTATGTTGCAAAGTGTGATGTGTGCCAAAGGGTCAAGGCTGAATATCAGCGACCCACCGGATTGCTTCAACCACTCAAAGTTCCTGAGTGGAAGTGGGATAAAGTCGGAATGGACTTCGTCACTGGGTTACCAAGGTCGGATAAGAGGACATGACTCTATCTGGGTAATAGTCGATCATTTGACCAAGGTGGTCCATTTCATTCCTGTCAAGACCACTTATGATGGCAACCGGCTGGCAGCTCTCTACATCGACCGAATCGTAAGTCTTCACGGCATTCCCAAGGAGATTGTGCCAGATCGAGGAACCCAGTTCACCTCAAGGTTCTGGAAGAAGTTCCGAGAAGCCTTGGGAACCAAGTTATCTTTCAGCACGGCTTTCCACCCCCAGACCGGAGGTCAGACTGAACGAGTCAATCAGATTCTCGAAGTCATGACTCCGAGCCTGTGTCTTGGCATATGGAGCCAAGTGGAAGGATTGTCTCCCTTTTTGCCGAGTTCTCCTATAACAACAGTTACCAATCGAGCCTTCAGATGGCACCATTTGAGATGTTGTACGGACGCTGATGTCGCACACCCCTCAACTGGTCAGAGGCTGGAGTAGGACTAGTCCTTGGACCGGATACTCTTCGCGCAGCGGAAGAGCAAGTCCAACTAGTCAGAGAACGTTTGAAGGCAGCCAAGCCAAGGCAAAAGAGCTATGCTGACACTCACCGTCGGGACATGAGTTTCCATATCGGGGACCACGTGTACCTGCGGGTAACTCCTCTGAAGGGAACCAAGCGTTTCCACGTCAAGGGGAAGCTCGCACCAAGGTTCATTGGACCCTTTGAGATCACTGCAAGTCATGTAGTAGACGGCTCCCCAGCTAGATCTACCACCTGAGATACCCTCCGTGCACCAAATCTTCCACGATCCCCCACTCTGGAAGTACTTCTTACCTCCTAGCTAGCCCGATGCCCGCAAGAACATCGATCACCGAGCCTTTGACAGCTAACCCAACCTAACCTATGCAAGAGACCCCTCAGCAACCTCCATCAAGGAAGGCATCAAGCAAGAAGCCATACCATCAAGCACTTCAGGATTCTAAGGAGCACCGCTCGGAAGCAGAACCAACAAGGAGAAGTGAAGACTACCCCGTATCCAAGACTCCGCTTTTCTTTCCACGCCTAGTCTGGGAATCTCGGGGACGAGATTCTTGTAAGGGGGGTAGGTCTGTCACACCCTGATTTTCATGTCACATTTCTTAAGCTAATTTTCATGTTAAAAATGTGGATTTGCAAAAACTTTTGAGTGTTTTTGACTTTGCTTGATTTGACTTTTGTCTGCTGTTTGCTAGTGCTCTAAAAATCATATAAATCCTCCAACTCTTATACTTCATCTCCTTGATCCAAAACCTTTTCCCAATGATCATGCCATGTGTATAGACCAGTATAGAATTTTCTTATAAAAATATTTTGGCCAAATGGTATTTTCTAAAATTAGTTTTCCAAAAACCCCTGAATTGAGGTTTGCACTGCAAGTACCTTATTTAGGGTGTGAAAAATCTTTCAAAAAGTTTATTTGAATCCCATTAGGTATAGGACTCCCAGAAACCACAAAAGTATAATTTTAAGAGTTATTTTTATATTTTATTTAAAAGCTTTTTCTTAAGGCCAGAAATGGTCTTTAATAGGGAAAAATTATTTAATCATTTCAAAAATATTTGCCAAAATTCAGGGAGACTCATAGGACATATATTGTCCATATATAAGAGTTTCAGCACATGGTCATGTTCAAAATATTGGGCAAATCCTTCCAAAACCATTTCTGGATATTTCAAGCTTTTGAAATATTTACAAAGGAAATATTCTCCAAAAATTCCAGGGAAATTCTATCATGTCATATATGACATATTTGATGATCTTGCAAAGCCTCATGCCTTGAAGATCAAGGAAACATCCTCTAATCCCCTCAAAACCATTCTGTCCATATTTGAAGTTTGAGCAACTCTACATTGCCAAACTTGTCCAAATGCTCTCAAATTTGGTGCACATGCTAGAATGGCCTAATAAGGCATCTAGACCAAATGGCACAAGATTTGGAAAAGAGCAACGTGATCAGATCACCTCAAAACCCTTTCTGTTCAAATGCAAATTTGAACAACTTTACATTAACAACTTTTTATCTGGAGCCTCAAACTTTGTGGGCATGATCATAACCCCAAATGATGATGCTACACCAAGTGGTGCATCAAGGGGAGATGATTTGCTTAACTCAAACATGGTGAAACCATTTCTGTTGATTTCTAGGGTTCACCAAAGTTACGTTGGCCACTTTGCCCAAATGATCTCAAATTTGGTGTAGGGGCCTAATTATATGTGACATTTGATCCTGTTAAGTCCCATGCCAATTGGAAGACATTTGCCTCCCCAACACCTGATCAAACACCTTCTGCAAGTTTGCCAAAACCAGTGGTTGGACCCCTTTTACTATATCCCTTTACCCCAAATTTCTACCACACCTTCCCCTGATCATCCTCTACCCCCAGTAACTTCTCTATGCCCTCAGCTCAATCATTGGAGGGGGTAAAACCCCAATTTCTACTGCTGGACAACAGTTTTCACCTTCTTCCTCACCTCCCTCCTCATTTCAGTGGCTCGCCAGAGCATCCAAGACTGCCTCCCCATTGTTTACTACTCCCTAGCACTACTGGACACTGGGGGACACGGCCTGGAAAGCAAAGACATGAGCATGCCGGCCAAAGGCGCGCTCTGGAGCACGCTACAGTGCACCGAGGCACTGTAGCTCGGCCCTCCCGAGGCTTCCAGGCGGCCTTGGGTAGAGCGACCGTGTCTCCCGAGGTACCCTCGACGTCCACGACCTGCAGGACGGTCGGCCTTATCCTCCCCGGTCCTCCTCCTCTCTCCACGAGCACGCCCGAGCGCGTCCATGGACGTCGCTCACGGTGCACTGTGGCTGCGCCTATTTAAAGCCTTTCCCCGAGCGCCCCTTGCCTCTTCTGGACACCCCTCTCTCCCGTGCACCTCCTACACATGCCCCCTCTTCCCCTAGTGCTCTCTTTCCCTCGCCATGGCCACCATGGTCGCCGTCGGCCTCTGCCCGGCACTGATGAACCAGAGCCTCTCCTCCTCTTCCTTGGCCACCAGGAGAACCGCAGCAGACCGGCGGAGCTCCCCCACTCTCTACCTCCTACTCTAGTGCCCCGTGGTGCCCGCTCCACCATCAACCGACGAGGCCGCCGCCATGGTCAGGTGCAGGAGGTGCTCCGGCCCCTCCCCTGCCGCCCCAAGGGACCTCCGCGACGCGCCGTACCCTGGGGGCCCCTCCGGTGGCCGTAGCTTGGCCAGGGACGGCCTGTGCCGCCGGGGACGGGCGTCGGCGTCGCGCGGCCCGAGCCTCCCCTCCCCTCTGTTGCGGGAGCGGGAGGAGGAAGAAGACCCTGCAGGGGGGGGGGCTAGCTGGAAGCGACCCGGACAGCAGGGCCCGCACTTTAAGTGGAGACGGGCCGGCCGAGAACCGTGTCTCCCAGGCAAAAATGCCCTCGGGAGATGACGCCTTCGGCGTCACCGCCTCCGCCCGCACGACCGTGCAGCTGGGCCGCCCCGCGAGCTATCCCTCGCCCTGCGCGCTGTATAAGGTTGAACCCTTATTCCTTTTCTTTTTCTTTATTCTGTCAACTTCAAAAATGCCTAGATAATTCAAATGAACTCCAAATTGCATGATTCAAATTTCCTATGGCTCCATAAATCATGCTCTATCACATGGTGCAACATGCACATTATTCCAGAAACATTTCTTTCACAAATATTTATCAAATGCCTTTATTTCATTTCTGTGATGAACTTTAGAAAATCACAGAGAGCTCAATCTTGATCCAAATGCAGTGATTCAAATTCCTAGATGCTTGTCATGTCCAAACTTAGTTTTGGAACATTTTTAATAATAGTTTCTGTACCCCACCAAATATCGAGCCATTTCTTCATATTTATCAGCTTTGCAAAATCCTAGGAAATTCATTTCAAATCCAAATCCAGTGAAACCAACTCCTAAATGCTTCTAAAATCATGACTTGATGATGGGTACCTTTGCTCACCATTCAAGGAAATATTTCTCTATACTTCTTCAAAATCCATAAACCCCTTAATTCCATCATATTGGGATGTTCCCAATCACCCATTTATCCAATACCTATGAAACCACCTTGGTCATTTCTAATATGACCAGAGGTATCCTAGAAAAGTCCAACTCCTATTTTTAGAGCACATTTATTTTTGCTTTGATTGTGTTGCTTATTACGATTGTTTCCATCGTTAGTTGACAAAATAAACGAAGTACTCGGAGATGGACCAGAAGGTTTGAAGACTCGGAAGAATAAGGCAAGCAGCCCTTTGACCATGTTCAAGAAACCTTTTTATGCATGTCTCATAGCACCTTTATATTCAATGCATCGGAATCATGTTGAGGTGGAAACCACTTTGGTTGCTACCCCTGTTACTTTACTGTTGAAACTTGCATCAAACATGACCCTACCTTCCTATGAGGGTTATGTGGGTGGGAGTAGATAGATGTATGCTATAGTAGTTGGCTACGCAAAATGGGTCGGGGTTATGCATTGAGTGAAACAAGTGTGGTCTGACATACTTGCAAATGACCCAGTGGGTGCCACTAATGCCCCTGGGAGTTGATGAGGAGCTAGGGCACTACTTGGTGAAGAAGTAGTGTGCCGAGGCTTGACGGAAGTGTTGTTTACAGAGATGGATTAGATTTATGTGTGACTACCGTCCCAACCAAACATGCGCAACCACTCTACCCTTATATGGGAAAGGGCATTATTGATTACCTAGGTCGATACTAGCATGGTGCCCGTATTACTAGTGACGGGGGTGACATGAGGTCACTCTCGGGACGGGGTCGTGCTTGGATAGGCGGCCATGACTGTCTTTACAGGGCACCGGACACACCGTTGGTACCCCGTGCTTGTGGTATGTGATGGATATGGGAGCGAGGCTCCAAGAATCTTGAGATGTGAAATGTGGGGCACGGGGCTGTTACCAATCGAGTGGACTCCATATTAGTGTCGTCTAGGGAAAGATAGTGATCGGGTGCTTACCCCGGGTACTTGAGGTACCACGGGTCATGGATGACACGGAAGTTCCCCGGATCTTGTGGGTAAAGTGTGCAACCTCTGCAGAGTGTCAAACTATTCGAATAGCCGTGTCCGCGGTCAAGGACAGTTGGGTGGTGCTACTTAGACTATGTCCATAAGTTTCTGGGAAACAACACGATCCAGAGATATTGTTGATGTGATTGTGAGAAAGTCACAATGAGCTTGTGCATGAGTTGATTACCATTCTTTCTCGATAATGATGTCTGTGACCTCCTGATACTTGTTACAGACACATGTATATCCATGTTATATGTTGATCATACTTGCATATAAAAAACTAGCTTTCCGCAAAACTGCCAACCTAGCAGTAGAGCCTTGCATAATTATTCTGTTTACACACTTGGGTTGCTTGCGAGTACATTCAATGTACTCATTGGCTTGCCACTGGTTATTTTATTGGCCAGGCATGAGAGAACAGGTTAAGATGAAGATTTCTTGGTGACGAGCATGTGAGCTAGGACGCTTCCCAGTCAGAATGCCTGTAGGGTTAAGGGAGATGGCATGGGTCCCGGTTGTCTTTGAAGATTTCCGCTGCGATGATATACTCAAGACTTGACCATTATGGTCCTATTTGTGTAACACGGTATGTAAGGATGTAAGACTCTTGTTATTCAGCTTCTGTGTGTTCAATGAGCATTGATCTCTGGGATCACTGTACACGTGCATTCGGTGATCACGACTTATGGGTCGGGGTCCCCACAGGTACTCATGAACATTTGTCAACCTCACAATCCCATGAGTTGACAAAACGAGCTCTTGAGAGCAACGATGACTTGGGATTCCGTGGAATCTCCTTACCACCATTCTCTTCACGCAACCACTACGCGCATCTCTTTTACTTGGCTCTCACACGGCTATGGGCTATTTGCCACTTGTCACATTATGCCCATACTATCGTGTTCACTTTGCATGTTATGCCTCTTGCTATGACCTTGCCATGCAATTGTGACCCTTGCTTGCATTTACTCATGATTCACCATTATGATACTCCTATGTGTGTTTGCATGCTTGGTGGAGATCCTAGTAGCTATTGCAATGATATCTTTGTGCCCCATGCTATTGATGCTTATTGTGTTGGGAGAGTCATGATGTTCCATCGCTATTTCCGTATGGCCTCTCATCAACACATTGATGTTATTTTGCTCATATCATGTGCATTATTCATGCCTTCTATTTGCACACATGCCATGATTGCCATGATTACCTCTAGTACGTTGCATCTTCGCACTACTAGCTTGTTTGACTTGATCACTATGATTGCTTGCTATGTTGCATCACCCATGTTCCACTACTACTTGCTTTCTTGGGTTAATGACATATATATTCGTGCCACTCACATGATATATCTTGATCATTGTCACTTGTCTCCATTAGTTGCATCTCTCATCACTTGTATTGAGTGCAACAATGCTATGTTTGTTGATCTTGGAGACTTTGACACCCTTCTTGAGATGCATACTTGCTTGATTGAGCCTATTGCACTTGGTTGTTCTCGCATCTTATGCCTACATACCATGCACCACACCCTTGTACTTTCTTATGATAAGAATGATGCAAGCACTTGTTGGGTATTTTCCCGCACGAATGCTAGGTTTTGCATTACGGCTAACCTCATTTGTTTTTCCGAGTGTTTGTCATGTTATTTCATTTTGAAGGATTCACAAGGTGGTACCATCACGAGGCATCTTGGACATGTGAAGACATACACGTTGCGCGACGCCAACATCTTTGAGAACATACATAAGGTGAATTCCTTCTTTGTGAGCCATCCTCACATATGCATACTGGATAGGCCATACTTTCATTGTTGTTTCCTTCTTGTTGTCTACATGATACATCTACGTGATGGAGGACCGACATTGAAGATGGGCCCTTTGGATGCACCTTCAGAACTCCACTCAAGCCACGACATTGAGCATTGGTATATCAACAGTCCTTCGGCACATTGCACCAAAACCTCCATATTTGTTGATTGTGTGCCCACATGCCATGCTCCATGGACATATCATACCCATGACAAATTTGCATCTTATGCATGGATTGACTCACATTATGATTGCCTTGTTGCATCTTGTATTCCCATGTCATCCATGATATATGAGCTTGTGCATTTCCTTAGCAAATTTGTTGTGATCTTTCTTGATGGCATATTCATACATCATGATCATATTGTCCTCCATCAATTGCATGATAACATACACATATTGAGCATCCATTGCCCTGTTCATGCTCTCGATAAACTATCACACTATGACATCATTTTGCACAATGGTAGAAATTGTAGCTTTGTGCACCATGCCAATTACCCTACCTTTGTGTGCCCAACAAATGAATTTGCTCACATGAATGATTTACATCTCATACTATATCATCTTGCTAAGCTTCATGTACCTTGTCACACGGACTCATTCTTACATGATGGACACTTTGTGTGCGCTAACCATTGTATTTCCAAGTGTACTTTGTGTTTGCTCATTTTGCATGTACCACATACCGGAGACACCTTGGAGTACTTGGATTGCGACATGCCCTCAACTTCGTCCAACTACAAGTCCGTTCACGACTACCGTTTCCATGGTGATAAGGTTTTCGATCCGAGGTCGGATCTTTCCCAAGGGAGGGGAGATGATGCAGAGCATCCTACGATCATCCCATGTACACTACGACTATTCCACAAGCCCCAAGTGGACATACGACGAGACCTCCAACATGTGCCATTGGACATAAGGTGAACTCTCTCCTTGTTCAACTTACCATGGACCCACATGAGACATGGCTACTACCTCAAACAAAGACACTTTGTGTGCCTAGGTACCAAGGAACCAACAAGGAGAAGGAAGGGCGCAAGATGGACACCAAACGCATGGACAAGGATTTTCCCACCGCAGAGATAGAGGTACTACCGGCCAACTACCGGTCGACCGATACTACCGGCCAACTACCGGCCAAGCTTCTATGATCGACCGGTGCAAGGCCGGTGCAACGCCGGAACAACCGCTCATTCCGCTAAAACCGGTACTACCGGTCCCGGGACCGGTACTACCGCCCTGCCTGCGCGCAGATGAAGGGGTTTCACTCCATGTATCCCCAACTTACCCCTTGTACTATATATACTTGTCCCTTAGATCTGTACTAGGGTTAGATTAGGTTTAGCTCATTTGAGACAGAGCTTTGCTCATCCACTAGTGGTTCATCTCCTTGGGTGTGACTGCGGCGCCTCCATGGAGAAGATCCACACGGATTCAACACCTCCTTCACGGAGAAGATCCCGTGGGATACCCCAAGACCTCCTCACGCAGAAGAACCGGTTACCCTTTGTATCGTCCCTTGTTGACCATGGATCTTGTATCTCTTTGTGATTCGAGGATCTAGCATATGTGTGACTTGTTCTTGTTGGTTTGAGTGTTTCTCTCGTGTTTCCCCTCGTGTTCCCCCCTCGTGTTCTTCATGGGATACCCTCCATTTCGTGAAAGATCGGCTATCTAGGGTTCCACCCTACATCACACCTCTCCCAAAACTCCTTGTTAGACATCTCAGTGACGGTCTTGGTCCTCTTTGTTGGCTTCTTTGTAGTGTTCTTGGACGGCTGCTGAGACTGAGTTGGCAGAGCACTTGAGGAAGGAATACTTGCAGAATGCTACCTCTTGAGCATGTGTTGGTTTTCCCTTGAAGAGGAAAGGGTGATGCAGCAAAGTAGCGTAAGTATTTCCCTCAGTTTTTGATAACCAAGGTATCAATCCAGTAGGAGACTACATGTAAATCCCTAGTACCTGCATAAAAAATTAAGAACCTTGCAACCAACGCGATAAAGGGGTTGTCAATCCCTTCATGGCCACTTGCAAAAGTGAGATCTGATAGAGATAATAAGATAAATATTTTTGGTATTTTTGTTGTATAGATTTAAAAGTAAAGATTGCAAAATAAACTACGATAAAAATAGCTAGTTGAAGGGAGATTAATATGATGGAAAATATACCCGGGGGCCATAGGTTTCACTAGTGGCTTCTCTCAAGATAGAATATTTTATGGTGGGTGAACAAATTAGTGCCGATCAATTAATAGAAAAGCACATAGTTATGAGAATATCTAGGCATGATCATGTATATAGGCATCACGTCCGTGACAAGTAGACCTAAACGATTCTGCATCTACTACTATTACTCCACACATCGACCACTATCCAGCATGCATCTAGAGTATTAAGTTCATAAGAACAGAGTAACACATTAAGCAAGATAACATGGTGTAGATGGATAAACACAAGCAATATGATATAAACCTCATCTTTTTATCCTCGATGGCAACCTTACAATACGTGCCTTACTGCCCCTGCTGTCACTGGGAAAGGACACCGCAAGATCGAACCCAAAGCTAAGCACTTCTCCCATTGCAAGAAAGATCAATCTAGTAGGCCAAACCAAACTCCTAATTCGAGGAGACTTGCAAATATATCAAATCATGCATATAAGAAATTAGAGAAGAACCAAATATTGTTCAGAGATAATCTTGATCATAAACCCACAATTCATCGGATCTCGACAAACACACCGCAAAAAGTATTACATCGAATAGATCTCCAAGAAGATCAAGGAGAACTTTGTGTTGAGATCCAAAGAGAGAGAAGAAGCCATCTAGCTAATAACTATGGACCCGAAGGTCTATGGTAAACTAGTTACACATCATCAAAGAGGCTATGGTGTTGATGTAGAAGCCCTCCGTGATCGATTCCCCCTCCGGCGGAGCGCCAGAAAAGGTCCCAAGATGGGATCTCATGGGTACAGAAGGTTGCGGCAGTGGAAATAGGGTTTCTTGGTGCTCCCGGATGTTTTTAGGGTATATGAGTATATACAGGTGAAAGAAGTATGTCGGTGGAGCTATGAGTGGCCCACGAGGGTGGGGGCGTGCCTACCCCCCAGGGCGCGCCCTCCTGCCTCGTGGTTGCCTCGTTGCTTCCTTGACGTCCACTCCAAGTCTCCTGGATTGTGTTTGTTCCAAAAACAATCCTCGCGAAGGTTTTATTCCGTTTGGACGTTTGATATTCCTTTTCTGCGAAACACTGAAATTGGCAAAAAAAAGCAATTTGCACTGGGCCTTTGGTTAGTAGGTTAATCCCAAAAATAATGTAAAAGTGCATATTAAAGCCTATTAAACATCCAAAACAGATAATATAATAGCATGGAACAATAAAAAATTATAGATACGTTGGAGACGTATCAAGCATCCCCAAGATTAATTCCTGCTCGTCCACGAGTAGGTAAATGATAAAAACAGAATTTTTGATGTGGGAGGCTACCTAACATAATTTTCAATGTAATTCTCTTTACTGTGGCATGAATGTTCAGATCCGAAAGATTCAAGACAAAAGTTTAATATTGACATAAGAATAATAATACTTCAAGCATACTAACAAAGAAATCATGTCTTGTCAAAATAACATGGCCAAAGAAAGTTCATCCTACAAAATCATATAGTTTTGCCATGCTCCATCTTCATCACACAAAATACCCAAATCATGCACAACCCCGGTTTCAGCCAAGCAATTGTTTCATACTTTGTTTTTTTTCAAACTTTTTCAACTTTCATGCAATACATGAGCGTGAGCCATGGATATAGCACTATAGGTGGAATAGAATGGTGGTTGCGGGTAATACAAAAAGGAGGAAGATGGTCTCACATCAACTAGGAGTATTAATGGGCCATGGAGATGCCCATCAATAGATATCAATGTTACTAAGTAAGGATTGCCATGCAACGGATGCACTAGAGCTATAAATGTATGAATGCTCAACGAAAGAAACTAAGTGGGTGTGCATCCAACTTGCTTGCTCATGAAGACCTAGGGCATTTGAGGAAGCCCATTGTGGGAATATAAAAGCCAAGTTCTATAATGAAAATTCCCACTAGTATATGGAAGTGACAAAATAAGAGACTCTCTATTGTAAAGATCATGGTGCTACTTTGAAGCACAAGTGTGGAAAGAAGATAGTAGCATTGTCCCCTTTTTTTCTTTTTTTTTGGGCCTTTCTCATTTTTTTTATTTGGCCCTTTTTGGTCTTTCTCTTTTTTTCGGGACAATGCTCTAATAATGATGATCATCACACTTCTATTTAATTACAACTCAAAGATTACAACTCGATACTAGAACAAAATTTGACTCTATATAGATGCCTCTGGCGGTGTACCGGGATGGGCAATGAATCAAGAGTGACATGTATGAAAAATTATGCATGGTGGCCTTGCCACAAATACGATGTCAACTACATGATCATGCAAGGCAATATGCCAATGATGAAGCGTGTCTATAAACGGAATGGTGGAAAGTTGCATGTCAATATATCTCGGAATGGCTATGGAAATGCCATAATACATAGGTATGGTGGCTGTTTTGAGGAAGATATATGGTGGGTTCATGCTACCGGTGAAAGTTGCGCGGTACTAGAGAGGCTAGTAATTGTGGAAGGGAGAGAGTGTGTATAATCCATGGACTCAACACTAGTCATAAAGAATTCACATACTCATTGCAAAAATCTACAAGTCATCAAAACAAAGTACTACACGCATGCTCCTAGGGGAAGAGTTGGTAGGAGTTAACCATCACACGATCCCGACCTCCACACAAAGGATGACAATCAAAGAAATATCTCATGCTTCAAATTTTTCACACAACGGTTACCATATGTGCATGCTATGGGACTTGCAAACCTGAATACAAGTATTTCTCAAATTCACAACTACTCTACTAGCATGACTCTATATCACCATCATCATATCTCAAAACGATCATTGAGTATCAAACTTCTCATAGTATTCAATGCACTTTATATGAAAGTTTTTATTATACCCATCTTGGATGCCTATCATATTAGGACTAATTTTATAGCCAAAGAAAATTGCCATGCTGTTCTGAAGGAATCTCGAAATAATATAATTGAAGCATGAGAGATCAGTAATTTCTATAAAATAAAACTACCACAGTGCTCTAAAAGATATAAGTGAAGCACTAGAGCAAAATTATCTAGCTCAAAAGATATAAGTGAAGAACATAGAGTATTCTAGTAAACTCTGATTCATGTGTGTCTCTCCCAAAAGGTGTGCACATCAAGGATTATTGTGGTAAACTAAAAAGCTAAGACTCAAAGCATACAAGACACTCTAAGCAAAACACATATCATGTGGTGAATAAAAATATAGTCTCAAGTAAAGTTACCGATAGACGAAGACGAAAGAGGGGATGCCTTCCTGGGGCATCCCCAAGCTTAGGCTTTTGGTTGTCCTTGAATTTTACCTTGGGGTGCCTTGGGCATCCCCAAGCTTAGGCTCTTGCCACTCCTTATTCCATAGTCCATCAAATCCTTACCAAAAAATTTGAAAACTTCACAACACAAAACTTAACAGAAAATCTCGTGAGCTCCGTTAGTATAAGAAAACAAACCACCACTTTAAGATACTGTAATGAACTCATTCTTTATTTAAATTGGTGTTAAGCCTACTGTATTCCAACTTCTCTATGGTTCATACCCCCGATACTAGCCATAGATTCATCAAAATAAGCAAACAACACACGAAAAACGGAATCTGTCAAAAACAGAACAGTCTGTAGTAATCTGTAACTTTCAAATACTTTTGTAACTCTAAAAATTATTAAATAAATTGGTGGAAGTGAGGAATTTTTATATTAATCATCTGCAAAAATAATCAACCTAAACTCACTCTCCAATAAAAATTGGCAGCTAATCTCATGAGCGCAAAAGTTTCTGTTTTTTACAGCAAGATCACATTAATTTTCACCCAAGTCTTCCCAAAGCTTCTACTTGGCACAAACACTAGTTAAAATACAAACACACAATCATAGTAGTATCATGATGAATTATTTATTACTAAACAGAAACAAAATGCAAGGAACAAAAATAAAATTGGGTTGCCTCCCAACAAGTGCAATCGTTTAACGCCCCTAGCTAGACATAAAAACAAAACTAAATCTAGGTATTATCATCTTTGGGATGTAATCCATTAGTGGCTCTCATAATATATTCATAAGTAAATTTGATTTTCTTTCTAGGAAAGTGTTCCATGCCTTTCCTTAACGGAAATTGGAATATAATATTTCCTTCTTTCATATCAATAATTGCACCAATAGTTCTAAGGAAAGGTCTACCAAGAATAATAGGACATGTAGGATTGCAATCTATATCAGGAACAATGAAATTTACGGGCACATAATTCCTATTTGAAAAAAATAAGAACATCATTAATCCTTCCCATAGGTTTCTTAATGGTAGAATCCGCAAGATGCAAATTTAAAGAACAAACATCAAGTTCATGGAAACCTAACACATCACACAAAGTTTATGGAATCGTGGAAACACTAACACCCAAATCACACAAAGCATAGCATTCATGATCTTTAATCTTAATTTTAATAGTAGGTTCCCACTCATCATAAAGTTTTCTAGGGATAGAAACTTCTAATTCAAGCTTTTCTTCATAATATTGCATTAAAGCATCAATGATGTGTTTAGTGAAAGCTTTATTTTGACTATAAGCATGAGGAGAATTTAACACAGATTGCAACAAAGAAATACAATCTATCAAAGAGAAATTATCATTATTAAATTCCTTGAAATCCAAAATAGTGGGTTCATTGCTATGTAAAGTTTTGACCTCTTCAATCCCATTTTTTTTTACCAATTTTTGCATCAAGATCTAAAAACTCCGAATCATTGGGACGCCTTTTAACTAAAGTTGACTCATCTCCAGTCCCACCCTTATCAAGATTCATATTGGAAAATAAAGATTTAATAGGAGACACATCAATCACTTTTAGATCTTCATCATCATTATCATGAAAACTAGCAGAACACGCTTTCACAAAGCAATCTCTTTTAGCACATATCCTAGCGGTTCTTTCTTTGCACTTATCAATGGAAATTCTCATGGCTTTGAGAGACTCATTGATATCATGCTTAGGTGGAATAGATCTAAATTTCAAAGAATCAACATCAAGAGAAATTCTATCCACGTTCCTCGCCAACTCATCAATCTTAAGAAATTTTTCTTCAAGCAAATAATTGAAATTCTTTTGCGAATTCATAAATTCTTTAACACTAGTCTCAAAATCAGAGCGCATATTATTAAAATTTCCATAAGAGTTGTTGTAGGGATTACCATAATTATTAGAGGAATTACTAGGGAATGGCCTAGAATTAATGTTTCCTCTATACGCATTGTTACCAAAATGTTCCTACCAACAAAATTCACACCCATAGATTCATTATTATTCTCAATCAAAGTGGACAAAGGCATATCATTAGGATCAGAAGAAACACTCTTATTAGCAAACAATTTCATCATTTCATCCATCTTTCCACTCAAAACACTAATCTCTTCGATGGCATGAACCTTTTTCCTAGTCGATCTTTCGATGTGCCATTGAGAATAATTAACCATAATATTATCTAGGAGTTTAGTAGCTTCCCCTAAAATGATTTCCATGAAAGTGCCTCCCGCAGCCGAATCTAAAATATTTCTAGAAGCAAAATTCAATCCAGCATAATATATATATATATAATCATCCATAAATTCAAACCATGTGTAGGGCAATTACTTATCATTAATTTCAACCTCTCCAGAGGCTTGTGCAACATGCTCATGATCAAGTTGCTTAAAATTCATAATATCTTTTCTAAGAAAGATGATCTTAGAGGGAGTAAAATACTTAGAGATAGAAGCATCTTTGCACTTATTCCATGAATCAATACTATTTTTAGGCAAATAAGAGAACCAATTTTTAGCACGATCTCTAAGAGAAAATGGAAATAACTTCAATTTAACAATATCATTATCCACATTTCTCTTCGTTTGCATATCGCACAAATCAACGAAGTTGTTTTGATGGGTAGCGGCATCTTCACTAGGAAGGCCAGAAAATTTATCTTTCATGTAAAGATTCAACAGAGCAGCATTAATTTCACAAGATTCAGCATCGGTAATAGGAGCAATCGGAGTGCTAATAAAACCATTGTTGTTGGTATTGGAAAAGTCACACAATTTAGTATTGTCTTGAGCCATTGTGACAAACAATCAATCCAACACACAAGCAAACAAGAAGCAAGCGAAAAGAGGCGAACGGAAAAATGGCGAATAAAACGGCAACGGTGAAGTGGGGGAGAGGAAAACGAGAGACGAATGGAAAATAATGTAATGCGAGGGATAAGAGTTTGTGATGGGTACTTGGTATGTCTTGACTTGTGCGTAGATCTCCCCGGCAATGGCGCCAGAAATCGACAAGTTGACCGGAGATCAAATCTTGACTTTGACTTGGCGTAAATCTCTTAGGCAACGGCGTTAGAAATTGGCAAGTTGACGGGAGATCAAATCTTGACTTTTACTTGGCGTAAATCTCCCCGGCAACGGGGCCAGAAATCCTTCTTGCTACCTCTTGAGCATGCGTTGGTTTTCCCTTGAAGAGGAAAGGGTGATGCAACAGAGTAGCGTAAGTATTTCCCTTAGTTTTTTAGAACCAAGGAATCAATCCAGTAGGACACTACACTCAAATCCCTAGTACCTGCACAAACAATTAAGAACCTTTCAACCAACGCGATAAAGGGGTTGTCAATCCCTTCACGGCCACTTGCAAAAGTGAGATCTGATAGAGATAATAAGATAATTATTTTTGGTATTTTTGTTGTATAGATTGAAAAGTAAAGATTGCAAAATAAACTACGATAAAAATAGCTATTTGACGGGAGATTAATATGATGGAAAATAGACCCGGGGGCATAGATTTCACCAGTGGCTTCTCTCAAGATAGCATATTTTACGGTGGGTGATCAAATTACTACCGAGCAACTGATAGAAAAGCGCATAGTTATGAGAATATCTAGGCATGATTGTGTATATAGGCATCACATCCGTGACAAGTAGACTGAAATGATTCTGCATCTACTACTATTACTCCACACATCGACCGCTATCCAGCATGCTTCTAGAGTATTAAGTTCATAAGAACATAGTAATGCATTAAGAAAGATGACATGCTCTAGAGGGATAAACTCAAACAATATGATATAAACACCATATTTTTATCCTCTATGGCATCAGTAGAATACGTGCCTTGCTTCCCCTACTGTCACTGGGAAAGGACACCGCAAGATTGAACCCAAAGCTAAGCACCCGTTGCAAGAAAGATCAATCTAGTAGGCGAAACCAAACTCATAATTCGAAGAGACTTGCAAAGATATCAAATCATGCATATAAGAATTCAGAGAAGAACCAAATATTGTTCATAGATAATCTTGATCATAAACCCACAATTCATCGGATCTTGACAAACACACCGCAAAAAGTATTACATCAAATAGATCTCCAAGAAGAATGAGGAGAACATTGTATTGAGATCCAAAGAGAGAGAAGAAGCCATCTAGCTAATAACTATGGACCCGAAGGTCTATGGTAAACTACTAACACATCATCAGAGAGGCTATGGTGTTGATGTAGAAGCCCTCCGTGATCGATTCCCCCTCCGGCGGAGCGCCGAAAAAGGCCCCAAGATGGGATCTCACGCGTACAGAAGGTTGCGGCGGTGGAAATAGGGTTTCGTGGTGCTCTCGGATGTTTTCATGATATATGAGTATATATAGGCGAAAGAAGTATGTCGGTGGAGCTATGAGGGGCCCACGAGGGTGGGAGGCACACCTTCCCCCCCTAGGCGCGTTGTCCTGCCTCGTGGCCGCCTCGTTGCTTCCTTGACGTCTACTCCAAGTCTCCTGGATTGCGTTTGTTCCAAAAATGATCATTGCGAAGGTTTCATTCCGTTTGGATTCTGTTTTATATTCCTT
This sequence comes from Secale cereale, assembly GCA_902687465.1. Classification (NCBI taxonomy): domain Eukaryota; kingdom Viridiplantae; phylum Streptophyta; class Magnoliopsida; order Poales; family Poaceae; genus Secale; species Secale cereale. The sequence continues at coordinate 295,143,555 of LR738709.1, forward strand.
TTCCCTGAAACACTGAAATAGGAAAAAAACAGCAAATTGCACTAGGCCTTTGGTTAGTAGGTTAGTCCCAAAAATAATATAAAAGTGCATACTAAAGCCCATTAAACATCCAAAACAGATAATATAATAGCATGGAACAATAAAATATTATAGATACGTTGGAGACGTATCATAGAGCCACTTGCAGAACGACCTGCTGCCTTAGAGGTGCGATAGCGCTTTGAACTAGAGCGACCGGGGTTGATATGATGGGCTTGATGTTCCGAAGGGCCATCACCTAGAACCAAACACACAAACATGAAAAATAGCACAAAAGAACGAGCATAAGTCAAGAGAAAATGAACATAGATCAACATTTGGTAGGGTTATTATGGACATTGGTATCTAGCGGTAGTACCGCACAGGATAGGTGGTAGTACCGCTCTAGGCGGGGGAACGGCGGTTTCGAGGCTCCCAAGTCCACTCTGGTACTACTGGGAGACCAAATTTAAAAACAATCCTACCAAACATCAATCCTAGCAGTTTACAGGTCTTCACCCTCCTACTCAAGCCTTGATTTGGCCAAAAATCACGGAATGCACTCCTATTGCCCTAAAACCTAGACCTGAAAACTAGAAGAAACAAGAAGCAAACGGGGGCAATACCGGCATCCATGGCTTGAGGAAGGGGTGGGGATCGATCTCACGGAAGGAAAATGTGAAGCACGGCCCGAAGGAGGCAGCCCACTAGCGACCTCATGCGGCTTGTTCGTTGTTGGAGAGCGAGAGTGAGATGGGGGCGAATGGGTATGGGGAGAGGAACTCCCCGACCCCCCCCCCCACTTAACCCCGTAGTTTCGCTCCGCAGCGGTAGTACCGCTCGGGCGGGCGGTAGTACCGCTTAAGTTAAAAAGTGGTAGTACCGTTCGCTCCGAGCGGTAGTACCGCCCAACTAAGAAAAAGAACTCTAAACTATTCTTTGCTCAAAATTTCCTTTTAGAAAGAAAACGAATCAACTCAGAGAAAGAAGACCACAAGAGAACGGAGAGAACACCACAACCACAAGCACAAAAACAGAGAGAAAACGAGACAACAAACACACACCTCTCGAAAGAGAGAGCGGTGGCCTAGGCCACCCATGTTTGAGTGAAATGGTATGGCACCGCGAAGATTTTAACCTTGGGTCCATGACCACTACTCATCTTTGAACCATACGTACCATAAATAATGTTGAATGTGAAAGAGTCGGTCGATTTATGCATATTGGGGGGAGGGAAAGTTCATTGAGAGAACAACACTCCCCCTATGTCCATGCCTACACCTAAACAAGATAACATGATGAGTATGGGGAGGTGTGCAAAGTTTCAATCCACATTGCTCAAATCTATGATATTTAGCTCATGCCTTAACTCGCGAAATCTTGCTTCATCCAGAGTCTTAGTGAAAATATATGCAAGGTTATCATGAGTGTTGATGTAATGAAGATAATTCTCCCCTCGCCGAATATGCCCCCGGACGAAGATACCGAATCTCAATATGCTTCGTCTTGAAGTGTTGCATCGGGTTGAGAGAAATCTTGATGGCACTTTCATTGTCACACCAAAGCGGCACTTTGTCACAAATGGCACCGTAATCCTTTAAAGTTTGCCTCATCCATAAAAGTTAAGCACAACAACTGTCGGCCGCCACATACTCGGCTTCGGTGGAGGAGAGAATTACACAACTTTGCTTCTTGGAAGACCAACTCACGAAATATCAACCAAGAAATTGGAACCCTTCGGAAGTTGACTTCCTATCCACTTTGTCTCCCGCCCAATCCAAATTCGAGAAACCTACAAGGTTGAAGTTTGATCCTCTTGGGTACGATAAGCCAAAGTTTGGGGTATGAGCCAAATATATAAAGATTCGCTTGACCGCCACAAAGTGACTTTCCTTAGGTGAGGCTTGAAACCGTGCAGAAATTCCCACACTCAACATGATATACAGTCTAGATGCACAAAGGTAAAGCAAGGATCCAATCATAGAACGATGTACCTTTTGATCCACCACTTTACCATTGGGAACAATGTCAAGTTGGCACTTGGTAGGCATTGGAGTAGTAGCCGGCTTGACATCACTTAGATTGAATCTCTTGAGCATGTCTTGAGTGTATTTCGCTTGTTTGATGAAGATTCCTTCTCGTCTTTGTTTGATTTTGAACCCGAGGAAGAACTTCAACTCTCCCATCATGGACATCTCAAACTCCACGGTCATGAGTGCGGCAAACTCATCATTGAAAGCTTTGTTAGGTGAACCAAAAATAATATCATCAACATATAGTTGGCATACAAACAACTCCCCTTTAACCTTCTTAGTAAAAAGAGTGGGGTCGATTTTCCCAATTTCAAACCCACGATCTTGCAACAACTCCGTAAGATGCTTATACCACGCACGTGGGGCTTGTTTAAGGCCATAGAGCGCCTTATCGAGTTGATACACATGATTGGGGAAGTTAGGATCCTCAAACCCTGGGGGTTATTTGACATACACCAACTCATTAAGGGGACCATTAAGAAATGCACTTTTCACATCCATTTGTTGCAATTTAAAGTTATGATGAGAAGCATAGGCAAGCAACAAACGAATAGATTCAAGGCGAGCAACAGGGGCAAAGGTTTCATCATAGTCGACACCCTCGACTTGGGAGTAGCCTTGTGCTACCAAGCGAGCCTTGTTGCGGATGACTATCCCGTGAGCATCTTGCTTGTTCTTAAAGATCCATTTGGTTCCCATGACATTATGGTTCCCCTTAGGCCTTGGCACCAAACGCCACACCTTGTTGCCCTCGAAGTTATGGAGTTCTTCATGCATGGCGTTGAGCCAATCGGGGTCTTCGAGGGCCTCATAGACCTTTTGGGGTTCAACACAAGAGACAAACGCATGATGAGCACAATAGTTTGCTAATTGTCTATGAGTGCTTACCCTCTTTGTAATGCTTCTAAGGATATTCTCCATGTGATGCTCTCTGGCAGCGAGCCTGGAAGCAACTTCGGCGGCACGACGCTCCAACTGCTCCTCAAGAGATAGTTGAGGTGTCGTAACTTGATCATCATGAGCGTCGTCTTGAGCTTGTTCTTGATCTTGAGCTTGCTCTTGATCTTGAACTTGCTCGGGAAAAGGAACTTGGCCTTGTGCATCACTTGGTCTATCAACACCATCTTGTGGTTGATCTTGCATTTGGCCTTGTTCATTAGGTTGAGGGCCGTCACTTTGTTCTTCGGAAGCGTGTGGGTCTTGGGTTGGTGATGGTTCCACTTGAGTGGAACATTGTCCTTCTCCTTCGGCCATAAGGGGTTCCTTAATGGGTAGTATATGACCAATACCCATTCTTATTATGGCTTGGGGAGGAATTTCATCACCTACATCACAAGTACCACTTTGCTCCACTTGGGAGCCATTATTCTCATCAAACTCCATGTTACACGTCTCCTCAATGAGTCCCGTGGAATTATTGAGGACACGGTAAGCGTGGGAGTTTGTAGCATAACCAAAAAATATGCCTTCATCAGCTCTAGCCACAAATTTAGACAAACGAACACCTTTCTTGAGTATGAAACACTTACTCCCGAACACCCGGAAGTACTTGAGGTTGGGCTTGTTATCGGTAAGTATCTCATATGGAGTCTTGTTCACGCCTTTGCGGAGATAGAGCCGATTGGATGCATGACAAGCGGTGTTGATGGCTTCGGCCCAAAAGTTGTACAGAGACTTGAACTCCGCCATCATGGTCCTTGCCGCGTCCATCAAAGTCCGGTTATTCCTCTCCGCCACACCATTTTTTTGAGGGGTATAAGGCGCGTCATATTGATGCTTGATCCCCTCATCACTAAGGAACTCATCCAAGGTGTAGTTCTTAAACTCGGTGCCATTGTCACTTCGAATCATCAAGATCTTTGCATCATGTTGACATTGAGCTTCATTTGCAAAGTTGATGATGATTTGTGGGGTCTCACTCTTCCTCTTGAATAAGTATACCCAAGTGTATCTTGAATAATCATCTACAATCACCAAGCAATACTTTCTACCCCCAAGACTATCAAAGGATGGAGGCCCAAAGAGACCCATGTGAAGGATATCTAAAGGCCTCGTCGAGTAGATGATAGTCGTGGGAGGGCGAGCCTTCTCATGTAGCTTTCCTTCGATACAAGCACTGCAAGCACGATCTTTGGCAAAACTTACATTTGTTCGTCCACGGACATGGCCCCCCTTGAGAATACTTTGCAAAGATCTCATATTGACGTGGGCTAAACGGCGATTCCAAAGCCATCCCACGTCAACTTTAGCCATTAGGCATGTCACGGTCTTAGTGGGTCGCTCCGAGAAGTTGACCACATAGAGACCGTTCTCGACATGCCCAACAAAGGCTACTTTGACAGTCTTGCTCCACAAGAGGGCCACAGAATCAATATAAAAAAAATTAGCAAAGCCCATGAGTGCAAGTTGACGAATGGAAAGTAAATTTTATGCAAGGGACTCAACAAGCATGACTTTCTCGATCATGAGATCATGAGAAACAACAACCTTTCCGAGACCCAATACCTTAGATGATGAAGCATGACCCCATTCGACATTGGTGGGCATAGATGAACCATTGTGCACGTCCACCACCAAGTCTTTGCTTCCGGTCATATGATTTGTGGCTCCACTATCGAGCAACCATGATCCCCCACCGGAAGCAAACTCCTACATGATATCAATGCTTGGTTTTAGGTACCAATTTTGTAATGGGTCCTTTGATGTTAATAACAAGGGTCTTAGGAACCCAAATAGACTATTCAATGTACTCATAAGAAGAACCAACAAATTTAGCATAAACATGCCCATCACTAGCACGGCATAACACATAAGACGGGTTAAAGTCGGTGGCTTTGTTGGAAGAAGTGGCAATGTCTTTCTTGACTCCACTACCCTTCACGTTCTTCTTCTTCTTCTTCTTAGGAGTACCCTCTCCCTCCCTCACAAAGGTTTGCTTGAGAGGAGGAGGTTGCTTGGTCTTGTCATTCTTCTTCCTCTTGGGGTTGGGTGCAAACCCAATCCCCTCCTTGGCTACGACATCCTTTTGATTTCTCAAAATACCATTGAGGTTCTTCTCACCTTATAAGCAAGACACAAGGCCTTTCTCAACTAGCTTCTTCAACTTGGAATTCTCTCCCACAAGATGCACATGCTCACAACAAGGGTTAGTAGCATTTGAATTATCAATTAAAACCATGTGAGGAAAAGTGGCTTTCTCCTTGGTTAACGAAACTTGAAGTTGATCATGAGACTCTTCGAGACTAGCATGTACACACTTCAAGACCTTGTGAGCCTTTTCAAGTGTAACAAAATCCTCCTTGAGTCTAGCATGGTCAACCACAAGTTTTTCCTTTTCGGAATTGAGCACACGAGAGACAACTAAAGCATGATCATGATCTTTCTTTAATTTAGCATGATCATCGTTGTGTGACTCCTCAAGAGCCAAACGAAGACCACACTCTTCCTCAAGAGCATTAGAGAGATCTGATATCCCATCGGCATAGTCTCGACTATGACCCTCCATCTTAGAGATGGTCTCTTCGTGAGCCTCAATCATGTCATTGGCTTCACCAAGTTGTTCCAAGAGAGCAACGAAGTGCTTCCTGGATTTACCTTTGAGCTTACTCATAAAAGAATCAAATTCATTTTCCTCCACCTTCGCCCCCTCACTCTCATCAATGCAATCCGTCAATGAAGGATTAGAAGTGATGATATAATTGATGTTGGGGGTTACCGAGGAATCATGAGATCACTGTATGTGGAGAGACTGATAGTAGGGACCCACCAGGGCCATTGCATTACGCAAGAAGGTGCCTCGTTATTACAAGCCAAAAAAAATACTTACTCCTAGTGGTTTAACATCTAGGTCCCACACCATTGTCAATGTAGTCAATAAGCGAGAAAATTACATAGGATAACACCAGGGACCCAACAACTTGCCAGTTGTTTTTTTAGTTTTAGAGACGTAGCTCAACTGCGTGCTGGTGGGGGCTGTGGCCCTTCTAGCCCACACTTTTATTTAAGCACAAGACGAGCCCAATTGATATATTTTTTCTTTCTGAAAATGGTTGGCCCAGTTCTATTTTTCATGGGGAATACCCAACCGAGGCCTACTTTCTTTTCTCAGCCCTGCTAGGCCCCAAATCTTTCAAGATGAGGAGGGATGTATTCGGCTTCCCCAGAAAATGGTCTATAAGTAGTAAGAAATGGGATGTAAATTCGAAAACCAAAGCCAACCACCAATTACGTTCAAATTTCGTTTTTCTGGATTTCAAGATTTTAAATTTCATTCATTTTATGGCGGAGAAAACTTCTTTTTATTTTATTTCGATATAATTTTTTTAAATTATTTTTAACGTGACTCGAAATTTCGTGATTAAAAAAGCCACCAAAATATGCAAAAAAATAGATGTGGCCAGAATATGGTCTGTAATGCTAATAAAAAGAATATGGGCTTCAATATATCCTTAAGAATTAGAAAATGGGCTATACATTATTGAAAATAGTGGCAAATGGGATGTATGTTGTTTTCCACAGGTTTGGAGGCTGGCCTGTGGGCCTACTAGGTTGACGATTATGCTATCCTAAAAAATTGACACGTACGAAAGGCTTTGTCAACTTAATCAATACAGAGTAGTGACTGTTGGATGTCCATCCAATGGCCGTCGTGCTTATTCAATATCTGATCTTCCTGCTCCACCCGCCCAAACTAGTGTCGGCGGGATGGCCTGCTCCCTCCTCTCGTGGCCGGCTGTGTTGCCGCCAGGCCATCCCTCTACCCAGCTGCACCTCCTGTTATTTTCCGACGACGTCAGCCTGACCCCGCACCAGCCCAGTTTACTGTCGTACTCCCCTTAGCGTGAGCATCCGCTGAGGCTTCGTCGGCTCCTGGTCATTCCCTTCCTGGACCTCGCCGTTTTCCATCGCGTTGGTGATCTTGGCACGGCCTGGTCAACATGGTCAACAAACAACAACCATTGGAAGAAGGATGTAAGTGGAGATGCTGATAGTAGGGACCCACACAAGAAAGTGCCCCCTTACTACAAAAAATATGTTTGCTCCTGCTGACAGCTAGGACCCACCGACTGTATCTTCACACGGAAGGAAGTGCCTCCTTGTTATGCAAAAAAACTATTCCTCCCGATGACAGCTAGGACCCGATAGATTTGGCGGCTGACTTGTGGGCCTACTAAGCTGACGCATACGCAGGGCTTTGTCAACTTAATCAACAAATAATTCTAGCAGCTCGACCGTTGGATGTTAATCCAACAGTCGTGCTGCTTCTTCAACCTTTGATCTTGCTCCTATCTCCCGTGGGCAGCAGTGCTGACGCCCGTGCCTCACCACTCTGCCCTACTCCCATCGCTTGCCTGGCCATCCCTCTAATCACCCACACCTCATGTTATTCTCCGGCGATGGAAGATGGACAAGTAAACCCTCGAACTCCCCTCCGTGTGGGAAACAACTATCGAGTCTTCCCCGGCTCTTTGTCATTCCCTTCCTAGGCCTCGCCGTCGTCCACCGCATTGGTGTTCTTGACGCAACGTGGTCAATGTGGTCAATAAACGACAACCATTGGAGAGGACTGCACATGGAGAGGCCGACAACTGGATCTACGGCCGCACGCAAGGTAGCCTCCTTATTACATGCAAAATAATGATTCCTCCACCTCACAGCGGGGACCCACCAATGTGCCTCCTTATTACAAGAAAAAATTGTTTCCACCCCTAACAGCTGGGACCTACCATCTATATCTTCGTACACAAGGGAGTGCCTCCTTGTCCTCCCTGAGAGCTGGGGCCCACCCTGTGGAAGCCTACGTACCGTTATCTGTCTGGTAGCGAACGTGTACATACATAGTGATCGGTTGGTATCCCTGCAGCAATGAACCGTGGCATAGTAAGGAGCGGCACATGTCGTACATACAACCACGCTAAATGAAGTACACGTACGTACAACCGCGCTCCAAAAACTACGGGAACGTACGTACATATGGGCAGTGTCTCGAGCGCGTAGTCACGCATACGTATGGCCATGCAGCCCCGTACATATGGAGACGACAGCAATGACGTCGTGTTCATCAGTAGCCAACCGGCAGGGTCAGAACGGAGAAACCGTGCCTTGTTCATCGGGAGGCAATGGAACACGTCGTGTTCATTGGTAGTGTAGGATCGAAAGTAGGTCTAGAGGGGGGGTGATTACACTACTTGACCAAATAAAAATCTAGCCCTTTCCCAATTTTAAGTGTTGACAGATTTTAGCAATTAGAATAAGTCAAGTAACCAAGCTACACATGCAATTCTAAGAGTGTAGCAGCGAAAAGTAAAATACTGCATATGAAGGTAAAGGGAAGTGTTTGGAGAGTGCAAACGTAATGGAGAGACAGATATTTTTGGCGTGGTTCCGATAGGTGGTGCAATCGTACATCCACGTCGATGGGGACTTCAACCCACAAAGGTGTAATGGCTGCGCGAGTCCATGGAGGGCTCCACAAGTCTCCCCAACAAGCCGTTGTGGAGCAACTCACAACTCTTCCTTGAGCTAGATTGGAGCGGCCGGTGGTAGAACCATGTGCATGATTTTGGGGAGCACATTATGTTCTGGAAGAATTTCTTTGAAAAGACCTAACAACTCTATGAAGCCCTAGTAAACAAGTGCTCACTGGGTGATTTTGGTAATTAATGTCAACATATCTCTTGTTGGACTCATACTTTTATCTACTATATTCCAGACAAGTTCAACAATGGCATGGAAAGAACAAGAGGATGTGGAACCCCTTAAAGGTGTCAAGGACATGCATTGGAAAAAGCTCAAGACTCTTCATTTCTATTTCACTGATCCAAGATCACATTGAGTCCATAGGAAAGACAATTATATTAAGAGGGGATGAGGTGTTGCTTAATGGCTTACTTGCTCAAGTGCTCAGTGACATTTCTCCAAGACCCTCAGCCACTTTTTCATTCCAAATATGACAAAACCCTAAACTCCAACTCGGCCTCACCGGTTCAATCTATCTGGACCCACTGAGTTCATATGTCTTAGCCATTGCTAGTAACCCTATCAGTTCGGTCTGACTGATACGAATCTCGGTCTCACTGAAATGGCCCTGCAAACTCTCTGTTTCTCTTTTGTAACATTCCGGTCTCACCAAAATGAGCAATCAGTCACACCGAGTTTTCTTAACAAACTCTCTGTCTCCTCTTTGCTAAAATCGGTCTCACCAAGTTCACGCAATCGGCGCCACCGAGATGAAGTTTTGCCCTAGCCCTAGCACATCGGTCTCACAGAGTTGTTCCAGTCGGTCCCACCGAGATTCCTAATGTTCACATTTTGAACTAAATCGGTCTCACCGAGTTCAACTATTCGGTCTCACCGAGTTGGGTCAAATGTGTGTAACGATTGGATTTTGTGTGGAGGCTATATATACCCCCACCCCCTCTCTATTCGAGACAGAGCCATCAGAACGTGCCTACACTTCCAGCATACATTTTATGAGAGAGAGCCACCTAGTCATGTGTTGAGATCAAGATATACCAATCCTACCACAAGAATCTTGATTTCTAGACTTCCCCAAGTTGCTTTCCAAATCATCTTTCCACCATATCGAAATCTGTGAGAGAGAGTTGAGTGTTGGGGACACTATCGTTTGAAGCACAAGAGAAAGGAGTTCATCATCAACACACCGTCTATTACCTTTTGGAGAGTGGTGTCTCCTAGATTATTTAGGTGTCGCTTGGGAGCCTCCGTCAAGAGTTGTGGAGTTGAACCAAGAAGTTTTTAAGGGCAAGGAGATCGCCTACTTCATGAAGATCTACCCGAGTGAGGCAATTCCTTCGTGGGCTATGGCCATGGTGGTATAGACAAGGTTGCTTCTTCGTGGACCCTCCGTGGGTGGAGCGCTCCGTGGACTCATGAAATTGTTACCCTTCGTGGGTTCAAGTCTCCATCTACATGAATGTACGATAGCACCACCTATCAGAATCACGCCAAAAATCTCTGTGACTTTATTGTGTTTGCAGACTCAAATCTCATCCGTTTACTTTCTTGCAATTAGCATGCTTTAGTTTTCCGCTGCACATACTCTTGTCATGCTTGCTTGAAATGTATTGTGAATGCTTAAACTTGTGCTAAAACTCACACTTAACTTGAACAAATTAAAAACTGCCACTTTTACTTGTTGAGGGCCTAATCACCCCTATCTAGACCCCTTTCTCGATCCTTTCAATTGGTATCAGAGCATTGGTCTCCATTGCTTTGCTTTAATCACCTTTGGACGAAGATGAATGAGTCTATGTTTGGGAGTATTAGACATAGAGTGCCTATGCTTGACGGAGAGTTCTATAGTTCTTGGAAGAATGAGATGCTTGAGATTTTCAATGAATATGATTTGAACAAGTATATTACTAGTACTCATGCACCCCCATTGATCCTTTGCATCCTACCCCCGATGAGTATGTTGACATGACTCGCAATCTTAGAACTATTGATCTTATCACTAGAGGATTGCCTAGAAATTTACTTGTATGATTGCCTACATTTAAATGCACTTAGACTATATGGAAATATCTTGAGGAGCGCTTTCCAAACTATTCTTCAAAAGTCCATTGCTTTTCAAAGTATGGACCCCAGTGATCCCAAATTTGATGAATGTCTATTTGAGCTTTGTGACCTTATGCGTGCCAAAGGAAATGTTGGAGTCATTAGTAGCATCATTTCACAAACTATTAAAATTCATGAACATGCACATTGTCATGGTCATAAATCTAATGAATCATTCTCTCTAGGTGATGATCATTCACATGATGATGCTGAGCATGGATATTATGATGAGGATTATGATAGTGACTTTGACCTTGAAGAGTCGATGAGACACTTTTGATGGCTAACTTTCGTGGTTACATGGACGGAGGAAAGGAATTTATTCTCGATAGTGGATGTACTGATCGTATGACCGGAGACAAGGACATGTCCTGTGAGCTTGCTATAAGTGACAGTCCACGCAAGTATGTCACTTTCGGAGATAACTCCAAGGGTAGGGTACTTAGCCTTGGTAAGGTCGCCATTTCCAATGATATCTCTATCCAAAACATTATGCTCGTTGAATCTCTTGGTTACAATCTTCTTTCGGTATCTAGACTAGCAGACTTCAGTTTCAAAGTTCTATTTACTGAAATAGATTTCCAAGTGTTTCGTAGAGATAACCATAATATGGTGTTTACCATTATTCGTAGAGTTGACCTATACATTGGTGATTTCACTAAGAGATCTCAACCTTGCACTTGCTTAATTGCTAAATCTTCTAAAGGTTGGTTATGGAATAAAATTTTAGGTCATGTGGACATGCGAAATCTTGATAAGCTTATTAAAGGTGATCACATCCTTGGTGTTAAAGATGTCTTATTTGACAAGGATAGACTCTTTAGTGCTTCTCAAGCAGGAAAACAGGTTGGAGGAAGTAATCCCGTGAAGAACATCATGACCACGAGAAGACCGCTTGAGCTACTTCATATGGATCTTTTCGGTCCCAACGCCTACAAGGGTCTCGGTGGTAACTCGTTCAGCTTGGTCATTGTTGGCGACTTTTACAGATTTACGTGGGTGTTCTTTCTCGATGATAAGTCACAGGTCCTAAACTCTTCAAGAACTTAGCCAGGAAGGCGCAAAATCAGTTTGAAGTGAAGATCAAGAAGGTTTGAAGTGATAACAGAACGGAGTTCAAGAATGCAAATGTGGATACCTTCCTTGACGAAGAAGGGATTTTGAATGAGTTCTCGTCTACATACACACCTCAACAAAATGGAGTCATTGAGAGGACAATGCTTTATGAATACAAGACGCCATGACACTTTTGGGGAGAAGCTGTGGAGAAGCCTGTCATGCTACAAATTGACTATATCTTCACAAGCTTCTCGACAAGACAGCATACGAGCTTCTCACCGGTAACAAACCCCAAGTTGGATACTTTCGATTATTTGGCTCAAAGTGTTACATTATTGATAAGCACCGTCACTCAAAATTTCCTCCTAAGTCTCATGAAGGTCTCCTACTCCGTTATGGCTCAAACTCTCACAGCTACTAGCGTGGATTTTTCACGGTAGATGCCCTAGGATTAGGACTTAGGTGAGGAGCCATCGCAACTATGTTGACTTGAAGGGGTTAAACCGAACAAGAGACACTGAGAGTTTTTTATCCTCGTTCAGGCCCTCGATGAGGTAAAATCTTAATCTAGCTGGAGTTGTATTGCTCCGGTCTCAATAACCAGGGAGCGAATACGCTTGACCTAGGTCTCGAGCGATTATTTCTTGAGTTAACCCTCCGCCGGGTCACCCTTCATATATAGGCTGATACCCGGCGGCTTATAGAGTCCCGGCCGGCTTATACACAATGTGTCCGGCTCGGTAATCAACTAAGCTTGCCTTACAAGTTTAAACATATGGCGGTTCACACCCGTGGGCCTCAAATCATCCCTGGGTCTTGGGCCTGCAGTGAGCTTGCTTCATGAACCACCATCTTCATGTCATCTTGGGCTTCTTTGTCTTAAACCGCCAGTGGCACGACCCGGCCCCTCCTGGGCGGGTCATACCTAGTAGTTATATCTCCGACATTAGGCCCCAGGTTGATATGAACTTCTTCACATCAATATTCAACACTTGACCTGTTAGAATCCTCCATTGTCAGTTCTTTACCATTTCCTTGTAACCCGACGTGACGTCACATCTCAGAATTGTGTTAACCCGCCATGATGTCATCTCAAATTAACTTTCACACAAAGCTCAATGCATCTCAGTAGATCCTTTTTTAATGGGCTTCCTGAAAATCGAGCATCTCTGTTGCCACATAATCATTTTTTGGTCTCCTCGATTCCCACGCATGCCATTTATCCACTGCCTTATAAATAGGGACATGGGGTCTTCCTTTGCACTTTTACCCCTGCCTCTGCCTCTTCTTCTCTTTCCTCGCGATGACTGACGCCTACCGAGCTCCACCGCCCCCATCGACCGGATCAACCTTGGCGGCTGCATCAACCTGATCTTGATCAGAGAACGCTGATGCTCCTTCGCTGTTCATCACCATCTCCTGGTACTCATTCTTATTCTTCTCAGATCTATACTAGGGTTTTTAGTTCGTTAGAGTTCTTCCGCTGTTCTTCGTCTGACCTTTTTAGACGACATAGTTAGATCTGAATCCATCATAAAAAAACATGCAGTAGTAGTTTTAGCACTCATTTCCCATAGCAGAAGACACCCTTTGTTGAAGACATCATCTGAACACTCAAACACTTTTGCCACTACTTCTTTAGGCATAGAATTTATTCATATTTTCCAAATCACTTAGATCCAAAATTATAGTATCAATCTGCAGAAGCTGTTTGTCCTTCACTTAGGAAAATTTACTTTCCAATCTATTGTACCGCAATCACACGGGTGGCTTATAAAATAATTGTAACCCACCATATAGCATTAGACCCCTGATTAAGCCACCCATATTCGCTTTCAATCCTTCTATCCTGATACTGTCTTCTGGTTCAACAATGTCGATTTTTGTAATATTGATCATTGTCCGTCTTAACAGCAGAATTTTTAAACCGGCAATTCGTTTCCTTTGTCGTCAAAAAATGACTAAGGCCAAGACCATCACCTCCTGCAATTGGGTTGTTTCCTGGGTTACCGAGGAAATTTTGAATGAGTATGTCCAGACACGTGTCTTAGCCAAAAAAGATGGCATCCACTGGCGGGTTCCAGGCTCAGAAACCCATCCTAAGCCCAAGGAAGGCGAGGTTATTGTTTTTACCGATCACATGCTCCGAGGGTTCTCCCCACCCGGCTAAAAGTTTTTCCGTGATGTGCTACATTTTTTCAAACTCCATCCTCAAGATATCGTGCCCAATTTTGTTTCAAATATTTGCAACTTCCAAATCTTCTGTGAAGTATATCTTCAACAAGAGTCCACTGTAGAATTGTTCAGGGAATTCTATTACCTGAACCACCAAACTGAGTTCACCGACGGGCCCAGCCTGGAGCTAGGGGTATTTCCATTCAAGGGCGCAAAGAAGCCACCTTTCCTGCTGCCACACTCCCCAGACATCCTAAGGAGTGGAATTACACTTGGTTTTATTGTAAAGACACCTCTCCTGATATGTATGAACTAAATGCACGTCGAATGTATAAAATGGCTCAAATATAGCAAATGGGACCTGAAATGCACTAGAAAATCGAACTTGGGGTACAATGGTAATTGCTTACCATGGAGAAAACTTCGAGGCAAAACGATGAACTCACGTCTTTATTGGAACAAACATATGTTGTTAGTTGATGTAAATGTTTTCAAATACCACATGGTATGTGCACGAAAGCCGTGTTCCTACCAAACCGTGGCTGATGCCCCTCCCCTATTGTGCGCCCGATGTGAGTTGTGTGTTCTGATTAGGCAGAACCCAAACCCCACAGATCATATTTCTGCATTGTTGGATGCTCCCAGATTGAACGACAATCCTTGCCCCTTTCATCACCACATGCAGTTGCGACTAGGATTTGATTTATATGCCAAAATGCATGATAAATACTAAAAATGGCATAAATATAGCAAACGAGACCTGAAATGCGCCAAAAATCAAACGTGTGGTATAATGGTGATTGCTTACCATGGAAAATAATCAAGGCGAAACGATGAACTCACATCTTTATTTCAAACGAAATTATGTTGTTTGTGCACACGGGCGCTTAGAGGCAACCGTTTGCATAGACCTTTTCGCGCGGTGACCAGAGATCTTTTTTCACCTTTTTCACGGAAGCCGCCAACATCCCCCCACCTCCCACCCCCATTTCACTCAATAGTCCACCCAATCCCCAACCCCAGCTCCCCGCTCCCCCAGATCCACAACAGAACCCTCTCCGGCAGCGGCGTGCTCAACCCGGCCATGTGCCTGCTCTTCAGCGTCAACCCTACCTCCACTGATGTTCCCGACATCCGACTGCCCGCGCCATGCTATGTCCATGGCTCACACTCATGTATTGCATGAAGAGTTGAAAACGCTAAAGCCCGTTAAAAAGTATGAAACATTTGCTTGGCTGACACCGGGGTAGTACATGATTTGTACTTTGTGTTAAGAAAAGGGAGCATACCAAGATTATATGATTTTGTAGGGATAACTTTCTTTGCCCATGTTATTTTTGAAGCTTCATGATTTTGCTCTCTAGTATACTGGACGTATTATTGTTTTTATATCAATGAACTTTTGTTTTGATTCATATGGATTTGAACATTCATGCCAAGATCAGAAGAAATACATTGCTAAATATGTTAGGTAGCATTCCAAATAATAAATTCTGTTTTTACCATTTACCTACTCGAGGACGAGCATGAATTAAGCTTGGGGGTGCTTGATACGTCTCCAACGTATCTATAATTTTTATTGTTCCATGCTATTATATTATCAAATTTGGATGTTTTACATGCATTAATATGCTATTATATATTATATTTGGGACAAGCTTATTAACCTAGAGCCTAGTGACAGTTTTTTGTTTTTTTCCTTGTTTTCAAGTTTTCTAGAAAAGGAATATCAAATAGAGTTCAAACGGAATACAACTTTCGCGATGATTTTTCTTGGACCAAAAGACACCCAGAGGACTTGGAGTGCAAGTTAGAAGATCCCCGAGGAGACGACAAGCCTCAGGGGCTTGTGGCCCCCACGGGAGTCCACCGACCTTAATCTTTGGCCTATAAATTCAGAAATATTACAGAAACCCTAGAGGCATCCACGAAAATACTTTTCCACCACTGCAGGTCTTTGTTCCTGTGAGATCCCATCTTGGGGTTTTTTCCGATACTCCGACAAAGGGGGATTCGATCATGGAGGGAATCTACATCAACCTTGCTGCCCCACCGATGATGTGTGAGTAGTTTACCATAGACCTACGGGTCCATAGCTAGTAGCTAGATGGCTTCTTCTCTCTCTTTGATCTTCAATAGAATGTTCTCCTCGATGTTCTTGGAGATCTATTCAATGTAATCTTCTTTTGCGGTAGATCTGATGAATTGTGAATTTCTGATTAGGTAATCTATGAATATTATTTGAGTCTTCTCTAAACTCTTTTATGTATGATTGATATTACTTTGTATTTCTCTTTGATATATCGATTTGGTTTGGCCAACTAGATTGGTTTTTTGCAATGCGGGAGGTGCTTTGTGATGGGTTTAATCTTGCGATGTCCTCACCCAGTGACATAGTAGGGGTAGTGAGGCACGTATTGTATTGTTGCCATTAAGGATAAAAATATGGGGTTTATATCATATTTCATTAGTTTATCCCTCTACATCATGTCATCTTGCTTAAGGCGTTACTATATTTTAACTTAATACTCTAGATGAATGCTAGATAGCGGTCGATGAGTGGAGTAATAGTAGTAGATGCAGGCAGGAGTCGGTCTACTTGTCATAGACATGATGCCTATATACATGATAATTGCCTTATATATCGTCATAACTTTGCGCTTTTCTATCAATTGCTCGACAATAATTTGTTTACCCACCATATGCTTTCTTAGAGAGAGAAACCTCTAGTGAAACCTATGGCCCCAAGGTCTATTTTCCATCATATATTTTCAGTCTATAAAACCAAAAATCCAAAAATATCTTGCTGCAATTATTTTGTGTTTAATTTATTTAGCTTTTTTACTTTTGTTTTAAATCTATCTCTATGAGATCTCACTCTTATTCCGCGTTGTGTGCAAGTGTTTGTTAGTTTGTGCAGGTGCATAGACTGGAGACTTCATTGTGCCTCCTAATGGATTGATACCTTGGTTCTCAACAGATGGAAATACTTATCTCTACTTTGCTCCATCTCCCTTTCCACTTTAAAGAAAAAATCAATGCAAGCTCAAGAAGTAGCAGGAAGAATTTTCGGCGCCGTTGCTGGGGAGGTTCTGCATCAAGCTTACCAAGTACTTGTCAAAAACTCTCGACTCTTGCACTTACATTATTTTCCATTTGCCTCTCATTTTTATCTCCCCACTTCTAAAACGTTTTCAGAAAAAACACAAAAATATTTGCCTTTTTATTCGCCTTTTTCCGTTCGTCTTTTTGTTTGCTTGTGTGCTAGATCGCTTGCTTTGTCACAATGACTCAAGAAAATACTAAGTTGTGTGACTGTTAAAACACTAATAATAATGATTTTATTAGTACTTCGATTTCTACCACCACTAGTTTGATGAAATTAGTGCCGCTTTGTTGATTCTCATTTTTCTAGTAGTCCTAATGAAGATGACACATTCCATCTTAATATTTGTGTTGAATTGTGTGATATGGAAAAGAAAAAGATGTGGATAATGATATCATTAAATTGAAGCTATTTCCTTCTTACTACGTGATTGTGCTAAAACTTGGGTTTCATCTTTGCCTAAAAATGGTATTGATTCATGGAATAAGTGTAAATATGCTTTTATTTCCAAGTATTTTCCTCCCGCTAAGATCATCTCCATTAGGAATGACATAATGAATTTTAATCAATTAGATCATGAGCATGTTGCACAATCTTGGGAAAGGATGAAATTGACGATAAGAAATTGCCCTACTCATGGTTTAAGTCTATGGATTATCATACAAAACTTTTATGCCGGATTTAATTTTTTGTCTAGAAATGCTTTAGATTCCACCACATGAGGTACTTTAAGGTAAATAACATTAGGAGAAGCTACTAAACTCCTAGATAATATTATGCCAAATTATTCTCAATGGCATACTGAAAAATCATCTACTAGTAAAAAAAGTGCATGCGATTGAAGAAATAAATGTTTAGAGTGGAAAGATGGATGATCTTATGAAATTAATTGCTGGCAAGGGTGGTTCTATATATCCTAATGATTTGCGTTTGTCTACTTTTCTTGAGAATAATAATGAATCTATGTATGTCAATTTTTTTGGAAGGAACAATTTTGGTAATAACGCGTATAAAGGTAATTTCAACCCTAGGTCGTTTCCTAGTAATTCCTCTAATAATTATGGTAATTCCTATGGAAATTCTTATGGAAATTATAATAAAATACCTTCTGATCTTGAGAGTACAATTAAGGAATTTATAAATTCTCAAAAAGTTTTCAATGCTATGGTAGAAGAAAAATTGCTCAAGATTGATGATTTGGCTAGGGACGTTGATAGAATTTCTCATGAGATTCATTCTTTGAAAATTATATCTATGCCACCAAAGCATGATATTAATGAATCCATGAATGTTATGCAAATTTATATTAATGGGAGTAAAGAGAGAGCAGCCAGGTTGCGTGCTAAAAGAGAATCGCTAGAAAAAACGCGTTTTCTTGTTTTTGCGGTAACAATGATGAAGATCTTAAGATGCTTGGCTTGACTCCTATTTAATCTTTGTTTGACAATATAGATCTTGAAAAAGAAGGGACTGGAGATGAGTCAATTTAAATAAAAGGTGTCTCGATAATTTGGAGAATAAAGATCTTAGTGAAAAATGATAACAGTGGGATTGGAGAGGTCAAAACTTCAGTTAGCAATGAACCCTCTATTTTGGATTTCAAGGAATTTAATTATGATTGTTGCTATTTGATTGATTGTATTTCCTTGTTGCAATCCATGTTAAATTCCCCTCATGCTTATAATCAAAATAAGGCTTTTACGAAACATATTGTTAATGCTATGATGAAATCTTTTGACGAAAAACTTGAGTTGGAAGTTTCAATCCCTAGAAAGGTTTATGATGATTGGGAACCTACTATTAAAATAAGGTTGAAATATTATGAGTGCATGCTTTGTGTGATTTGGGTGCTAGAGTTTCAACAATTACAAAAACTTTATGTTATGTGCTAGGTTTCCATAAACTTGATGATTGTTCTTTAAATTTTCATCTAGCGGATTCCACTATTAAAAACATATGGGAAGGATTAATGATGTTCTTATTGTTGCAAATAGGAATTATGTGTCTGTAGATTTTGTTGTTCTTGATATAGATTGTAATCTAACATGCCCTATTATTCTTGATAGACCTTTCCCTAGAACGATTGGTGCTATTATTGATATGAAAGAAGGAAACATTAGATTTTAATTTACATTAAGGAAGGACATGGAACACTTTCTAAGAAAGAAAATTAAGTTACCATATGAATCTATTATGAGGGCAACTTATGGGAGGAATACCAAAGATGACAATACGTAGATCGTTGCTTTTAGCCTAGCTAGGGGCGTTAAACAATAGCGCTTGTTGGGAGGCAACCCAATTTTATTTTTGTTTTAATACGTTTCTTTCTGTTTTTAATAAATTTATCATCTAGCCTCTGGTTATATGTGTTGTCATGTTTTAATTTAGTGTTTGTGCGAAGTAAGACCTTTGGGATGGTTTGGAAGATTTTTGATTTGATTTTGCTGAAAAATAGAAACTTTTGCATCCCGTGCAGAAAATTCTATAATTCATTGCGGCGTGATAATTTTCTAAAATTGTTACACAAGATTTATATACAAATTACCCATGTTTTCCTAATTTGTCGAAATTGTTAGAGTTGGAGAAGTATGCGAAGTTTTCAGATTTCTACAGACTGTTCTGTTTTTGACAGATTCTGTTTTCATCGTGTTGTTTGCTTATTTTGATGAATCTATGGGTAGTATCGGGGGGAGGGGGTATAAACCATGGAGAAATTAGAATACAGTAGATATAAAACCAATATAAAATTAGAATGAGTTCAAAACAATACCTAAAGTGGTTATTTGATTTATTACGCTAACGGATCTCGTGAGTTTTCTGTTGAGTTTTGTGTTTTGAAGTTTTCAAATTTTGGGTAAAGAGTTGATGGACTATGAAATAAGGAGTGAAAAGATCCTAAGCTTGGGGATGCCCCGGATGGCATCCCCTCTTTTGTCCTAAATCCATCGGTAAATTTACTCGAGGCTATATTTTTATTAACCACATGATATGTATTTTGCTTGGAGCGTCTTGTATTATTTAAATCTTTGTTTTTTATTTTGCCACAATCATCCTTGCTCTTTGTGCTTCACTTGTATCTTTTGAGCTAGGGTAGTTTGCTCTAGTGCTTCACTTATATCTTTTTGAGCACGACGGTGATGTTATTTTGAAGAAATTGATGAACTCTCATGCTTCACTTATATTACTTTGAGAGTATAATAACAACATGGTAATTTGCTTGGGTTGTGAATTTAGTCCTAGTATGATAGGCATCCAAGGGGGGTATAATAAAAACTTTGATAAAGAGTATTGAATAAATGAGAAGTTTGATTCCCTGTAATTGGTTTGTGATATGAAGATGGTAATATTAGAGTTATGCTAGTAGTGAATTGTGTAGTTAAAGAAATACGTGTGTCCACGGATTATAATAAAAACTTTGATATGTTTTGAAATAAGTATGTGAGTCCTTTATGACTAATGTTGAGTCCACGGATTATACATACTCTCACCCTTCCACCTTTTCTAGCCACTATAATACCGCACAACTTTCGCCGGTGCATTAAACCCATCTTATATCCTTCTTCAAAACAGCCACCATGCCTACCTATTATGGCATTTTCATAGCCATTCCGAGATATATTGCAATGCAACATACATCATCACCATATACATGACTTGAGCGTTTATTGTCATATTGGTTTGCATGATCGTAAGACAGCTAGCACCATATCTTCATGGCTTGTCTATTTTTGATATCTTTGCTATGCTAGATCATTGCACTTCCTGGTACACTGCTAGAGGCATTCATATAAAGACATCATGTATTAGTTTTATCGAGTTGTAATATTGAGTTGTAAGTAATTAAAAGTGTGAGGATCATCACTGAACATTGTCCCATGTGAGGTTATAAGAAAAGTGTGAGAGGCCAAAAGAGTCTCCAAAAAAGGAAAAAATTAGAAAAAGAGTCTCCGAAAAAGGGGGAGTCTAAAAACTTTAGAGAAAAAAGAGAGAAGGGACAATGTTACTATCCTTTTCCACATTTGTGCTTTAAAGTCGCACCATGTTATTCATCATAGAGAGTCTCCTATTTTGACACTTTCATATATTACCAGTGGGAAATTTTTGTTATAGAACTTGGCTTGTATATTCCAACAATGGGCTTCGTCAAATGCCCTAGGTCTTCATGAGCAAGCAAATTGGATGCACACCCACTTAGTTTTCTTTTGAGCTTTCTTACACTTATAGCACTTGTGCATCTGTTACATGGCAATCCCTACTCACTCGCATTGATATCAATTGATGGACATCTCCATAGTCCATTAATTTGCCTAGTTGATGTGAGACTTTCTCCCTTCTTTTCTCTACTACCATATTCTATTCCACCCATAGTGCTATGTCCATGGCTCACGCTCATGTATTGCATGAAGAGTTGAATAAGCTAAAGCGCGTTAAAAAGTATGAAACAATTACTTGGCTGACACCGGGGTAGTACATGATTTATACCTTTTGTTAAGAAGAGGGGGCATTACAACACTATATGATTTTGTAGGGATAACTTTATGTGGCCATGTTATATTTGAAGCTTCTTGATTTTGCTTTCTAGTAATTTGAAGTATTATTGTTTTTATGTCAATGAAAGTTTGTTTTCAATCATATGGATCTGAACATTCATGCCAAGATAAGAAGAAATACATTTCTAAATATGCTAGGTAGCATTCCACATGAAAACTTCTGTTTTTATTATTTACGTACTCGAGGACAAGCAGGAATTAAGTTTGGGGATGCTTGATACGTCTCGAAAGTATCTATAATTTTTTATTGTTCCATGCTATTATATTATCAACTTTGTATGTTTTCTATGCATTAATATACTATTTTAAAATTATTTGGGGACTAACTTATTAACCTAGAGCCCAATGCTAGTTTTTGGTTTTTATGATTTTTCTGGGACCAGAAGACATCCAGAGGACATGGAGTGCAAGTCAGAAGATCCCCGTGTAGAAAACAAGCCTCGGGTGCGCCCCTGGGCTTATGGCACCCTCGGGAGTCCACATACCTCAATCTTTGGCCTATAAATTCAAAAATATTCCAGAAACCCTAGGAGCATCCACTAAAATACTATTCCAGTGCCACAGGTCTCTATTCCCGTGAGGTCCCATCTTGGGGCCTTTTTGGTACTCGGCCAGAGGGGCATTCGATCACGGAGGGCATCTACATCAACCTTGCTTCCCCTCCGATGATATGTGAGTAGTTTACCATAGACCTACGGGTCCATAGCTAGTAGCTAGATGGCTTCTTATCTCTCTTTGATCTTCAATACAATGTTCTCCTCGATGTTCTTGGAGATGTATTCAATGTAATCTTCTTTTGCGGTATGTTTGTTGAGATCCAATTAATTGTGCATTTATGATCAGATTATCTATGAATATTATTTGAGTCTTCTCTGAACACTTTTATGCATGATTGATATAGCTTTGTATTTCTCTTCGATCTATCGATTTGGTTTGGCCAACTAGATTGGTTTTTCTGGCAATGGGAGAGGTGCTTTGTGATGGGTTCAATATTGTGGTGTCCTCACCCAGTGGCTTAGTAGGAGTAGCAAGGCACATATTGTATTGTTGCCATTAAGGAAAAAAAGATGGTGTTTATATCATATGGCATTAGTTTATCCTTCTACATCATGTCATCTTGCTTAAGGTCTTACTCTGTTTTTAACTTAATACTCTAGATGCATGTAGGATAGTAGTCGATGAGTGGAGTAATAGAAGTAGATGCAGGCAAGAGTTGGTCTACTTGTCACGGACGTGATGCCTATATTCATGATCATTGCCTTAGATATCGTCATAACTTTGCGCTTTTCTATCAATTGCCCGACTGTAATTTGTTTACCAACCGTAATCTTTCTTCGAGAGAGAAGCCTCTAGTGAAATCTATGGCCCCCGGGTCTATTTTCCATCATATATTTTCAGATCTATAAAACCAAAAACCCAAAAATATCTTGCTGCAATTATTTTGTGCTTACTTTATTTAGCTTTTTACTTTTGTTTTAAATCTATCTCCATCAGATATCACTCTTGTTCGTGGTCGTGAAGGGATTGAAAACCCCTTTCTCGCATTGTGTGCAAGTGTTTGTTAGTTTGTGCACGTGCATAGATTGGAGACTTGCTTGTGCCTCCTACTAGTTTGATACCTTGATTCTCAACTAAGGTAAATACTTATCTCTACTTTGTTGCATCACCCTTTCCTCTTCAAGGGAAAAATCAATGCAAGCTCAAGATGTAGTAGTAAGAATTTCTGGCACCATTGCCGGGGAGGTTCTACATGAAGCCTACAAAGTACTTGTCATAAACTCTCATCTCTTGCACTTACATTATTTGCCATTTGCCTCTCGTTTTTCTCTCCCCCACTTCTAAAACGTTTTCAGAAAAACACAAAAATATTTGCCTTTTTATTCGCTCTTTTTCCGTTTGTCTTTTTGTTTGCTTGTGTGCTAGATTGCTTGCTTTGTCATAATGACTCAAGATAATACTAAGTTTGTGACTTTTCTAACACTCAAAATGATTTTATTAGTACTCCGATTGCTCCCACCGCTAGTGCGGAATCTTATGTGATGAGGACATCACTAACAAGGTTACACCCACAGCTCCAACTGACACATATACATGACCAATTATTAGAGCTCACGCACGCCAATTAAATTACCAGGTACTTTCGTTTCTTGATAATGATTCTAATGTTCATGATAATATGATGCTACCTAAATTGGTTACATTTGTCTTGCTTACAAATGAAGGGCCTAGCTTGGACAAGAAGGATGAACATTGGAGCAAAATCAAGCATGGAGATGATGGCATGCGCAAGGGGAACAAGAATGGAGTTACAAGTGATGATTTCAGGACTTTGAAGCCACCATAATGAGTGCGTGGAGCCTTGGACGAAATATACAAGATGCCACTTTATAAATTTCTTCTAGAGGCTATTATTGGTGCTGCGTCACCTTATTATTGGTCCAGGCCCATGTAATTTAGAAATACTTGAGTATAGGCTGTTTTTAGAGTCCGTAAGTGTGGGGAAACAAGAGCTAGGGTTGGTTTCGGACCCCTCCACCAAGGGCCACGAAATTCCCCCCTCTTCCCCCGATATATACATCCCTTAGGGCGTCGTTTAGACTTTGGGTTTTGTTTAGATTAAAGTTCGCCATAGCTGCAACTTCGCATACTTCGTTTGTGTTAACGACCAGACAAAGACGTCACAAAACCCCACTTGATTAATAAAGCTTTCCTCTTGAATTCGCAATATCCAGATTGCAATCTCAGTTTCTTGCTTGTTCTTCGTTTGCCTGCAGGAAATAGACCTTCGTGGTCAGGTTGATCGTGCTCCGACGTGGTCAATAACCTCTCGGAGTTGGTTTCGCAATTGCTAAGGCGCGACGTCCTCGCACGTTCGTAGTCGGATCGTCAAAGTCGACTTCCTCCAAAACGATAACCACCATCTCATCGAAAGACGGGACACCTTTGCCTCTATCAAGTGGTATCAGTTTTCAAGTTGCTCGGTGAGATTTTACAGTTTTTTGTAGATTAGATCGAGTCTGTTTTTCATACCTACAGTCCACGAAAAAGCCAAAAAATATTTAGGGTTAGTTCATCATATCCGAACCAGTCTGAGCCATTGCATAATCTTTTCCGTGTTTTCTTAGTTGAATTTGCGGTTGCAGCGTCGTGTCAAGTTGCTGGTCTTAGCGTCTAGGCTTTTAGAGTTTCGAGTTCTGGTCATAAGTTGTCACGCCACCGCCACAACATCTTCATCGCTACTGCCATATACCACCACCGATCCGTATCCATATACCACCACCAATCCGTATCCATATTCCACCACCGCTGCCCTATACCACCACCGCTGCCATATTCTACCACTACATATCCACCACCAATCCAAGTTCTTTTTGTTTTAGATTGGCTTTCGAGATCCATCTAGTTTCGGTTTCGTGTTTTCTTGCCTGAGTAGGTTTCGTGTTTTCTTCCCTGAGTCCGGAGACCCCCGGGCAGTTTTTAGGCCAAAATTTCGGCAGGTGAAAATATTTTCTCCCTATCCTATTTTTTGATTTTCGGAGTCTTTTGAGACACGTGCCACCATACTATTTTGTACCGCACTTTTTCGTCCTCGCTACCCTGATTCCGAAAAAAAAATCGTCAATTTGTTTTCGTGCCTATCATCTTAGTTTGACTTGGGAAGTGTTTTGAGACACTCGCCATTATAGTGACATTCAGCAAAAAAAAGAGGGAGCTAAAAAAAAGCAAAAAAAAAGAGGCGAAAAAAATTCAAAGTGGGCTTTCCCCTTGATTACGTGGAGTGTCGTGATTTTGTTAGTGTTCTAGGCTCGCGTCTCTAGTACGGTCTAGCCTAGGACCATCACAGTACCGTCGTTGACCGTTTATTCAACTTTGCATCTCTGAATTGATTATTGCTGACCCTTTTTCCTACCATCTTATAAGCCTTCCCAGCTCCACATACATCTACGTCGTGCGTTTTGACCCTCCCTGGTAATCGCTTTATCCAACCTTTGAGAGTTTTGACTACCGTGGTTCCCGATCACCACCTGCTGCTGGGTAAGAAATGGTAAGAATTTGAGATTTGCTTGACGGATTTGTGACGCCCGACCACCACCATTTTCTAGTAGTATGTAGGATCTTATTCTTGTGTGTTTGTATTGCTGCTAACCATGCCGGGATCACAAGCCGACGAGACTGACTGGGAAAACTTGACGAACAAGGAGCTTCATGATAAGTTTCAGCAAATGATGAGTGGACAGGTGCAAGATGTGCTAAACAGATTTGACGAGGCCATAGAGAAGATAGATGGCATGGAGAAGATGTTTGAAACAAAGCTCGATAACAAGTTTGCTGAATTGCTTTCGCGTTTTCCACCACCACCGGCTGCTGCAGCTGTCGCACCTCTACAACAGCAACAACATCGCCTTCCAAATCAAGTGGGATGAGCACAACGCGTTCCCCTTGAGCCTGGTCAAACTTCTGGTGCCGCTGTTGATGTTTTTGTAGCTCCTGCTGCTAAATATTCCACCATTTGAGGGTAGATATGTTCCTGATATATATCTTACTTGGGAGTTAGAAAGTGATCAACATTTTACATGTTTACACTATCCCGAAGAGAGACGTGTTCCTGCTGCTGTTTGTGCTTTCACTAGTTTTGCATGTGTTTGGTGGTCTGAACATTGTAGATTATGTCCTATTCTAGCTACTTGGGCTGCTTTGAAAACTGCTATGCATACTCGTTGGGTTCCACCAAATTATCAACATGAATTACTTCAAAAATTGCAGCGCTTAAGACAAGGAAAAAATTCCGTAGAAGAATATTATCAGCAATTACAAACTGGCCTGATTAGATGTGGTATTGTTGAGGAGAATGAAGCTATGCTTGCATGTTTTATGGGTGGATTAAATAGAGAGATTCACACCATTCTAGAGTATAATGATTATAATAATATCACTCGTTTATTCCATCTTTCTTGTAAACCTGAACGTGAAGTGCAGGATCGACAGGCATTGGCGCAGACTAACTTTTCTGCAGGTCGACCTTCATCATGGACACCGCATGCATCCTCTACTTCCACACATTCTACTACACCGACACCTCCATCAACTATTACCTCCAGCCGTGATACAAGGAAGCAGGCACAACCACCATTATCTGCCAAGAGCACACCTATTGGGCCTGCATAGAGTTCTTCTTCTTCCATGGCATCAACAGGGCACACCAGTGATATTATTTGTCATCGTTGTAAGGGAAGAGGACATTTTGCGAGAGAATGCAAATCTCAGCTTGTGATGATTGCTACTGAGGATGGTGGATATGAGTCCGCTAGTGACTATGATGAGGAGACTTTGGCTCTTATTACACGTGAAGAACACGGTGGAGACGATTCTGATCATGAGACGCAATACATGGCTCCTGAAGATGCTGACAGGTATGAATGTATAGTTGATCAACGTGTTTTGAGTGTGCAGGTTACACAAGCTGAGCAAAATCAGAGGCATAATTTGTTCCATACAAAGGGAGTTGTGAAGGAACATTCTGTTCGTGTGATCATAGATGGAGGGAGTTGCAACAACTTGGCTAGCATGGAGATGGTGGAGAAGCTATCTCTCACCACAAGACCACATCCACATCCTTACTACATCCAATGGTTCAACAACAGCGGCAAGGTTAAGGTAACACGTACTGTTCGTGTGCATTTTAGTATCTCTACATATGCTGATTACATTGATTGTGATGTGGTACCTATGCAAGCATGTTCCTTATTACTTGGTAGACCATGGCAATTTCTTAAAAATTCTATACACCATGGTAGAAACAATCAGTATACTCTTGTTCATAAGGATAAAAATATTACTTTGCTTCCTATGACTTCTGATTCCATTTTGAAACATGATATTAATAGAGCTAATAAAGCAAAACAGGAGAAAAATAAGAGTGAAAATCAGATTGTGGCAAAAGAATTTGAGCTTTTGCGATAACAATGATGAAGATCGTAAGATGCTTGGCTTGACTCCTATTTAATCTTTGTTTGATAATATAGATCTTGAAAAAGAAGGGACTGGAGATGAGTCAATTTATATAAAAGGTGTCTCGATAATTTGGAGAATAAAGATCTTAGTGAAAAATGATAACAGTGGGATTGGAGAGGTCAAAACTTCAGTTAGCAATGAACCCTCTATTTTGGATTTCAAGGAATTTAATTATGATAGTTGCTATTTGATTGATTGTATTTCCTTGTTGCAATCCATGTTAAATTCCCCTCATGCTTATAATCAAAATAAGGCTTTTACGAAACATATTGTTAATACTATGACGAAATCTTTTGACGAAAAACTTGAGTTGGAAGTTTCAATCCCTAGAAAGCTTTATGATGATTGGGAACCTACTATTAAAATAAGGATCAAAGATTATGAGTGCATGCTTTGTGTGATTTGGGTGCTAGCGTTTCAACAATTACAAAAACTTTATGTTATGTGCTAGGTTTCCATAAACTTGATGATTGTTCTTTAAATTTTCATCTAGCGGATTCCACTATTAAAAACATATGGGAAGTATTAATGATGTTCTTATTGTTGCAAATAGGAATTATGTGTCTGTAGATTTTATTGTTCTTGATATAGATTGTAATCTAACATGCCCTATTATTCTTGGTAGACCTTTCCCTAGAACGATTGGTGCAATTATTGATATGAAAGAAGGAAACATTAGATTTTAATTTACATTAAGGAAGGACATGGAACACTTTCTAAGAAAGAAAATTAAGTTACCATATGAATCTATTATGAGGGCAACTTATGGGAGGAATACCAAAGATGACAATACCTCGATCATTGCTTTTAGCCTAGCTAGGGGCGTTAAACAATAGCGCTTGTTGGGAGGCAACCCAATTTTATTTTTGTTTTAATATATTTCTTTCTGTTTTTTTAATAAATTTATCATCTAGCCTCTGGTTATATGTGTTTTCATGTTTTAATTTAGTGTTTGTGCGAAGTAAGACCTTTGGGATTGTTTGGAAGAGTCTTGATTTGATTTTGCTAAAAAACAGAAACATTTGCGTCCCGTGCAGAAAATTCTATAATTCACTGCGGAGTGATAATTTTCTAAAATTGTTACACAAGATTTATATACAAATTACCCACGTTTTCCTAATTTTTCGAAATTGTTAGAGTTGGAGAAGTATGCGAAGTTTTCAGATTTCTACAGACTGTTCTGTTTTTGACAGATTATGTTTTCATCGTGTTGTTTGCTTATTTTGATGAATCTATGGGTAGTATCAGGGGGGTATAAACCATGGAGAAATTAGAATACAGTAGATATAAAACAATTATAAAATTAGAATGAGTTCAAAACAATACCTAAAGTGGTTATTTGATTTATTACGCTAACGGATCTCATGAGTTTTCTGTTGAGTTTTGTGTTTTGAAGTTTTCAAATTTTGGGTAAAGATTTGATGGAGTATGAAATAAGGAGTGACAAGATCCTAAGCTTGGGGACGCCCCGGATGGCATCCCCTCTTTTGTCCTAAATCCATCGGTAAATTTACTCGAGGCTATATTTTTATTGACCACATGATATGTATTTTGCTTGGAGTGACTTGTATTATTTAAATCTTTGTTTTATATTTTGCCACAATCATCCTTGCTGTACACACCTTTTGAGAGGGACACACATTAATCGCGAATTTATTAGAATACTCTTTATGCTTCACTTGTATCTTTTGAGCTAGGGTAGTTTGCTCTAGTGCTTCACTTATATCTTTTTGAGCACGGCGGTGATGTTATTTTGAAGAAATTGATGAACTCTAATGCTTCACTTATACTACTTTGAGAGTATAATAACAACATGGTAATTTGCTTGGGTTGTGAATTTAGTCCTAGTATGATAGGCATCCAAGGGGGGTATAATAAAAACTTTGATAAAGAGTACTGAATAAATGAGAAGTTTGATTCCCTGTAATTGGTTTGTGATATGAAGATGGTAATATTAGAGTTATGCTAGTAGTGAATTGTGTAGTTAAAGAAATACGTGTGTCAAGGGTTTTGATTCCCGTAGCATGCACGTATTGTCTTCTAGTTATGTGATGAAGTTGGAGCGCAATTTATTCTTGATTGTATTCCTTTGTGTGAAAGTCGGGAGCATGCGATGGTTAAATCCTACCAACTTCTCCCATTGGAGCATGTGTAGTAGTACTTTGCTTCGAGGGCTCATAAAAGTTTTGAAATAAGTATGTGAGTCCTTTATGACTAATGTTGAGTCCACAGATTATACGCACTCTCACCCTTCCACCTTTGCTAGCCACTATAATACCGCACAACTTTCGCTGGTGCATTAAACCCATCTTATACCCTTCCTCAAAACAGCCACCGTGCCTACCAATTATGGCATTTTCATATCCATTCCGAGATATATTGCAATGCAACATCCATCATCACCATATACATGACTTGAGCATTTATTGTCATATTGGTTTGCATGATCGTAAGACAGCTAGCACCATATCTTCATGGCTTGTCTGTTTTTGATATCTTTGCTATGCTAGATCATTGCACTTCCTGGTACACCGCTAGAGGCATTCATATAGAGACATCATGTATTAGTTTTATCGACTTGTAATATTGAGTTGTAAGTAAATAAAAGTGTGAGGATCATCATTGAACATTGTCCCATGTGAGGTTATAAAAAAAGTGAGAGAGGCCAAAAGAGTCTCCAAAAAAAGGAAAAAAAATAGAAAAACTGTCTCCAAAAAAGGGGGAGTCTAAAAACTTTAGAGAAAAAAGAGAGAAGGGACAATGTTACTATCCTTTTCCACATTTGTGCTTTAAAGTCACACCATGTTCTTCATGATAGAGAGTCTCCTATTTTGACACTTTCATATATTACAAGTGGGAAGTTTTTGTTATATAACTTGGCTTGTATATTCCAACAATGGGCTTCCTCAAATGCCCTAGGTCTTCACGAGCAAGCAAATTGGATGCACACCCACTTAGTTTTCTTTTGAGCTTTCTTAGACTTATAGCACTTGTGCATCTGTTACATGGCAATCCCTACTCACTCACATTGATATCAATTGATGGACATCTCCATAGTCCATTAATTTGCCTAGTTGATGTGAGACTTTCTCCCTTCTTTTCTCTACTACCATATTCTATTCCACCCATAGTGCTATGTCCATGGCTCACACTCATGTATTGCATGAAGAGTTGAAAAGGCTGAAACGCGTTAAAAAGTATGAAACAATTACTTGGCTGACACCGGGGTAGTATATGATTTATACCTTTTGTTAAGAAGAGGGGGCATCACAACACTATATGATTTTGTAGGGATAACTTTCTGTGGCCATGTTATATTTTAAGCTTCTTGATTTTGCATTCTAGTAATTTGAAGTACTATTGTTTTTATGTCAATGAAATTTTGTTTTCAATCATATGGATCTGAACATTCATGCCAAGAAAAGAAGAAATACATTTCTAAATATGCTAGGTAGCATTCCACATCAAAACTTCTGTTTTTATTATTTACGTACTCGAGGACGAGCAGGAATTAAGTTTGGGGATGCTTGATACGTCTCGAACGTATCTATAATTTTTTATTATTCCATGCTATTATATTATCAACTTTGTATGTT
This sequence comes from Secale cereale, assembly GCA_902687465.1. Taxonomy (NCBI): domain Eukaryota; kingdom Viridiplantae; phylum Streptophyta; class Magnoliopsida; order Poales; family Poaceae; genus Secale; species Secale cereale. The sequence goes on from LR738709.1 coordinate 295,174,684, forward strand.
TTCTATGGATTAATATAGTATTTTACAATTATTTGGGGACTAACTTATTAACCTAGAGCCCAATGCTAGTTCTGGTTTTTATAATTTTTCTGGGACCAGAAGACATCCAGAGGACATGGAGTGCAAGTCAGAAGATCCCCGTGTAGACAACAAGCCTCAGGGGGCGCCCCTGGGCTTGTGGCCCCCTCGGGAGTCCACCGACCTCAATCTTTGGCCTATAAATTCAAAAATATTCCAGAAACCCTAGGGGCATCCACGAAAATACTATTCCACTGCCACAGGTCTCTATTCCTGTGAGGTCCCATCTTGGGGCCTTTTTGGTACTCCGCCAGAGGGGGATTCGATCAGGGAGGGCATCTACATCAACCTTGCTTCCTCTCCGATGATGTGTGAGTAGTTTACCATAGACCTACGGGTCCATAGATAGTAGCTAGATGGCTTCTTATCTCTCTTTGATCTTCAATACAATGTTCTCCTCGATGTTCTTGGAGATGTATTCAATGTAATCTTCTTTTGCGGTATGTTTGTCGAGATCCAATTAATTGTGCATTTATGATCAGATTATCTATGAATATTATTTGAGTCTTCTCTGAACTCTTTTATGCATGATTGATATAGTTTTGTATTTCTCTTCGATCTATCGATTTGGTTTGGCCAACTAGATTGGTTTTTCTGGCAATGGGAGAGGTGCCTTGTGATGGGTTCAATCTTGTGGTGTCCTCACCCAGTGGCTTAGTAGGGGTAGCAAGGCACATATTGTATTGTTGCCATTAAGGATAAAAAGATGGGATTTATATCATATTTCATTAGTTTATCCCTCTACATCATGTCATCTTGCTTAAGGTGTTACTCTGTTTTTAACTTAATACTCTAGATGCATGTAGGATAGCAGTCGATGAGTGGAGTAATAGAAGTAGATGCAGGCAAGAGTTGGTCTACTTGTCACGGACGTGATGCCTATATTCATGATCATTGCCTTAGATATCGTCATAACTTTGCGCTTTTCTATCAATTGCCCGACTGTAATTTGTTTACCAACCGTAATCTTTCTTCCAGAGAGAAGCCTCTAGTGAAATCTATGCCCCCCCGGGTCTATTTTCCATCATATATTTTCAGATCTATAAAACCAAAAACCCAAAAATATCTTGCTGCAATTATTTTGTGTTTACTTTATTTAGATTTTTACTTTTGTTTGAAATCTATCTCCATCAGTTCTCGCTCTTGTTCGTGGTCGTGAAGGGATTGACAGCCCCTTTTCCGTGTTGTGTGCAAGTGTTTATTAGTTTGTGCAGGTGCATAGATTGGAGACTTTCTTGTGCCTCCTACTAGTTTGATACCTTGGTTCTCAACTAAGCTAAATACTTATCTCTACTTTGCTGCATCACCCTTTCCTCTTCAGGGAAAAATCAATGCAAGCTCAAGATGTAGTAGTAAGAATTTCTGGCACCGTTGCCGGGGAGGTTCTACATGAAGCCTACCAAGTACTTGTCATAAACTCTCATCTCTTGCACTTGCATTATTTGCCATTTGCCTCTCGTTTTTCTCTCCCCCACTTCTAAAACTTTTTCAGAAAAACACAAAAATATTTGCCTTTTTATTCGCTCTTTTTCCGTTTGTCTTTTTGTTTGCTTGTGTGCTAGATTGCTTGCTTTGTCACAATGACTCAAGATAATACTAAGTTTGTGACTTTTCTAACACTCAAAATGATTTTATTAGTACTCCGATTGCTCCCACCGCCAGTGAGGAATCTTATGCGATGAGGACATCACTAACAAGGTTACACCCACAGCTCCAACTGACACATATACAGGACCAATTACTAGAGCTCGCGCACACCAATTAAATTACCAGGTACTTTCGTTTCTTGGTAATGATTCTAATGTTCATGAGAATATGATGCTATCTAAATTGGATACATTTGTCTTGCTTACAAATGAAGGGCCTAGCTTGGACAAGAAGGATGAACATTGGAGCAAGATCAAGCATGGAGATGATGGCATGCGCAAGGGGAACAAGAATGGAGTTACAAGTGATGATTTCAGGACTTTGAAGCCACCATAATGAGTGCGTGGAGCCTTGGACAAAATATACAATATGCCACTTCATAAATTTCGTCTAGAGGCTATTATAGGTGCTGCGTCACCTTATTATTGGGCCAGGCCCATGTAATTTTGAAATACTTGAGTATAGGCTGTTTTTAGAGTCCGTATGTGTGGGGAAACAAGAGTTAGGGTTGGTTTCGGACCCCTCCACCAAGGGCCACGAAATTCCCCCCTCTTCCCCCCATATATACAGCCCTTAGGGCGTCGTTTAGACTTTAGGTTTTGTTTAGATTAAAGTTCGCCATAGCTGCAACTTCGCATACTTCGTTTGTGTTCAACGACCACACAAAGACATCATAAAACCCCACTTGATTAATAAAGCTTTCCTCTTGAATTCGCAATATCCAGATTGCAATCTCAGTTTCTTGCTTGTTCTTCGTTTGCCTGCAGGAAACAGACCTTCGTGGTCAGGTTGATCGTGCTCCGATGTCGTCAATAACCTCTCGGAGTTGGTTTCGCGATTGCTAAGGCGCGACGTCCTCGCACGTTCGTAGTCGGATCGTCAAAGTCGTCTTCCTCCAAAATGATAACCACCATCTCATCGAAAGACGGGACACCTTTGCCTCTATCAAGTGGTATCAGTTTTCAAGTTGCTCTGTGAGATTTTATAGTTTTTCGTAGATTAGATCGAGTCTGTTCTTCATACCTACAGTCCACGAAAAAGCCAAAAAAAATTTTAGGGTTAGTTCATCATATCCGAACCAGTCCGAGCCATTGCATAATCTTTTCCGTGTTTGCTTAGTTGAATTTGCGGTTGCATCGTCGTGTCAAGTTGCTGGTCTTAGCGTTTAGGCTTTTAGAGTTTCGAGTTCTGGTCATAAGTTGTCACGCCGCCGCCGCAACATCTTCATCGCTACTGCCATATACCACCACCGATCCGTATCCATATACCACCACCAATCCGTATCCATATACCACCACCGCTGCCATATACCACCACCGCTGCCATATTCTACCACCATATATCCACCACCAATCCGAGTTCTTTTCGTTTTAGATTGGCTTTCGAGATCCATCTAGTTTCGGTTTCGTGTTTTCTTGCCTGAGTAGGTTTCGTGTTTTCTTGCCTGAGTCCGGAGACCCCCGGGCAGTTTTTAGGCCAAAATTTCGGCAGGTGAAAATATTTTCTCCCTATCCTATTTTTTGGCTTTTCGGAGTCTTTTGAGACACGTGCCACCATACTATTTTTTACCGCACTTTTTCGTCCTCGCTACCCTGATTTTGAAAAAAAATCGTCAATTTTTTTCGTGCCTATCATCTTAGTTTGACTTGGGAAGTGTTTTGAGACACTCGACATTATAGTGACTTTCGGCAAAAAAAAAAGAGGGAGCTCAAAAAAAAAGAGCAAAAAAAAAGAGGCGAAAAAAAATTCAAAGTGTGCTTTCCCCTTGATTACGTGGAGCGCCGTGATTTTGTTAGTGTTCTAGGCTCGCGTCTCTAGTACGGTCTAGCCTAGGACCAGCACAGTACCGTCGTTGAGCGTTTATTCAAGTTTGCATCTTTGAATTGATTATTGCTGACCATTTTTCCTACCATCTTATAAGCCTTCCCAGCTCCACATACATCTACGTCGTGCGTTTTGACTCTCCCTGGTAATCGCTTTATCCAACCTTTCAGAGTTTTGACTACCACGGTTGCCGATCTCCACCTGCTGCTGGGTAAGAACTGGTAAGAATTTGAGATTAGCTTGACGAATTTGTGACGCCCAACCACCACCATTTTCTAGTAGTCTGTAGGATCATATTCTTGTGTGTTTCTATTGCTGCTAACCATGCCAGGATCACAAGCCGACGAGACTGACTGGGAGAACTTGGCGAACAAGGAGCTTCATGGTAAGTTTCAGCAAATGATGAGTGGACAGGTGCAAGATGTGCTAAACAGATTTGACGAGGCCATGGAGAAGATAGATGGCATGGAGAAGACGTTTGAAACAAAGCTCGATAACAAGTTTGCTGAATTGCTTTCGCGTTTTCCACCACCACCGGCTGCTGCAGCTGTCGCACCTCTACAACAACAACAACATCGCCTTCCAAATCAAGTGGGACGAGCACAGCGCGTTCCCCTTGAGCCTGGTCAAACTTCTGGTGCCGCTGTTGATGTTTTTGTAGCTCCTGCTGCTACTGCAGAGGTGGAGGACCATTACGAGGATGAGGTTGACCAAAATCTGAACTACGTGCAACCACCAGCACCACCACCACCATGTCGTCCTCATGCATATCATCGCAACGGTAGGGCTGCACCACCAACTGAGGTACATGACCACCTTCCTAAACTGAAATTGAATATTCCACCATTTAAGGGTAGATATGTTCCTGATATATATCTTACTTGGGAGTTAGAAAGTGAACAACGTTTTACATGTTTACACTCTCCCGAGGAGAGACGTGTTCTTGCTGCTGTTTGTGCTTTCACTAGTTTTGCATGTGTTTGGTGGTCTGAACATTGTAGATTATATCCTATTCTAGCTACTTGGGCTGCTTTGAAAACTGCTATGCGTACTCGTTGGGTTCCACCATATTATGAACATGAATGACTTCAAAAATTGCAGCGCTTAAGACAAGGAAAAAATTATGTAGAAGAATATTATCAACAATTACAAACTGGCCTGATTAGATGTGGTATTGTTGAGGAGAATGAAGCTATGCTTGCACGTTTTATGGGTGGATTAAATAGAGAGATTCTGACCATTCTAGAGTATAAGGATTATAATAATATCACTCGTTTATTCCATCTTGCTTGTAAAGCTGAACGTGAAGTGCAGGATCGATAGGCATTGGCGTGGACTAACTTTTCTGCAGGTCGACCTTCATCATGGACACCGCATGCATCCTCTACTTCCACACATTCTACTGCACCGACACCTCCATCAGCTGTTACCTCCAGCCGTGATACAAGGAAGCAGGCACAACCACCATTATCTGCCAAGAGCACACCTATTGGGCCTGCACAGAGTTCTTCTTCTTCCATGGCATCAACAGGGCACACCAGTGATATTATTTGTCGTCGTTGTAAGGGAAGAGGACATTTTGCGAGAGAATGCAAATCTCAACGTGTGATGATTGCTACTGAGGATGGTGGATTTGAGTCCGCTAGTGACTATGATGAGGAGACTTTGGCTCTTATTACACGTGAAGAACATGGTGGAGACGATTCTGATCATGAGACGCAATACATGGCTCCTGAAGATGCTGACATGTATGAATGTTTAGTTGCTCAACGTGTTTTGAGTGTGCAGGTTACACAAGCTGAGCAAAATCAGAGGCATAATTTGTTCCATACAAAGGGAGTTGTGAAGGAACGTTCTGTTCGCGTGATCATAGATGGAGGGAGTTGCAACAACTTGGCTAGCTTGGGGATGGTGGAGAAGCTATCTCTCACCACAAGACCACATCCACATCCTTACTACATCCAATGGTTCAACAACAGCGGCAAGGTTAAGGTAACACGTACTGTTCGTGTGCATTTTAGTATCTCTACATATGCTGATTATGTTGATTGTGATGTGGTACCTATGCAAGCATGTTCCTTATTACTTGGTAGACCATGGCAATTTGATAAAAAAATTGTACACCATGGTAGAAACAATCAATATACTCTTGTTCATAAGGATAAAAAATTTACTTTGCTTCCTACGACTCCTGATTCCATTTTGAAAGATGATATTAATAGAGCTAATAAAGCAAAACAGGAGAAAAATAAGAGTGATAATCAGATTGTGGCAAATGAATTTGAGCAACAAATGAAGCCTAATAATAAACCATCTACTGTTGCTTTTGAAATTAAATTGAAAAGTGCATGTTTACTTGCCACCAAATCTGATATTGATGAGCTAGATTTTAGCAAATCTGTTTGCTATGCTTTTGTGTGCAAAGAGGCATTATTGTCATTCGGGGACGTGCCTTCCTCTTTGCCTCATTCTGTCACTAAAATTTTGCAGGAGTTCGCCGACGTCTTTCCACAAGACGTGCCACCGGGATTACCACCTATTCGAGGGATTGAGCATCAGATTGACTTAATTCCCGGTGCATCGCTACCCAACCACGCACCATACCGTACCTATCCAAAAGACAAAGGAGATTATGCGTCAAGTACAGGAGCTACTCGACAAAGGTTATATACGCGAATCACTTAGTCCTTGTGCGGTTCCTATTATTATAGTGCCGAAAAAGGATGGTACATCGCGTATGTGTGTTGATTGTAGAGGCATTAATAATATTACTATTCGTTATCGTCATCCTATTCCTAGGCTAGATGATATGCTTGATGAATTGAGTGGCTCTACAATATTCTCCAAAGTTGATTTTCATAGTGGATACCATCAAATTCGTATGAAATTGGGAGATGAATGGAAAACAACATTTAAAACTAAGTTTGGATTATATGAGTGGTTAGTCATGCCTTTTGGGTTAACTAATGCACCTAGTACTTTCATGAGATTAATGAATGAAGTTTTACGTGCTTTCATTGGACGATTTGTGGTAGTATACTTTGATGATATATTGATTTATAGCGGATCTTTGGAGGAACATTTGGAACATTTACATGTTGTTTTTATTGCTCTATGTGATGCACGTTTGTTTGGTAACCTTGGAAAGTGCACCTTTTGCACCGACTGAGTCTCTTTTCTTGGCTATGTTGTTACTCCACGGGGAATTGAGGTTGATAAAGCCAAGATTGAAGCTATTGAGAGTTGGCCACAACCCAAAATGGTCACACACGTGAGGAGTTTCCTTGGCCTCGCTGGATTCTATCGGCGTTTTGTGAGAGATTTCAGCACCATTGCTGCACCTCTCAATGAGCTTACAAAGAAGGATGTGCCTTTTGTTTGGGGTACTGCACAGGAAGAAGCATTCTTGGTATTGAAAGATAAGTTGACACATGCTCCTTTACTCCAACTTCCTGATTTTAATAAGACTTTTGAGCTTGAATGTGATGCTAGTGGAATTGGGTTAGGAGGTGTGTTATTACAAGATGGTAAACCTGTTGCATACTTTTCTGAAAAATTGAATGGGCCTAGTCTGAATTATTCTACTTATGATAAGGAATTACATGCTCTGGTTCGGACTTTGGAAACATGGAAACATTATTTATGGCCCAAAGAATTTGTTATACATTCTGATCATGAATCTTTGAAGCACATTAAAAGTCAAGCAAAACTGAACCGTAGACATGCTAAATGGGTTGAATTCATGGAGACTTTCCCTTATGTTATTAAACACAAGAAGGGAAAAGAAAATGTTATTGATGATGCTTTGCCTCGTCGTTATACTATGCTTTCACAACTTGACTTTAAAATATTTGGTTTGGAGACCATCAAAGATCAATATGTGCATGATGCTGAATTTAAAGATGTATTTCAGAATTGTAAAGAAGGGAGAACATGGTACAAGTTCGTTGTTAATGATGGATTTGTGTTTCTTGCTAACAAGCTATGCATTCCAGCTAGCTCTGTTCGTCTTTTGTTGTTGCAGGAGGCGCATGGAGGAGGATTAATGGGACACTTTGGCGTGAAGAAGACGGAGGATGTACTTGCTACGCATTTCTTTTGGCCAAAGATGTGACGGGATGTTGAGCGTTTTGTTGGTCGCTGCACTACATGTCAAAAAGCTAAGTCACGACTCAATCCTCATGGTTTATATATGCCTTTGCCTGTCCCTAGTGTTCCTTGGGAAGATATATCTATGGAATTTGTTTTGGGTTTACCTCGAACAGAGAAAGGGAGGGATAACATATTTGTTGTCGTGGATAGGTTCTCGAAGATGGCCCACTTTATACCATGTCATAAAAGCGATGATGCTGCTAATGTTGCTGATTTGTTTTTTCGTGAAATTATTCGCTTGCATGGTGTGCCAAATACTATTGTTTCAGATCGTGATACTAAATGTCTTAGCCACTTTTGGAGATGTTTATGGGCTAAGTTGGGGACTAAACTGCTTTTTAGTACTACATGTCACCCCCAAACTGATGGACAAACTGAAGTAGTCAATATAACTTTGTCTACTATGCTTAGGGCTGTTTTGAAGAATAACAAGAAAATGTGGGAAGAATGCTTGCCTCATATTGAATTTGCTTATAATCGTTCGTTGCATTCTACTACTAAGATGTGCCCTTTTGAAATTGTCTATGGTTTCCTACCTCGTGCACCTATTGATTTGCCTCTTCCATCTTCGGAGAAGGTTAATTTTGATGCTAAACAACGTGCTAAATTGATCTTAAAAATGCATGAGTTAACTAAGGAAAATATTGAGCGCATGAATGCTAAATATAAACTTGTTGGAGATAAGGGTAGAAAACGTGTTGTCTTTGCACCTGGAGATCTTGTTTGGTTACATTTGCGTAAGGATAGGTTTCCTAATTTGCGCAAGTCAAAGCTAATGCCACGTGCTGATGGTCCTTTCAAGGTGTTAGAGAAAATAAATGATAATGCATATAAACTTGAGTTGCCCGTAGATTTTGGGGTTAGTCCCACATTTATCATTGCAGATTTGAAGCCTTACTTGGGTGAGGAAGATGAGCTTCCGTCGAGGACGACTTCAATTCAAGAAGGGGAGGATGATGAGGACATCACTAACAAGGTTACACCCACAGCTCCAACTGACACATATACAGGACCAATTACTAGAGCTCGCGCACGCCAATTAAATTACCAGGTACTTTCGTTTCTTGGTAATGATTCTAATGTACATGAGAATATGATGCTACCTAAATTGGATACATTTTTCTTGCTTACAAATGAAGGGCCTAGCTTTGACAAGAAGGATGAACATTGGAGCAAGATCAAGCATGGAGATGATGGCATGCGCAAGGGGAACAAGAATGGAGTTACAAGTGATGATTTCAGGACTTTGAAGCCACCATAATGAGTGCGTGGAGCTTTGGACGAAATATACAAGATGCCACTTCATAAATTTCGTCCAGAGGCTATTATAGGTGCTGCTTCACCTTATTATTGGGCCAGGCCCATGTTTTTTCGAAATACTTGAGAATAGGCTGTTTTTAGAGTCCGTATGTGTGGGGAAACAAGAGTTAGGGTTGGTTTCGGACCCCTCCACCAAGGGCCACGAAATTCCCCCCTCTTCCCCCCATATATACAGCCCTTAGGGCGTCGTTTAGACTTTTGGGTTTTGTTTAGATTAAAGTTCGCCATAGCTGCAACTTTGCGTAGTTCCTTTGTGTTCAACGACCAGACAAAGACGTCACAGAACCCCACTTGATTAATAAACCTTTCCTCTTAAATTCGCAATATCCAGATTGCAATCTCAGTTTCTTGCTTGTTCTTCGTTTGCCTGCAGGAAACAGACCTTCGTGGTCAGGATGATCGTGCTCCGGCGTGGTCAGTAACCTCTCAGAGTTGGTTTAGTGATTGCTAAGGTGCGACGTCCTCGCACGTTCATAGTCGGATCATCAAAGTCGACTTCCTCCAAAACAATAACCACCATCTCATCGAAAGACGGGACACCTTTGCCTCTATCATTATGAAATCAATGCCGCTTTGTTGAATCTTGTTATGAAAGAACAATTTTTTAGTAGTCCTAATTAAGATGCTGCATCCCATCTTAATATAGTTTTTGAATTATGTGATATGGGAAAAAAAGATGCGGACAATGATATCATTAAATTGAAGCTATTTCTGTTCTCACTACGTGATCGTGTTAAAACTTGGTTTACATATTTGCCTAAAAATGGTATTGATTCATGGAATAAGTGTAAATATGCTTTTATCTCCAAGTATTTTCCTCCCGCTAAGATCATCTCCGTTAGGAACGATATAATTAATTTTAAGCAACTAGATCATGAGCATGTTGCACAATCTTGGGAAAGGATGAAATTGATGATAAGAAATTGCCCTACTCATGGTTTAAGTCTATGGATTATCATACAAAACTATGCCCTACTCAGATCTATAAAACCAAAACCCCAAAAAATATTGCTGCAATTATTTTGTATCTACTTTATTTAGCTTTTTACTTTTGTTTTAAATTGATCTCTTCCAGATCTCACTCTTGTTCGTGACCGTAAAGGGATTGACAACCCCTTTTCCGTGTTGTGTGCAAGTGTTAGTTAGCTTGTGTAGGTGCATAGATTGGAGACTTGCTTGTGCCTCCTACTAGATTGATACCTTGGTTCTCAACTAAGGGAGATACTTATCTCTACTTTCCCGCATCACCCTTTCCTCTTCAAGGGAAAAATCAGCGCAAGCTCAAGAAGTAGCAGTTTGCGGAAGAAACCTGTTAGTTACTGCTCTCCATCGCAGTGAGGCATATTTGCTCGCAATCCCTCTCCCTATTTCATTTGGTACGATCGCAAATTGGCTATAAAATAATGGAGAGCGTATATATGTTCATTATACACCTTCCTAACTAGTACATATAATTTGTATTTGTTCCAATTAGTTACTGTCGATTTACAAATCATGGGCGCCCGAGTCACACAAAGTTAACAAATTAGCCGAACATTTTCTACTCCCTCTGTTCCTAAATATAAGTCTTTCTAGAGATTCCAATATGGACTACATAAGAAGTAAAATGAGTGTATCTACACTCTAAATTACGTCTAGATACATCCATATCTTGTTCATATTGAAATCTCTAAAAAAGACATATAATTAGTAACATAGGGAGTAAATTATTGCATGACATGTTTACACAACTTCTACGAAGTTTTAGCTTTATGCTTATCCTTCTTTCCTGAGTAACGCATGTGTCCTCTGTAGATGCCAAGTAGCAGCGACAACACTCATGCTTCAGGCGATGTATCTTCATCCGAGTTCGACAAATCTAGCTCTCCAGCAGATGGTCAGGGATCAAGTAATCTGGAACAGGATAGAGCTGCAGCAATTACCCTTCTGGGTAGGACACGGAGGAACGCTCCAAGGAAGACCACACACCAGCCTAATGGTGTATATGAAGTAACTGACATCGATTTAGTCTTGGGCTCCAACTAATCCAGATAAAGCACGCATGAGGTTCAGGAGTGTGTGTGTATTTGTTGGGAGGGCAAGGCCCAACATTAATTTCCGGGGTTTCAGAAGGCTGACACAAAAACACGGCAAAGGATTGTCTGCGAAATCATGGATCACTTCAACGTTCTAGAGAAGTGGAGAATGCAGGTGGTAAACGCTGCACTAAAGAAGGATAGGGATGCTTAGAGAAACTGGAAGCACGTGTTGTACAAGAAGTACTTGAGTGAAGGCAAGGACCCAATCCCCGCATACCCCCAAATTACAAATGCAGACTAGGCATAATTCAAAAGGGTTAGGGCAACTTTAGAGTTTATAGAGAAGAATGCCAAGCAATCGAAACTTCAGAAGAGGAACACAAACACCCACCATATGGGTGTGGCATGATACTATGGTATGAAACCAATATGGGACCAGGAGGACAAATAAGCAGTAGCTGCGGGTGGGAAACCGACCTTTAGTGCAATTAGGGGCGAACGCACTAGAGACTACTTGCGAGCACGTGCAAGGAGGGATGATAATGTAACTTATTACTTTGAAAACTCACGTCACGAAGAATTGTATCACATGATGTTAAAGGCTTCCAACATCCCTGGAAGGTTCTACAGGAACTCAGGGCCATGTGACATTATGTCCGATGTTGTGGAAACAAAAGATCCCCAGTGCCCATGCAAGGGGTATAGGTATCAATGTCCCGCACTAGAGGGCTTTCACACTCAGCAGAGAAGAGAGATGATACGTCTCCAACGTATCTATTATTTTTTATTGTTCCATGCTATTGTTTATGATGTTTTGGATGTTTAATGGGCTTTGTCATACACTTTTACATTATTTTTGGGACTAACCTATTAACCCAAAGGCCCAGTCCAGATTGCTGTCTTTTTGCCTATTTCAGGGTTTTACAGAAAAGGAATATCAAACGGAGTCCAAATAGAATGAAACTTTGGGAGAGATATTTTTGGAGCAAAATACGCACGGGAGACTTGAGAACCACGGAGTAGGGCACACGTGGTGTCCACCAGGGTGCCTCGTGGGCCCCACGTTTGGCCCCCGGTGCCCTCCTTCCTCCTATATATACCTACGTACCCCGAAACCATGTAACAACAGAGAAAACCCTAGTTCCACCACCGCAACCTTCTGTTCCTGTGAGATCCCATATTGGGGCCTGTTCTGGAGCTCCGTCGGAGGGGGGGTCTACCATGGAGTGCTTCTACATCATCATCATCGCCTCACCATGAGTTTTGAGTAGTTTACTACAGACCTTCGGGTCCATAGCTAGTATCTAGATCGCTTCTTCTCTCTCTTTGGATCTCAATACCAAGTTCTCCTCGGTCTTCGAGGAGATCTATTCGATGTAATCTCTTTTTGTGGTGTGTTTGTCGAGATCCGATGAATTGTGCGTTTATGATCAAGATTATCTATGAGAAATATTTGGTTCTTTTCTGAAATCTCTATGTATGATTATAATATCCTTGCAAGTCTCTATGAATTATTTGTTTGGTTTGGCCTACTAGATCTATAGTTCTTGCAATGGGGGAAGTGCTTGGCTTTGGGTTCATTCTTGTGGTGTCCTTTCCCAGTAACAGTAGGGGCAGCAAGGCACGTATTGTATTGTATCCATCGAGGATAAAAATATGGGGTTTATATCATGTTATTTGAGTTTATTCCTCTACATCATGTCATCTTGCTTAAGGCGTTACTCTGTTCTTATGAACTTAATACTCTAGATGCCTGCTGGATAGCGATCGATGTGTGGAGTAATACTAGTAGAGGCAGAATCGTTTCGGTCTACTTGTTCCGGACGTGATGCCTATATATAATGATCATGCCTAGATAGTCTCATAAGTATTCGCTTTTCAATCAATTGCTCGACAGTAATTTGTTTACCCACCGTAGAATACCGCTATCATGAGAGAAGCCACTAGAGAAAACTATGGCCCTCGGGTCTATTCTCAACATATCAATCTACAATCTACTTTAATTTTCCGCATTTACTTTCTGTTCTTATATCCAAAAATACCAAAAATATCAAACTATCCTATCTATCAGATCTCACTTTCGTAAGTGACCGTATAGGGATTGACAAACCCTTATCGCGTTGGCTGCAAAGTTCTTATTTGTTTGTGCAGGTGCGAGGGACTCGGGCGTGGTCTCCTACTGGATTGATACCTTGGTTCTCAAAAACTGAGAGAAATACTTACGCTACTGTGCTGCATCACCCTTTCCTCTTCGAGGGAATACAACGCAAGCTCGAGAAGTAGCAAGAGGCTCATCATGAAAAAAACATGGAGTGGAATGAAGCAGAATGAATTGTATGAAAGGTTGAGGAAGGACATGTATCTGACAGTTCGAAATGAAATTGAGGAGTCAATGATGATGCAGAAGACTCTAACACTCACATATAGCCAACACATGGGAGGGGAGGCGGGAATTGAGGATGATGGTTATGGCGCGACAACACTGCACAACAGTAGTTGTGCATCAGCTAACCCAGGCGACACTGAGACTGCAGCTGCTCATGATGATGCTATATCTGATCTATCTGGAATGAAAGATAGACTGAGGGGCGTGCTTGCACAATGTATGTTAAAATGTGCAACAACCTGGGTTTGCCCACCCTTCTTGGGAGAGGGCCTCTTGTTGGACAATGTGCCATTGAAGTCGGGTTGTGTAAAGTGCTACGTGACTGAAGTAATGCCTAGATTGAATGAATTTTCCTTGAAGAATGTCTTAGGGGACTTTGATGTGTAGAGGACCTTGGGAGAAACATTGTTACATCACATCTAGTTGCCACGAAAGGAAATAGACTTCATCGATGAGATCACTTAAGCCCCGCCAAGAGCAACCAATATCGCACTTCAACCGGTGATGCTCTCCTTGCCACAACAGTTGTCGCATGCTTCCCCAAAGAAATCTAATACTCGTAATCCGACAGCTAATGCATCAACATGTGATCAGCCTGACCAACTTTGTGCCATACATGCCAAGTCATCGTCCGCCCTAGAGCAGCCAGCGGCAAGGCCTACAACTGCTGAAGACGCAACACCGGTTCAGATCTTGGCCACTGAAGCAAAGGGGGGAGACTCGGCTGCACCACACGCTCAACACACCAACCTGGTGGAGCGGATGGCTAAGTAGTCTGATGCTTCGAAACCACCTACAAAATAGTCTGTAGGTACATAACTGACTGCTCATCAATCTGTCGGTCCGCAGCCGCCTGATTAGCATACCAATGCGTCAGCACTGCTTACTCAGCAAACCAACCCATTGGCATAGGCTCCTCGGCACACTAACAAGTTGGCACCACCTGCGCAGAAACCCGACATAGCTTCAATGACTGGTCAGCAGTTCGATGCCTTTGCTCCTACAACCCAGCAGTCCGTCACAGCAGCACCACCAGCTTAGCAGTCCGGCGTAGCATAACCGTCTGCTAAGCGGTCCGTCGCATCTTTACCATCTGCTCGGGAGCCCTCCTTTCAGCAATCAAGACCTTGGACCATAAGTGCTTCAAGTACCAAGAAGAAAGCGGGTAAGGCTGCACCCTTGAGGTGGCAGCCCCTGAGTTAGAGGAGGAATGAGAACGATTGCCTCTTACTTAAGGCACTCATCGCCCAGAACCAAATTAACAGCAAGTTGTTCGAATTGGAGAGTAATATTATTTCTGATGACATGGATGATGCAGAAATAGAAAGGTCGCTTGGTAAAAAGAAAGCAAAATTACTTGAAGCACACAATTACGTCCATGGCTAGCCATTTCTTGTTGGCGAAAATACTTTGAGGAGTGCAGGTCCAGTAGTCGCGCGTTACATAAATATTGCATGTATCTAACATCTGCAGGTCATCATGTTCTGCTAGTCCCCTACAACAGAGATCATTTCCGACATGATCCAGGTTCCTTGAGTGTGGATTTCAAGGACTTACATTTCTTCTTCAACTTTAACGTGCTCGATGCCACTCTTGTTAGATGCCTGATTTTGTAAGTACTTAACAAACTCTAATCAACTTCTCCATAGATGGCTGTAAATGATAAACAACTAACTGTATTTTATTCCTCTCAGGGTATTGACCCCACAACAAGGGGAGTGTGTGTATTTCATAGATCCTGCATTAGCAAATGGCACAGTATTACATGGTACGGATGAACGGGAGTGGGCCATTAACAAGGTCACCTGTATCCTTGAAAACACGTACCATGCAAGATCATTTCTCTGGCCATATCGTGAACGATAAGGCTAATAAACAACCACGCATAAACTGATTGTATTTCACATTTCAAGATGATTAGTATGGTCATGGTTTTATTAACCTATAGCAATCAATGGATCTTGGTATTCATTGTTCCAAACAAGAACATAGTTTACTACAGGGATTCTCTTAGAGAGTCAATAAAGCCTCAGGATCTGATGCATCTTCTGCAATTCGTGGATATGTACTGAATTCTATAATGTTGAAATCAATTTGCATTCATATCTGGTTCAAGAATTGATGTTGTGAAAAATCATCTGCATTTGCAATGTGTTCGCATTGTAGAAAACTAAACCAGGGAACCTATTCAAGAGGGAACTACCTCTGCAGCACGAAATCGTTTCCCCGGTAAGACACCAAGATCCGTTATTTTCAGAAAATGTATCCAATTTTTTGCAAATACCTTTTCTTACGCTAGACAAATGTTCAAGTTTCTAAATAAACCTCTTTCTATTTATATCGAAAGAAAAAAATACATCTGACACCAGTTAGGTTGTTCCTAACAGGGTAAATACATGACTAATTATGTACAAAAAAATTCAGTGTCCTCAACTATAAGGAGGGACCGACCTTTGTTAATACTATGTTTGCACACACATGATCTCCATATGCAAATCTATTGATAGTTTTGAAGATGCTCACAAATTAGTACCAGTAAGTCTATCTTAATTAATATCTTCTAATCCACTCATATGGCACATTCTATTCTTAAAAATACTGCAGATCATCTTTGGACTGGCGACACCTGAACTGCTCCCCGCTGGTGAATTGTTGATGGTTAGGAAATATATCAACAACTTCTTCCTGAATCGCTACATTAAGACCACTCGTGATAATCAAGATTTCAGCATGCCTTCTCCTGAAACAATGGGTAAGAGTCAGTCACTAAACATACACGCATGGATCCATTGTTTTCCATGTGATGAGGTCTTCATACACAACGATTATTGTAATGCATATATGTCGACAAATCATTGGAATTTAGCTACCATTTTTTCAATTGCAATTGATGTGAATTTTGATGAATGTTCTTCCTATGGACACTATGCGTTCAATTTCATATTGTGGCGAAATTGCTTTTTGCATGACAATTCAAATGGGATAGTGTTGCTTTAACCTGACCATTGATGTGCACACGGTTCAACTAAATGAGTGTGTGCGATCCACATCGGAAAGCATACGTCAATCATAGTGGAACCGTCGATGATACACCGCAGATCACAAATGATTTGCAACACTTCTACGTGTGCGTAGGGGCTCCTGAACTATTTGTGATGCCACATTATCACACACGAGGGCTTATAGGAAATCATGCTCAATGTAAAACACAATCCCACTCATAAACTTTTCAGGAAACGTGTGGGATCCCAAATGGAAAGAACACATCAATCATACCACAACCGTCAGTGATACACAAAAAATCACAAACGATCTGCAATACTTATATGTGTGCGAAGGGGCTCTTGAACCATTTGTGATAGCTGATACGTCCAAAACGTATCTATAATTTCTGCTTGCTCCATGCTTCTTTTGTGTGATATTGCTATGATATTGCTGCACTTCCATACACTTTTGATCATATTTGGACTAACCTATTAACTCAGTGCACCACAGTGCCAGTTCCTGTTTCCTGCTGTTTTTCTATTTTAGATTTCCCCCATATTAAAAGTGCTCCAAAAATTCCGGGAAAAATACAGGAAAAATCAGCGTACAGGAAGCTTCGAGAAGAACCAAAGCGGGGCCAGAGGGGAACCAGGGGGGGCCAGGCGGCCACCTGGCGCGCCCCCACCCCTGGCCGCGCCAGGGGGGCGCCTGGGGCCCCGGCTCCGCCTCTGGTGACCCCCCTTCACATATATATTCCTCGCGTCCCGAAACCCTCGAGGCCAGAACCCTTTTCTCCAGAAGCAATTCCGATCTCCGCCGCCATCGCCACCAAGTTTCGGGGGACCAGAATTCCTGTGCCGGCATCCTGCCGGGACGGGGAAGTGCCTCGGGATTCATCTCCATCGATGTTGCTTCCTCCCTCCATGATGCGGGAGTAGTTCCTCCTCGGGGCTGAGGTTTCTACCAGTAGCTATGTGGTCAATTCTCTCTCCCATGATGTGATCTTCGTTGTGATCATAGGCTATGTTAATCTAGGGTGATCCCATGATATTTCCCCTTCCTCTATGTATTGGATTGATGTATTCACTTGTCTTTATCTAGTATAATCCCCGAGACCAAGGTGACAGCGGTCTATTGGACATGGATTAGAAGAATATTTTCATAAGTGATTTCCTCTTTTGTGTGTTGATTGAAGATTGAGAGTTTCTTGGTGATTGTCTTTGACTATCCTTGAGATATGTTGTGGTGATTGTGGTACTCTCTTTGGATGGCCGCGGTGACATTGGGAAAATCCATAGATTGAGAACTACGAACTTTGAGGTGTGCTTTTGTAGCCCTACATAATTCTCGTCCTCTCTTGACCACAAAGGAATGACCTCCGAGTGCGTCTCCATTGCATGTTTTATGGGAAATATCATGTGATTAGACTATGATAATGTTGTTGGGAGTTGCCACTAGTGAAAGTATGAAGCCTCGGCCTTGTTTCCACCATTGCAATACCATTTGTGCTCACGTTTACCACTTGTTTGCTTGCTGCACTTTTTATTACAGATTGATATTCCTTTGCTTTGCCACTCCTATCATCCATATTTTACCATCTCTTCGCCGAACTAGTGCACCTATACAACTCCTAGTTGTATTAGGTGTGTTGGGGACTCAAGAGACTTCTTGTATCTTAGTTGCAGGGTTGCTTGAGAGAGACCATCTTCAACCTCTACTTCCCTGAGTTCGATAAACCTTAGGTCATCCACTTGAGGGAAATTGCTGCTGTCCTACAAACCTCTGTGCTTGGAGGCCCAACATAGTCTACAAGAATAGAAGCGTGTGTAGACATCAATAGCACATTAACGCACATGGTAATTGTCTATGAAATGTGTATGATCGAGTCTTGCATGGTAGACGAGTTCCGTAGAAAACTCATGTGCGATGGCGCACATATCGCATACATTTCATAAGTTGGCCCGTGTACCTTAGATACTGTTTCCCAAATGGTTGAATATGAAACACCGTTTGGTTTCACTGCATCATTAGGAATGTTTTATCACCAATACCACATGTGTGCCAGAATGTGGTGTGTATGATATGTTTCTGGATCGCATACGATTACATTTGGCAATGAGTCTGCATCATGGCTCCCTATCCCCGACGATTTTTGGGTAGCATGGGAAGGACCCCCCTATTGCCCACACTCACAAGGCGAAGGTTCAAAATGCCGTCACGGAAAGGGGTTAAAAAACGTTTGTATAGTAGCTTGATGTACCAGTGATGCTAAGAGGCTGTCTACAAGCTTTTTTTGACTAAATTAATCTTCTAGCCCTACCTATCATCTTGCAGATTGAAGTTTTCACGTTGATTGATAACCCACGAGTATAGGGGATCGCAACAGTTTTCGAGGGTAGAGTATTCAACCCAAATGTATAGATTCGACACAAAGGGAGCCAAAGAATTTTTGTAAGTATTAGCAGCTGAGTTGTCAATTCAACCACACCTGGAGATTAATTATCTGTAGCAAAGTGATCATTAGCATAGTAATATGATAGTTTGATAGTAGCGGCAACATCAATAGTTACGGTAAGAGTGATAGCAGTAATTTTGTAGCAAGTATAACATTAACGATAGCAGTAGTAACTTGACAAGATCAATATGAAGGAAATCATAGGCATTGGATCGGTAATTTGTTGGATGATATTCATCATGTGACAGTCATAACCTAGGGCAATACGGCACTAGCTCCAGTTCATAAATGTAATGTTGGCATGTATTCCGTAAATAGTCATACGTGCTTATGGAAAGAAGTTGCATGCCATCTTTTGTCCTACCATCTCGCGGCAGCGGGTTCCATATTGGAAACTAAGTGATATTAAGGCCTCCTTTTAATAGAGGACCGGAACAAAACATTAACACACGGTGAATACATGAACTCCTCAAACTACGGTCACCACCGAGAGTGGTCCCGGCTACTGTCACTCCGGGGTTGCCAGATCATAACACGTAGTAGGTGACTTTCACTTGCAAGATCGGATCTAGAACATGAATATAATGGTGATAATATAAACGGTTCATATCTAAAATCATGGCACCCGGGCCCAATGTGACAAGCATTAAGCATGGCCAAGTCATAGCAACATCAATCTCAGAACATAGTGGATACTAGGGATCGGCCCCACCAAAACTAACTAGATTACATGATGAATCTCATCCAACTCCTCACCGACTAGTG
Source organism: Secale cereale (assembly GCA_902687465.1). NCBI lineage: Eukaryota > Viridiplantae > Streptophyta > Magnoliopsida > Poales > Poaceae > Secale > Secale cereale. The sequence continues at coordinate 295,194,314 of LR738709.1, forward strand.
CGCCTACAAAGGAATTACTCACTCCCGGTGGGGAGCATCACGGAATTGGCGATGGAGAAGGGTTGGTGATGATGAAGAACGAAGACCCCCCTCTCCGGAACCCCAAATGGACTCCTGATCTGGCCTCCCGATGAAGAACAGGAGGTGACGGCGGCTCCATCTCGTGGATCACTATAATTCTTTCTCCCTAATATTTTTCTTCGTAAATATGAATATATAGTATCAGGGTTGACGTCTGCGGGGCCATGAGGTGGGGACAACCCACCTGGGCATGCCAGGAGCGGTGGCGCGCCCTGGTGGGTTGTGCCCACCCAGGTGGCCCCCTCTGCTGGTTCTTGGCTCTAGTACTGTTCTTTTATTGTATAAAAGTTCCTTGCAGAGTTTCGTTCCATTCCGAGAACTTTCAGTTCTTCACAAAAACAACACTATGGTAGTTCTGCTGAGAAGACGTCAGCCCGGGGTTAGTTTCATTCAAATCATGCAAATTAGAGTCTAAAACAAGATGAAAAGCATTAGGAAAAGTGGATACGTTGGAGGCGTATCAACTCCCCAAGCTTAAACCTTTGCTTGTCCTTAAGCAATTCAGTTGATAAACTGAAAGTTAGAAAGAAAAAACTTTTACGAACTCTTTTGCTCTTGTTTGCATAAATAGGCTTAAACAACACCCAGGTTTTCAACAAAAATCATGACTAAACATGTCAACAATAACTCTTAGGAATTATAGTAACTCATATCAATGACATAATCAGCTAGTGAGCGATAATAAGACATCTCAAATAGCAACATGTTGTCAAAACAACGATGATATAATATGACAATAGTGGTATCTCTCTAGCCGTTTCTGAGACCGCAAAACATAAATGCAGAGCACCTCCAAAGTTCAAGCAACGACTAAACATTGTAATTCATGGTAGCAAAGATCCAGTCATGCTAACACCCAACATTCATTACACACAATGCATAGGCATGACGGCAGTGCTCTCAGATCTGGCGCTTGTTTTAGAAGATGATGACACAACATAAAAGTAAATAGATAGTCCCTTCGTAGAGGGAATCAGTGATTTCCAGAGGTGCCAAATCTCAAGTTTTTTAAAAAGATGTAAATGATATTTTCAGACATGCAACCTTCTCATTTACTTCATGACTATCAGTTATCAATATATCCCATGCTAAACATGCTAGTGGTGGTTCCCAAGCAGAAAAGTAAAGGTTTGGACTTCATTGGGAGTTTTTGTTTGTTTATTTATAAGCTCTTTTCCTTTTTGCAATTTGGGACTGGGAATCCCTATTACCGCCCTTTTCTCGTGCTATGGCTAGTTAATAGACACTCGACCTGTGAATAACCCGTTTAGCATGGAAGATATTGACTACCTCCTGTCGTTCCATGAATGATCCAGGCACACAACAAGGATATTTATTTTAAGTTTTTTAGATGGCACATGCAAATTTACTTAGGACGACAGGATAATAGCGCATATAGGTAGGTATGGTGGACTCATATAGAATAACTTGGGTTTAAGATTTTTTGATGTACGAGCGGAATTACCACTTAGTATAGGCGAATGCTAGCAAATAGGTTGGGAAGCGGCCAGCTACAGAGCAAGAACGGTCATGAACATACATTATGCATAACAAACATTGGACACCCACATGAGTAGGATATGGACACCATGAACACAAATATCATAGAGGCTATGTTGGTTTTGATTCAACTACATGTATGAACATGTGCCAAGTCAAGCCACTTGAACATTTAGAGGAGGATACCATATCATCATACAACATGACAATCATTTTAATGCAATGTTGATATCCAAGATAAATCATTATCAACTCCTAGATACTTATGTATGGCGTGTGAAACTATAATCTCAATTTGTCATTACAAACATGTTTAATCATAATGAGCCGAATCATGCATACTAGGTTAAACATATTTACAAAAGCAGAACAATTCGAGTTCATACCAGTTTCTCTCTGCCACGGCCAGTTCATAAAATATCGTCATTATTGCCTTTCACTTGCACGACCGAATGATGTGAAAATAATAATAGTGCAAGAGTGCCATGGACTAAGCAGGAATCTGCAAACATTTTATTCAATAGGAGAATGGGCTCTTTATTATATAAACAATTATGCATATGAGAGCCACTCAACATTTTCACCGTGGTCTTCTCATTGGTACGACTCAATAAATAGAAAGAAATTAAGAGAAACACAATGAAATATTTTTTTAGTTTTTGATTTTCTATAACAAGCAAATAAAAGAGGAAAGCAAAAACGAGAAAAACTATTTACACGGGAAAACTCCCAACAAGCAAAAGAAGAACAAGGAAATGTTTTTGGGTTTTCTTCTTAGTGTTACCACAAACTATTCTAAAAAGAAGAGCAAAAGGAAGCATGAAATATATTTTTGTATTTTCTAAAGTTTTTCAAACACGCAAGAAGAAACGAGAAAAATAAAATTAAGCATGGATAATACAATGAAAAAGTGTGAGCACCGACAATTGAAATGTGTGAACATGAATGTAAAGTCGGTGAGAAACACGCACTCCCCCAAGCTGAGGCCTTTGGCCTAAGTTTGTAAGCAGTTAGTAGCCTGGATAGTAGTCGGCGTGGTAGCTCATGGAAGCTCTCGGTGCGGATGCCTCGGCCTACCATGCTGCCTCAACCGCAGCGTTGTGGGCTCGGGCCTCGCTCCCAAGAATGAAATATCTCCCCTTGCTGTGATAATCAAAAAGAGTGGCCGCATGCAAATATGTGTACACAATGATCGATTGGTTAAATAACAATTTATAAGTGAAATTATGAATGTCTCCCTTAAGGATCTTTTGATTTTTCATAGCAGCAAAGTCTAAATACTATGTGAGTAGGATAGGGTCAAAGGGCAAAGGTGGAACACCCAGCTCTCTTGCTAAATGAGTGGCATAGATTCCACCATAGAACCAGCCACTATTAGCGTTGTATTGTAACCTGCGTGCAACAATTGCCCCAAGATTATAACTCCTATCATTGGTGAGAGTGGTGTGTATGAGGATTAAGTCTAGAGCACAAAGTGTACTACAATCTTGTTTGCCTATAATACATTTCCCATTAAATAAAGCAAAGTACTGAATTACAGGAAAATGAATGCTCTTTATTCTGCCTTGCATCACTGCCCTAGATTCACCTTAGCAAAGACAAGTTAAAAATGATTGGTACTCAACCCTTGGTGGTTCATCAAGCAAATCCCAGAATGGGATTTTGCAGCGATGAGCTAAACTCTCTAGTGATATGGTAAAAGAATTTTCATACTCTTTGAATGACACCCTAGACTCACGGGGATGAAATTTAAATCCTTTGATGAATGATTCAGTGAAAATGTGGTGTTGATTGCACTTCTCTGAAGTGTAGGGACTGAGATCGGCATTGTGAACCAATTTCCCGAATTCTTTCTTAATGCCTACACGCACCATATAATTATCACAAGGCCATAAGAATGTTTTGGTGGTGGCATCTCGTATGGAACTTTCACTTGATTCAACATAAGATTGATGAGCAGAGCTGTCACTAGAGGGTGTTCCCGAGGATATCCTCCTCTAAGAACTCCTTCCAAAGAGGTTCATCATATTCGCGTACAATAATCTGAAAATTTTGGGTGACAAAAATTTATCAACAAAACTCTACAAAATTGATAACAACTACTCATAGGGATACATAGAGGCCATAGCAAGCATTCAAACTACTTAGAACTCTAAGAATTCAACATGGAAGCTCATCTACAACAGCACCAAGATAGCTAATTATTCAAAATATAAACTACTAAAACAAAAACTAATTGGACAAACGGAGGAGTCACATACCAAGCAACAATGCCCCGAAATAGTTTCGGAAACGGAGCTTCAAGCAAAGAGATCGAAATCCGCGGCTTTGAGAGCAAGAACACGAGAGAGAGAGAGAGAGACCAATGGTGATTTTTTCTAGAGGTAGGTGATGATGTGGTGTAAAGAGATAAGTTTGAGGGCCCACATGGGGACCACAACCCACCAGGGCGCCTGGGGGTCCTGGCGCGCCCAGGTGGGTTGTGCCCACCTGGTGCACCTCCCTCTGATATTTTTTGCACCAGAAATTCTTAAATAATCAGAAAAAATCGTGTTAAATTTTCAGAGCATTCTGAGAACTTTTATTTTTGGGTCATTTTTTATTGCACAGAAAACTCAGAAAACAAACAAAACATGGCATTTATTTTATTTGACTTGTAGGAACAAAAAATAAAGGGTCGGGACAGAATGTAGTGCTTACTAAATTCATCAACTTCATACCTCTCAAAAATGACTTATTAATAAGGTTGATCAAGTCTTATTAACAAACACTTTCGATTAGCATGAAATCGAAGAACTGTCGTAAATCACTAAGTTACCTCAATAGGGATATGAATGTCCCCAACAATAAGCATTTCATATTTCTTCTTTACAGTAGGTATAGGTATTTGAAACGTTCCAATAGTGATTGTCGGAGATTTTTCAATAACATTAATACCATTCACTTGGAATTGTTTCTTCGGAAAGTGCACCGTATGCTCATTACCGTTGATATGAAAAGTGACCTTGCTTTTATTGCAACCGATAACAGCCCCTGCAGTATTCAAGAAGGGTCTACCAAGGATAATCAACATGTTGTCGTCCTGGGGCATCTCAAGTATAACAAAGTCAGTTAAAATAGTACCATTAGCAACAACAACGGCCACATCCACACAGATACTGATAGGTATGGCAGTTGATTTGTCAGCCATTTGCAAAGATATTTCAGTAGGTGTGAGTTTATTCAAATCAAGTCTTTTACATAGAGAGAAAGCCATAACACTAACACCAACTCCTAAATCACATAAAGCAGTTTTCACATAATTCTTTTTGATGGAGTAAGGTATAGTTGGTATTCCGGAGTCTCCAAGTTTTATAGGTATTCCATCCTTAAAAGTATAATTAGCAAGCATGATGGAGATTTCAGCTTCCAGTATTTTTCTCTTATTGGTGATGATGTCTTTCACGTACTTTGCATAAGGAGGCATTTTCAAGATATCAGTCAAGCGAGTACGCAAAAAGACTGGCCTCAGCATTTCAGCAAAGCGTTCAAATTCTTCATCATATTTCTCTTTAGTTGGCTTGGGTGGAAATGGCATAGGTTTTTGAAACCACGGTTCTCTTTCTTTACCGTGTTTCCTAGCAACAAAGTCTCCCTTATCATATCTTTTATTCTTAGGTTGTGGGTTATCAAGATCAACTGGTGGTTCTATTTCAACAACATTATATGGTTCCTTTTCATTATTTGATTCAGTATCTTCACGAACATCATCATTACCTTTTTCATTATCCCTAGGTGAATGTTCATTACCAGATTGAGTTTTAGCATCAGAGATAGAAAAATCATTATCATTATCAAGAGGTTTTTTTTTCTTCAGGTTCACTAGTAGCATGCAAACTCCTATCATTTTTCATTTCCTTTTTCTTTTTAGAAGGACTAGGTGCAGTGGTGTTGTTTCTTTGTGAATCATGTTCAATTATTTTTGGCTGTCCCTCAGGATAGAGTGGTTGCTGTGTCATTTTTTCTCCTCTAGTTGCAACTCTAACAACAAAGTCATGTATGTTGGTATTCATTTCATCTAGCAATTATCTTTGTGATTTAGCAACTTGTTCTAACTGAGTTTGGACCATAGAAGCATGCTTTCCCACACCTCTAACATCATTTGAGATTCTACTAACAAGTCACTCAAGCGAGCAATCATATCAGAATTGTATTTCAATTGTTTCATAAGATTTGCATTGAAGTGATCTTGTTTCCTAATGTAATTTTCAAACTAATAAAAGCATTGACTAGGATGCATATTGTGAGGATTGTCATTATCATTTAATTTCACTAGAGAGTTTACCTCTACCACCTTAGGCAGTGGTGGTGCATTAAGCCCATGTATTTCTTCAATAGGAGGTAAAGTTTTAGCATCGTCATCTTTAATGCCTTTTTCCTTCATACATTTCTTTGCCTCTTCCATATCTTCAAGACTGAGATATAATATACCCCTCTTCTTCGGAGTGGGTTCAGGCGGTGGTTCAAGAAGAGTCCAATCATCATAATTTTTCAAGATTTTATTCAATAATTATTTATCTTGTCCAATAGTTCGTTCCCTGAAAACACAACCAGCAAAACTATCTAGGAAGTCCTTAGAAGAATCGGTTAGTCCATTATAGAAGATATCATGTATTTCATTTTTCTTAAGAGGATGATTTGGCAAAGCATTAAGTAACTGGCAAAGCCTCCCCCAAGCTTGTGGGAGACTCTCTTATTTAGTTTGCACAAAGTTAAATATTTCCTGTCAGACATCTTGCTTCTTATGAGAAGGAAAATATTTTTCAGAGAAGTAATAATTCATATCCTGGGGACTACGCACACAACCAGGAGTAAGAGTATTTGACACGTCTCCAACATATCTATAATTTTTGATTGTTCCATGCTATTACATTATCTGTTTTGGATGTTTAATGGGATTTATTATGCACTTTTATATTATTTTTGGGACTAACCTACTAACCCAAGGCCCAGTGCAAATTGTAGTTTTTTGCCTATTTTAGTGTTTCGCAGAAAAAGAATATCAAACGGAGTCCAAACGGAATGAAACCTTCGCGAGGATCGTTTTTGGAACAAACGCAACCCAGAAGACTTGGAGTACACGCCAGGGAAGCCACGACGCGGCCACGAGGCAGGAGGGCGCGCCCCCACCTTGTGGGCCCCTCGTAGCTCCAGTGATATACTTCTTCATCCTATATATACTCATATACCCTGAAAACATCTCAGAGCACCACGAAACCCTATTTGCACTACCGTAACCTTTTGTACCCATGAGATCCCATCTTGGGGCCTTTTCTGGAGCTCCACCGGAGGGGGAATCGATCACGGAGGGCTTCTACATCAACACCATAGCCTCTCTGATGAGCTGTGAGTAGTTTACCACAGACCTTCGGGTCCATAGTTATTAGCTAGAAGGCTTCTTCTCTCTCTTAGATCTCAATACAAAGTTCTCCTCGTTCTTCTTGGAGATCTATTCGATGTAATACTTTTTGCGATGTGTTTGTCGAGATCCGATGAATTGTGGGTTTATGATCAAGATTATCTGTGAACAATATTTGGTTCTTCTGTGAATTCTTATATGCATGATTAAAATATCTTTGCAAGTATCTTCGAATTATCACTTTGGTTTGGCCTACTAGATTGATCGTTCTTGCAATGGGAGAAGTGCTTAGCTTTGGGTGCAATCTTGCGGTGTGCTTTCCCAGTGACAGCAGGGGCAGCAAGGCACGTATTGTGTTGTTGCCATCGATGATAAAAAGATGGGGTTTATATCATTTTGCATGAGTTTATCCCTCTACATCATGTCATCTTGCTTAAGGCGTTACTCTGTTCTTATGAACTTAATACTCTAGATGCATGCTGGATAGTGGTCGATGTGTGGAGTAATTAGTAGTAGATGCAGAATCGTTTCGGTCTACTTGTCACGGACGTGATGCCTATATACATGATCATACCTAGATATTCTCATAACTATGCGATCTTCTATCAATTGCTCCACAGTAATTTGTTCACCAACCGTAGAATTTGCTATCTCGAGAGAAGCCACTAGCGCAACCTATGGCCCCCGGGTCTATCTTCCATCATATTAATCTTCAGTCAACTAGCTATCTTTTATTTTGCAATCTTTACATTTCAATCTATACAACAAAATACCAAAAATATTTATCTTATTATCTCTATAAGATCTCACTTTTGCAAGTGGCCGTGAAGGGATTGACAACCCCTTTATCACGTTGGTTGCAAGGTTCTTATTTTTTGTGGATGTATAAGGGATTTGAGTGTAGTATCCTACTGCATTGATACGTTGGTTCTAAAAAACTGAGGGAAATACTAATGCTACTTTGCTGCATCACCCTTTCCTCTTCAAGGAAAAACCAACACATGCTCAAGAGGTAGCAAGAAGGACTTCTGGCACTGTTGTCGGGGAGATCTACGCACAAGTCATATACCAAGTACACATCGCAAACTCTTATCCCTCACATTACATTATTTGCCATTCGCCTCTCGTTTTCCTCTCCCCCACTTCAGCCTCACCGTTTTATTCGCCTTTTCCCGTTCGCCTCTTTTAGCTTGCCTTTTGTGTGTTCATCCTTAGTGCAGTTTGTTGCTATCATGTCTGAGATGGGGGAGGATATCATTTAAAAGGGTAGTAACGATAGGGGAAACTTTGATGATTTTGATTATCCTCATGAGGAACCTACCACTTTACATACCAAGAAGTTCCGAATTGGTAGTGGTAATATTATTGGAAAAGGGGTTATTCAAGATTTCTTTACTTGTGCCGGTGCTTTGCCCACTATGGGTGGATCTATTCTTCATAGGACCAGTAGTCTTGCGGATGCTCCATTTATGCTTGTAGTTGAACTCGAAAGACAATTTATCCACATGCATCCTTGTATTCAGAGAATTTTTCTAGAATTCTCCAATATTGAGCATTCTTCTGTTAAGCGAGCAGCAACTATCTTTTTGGCAAATGAGTTCAGATTTATAATGAGAGAGACCAAAGAAGTTCTTATGCATTATAGGGTGGACGCTGGTCATCCTACCATAGAGGCTATCCAATTTAATCAAGACGACATAATGCGTTTAAAATCTCTAGATCATGTTGCTTATAATGAAAACCTTAGAAAAAAGGTTCCTACCGATGTTCTAGTTGATAGAATCTCTGAATTGAATGATGATTTTGCTATTCAAAATAATGGGTTATGTTTTTCTCTTGAAAAAAGGCTCATGATCTTCTGCTAAAAGAATACTTACAATGATGAATTGGTTGTGCAATACAAGGGGCCAAAGGAGGAACCCATACCTCCCGAGCTTGATCTTGGGGACTTTTGTCCTATTAAATTTAGCCCTTTTGATTACTTTTGCTTGCCACAAAGAAAACTTTCTGCTGAACGTAGGGAATATCAGATGATTTTTCGCAATTTACCCTATCATTGTGGCAATACCTAGATATATCCTTGTATCATGCCTAGCTAGGGGCGTTAAACGATAGCGCTTGTTGGGAGGCAACCCAATTTTATTTTCTTTACTTTTACTTCTGTTTAGTAATTAATAATGCATATAGCTTCTGTTTAGATGTGGTTTTATGTTTTAATTAGTGTTTGTACTAAGTAGAACCTTTGGGAAGACTTGGGTGAAGTCTTTGCGATCATGCTGTAAAAAACAGAAACTTTTGCGCTCACAAGATTAGTTGCCATGTTTTACTTGAGAGTGCTTTTAGGTTGATTCTTTTTGCAGATGATTAATAGAGAAATTCCACATGTCCACCATTGTATTTCAGAATTTTTATAGTTACACAAGTATTTGAAAGTTACAGATTGCTACAGACTGTTCTGTTTTTGACAGATTCTGTTTTTCGTGTGTTGTTTGCTTATTTTGACGAATCTATGGCTAGTATCAGGGTGTATGAACCATAGGGAAGTTGGAATACAGTAGGTTTAACACCAATATAAATAAAGAATGAGTTCAATACAGTAGCTTAAAGTGGTGGTTTGTTTTCATATACTAACAGAGCTCACAAGATTTTCTGTTAAGTTTTGTGTTGTGAAGGTTTCAAGTTTTTGGGTAAGGATTTGAGGGACTATGGAACAAAGAGTGGCAAGAGCCTAAGATTGGGGATGCCCAAGGCAACCCAAGGTAAAACTCAAGGACAACCAAAAGCCTAAGCTTGGGGATGCCCCGGGAAGGCATCCCCTCTTTCGTCTTCGTCTATCGGTAACTTTACTTGAGACTATATTTTTATTCACCACATGGTATGTGTTTTGCTTGGAGCGTCTGGTATGATTCGAATCTTTGATTTTTAGTTTACCACAATCATCCTTGTTGTACACACCTTTTGAGAGAGACACACATGAATCGTAATTTATTAGAATACTCTATGTGCTTCACTTATATCTTTTGAGCTAGATAGTTTTGCTCTAGTGCTTCACTTATATCTTTTTAGAGCACGACGGTGGTTTTATTTTATAGAAATTATTGATCTCTAATGCTTCACTTATATTATTTTAAGATTCCTTTAGAACAGCATGGTAATTTGCTTTGGTTATAAAATTAGTCCTAATATGATAGGCATCCAAGATGGGTATAATAAAAACTTTCATATAAAGTGCACTGAATACTATGAGAAGTTTGATACTTGATGATTGTTTTGAGATATGAGGATGGTGATATTAGAGTCATGCTCGTGGAGTAATTGTGAATTGGAGAAATACTTGTGATAAAGTTTGTGATTCCCGTAGCATGCACGTATGGTGAACCGTTATGTGATGAAGTTGGAGCAATATTTATTTATTGATTGTCTTCCTTTGTGTGGAGGTCGGGATCGCGCGATGGTCAACTCCTACCAACCCTTACCCTAGGAGCATGCGTTTAGTGCTTTGTTTTGATAACTTGTAGATTTTTGCAAAAAGTATATGAGTTCTTTATGAGTAATGTTGATTCCATGGATTATACGCACTCTCACCCTTCCACCATTGCTAGCCTCTCTTGTACCGCACAACTTTCGCCGGTACCATACACCCACCATATACCTTCCTCAAAACAGCCACCATACCTACCTATTATGGCATTTCCATAGCCATTCCGAGATATATTGCCATGCAACTTTCCACCATTCCTTTCATTATGACACTCTTCATCATTGTCATATTGCCATGCATGATCATGTAGTTGACAGTGTATTTGTGGCAAGTCCACCATGCATAATTTTTCATACATGTCACTCTTGATTCATTGCACATCCCGGTACACCACCGGAGGCATTCACATAGACTCATATTTTGTTCTAGCTTCAAGTTGTAATCTTTGAGTTGTAAGTAAATAAAAGTGTGATGATCTTCCTTATTAGAGCATCGTCCCAGTGAGGAAAGGATGATGGGGACTATGATTCCCCCACAAGTCGGGATGAGACTCCGGACAAAAGAAAGAGAAAAAGAAAGAGTAAAAGGAAAAAAAGAGGCCATAAAAAAGGCCCAAAATAATAAAAAAAAATGAGAGAAAAAGAGAGAAGGGGCAATGCTACTATCCTTTTTCCACACTTGTGCTTCAACATAGCACCATGATCTTCATGATAGAGAGTCTCTTGTTTTGTCACTTTCATATACTAGTGGGAATTTTCATTATAGAACTTGGCTTGTATAGTCAAATGATGGGCTTCCTCAAAATAACCTAGGTCTTCATGAGCTAGCAAGTTGGATGCACACCCACTTAGTTTCTTTAGTTGAGCTTTCATACACTTATAGCTCTAGTGCATCTGTTGCATGGCAATCCCTACTCACTCACATTGATATCTATTAATGGGTATCTCCATATATAGCCCATTGATACGCCTAGTTGATGTGAGACTATCTTCCTCCTTTTGTCTTCTCCACAACCACCACTCTATTCCACCTATAGTGCTATATCCATTGCGTGAAAGTTGAAAAAATTAAAGTATGAAACAATTGATTGGCTGAAACCGGGGTTGTGCATGATTTAAACATTTTGTGTGATGAAGATAGAGCATAGCAAGACTATATGATTTTGTACGGATATCTATCTTTGGCCATGTTATTTTGAGAAGACATAATTGCTTTGTTAGTATGCTTGAAGTATTATTATTCTTATGTCAATATTGAACTTTTGTCTTGAATCTTTCGGATCTGAACATTCATGCCAAAAAAAAGGTAATTACATTGAGAATTATGTTGGGTAGCATTCCACATCAAAAGTTCTGTTTTTATCATTTACCTACTCGAGGACGAGCAGTAATTAAGCTTGGGGATGCTTCATACGTCTCCAACGTATCTATAATTTTTTATAGTTCCACGCTATTATATTATCTGTTTTGGATGTTTATAATGGGATTTATTATGCACTTTTATATTATTTTTGGGACTAACCTACTAACCCAAGGCCCAGTGCAAATTGTTGTTTTTGCCTATTTCAGTGTTTCGCAGAAAAGGTATATCAAACGGAGTCCAAACGGAATGAAACCTTCACGACGATCATTTTTGGAACAAACACAGCCCAGAAGAATTGGAGTACACCCCAGGGAAGCCACGAGGCAGGAGGGCGCGCCCAGGGAATTAGGCGCGCGCCCCACCCTCGTGGGCCCCTCGTAGCTCCACCGACAAACTTCTTCAACCTATATATACTCATATACCCTGAAAACATCCGAGAGCACCACGAAACCCTATTTCCACCACCGCAACCTTTTGTACCCATGAGATCCCATCTTGGGGCCTTTTCCGGAGCTCCATTGGAGGGGGAATCGATCATGGAGGGCTTCTACATCAACACCATAGCCTCTCTGGTGAGTTGTGAGTAGTTTACCACATACCTTTGGGTCCATAGTTATTAGCTAGATGGATTCTTCTCTCTCTTTCGATCTCAATACAAAGTTCTCCTCAATCTTCTTGGAGATCTATTCGATGTAATACTTTTTGCGGTGCATTTGTCGAGATTCGATGAATTATGGGTTTATGATCAAGATTATCTATGACCAATATTTGGTTCTTCTCTGAATTCTTATATGCATGATTAAAATATCTTGCAAGTCTCTTCTAATTATCAGTTTAGTTTGGCCTACTAGATTGATCGTTCTTGCAATGGGAGAAGTGCTTAGCTTTGGGTTCAATCTTGCGGTGTCCTTTCCCAGTGATAGTAGGGGCAGCAAGGCGCGTATTGTATTGTTGCCATCGAGGATAAAAAGATGGGGTTTATATAATATTGCATGAGTTTATCCCTCTACATCATGTCATATTGCTTAAGGCGTTACTCTGTTCTTATAAAAACTTAATACTCTAGATGCATGTTGGATAGAGGTTGATGTGTGGTGTAATAGTAGTGCATGCAGAATCGTTTCAGTCTACTTGTCACGGACGTGATGCCTATATACATGATCATGCCTACATATTCTCATAACTATGCGTTCTTCTATCAATTGCTCGATAGTAATTTGTTCACCCATCGTAGAATTTGCTATCTTGAGAGAAGCCACTAGTGAAACCTATGGCCCCCGGGTCTATCTCCCATCATATTAATCTTCAGTCAACTAGCTATCTTTTATTTTGCAATCTTTACTTTTCAATCTTTACAAAAAAATACCAAAAATATTTATCTTATTATCTCTATGAGATCTCACTTTTGCAAGTGGCCGTGAAGGGATTGACCACCTCTTTATCCCATTCGTTGCAAGGTTCCTATTTGTTTGTGCAGGTGTAAGAGATTTGAGCGTAGTCTCCTACTGGATTGATACCTTGGTTCTAAAAAACTGAGGGAAATACTCATGCTACTTTGCTGCATCACCCTTTCCTCTTCAAGGGAAAACCAACGCATGCTCAAGAGGTAGCAGTATTGTACCAAGCTTTACCATCACCCTTTAATGAGAACGGGAATAATATGAGAATATTGTAGTAACGAGTTTTCTTATCATGAGTAAAAAAAGTAATGGCTATGTCATTCAACTTAGTGAGATGTGCCACAACAGTTTCAGTTTCATAACCATGGAAAGGTTCAGAATCAACGACAGTGATTTACTCTGGGTCGACAGAGAATTCATAATCCTTGTCATCAATAAATATAAGTGAGGTAGCAAACTTAGGATCACATTTCATTCTAGCATTCAGAGACTTCTCTTTATATTTGCATAATAATTTGTCTAGATCATGTCTATCCTTACAAGCAATAATATATCTAGTTGTCTCCTCATTCATAACATAGCCTTCGGGTACCTTAGGTAAGTCATATCTAGCAAGGCTAGTTCTAGTAGGTGTTTCAAAATTTTCAGTTTCTAGCTCATCATCAGATTCAACAACATCATGTTATCTTACTAGAGTATTTTGTTCATCAAGAAATTCACCAAGTGGCACATCATCATCATGCAAGGTACTAGCATCATCATAAGTATCATTCATATCAGAGGTAGCAGCATCAATAACTTGCGATATATCAGGATTAATAGCATGTGATGGTGTTGCATGTTTACTTATAACAGAAGGTGAATCTAAAGCGGAATCGTATGGCAGTTCCTTACCTCCCCTCTTCTTAGAGGGAAAAATATTAGTCTTAGCATCCTTCAGATTCTTCATAGTGATAAATTGATAATAATTCCAAGTGACTCAACAAATATAGCTATGCTCCCCGGCAACGGCGCCAGAAAAAGATCTTGATAACCCACAAGTATCCGGGATCGCAATAGTTTTTGAGGGTAGAGTATTCAACCCAAATTTATAGATTCGACACAAGGGAAGCCAAAGAATATTTGGAAGTATTAGTAGTTGAGTTGTCAATTCAACCACATCTGGAGATTAATTATCTACAGCAAAGTGATTAGCAGCACAATAATATGAAAGTTTAATAGTAGTGGCTACAACAATAGTGAGGGTAACAGTGATAGGAGTAATTTTGTAGCAAGTGTAACAGTAATGATAGCTGTAGTAACTTGACAAGATCAATATGTAGGAAGTCGTAGGCATTGGATCGATAAATTTTTGGATGATATTCATCATGTGACATTCATAACCTAGGGCAATATGAAACTAGCTCTAGATCATAAATATAATGTAGGCATGTATTCCGTACTTAGTCATACATGCTTATGGAAAGAACTTGCATGACATCTTTTGTCCTACCCTCCCGTGGCAGCGGGGTCCATATTGGAAACTAAGGGATATTAAGGCCTCCTTTTAATAAAGATTTGGAACAAAACATTAACAAACAGTGAATACATGAACTCCTCAAACTACGGTCATCACCGGGAGTGTTCCCGGCTACTGTCACTCCGGGGTTGCCGGATCATAACCCGTTGTAGGTGATTTTAACTTGCAAGATTGGATATAGAACATGAATTTAATGGTGATAACATAAACGGTTTAGATCTAAAATCATGGCACCCAGGCCCAAAGTGACAAGCATTAAGCATGGCAAAGTCATATCTACATCAATCTCAGAACATAGTGGATACTAGGGATCGACCCTAACAAAACTAACTAGATTACATGATGAATATCATCCAACTCCTCACCGACCAGAGAGCCTGCGAAGGAATTACTCACTCCATGTGGGGAGCAGTGGAATTGGTGATGGAGAAGGGTTGGTGATGACGAAGAACGCAGATCCCCCTCTCTGGAGCCCCAAACGGACTCCCGATATGTCTTCCCGGTGAAGAACAGGAGGTGATGGCGGCTCCGTCTCGTGGATCGTGATAATTCTTTCTCCCTAATTTCCGTAAATGTGAATATATAGTATCTGGGTTGAAGTCTGTGGGGCCACTAGGTGGGGCCAACTCACCTAGGCACGCCCTGGTGGGTTGTGCCCACCCAGGTGCCCCCTCCGGTGGTTCTTGGCTCCAGTATTTTTTCTTTTATTGTATAAAAATTCCTCGCAGAGTTTCGTTCCACTCCAAGAACTTTTGTTTCTGCACAAAAATAACACTATGGTAGTTCTGCTGAAAATAGCGTCAGTCTGGGGTTAGTTTCATTGAAATCATGCAAATTAGAGTCCAAAACAAGAGGAAAAGCGTTAGGAAAAGTAGATACGTTGGAGACGTATCACTGATCTGGTCAGGATAGGAATATGTATTTTAACTTGTGGTGGGGCAAATGTTAGGGGCTGCAGCAAATAGAACACACTGCGGGTCTTTTAGCCAAGTTTAGAGGCAAGCATGTGGGGCCGGTGTTAGGGGCAGTGCTACCTCCAAACACTAGAGGTGCCCTCCACTATGACCTGTTTATCATCATATGTTCATACTTCACGGTGCATTAAATCAAAATATGTTAGGATCAACATGAAACTCACGACATGCATATCAATGCATGCATTGTAGTTAATGCATAGGTGAACCCTACTTTCTGAGGAAACCGAGTGTACTGCTATGATGTGTCGCGTCAAGTCATACAAGAAGGAGAAGATTGACTACTGCACCCTCTTCGTCGCCCATGCGTGCGATGGCTCACGGGACGAGGAGAAGCTTTTGCTTACAACAAGCACTCCCTCCTCCGCGAGGTGGACATGCAAAATTTGATTTGGTATTGTAGAAGTAGTAACATCGTTGTTCGACTTCTCAAGGAGCCAAGTGCAACCCACAAGTGGTAGTTGCAAACGCTCACTTGGCAGACTTATGTGTAGGGGAGGGGCGTGGTGTGGCAGTTTTATGGCATTTCTTTTCAATTGTTGTATGCGTCCAATAGGTGCCAGTGCCAGATGGAGATCTTATAGTTATTGTGGCGATAAATAGTTATAGTCATCTTACGAAAACCAAATAATCCAAAAACGTTTAGGCATGGTGGATTAACTCGACCTCGTTCCATCTTTCTTGATATGAATAAAGGAATCAACCAATAAGAGACGTGGCCAGATGGGCCATGTATGTTTTTAATGCCTTCAAACTACCTAGCACGGCATGCAGCGGTCAGTTTGTTGCATGCAATGGTATTCATTAGCAAATAAATAAGTTCTCTCATTTTCCCATCTGCCATGCTCACGGTGCACAATGTAGTACATTGATACAGCTTGAATGCGAACGAGGGAGAGGGTAGCGGTTCACAAAACGTTGAACGGTCAATGATGCATCCACATTCAATTAGTAGCATACATAGGGAGTTAATTGGAGAAGCATAATGGAGACAGCACGATGTGAATGCAACACAGTTTGCACTCTCATATGAAGGCGCCTCACAACTCCAATCCATCCACCAAATCACATGCACCACAGCTCACTCCAATCCAAGACCAAGACCAAGTGACCAGAAGCCACAAGCACCCATGGAGGCGATGGACGCGAGTAGGAGTCGGCTGTGCCAGATAATCCAAGATGTTGGCTTGCGGCCCTGCACCACGCAGGATTTTGAGGCGGTGTTGTTGACCGCCGGCGTTATAGCCCCATAGACACCCGCTTTGCCTCTCACATTGACGAGATTAAAGTCTGCTTCATCCGCAAGTTCACCACCGTCAAGAAGCGCGCGGACGATCTTGCCTCACTCCTCTAGCACGTGCGCCTAGGCTCCTCGTTTCCTGCCACCCTCGTTGTCGGAGATATTGACCACGGGTATCTTCATCAACACCCTATAATTCTTCAAAACATCGGGGCTAGCTACGCCCCTCAAGCTATCCGGCCGCAAGGCTGGCCCCTTGGTCCGCCTGGTCCAACGGTCCACCTGCCAGGAGATGGCGCAGGCCCAACATGCGGCTCCAGGGATCCGACACCTAGCAGGCAGCCCCGAGCAACCTCAAAGTCTGCACCCATTCAACCACGACGAGACGGGGTGTGGCTACAGTGTGGCCTACCCCCCGAATCTTGGGAGAGTGTGGCCACAGTGCGGGTGTACCATACGGACACCCCTCGCCCGGCACAACACTGTAGCCACGCAGCCCATGATGTTGCCTACGTCAGAGAAGACCACACTCCCATGATGGCTGGTTGTTACAGCCCGCAGGCGGTGGTCCCTACTTGCCCGCTAGACACTAGAATACGGTGAGCCCCCCACAGGCGGCATCAAGGGAGGGCCAGCTCCCAGCAGGCGGTGTTCCCCTTCCTTGGGGCTCGTGACCCATTAAGTTGATAAGACATGGTATGGCTATAGTGAGCGCCCACCAGGCGGCGGGAATGTAGCCACGCGCCCCCCGACAAAGCCTCCGTCATCAGAGGTGAGGCTACAGTATAAAGCGGCCAACCTGGCCCACGGATGGCGGGCCCTACCTGTCAGCCCAGTCTCCCGCAGTCGGCGGGACCCACCAAATGGCGGGCCCTAGCAGCCAACGGAGAAGCCTGCACCCAGAGTCACTAACGGCCGGGTCCTACACTCGGCCGGATTACCATTGTACCCCTGGGGGAAGGTCTATATAAACCCCCCAGGCTTCCCCTTGCAAGGGGTTCAGGACCTTAACCACCATACATTCATCCATAGCAGGAGATGCTAGAGCTAGCCTTGCTCTTCTTCCTACTCCAGCTAAAGAGCTCAAGGAGCACTCTTGTAGCTACCTTATTGACGATAGTCATGATGCAGAGCCCCCGCAGAGCAGGACTAGGGGTGTTATATCCACGGAGAGCCCCGAACCTTGGTAAACCTCGTAGGCGTTCAAGATATCGCCTCATCCCGTCTCCAGGACCCAGCGACGTACTATTGACCCCCTCCATGATAAGCAATCCTTTGGCATATGTCGCATGAAACCCCCAACATTTGGCGCCCACCATGGGGCTAGGTGCACCGTCGTCCGGAAACACGTTTTGGACGAGAACTCTTTTCCTTCCTGGCGAGCGCAGCCAGCCGGCCACATCCGACGACGTCAGCGCCGACGCACTTCGCAGTGTGGAAGCTGCTTGCGCAACAAGCGACCTTGCCGATCTCCTTGGTGGGATTGACCTCCCTAATGAGACCGCGCTCGATGTGGGAGCAGCTGGCTACGAGAGCCGCTTCGTCGACATCCTTGGCAAGCTCCACATTACCGACGAGCCCGCGCCCGATGCGGGAGCAGCCAAGAGTGAGAGCTACCTCGTTGATTTCCTCGGCAAGCTCCACATCATAAACGTGTCCGCCTCCGACCTGGAGTCTGTTAGCTCCACTGACCTACCAGTCAACATTCTCATCGACTTCGACGCGGTGTCTAGTGATGCATTCCCCAAGCACGTGGTGGTCATCAATGACCCGCTCCCTGCTGCAGCCAGTAGTGCTAGCACCAACACCATCACAGAAGTAATGGTTGCCAGCCATGGCAGAACTTCTAATGCGGCCGGTCAGGACCAGCTGCAGGCGGTAGTGTGGGATCTATCCGCCCCTATAGCTGCAGGTGCTGGCGGTGCGACGCTGGAAACGCTTCGCGTCTCGCTCCTCGACAGCGCCAACAAGTTGGCAACCATGAGGTGCCTCACTGAAGCCTACCAGCGGGAGATCAACCGCGCTGTGGGTGCCATGCCGGCTCTGAGCAAGCCAAGTCGGGCTGGCGCGGTCCGGCATCGGGGTGCTGCTATCGCCACCATGCTAGGGGTCGAATACCCAGTCTACGCCACCCCGATGGATAACTTATGTGCAGTCCAGGCGGCAGCAGACGAGCTAGACCACCTGGAG
This sequence comes from Secale cereale, assembly GCA_902687465.1. Taxonomy (NCBI): domain Eukaryota; kingdom Viridiplantae; phylum Streptophyta; class Magnoliopsida; order Poales; family Poaceae; genus Secale; species Secale cereale. The sequence goes on from LR738709.1 coordinate 295,213,459, forward strand.
GGCGACGAGCACCGCTACATGATGGCACGGATCCAGCAGCTCCTCGACGTGGCCGCCGAGCAGCAAGAGGCTCTCCGCCGCATGCTGGATCCCGACGCACATGCCGAAAATCACCCCCCCCCCGCCGTGAACAAGGGGCTACCTCCCGGACTCCAACAGGCGGCACCCCCGGTCGGTAGGAACAAGAGCCGACTGCCAGCCGCAGTCGGGGCACTCACATCATGATCGAACGCGACCAAGACTGCCGTCCACGAGCAGTGGAATGGTGGAACGATCGCCCGCCTCCTCCTCCTAGAAGGGAGAGGCGCGCTTCCCCGCCGTCTATTAACAATCGGACTCTCAAAGGCCGGCTGGGCCATCGCGAAGGAGTCGAGGAGAACGACGTCCGTCACCGGATCGACCGGCTCGCTTGATCCTTTGTGCTGGAAGAAGAAGATGCCATCCTGCCGCCTTGTTTCGGCCCCCGCATTCGTGACAAGCCCTTCCCCAAAGGGTTCTCGCTACCTCGAGACACCCCCAAGTGCAACGGGTCCGTGAAGCTGGAGGACTGGCTGGTCGACTACTCCACAACCGTCAACATAGCAAATGGCAACAAGCGAGTTCCGTGAAGTACGTTCCGCTCATGCTCCATGGCATGGCCCGGACGTGGCTGAACAACCTCAAGGTTTACAGCATCAACAACTAGCTAGACTTCACCGATGTCTTCACCTGCAACTTCACCAGCACCTGCAAGCAGCCGCCCAAGCCCCGCCAGCTCTCCCTATGCGTCCAGGGCCCGACTGAGTCCACTCGTGACTATCTGACACGATGGGCCGAGCTTGGTAACTCTTCTAAAGGGGCGCACGAGGTGCAAGCCATTGAGTACTTCACCGCCGGGTGCAGAGAAGGCACCCTGCTCAAGCACAATCTCCTCTGCGATGAGCCCACTACGCTAGATGAGATGCTGATCATAGTAGACAAGTATGCCATGGCCGACTCCTCCATGAAGGCAGAGCTGCAGGTGGACGCATTCGGGAAGATTATCCCTCCGGCTCCTCGGATGCCGGCTGGTGAATCCAGTCGGCGACCACAGCCCAATGACACCAAGCGCAAGACCCTGTAGCCGGCTTCTACCAGCCGGCAAGTGGCAACTATCGAAGACCAGCAGCTGGAAGAGCAAGCTGGCCCCAAGCGTCAAAAGGGCGGCAAGCCTGCATGGTTGCACGCCTTCTCTTTCAAGCAAACCCTTGATGCTCCCTTCAAGTTCCACAGCGGCGCGAAGCCATCTAACCACACCAATCGGAAGTGCCACTGGCTCACCAGAATCGCCAAGGGCGAGGGCCTGCCCCTGCCGCCTGCCAGCTCGCCTGCTCCGCCTCCTTGGCAGCCGGCGGCACGACCAGTCGGCACGGTCCAAGATGAGTTCCCCGAAGCACATGGAGCCTACGTCGTCTTCACCCGCATGGACGACGACAAGCATAGCCGGTGCCAGCAACACCGGGAGGTGAACGCTGTCGCCTCAGAAACCCCGGAGTTCGGCACTGGTCCGAAAGGCCAATCAGCTGGAGCCGTGCCTACCACCCATCCATGATGCCATCGCCGGGTGCTTAGGCCTTGGTTCTCGACTCAACCTTCGTGACCAAGAGGCGGGCCTTCCGCTTCTCCCGGATCCTGATAGACGACGGCAGCAGCATCAACATCCTCTACCGCGATACAATGGAGAAGATGTGCATCAAGGAGAAACAACTCCATCCTAGTCGGACTGTCTTCCATGGCATTGTACCTGGCCTTTCCTATTCTCCAATCGGCAAGATCAAGATAGATGCCCTGTTCGGCGACGAGAATCATTTCCGCCGTGAGCCGGTCTGGTTCGAGGTGGTTGATCTGGAAAGCCCCTACCATGCACTCCTGGGCCGACCGGCACTCGCCAAGTTAATGGAAGTAACCCACTACACCTACCTCAAGATGAAGATGCCCGGTCCCAAGAGCATCATCACGATTACCGGCGACTACCAGAAGTCAGTCGCGTGTGCCGCAGCTAGCAGTCGGCTGGCCGAGTCTCTTGTCATAGCCGAAGAGAAACATCTCCTTGACTAGGTGGTGGCAATGGCCAGCAAGCAGTCGGACTTAGCATACGACCCCAAGGACGTGGAACCTCAGGGCTCCTTCCAGCCCGCCAAAGAAACCAAGAAGATTGCCTTGGACCCGACGCACCTTGAGAGATTTGCTGCCATAGGGTCAAACCTTGATACCAAATAGGAAACTGAGCTCGTCAATTTCCTCCATGAGAGTAGGGACATCTTCGCGTGGTCCCCCAAGGACATGTCGGGTGTTCCGACAGATTTCGCCGAGCACAAGCTAAATGTAAGGCCAGAGGCGAAGCCGGTCAAGCAACCACTCCACCGCTTCACAGAAGAAAAAAGAAGAATTATTGGTGAAGAAATCGCCCAGATCATAGCAGTCGGCTTCATCATGGAAGTGTTCTATCCAGATTAGCTCGCCAATCCAGTCCTCTAGCTGAAGAAGAATAACAAATGGCGCATGTGCATTGACTACACCAGCCTCAACAAAGCCTGTCCAAAGGATGCATTTGCCTTGCCTCGGATAGATCAAGTGATCGCCTCCATAGCCGAATGCGAGCTGTTGTCTTTCCTTGATGCTTATTCCGGCTACCACCAGATCAAGATGGATCCGGCCGATCGGCTGAAGACTGCCTTCATCACACCATTCGGAGCCTTCTGCTACCTGACCATGACGTTCGGCTTGATAAATACCGGCACCACATTTCAGCGTTGCATGTAGAAGTGCCTTAATAAGTAAAGGTTTTCACTTCAGTGGCACGTACGCAATATAAATAGGTTCATATGGAGAGAAAAATAAACCGCTCCACTATATACATAGCCAGGACAAGCCTACACGATTGCTTGCTGGGGTTGCTCTCTTCACACTCTCTCGCACAAAATGACTATGGCCACATCTCTAACATCAGGGCGGGTCATGTCCGCCGGGGGAAGGGGTTGATGCTTTGTGTAGATGTGGTCGTCGTAGCCGACGGCGAAAACCCACTGTCCGCACGTCCCGATCATGGGTCCCGTCGTTCTCTCTAACAAAGTCGGTGTTGTTGCCTTTGTCCCTTGGTCACTGTCGTGTCGGATTCAGGGCTCCGCAGACCCTTGAGAGGTTCGAACTTTGAGGTGCGCACAAATGACACTCTCTCCCCAGCCTGACTACCCAACGATTCCATGGCCTAGCTCGACGAACCCGAAGAACACGAGACACAAGGATTTATACTGGTTCGGGCCACTGTGTGGTGTAATACCCTACTCTAGTGTGGTGGTGGATTGCCTCGTGGGCTAAGGATGAACTAGTACAATGGGTGAACAGTGTCAGATTCTTGGTTCCGGCTAACCTTAAGGTTCGAACTCTGGGGTGTGCACGAAGAACTCTCTCTCTCTCCCGCACATCAAGCTCAAGGCCTAGCTCGCCAAACCCAAGGAAATAGAGACATACGAGTTTATACTGGTTCGTGCCACCATTGTGGTGTAATACCCTACTCCAGTGTGGTGTGGTGGATTGCCTTATAGGATGAAGATGAACAAGTACATGGTATGAACAGCCTCCTGAGGACAGGTGTTCTTGAGCTCGGTGAGCTGGTGAGTGTGAGCATGGTCTGAATGATCCGTCCGAGTTGAGTCGGCTCCTATGGTGGTGGCTAGTCCTATTTATAGAGGCCCTGGTCCTCTTCCCAAATGTTGGTGGGAAGGGATCCCACAACGGCCAATTTTGAAGGGAGACAACTAATACGAGTTATCCTGACTAAAGGTGGCCTTCCCGTGCCAAAGACTCTGGTGGTGATGCTACCGTGGGCTCTGCGATGACCTCCGTCCTGCCGTCCTGCTGGTCTTGTTCTTGTTGCACCGATATGTAAACCTTTGCCTGATGCCTCGGGACTCCTCGCTTGAGCCTGCCTCCAAAGAGGAAACTGGTACTCTGCGCCCGCTGGCGCCCGCCTGGCTTTGGTCAACATGGCTCACGTCACGCGTACCTCACGAGGTGCCCCCCGCCTTGATGTCTCCGCTCCTCGCGAGCCAGCCTAGCGAGGCTGCCCCTAAGGAGGTCTTGTGTCATCCACCTCATGAGGCTTAGCCCCTCGCGAGGGTCTTGAGTGGTTGCTGATGAAGATGGGCCGTACCGGGCCGCTGGCAGAGCCACGCCGTGGGCCGCAAGCAGGCAAGTCTAGGGACCCCCGTTCCCAGAACGCCGACAGTAGCCCCCGGGCCCAAGGCGCGCTCGGACTTGGCTTCGAGGTGAAGCCAAAGGGCAAGTATGAAGCGCCGCGGGCCCGAACCACCTACGACCTTGATTGATGCATGGAAATTGACAGGACATGGGTGTCTTCGCTTCCCGACATAGCCTCGACAACTGCCGGACTTGACGAATCTCTGCTGCATGCGGAAAAACCATCATTTCCTACGATCGTGGAGGTCGACGGTTGGCCTCCTCCTAGCTATAAATGAGTAGAGGGACGGAGCCCCTGTTGCCCATCTCTTCCTCCTTTCCGTCTGCTTCTTCTTCTTCCTCCTTGCTTCACTGCCTTGCTGCATTACTCATGGTGCCGAAACGGAGATTCTCCGCCGCTGAGAAGGGAAAAATCCCTCGCTAAGAGGTAGGGCCTCTCCCACCGAAGGAGAGGTTGGCCCGCTCCCGAGGTGTTGTCGTGGGGCGAGAGGTGAGCAGGCCTTCGTACGAGCAGCCTCCCCCCGACTACATACTGCCCTTGTATGCCCAGGCGCAAGGCCTCGGAGTGGGAGGCAGTGGCTCGTGCCGCTCGCGCCATGGCCGTGGTAGCCATGCAGTGATGGTGTGCGCCGCCACCCCATGAACTCACACTGTGGGCTCCTCGTAGGAACTCGTGGTGTGGGCGACAACGCCACCATGCTCGTGGATCCGATTCCCGCAGTTCTTCACTGCAGAGATGCCTCCGAGGGGGCCGCTCGAGCTATGGCTGCAGCACGCTGAGTGCGACACCCCGGCGACGGGGGCAGAGGTCGAGGTCGTCTCCCCCCAAGATCTTCATGACCCAAGGATGGGGTGAGGTCGCCCGCGTCTGCCGCGCGGAGGGGGTGTGGCGACCCCGACTCCAGAGTCGAGATCACTGAATGCACGTGTACAGTGATCCAAGATATCAATGCTCACTGAACACACAGAAGCTGAATAACAAGAGTCTTACATCCATACATACCGTCTTACACAAATTATGACCATTATGGCCAAGTCTTACATAGACAAAGCCTCAAGGGCTGAATAGCAAATAAACTCGAATAGCGGAAGTCTTCGTAGGTAAGTAGAACCCATGCCATCTGCCTTAACCCTATAGGCATTCTGACTGGAAAAGCGTCCTAGTTCGCATGATCGTCTCCATAGAATTCTTCTTCATATTCCTGCTCTTCCATGCCTGGCCAATTAAATAACATGTGGCAAGCCAATGAGTACTTTGAGTGTACTCGCAAGCAACCCATGTTTTTGGAACAAGTATGACAAGATATGAAATAGCACTAGATAGGATATGTTTGCAGAAAGCAGAAATTTGAGAGTGCAATGACATGAGCTATCTGAGGCATGCATCATAAAAATTATAGGTTACACATATCAACATAGCCAAGCTATGACCTCTTCATCTTGTCAAGTCCTTTTGACTTAAACCAAACGGAGCTTCCACACACACACAGGGTTTCGCAAACATTGGACGTAGCCCAAGAGCGGTTACCCAACTGTCCTTGATCGTGGACACGGCTATTCGAATAGTTTTACACTCTGCAGAGGTTGCACACTTTACCCACTAGATCCGGGGAACTTTCCGTGTCATCCACGACCCACGGTACCTCAAGTACCCGTGGTAAGCACCCGATCACTATCTTTCCCTAGGAGACACTAATATGGAGTCCACTCGATTGGTAGTAACCCTCGTGCCCCACATTCACATCTTAAGATTTTTGGAGCCTTGCTCCCATTTCACACACCACGGGCACGGGGTACCAACGGTGTGTTCGGCGCCCTGTGAAAACAGTCATGGACGCCTATCCAAGCACGACCCCGTCCCGAGAGTGACCTCATGTCACCCCCGTCACTAGCAATGCAGGCACCATGCTAGTATCGACCTAAGTAATCAATAATGCCCTTTCCCATATAAGGGTAGAGTGGTTGCGCATGTAAAGTTGGAATAACGATAGCAACTTAAACCAATCCATTTGAAAAACATCACACACACTTGTCTTGGTACACCACTTCGTCATCAAGTGGTTACCCATCTCATCATCTCCCTCAGGCATAAGTGACACCCGATGGGGTCTTTTGAAAGAGTTCCTTAAATGAACTATGCTTTCATTATCATGCATATCCCGTTCTACTACCATAGCCACTACTATAGCAACCTATCTACTCCCACCGCCATAACCCTCATAAGAAGGTAGGGTCATGCACAAATGCAAGTATCAACGAGGAAGTGTAGTGGCAACCAACAAGAGGTTTCCACCTCTTCATGATTCCGATGCAACAACAATATGGTGCTATATGACATGCATAAAAAGGGGTTCCATAGTCATGGTAAAAAGGGCTGCTTGCCTGGATTGGCTTGGTCTTCAAGGTCTTCAAATCCTTCCCCTCCTTCTTCATCAGCAACCTCGTCAAATACGGTATCTAATCATCGCAATAAACAACGGGAAAATAAGACCATAATAAAAACAGAAAAACCAAAGTGCTCAGAAAAATGTCAACTTATTTTTATCAAATACTAGAGGGAAAACAAAGATGGCAAAATTCTTAGTTCGAGATTTGGAGTGACAGAATGGAGTACATGAATTTTTGAACAGAGGTTTATTGTTCAAATATAGATTTAAATTTGAACAAAACAGAAAAGGTCCATGGATATGGGTGAAAGTGACATCATTAAATAGGTTGGATTTTTATAAGTTTTTAGGAACTGGAATTAATTCATTTGAATAAATATTTAATCACGTGGAATTATTTGAAATCTTAACAGAAAAGAAAAAGAAAAAAGGTTGCTGTGCAACTGGGCCAGAACGGCCACAGTGCACAGGCCCAAAGGGGGAACTAGCCTAGCACACGGGCGCCTGCGCTCGCGCCAGGTTTCAAACCTGACGGGCGGGGCCCGGCGTCAGTGAGAGGAGAGAGAGGCGAGGGCGAGGGGACGCTGACAGGCGGGGCCCGCCTGTCATCCCTAACCCTCCGACAGAGGGCCGGCGAGCTCACCGGCGATGATTCAGGGCACGGTAGGGCGAGCTAAGGGCAGGGACGGAGTCAGCGTGGTGTCGCCGATCTGGAGGAGGTGGAGTTGGTCGCCGGAGTGGCCTGGTTCTCCTGCGGTGAGGTCACGCGGTGGAGGAGCTTCGGGTGGTGGTGGTTCCGGCCGTTTCCGGCAGCTGCAGAGAGGGAAAAGAGGGGGAAAAGGATCAGTGGAGGCTTGCGGTGCTAGATCCGGCGAGAGGAGGTGCAGGGAGGGCCTCTACCTCCGGATCGACGGCGACCCGCGGCGGCGGAGCTCGAGCTTGATCGCGAGCTCGGGCCCATCTGGAGAGGAGCGGGTGGTGCTGGCGTGTTCTAGGGGGTGCGGAGAGGAGATGGATGCCCCTGGAGAGGCCCGGGGCATGCTTATATAGCCGGACTCCGGTCCACCATGGACTCTTGCACCGATAAGGTCATGGGCGAGGCCAGAGGCCGTGCAGGCTCACGCGAGCGAGTCGGGGTTGATCGTGGACGAGTTCTACGCCTACTGGAGGAAAGAGGAGGAGCAGGGAAGCTTCCAGAGTGCCTGCGCGTGTGAAGCCAAAGATTGGGGCTTGCGGGCGGCCGGCCCACGTGCGAGGGCAGCCACAGGAGGGAGAAGGAGGAGGGGGACAGTGCCGGGGCGCGTTGCGGACGTCGAGGCGCATCGACTGGCGCGAGGGGGAGACTCGAGGTGGTCGGGGGCTGCTGATTGGAGGAGGCTACAGTGTGGGTGTGCACTGTAGCGTGCTCTGGAGCACGCCTATTGCATGCCAGGGCATGCCTTTGGTTTGCTGGATGCGGCCACCTTGTCTGGCGGGTCAGGTGAGGAGTAAACAAGTGTGATGTGGCCTTGGATGCCCTGGTTACCCAATGGAAGAGGAGGGAGGTTGAGGGAGAGTGAAAGTTGGGCTGTCCAGCAGAGTAAAATGGGGTTTTCACTCCTCAATTATTGAGGTCTGGCCATGGGGAAGTTACTGGAGGCGCAAGGGATCCTGGGGAAGCTGGGTAAAAAGTTGGGCTTAAGGAGAACAAGGGACGAGGTGAAAATGGTAACTTTGGAAAATCACCAGAAGGTGTTTGATGTGGTTCTGAGCAATCAAATGATCTCCACTAGCCATTACACTTAGCAGGATTAAATGGCATATGGAAATAGGGTGTTTCACAGGGTTTGGGCTTATTTGAAGAAACTTGCCAATGTAACTTTGGTGAACCCTAGAAATCAATAGAAATGGTTTCACCATGTTTGAGTCAAGCTAATCATCACTCCTTGATGCACCACTTGGTGTAGTGTCATCATTTGGGGTTGTGATCATGCCCACAAAGTTTTAAGCCCCAAGTAAAGAGTTGGTAATGTAAAGTTGTTCAAATTTGAATTTGAACAGAAATGGTTTTGGGGTACTCTGATCAAGTTACCCTTCTCCAAAGCTTGTGCCATTTGGTCTATTTGCCTTATTAGACCATTCTAGCATGTGTACCAAGTTTGAGAGCATTTGGACGAGTTTGGCAATGTAAAGTTGCTCAAACTTCAAATATGGACAGAATGGTTTTGAGGGGTTTTGATGATGTTTTCTTGCTCCCCAAGGCAAGGGGCTTGGCAAGATCATCAAATATGTCATATATGACATGATAGAATTTCCCTGGAGTTTTTAGAGAATATTTCTTTTGTAAATATTTCAAAAGCTTGAAATATCCAGAAAGGGTTTCTGAGGGATTTGTCCAATATTTTGAACATGACCAAGTGTTGAAACTCTTATATATGGACAATATATGTCCTATGAGTCTCCCTGAATTTTGACAAATATTTTTGAAATAGTTAAATAATTTTTCCCTATTAAAGACTATTTCTGGCCTTAAGAAAAAGCCTTTAAATAAAATAGGAAAATAACTTTTAAAATTATACTTTTGTGGTTTATGGGAGTCCTATATCTACTAGGTTTCAAATACACTCTTTGAAATATTTTTCTCATCCTAAATCAAGCACTTGCAGTGCAAACCTCAATTCAGGGGGTTTTTGGAAAACTAATTTTTGAAAATACTTTTTGGCCAAATTAATTTTATAAGAAAATACTATACTGCTATAAACACTTGGTATGATCATTGGGCAGAATTTTTGGGTAAGGAGATGAAATCTACAAGAGGGAGTAGTTGACTTTAAAGAGCACTTGAAAAACACAGAGAGAAAAACTTAATTCCAAATAAAAGCCAAATGATGCCAAAAAAATTTGCTGGTCCAAATTTTTATGCTTTACTGATGCAATTGACATGTTACAAAATGCAGGGTGTGAAAGACCTACCCCCCTTACAAGAATCTCGTCCCCAAGATTCCTAAACTAGGTCTTAAAAGAGATCAGGATACTCAGATCTAAGATAGTCTTCACGATCCCAGGTTGCTTCTGCTTTCGTGTGGTTGCTCCACTGGACCTTGAAGTACTTGATGGTGTGGCTTCGCGTCCGTCGTTCTGCTTCATCCAGAATGCGAATGGGCTTCTCGCGGTAGGTCAAATAAGGCTGAAGATCAATGGCTTGGTGATCAACATCCTTGTAGAGATCAGGCTTGTTCGGAACTTGGAGACACTTCCAGATTTGTGACACGTGGAATACGTTGTGCACACCGGACAGCTCAGGTGGTAGTTCCAACTGGTAAGCCACTTCTCCTCGTCGGTCGGTGATCTTGAAGGGGACAATAAATCTTGGTGCAAGTTTCCCCTTAACGTGGAAACGCTTGGTTCCCTTCAAAGGAGTTACTCGCAGGTACACATGGTCTCCAACACGGAAACTCATGTCTCGGCGACGAGTGTCAGCATAGCTCTTCTGGCTTGATTTGGCGGCCTTCAAACGTTCTCTGACTAGTTGGACTTGCTCTTCTGCTTTGCGGAGTATATCTGGTCCAAAGACTAGCCCATCTCCAGTCCCTGACCAGTTGAGGGGTGTGCGACACTTGTGTCCGTACAAAACCTCAAATGGTGCCATCTGAAGGCTCGACTGATAACTGTTGTTATAGGAGAACTCGGCAAAAGGGAGGCAATCTTTCCACTTGGCTCCATATGCCAAGACACAGGCTCGGAGCATGTCTTCGAGAATTTGATTTACTCGCTCTATCTGACCTCCGGTCTGCGGGTGAAAAGCCGTGCTGAAAGACAACTTGGTTCCCAAGGCTTCTTGGAATCTTTTCCAGAACCTTGAAGTAAACTGGGTGCCTCGATCTGACACAATTTCTTTTGGAACACCATGGAGGCTCACGATTCGGTCGATATAGAGAGTTGCCAACTGGTTGACAGGAATGAAATGGGCTACCTTGGTCAAATGGTCGACTATGACCCAGATGGAGTCATGTCCTTTATTCGACCTTGGTAATCCAGTGATGAAATCCATTCCGACTTTATCCCACTTCCACTCAAGAACCTTGATTGGTTGGAGCAATCCAGCGAGTCGCTGATATTCAGCCTTGACCCTTTGGCACACATCACACTTTGCAACATAGGTTGCAATCTCTCTTTTCATCCCGTGCCACCAGAATCTTTTCTTCAAGTCCTGATACATCATGGTTCCTCTGGGGTGGATGGAATATGGAGTGTCGTGGGCTTCTTGCAGGATTAGGTTCTTCAGTTCCATCTTGTTTGGTACGCAAATGCAGCATTTGTACCAAACAATCCCGTGCTCGTCCTCGGAGAATCATGGGGCCTTGCCTAGCTTCATCTTCTTCTTGATGCCTTCAATGCTTGCGTGCCCACCTTGTGCCTTCTTGACTTCGTCCATCAGGATTGGTTTGACTTCCAGATGGTCTAGAAATCCAGGGGTGACCAATTCCAAACTGAATTGTTCCAGCTCTTCAAACAGGGCTGGCTGCCTTTTTTGAATCATGGCATTCAGGGAGCAAGCCTTTCTGCTTAAGGCATCGGCTACCACGTTATCCTTCCCGGGGTGATATTGAACGCTAAGGTCATAATCTTTGATTAGTTCCAACCATCTTCGTTGCCCCATGTTCAATTCCTTTTGGGTGAAAATGTACTTCAGACTTTTGTGGTCTGTGTATATCTCACACCGTTTCCCTAGGAGGTAATGTCGCCATGTCTTCAAGGCATGAACCACTGCTGCTAACTCAAGATCGTGAGTAGCGTAGTTCTCTTCATGAGGTCGTAGATGCCTTGAGAGGTAAGCTATGACTCGGCCTTCTTGCATCAGAACGCTTCCCAATCCGGTTCGAGAGGCATCACAATATATCACGAACTCCTTGTGAATATCAGGTGTTGGCAAAACTGGGGCGGTGGTCAATCTCTTCTTGAGCTCTTGGAAGCTTTTTTCGCATTTTGGCGTCCATTCGAACTTCTTGTCCTTCTTCAGGAGCTGAGTCATTGGCCGGGCAATGCTAGAGAATCCTTCCACGAATTTGCGGTAATAGCCCGCAAGTCCGAGGAAGCTTCTAACTTCCTTGACGGTCGTTGGAGATTGCCATTGGGTCACAGCTTCGATCTTCGCGGGATCAACAGACAATCCTTCTTCGGTCAAGACATGACCTAAGAACCCAACTTTATGCAGCCAAAACTCACACTTGCTGAATTTGGCGTATAGTTGGTGCTCTCGAAGCTTGTCTAGGACCATCCTCAAATGGTGCTTGTGCTCTTCCTCCGTCTTCGAGAAGACAAGAATGTCATCATTGAAGACAACAACAAACTTGTCCAAATATTCCATGAAGACTTTATTCATGAGATACATGAAGTAGGCTGGGGCATTGGTTAACCCAAAGGACATGACCGTGCACTCATACAGGACGTATCTGGTTACAAATGCCGTCTTCGGAATATCTTGGGGTCTGATCTTCACCTGGTAGTACCCAGATCTGAGGTTGATCTTGGAGAACACCTTGGCTCCGCTAAGTTGATCAAACAGATCTTCAATCTTGGGAAGTGGATACTTGTTCTTGATTGTAACCTCATTGAGGGAACGGTAGTCAATGCATAAGCGGATGGTACCATCCCTTTTTGCCACAAACAGAACAGGTGATCCCCAAGGGGAGGCACTTGGGCGGATAAATCCCTTCCTCAGCTGCTCTTCCAGTTGCTTCTTCAACTCGGCTAATTCTTCCGTCCCCATTCTATAAGGCTCCTTATAGATGGGTCTTGCCCCGGGCACGAGCTCGATGATGAACTCAATGTCGCGGTCAGGGGGCATTCCCGGTAGCTCATCCGGAAAGACATCGGGATACTCACAGACTACCGGTACTTGCTCCAGTCCAACTTCAGACAGATAGTTGACTTGAGCGGTTTGAGCAGAAGAGGAGTTGGAAGCAAACTTAACTTCGAGTCCTTGGTCATTGGTCACAGTGACAGTCCGATTGGCACAGTCTAATAAGCCTTGGTGCTTGCTGAGCCAATCCATCCCTAAGATCACATCCAAGCCTTGCGATCTTAAGATGATAAGGTCTGCTAGGAAGTCTACACCGTTTATGAAAATACCGACTCCTTTACAGCCTATCTTGGTCTCATCTCTGCTCTGGAGGTTTGTACCACCATGGGGTTATTCAGGGGTGTAGGGGTCATGCCACTTTCTAATGAAAATCTTTGAGTGACAAATGAATGTGTGGCTCCAGAATCAAACAAGACAGTTGCAGGTGCTGAGTTGACAAGGAACATACCCAGCACGACGTCCGGGTCTTCCTGAGCTTGTTCAGCAGAGACATGATTCACACGCCCCTTCCCATGGTTAGGCGGGTTGCAAGGAGCTTGGTTCCTTGGTGGCATCCTGCGGCCTTGTCCTGAGTTCTGCGCATTGGGGCTCGGGGCATCGGGCTTCTTGTTGGGGCACACCTTAGAAATATGCCCTGACTGGCCACATCCAAAGCAAGTGACTTGGTTCGGATTATTGATCTTGTTGCCACCACTATTATTGGGGTTGAATGATGGCCTTGGGTTGGCATACTGCTGAGGCTGATAGTTGGTGCGAGGTGCAGGAGCTCTTGGTTGCTGGTAGGTTGGCTTGACCGGGGCTGGCTGCCACGGGCAATGTTTCTGGTTGCTGGAACTTCCCTTGCTGACCATCTTGCGCTTGCGAGTGTCTTCCAGAGCACGCCGCTTGTCTTCCAGCATGAGTGCTTTGTTCACCAGGTCAGGGAAGGTTGGGCAGTCACACACGACAAGCGAGTACTGCAGAGTCTGATTGAGGCTTCCATGAAGCGCTCCCTTTTTGCAGCATCAGTGCTGACATCTTCAGGAGCATACCTTGACAGAACACTGAACTTCTGCATGTACTCCTTGATAGTGCCACTTCCTTGCTTCAGGGCTCGAAACTCACACTTTTTGATAGCCATGGTTCCGGAAGGAATATGGGCCTTACGGAATTCTGCCTTGAAGTTGTCCCAAGTGATGTCTTGCCCAGCATGCATGACCTTGAATCCATCCCACCAAGCTCTAGCAGTCCCCCCGAGGAAGTGGGCAGCATAAGCCACCTTCTCGCGGTCTTCGGTGCAACCGACTAGTTCCAGCAAGTCCTCAATGGTGCGGACCCAGTCGTCTGCATCCAGGGGTTCAGCAGTCTCGATGAAAGTTGGCGGTGCATGCTTCTTGAACTCTGCCAACGTGGAACGTCCATTGCCATTCCCCGCCGGCTGGCGGTTGTTGGTGACAGCTCGAGCAATCATCTGAAGGGCTGCGGTATTGGCATGGCGTTCCTCTCGGAAAACTTGGAGAAGCTGAGCCATGTCCATGTTCGGAGGAGGTGGTGGTGGAGCTTGGTCGTGGGTTTAGTCTTGGCCGGCCTCTGATTCGGCAGATGCTCCGGCTTCAGGCTGCTGGGTAGAGGTACTAGTACGAGTTACAACAGGCATCATGTTGGAGCGGTAAAAGGTCTCATGAATTGGAAGAGGGAAAGCAATAAAGATGGGTGCCTAGTAAGGGGGTGGGTGTGACACTAATCAATTGATGCATGGGCCGAAAGGGCCAAACACATTCATTAAAATCCAAATGGGTGATGCAGTCGTTTACATATTCCCGAAGGGAAAATACGACGTTCATCCAAACACAAAAAAAGCAAATACTAGATGGCTTCATATGAACCATACAAGGACTCGACTTTGCATAGGGGTTACACGACCTATCCTACTGTGGAGGTCACTAACTGGCATATCCGAGTTGCGAATAATGCCTAAGCGGCGGAATGCTCGGTCGCGTATTCTGGCTCTTCTGGGTCTTCCTCCTTGTCTTCATCTGTCTGGGCCCCCTTATCACTTGAGGGTGTGGGGGAGTGGAGGAGTTGGATACGGTGGTGTTTAGTCGGTGGTGCAGGGAAAAGCTTGCGATATTCCCTTGCCGTCATACGGCGTCGCCGGGGTGGTTCTTCATCCTTGGGAGATACATCTCCTGAGGGCCTTCCGCCTCGATATGCGATAGCGGACTGTCCGGGAGGCGCACCTTCCTTCTTGATCCTATCCGTCTTCTCTTGTGCTCGACGAAGAAGTGCCTTGGTCTTGTGAAGTTCTTCTCGGAGCTTCATCGATTCCGAGGCCAAATCTTGTGCCAAGCTGTCGGCACATAGGCTGAAGTAGGTCTGGAATCGAAGTGGAAGTCCTTCCTTCAGTGGAGGGGCTTGCGCGCTGCTGTCATCTTCACCTTCCTTCCGGTAAGGCAAGAAGCGGGTTGTCATCTTCGCTGCCATCTTCGGAAGAAGCTCGCGTAGACGGGTTAGTGCCTTGAGTGCAGGAGCCTCGACAGCGAGGGGTAGTGTTGCCATCTGGGGTCCCTCGAAGAACCAACTTGTGGGAGGATTGTTTGCCTTCACGATCACTTCCACATGGTACTCTACCTCAGTGTCATTAACCCAATGCTCATGGTAGGTGAGGATGGGCGCTCGGTGGAACTGGCACTCCTGGAGGCTATCCTCGAGAAGCAAGGGGAACCCAGTGGTTAGGTGCTCTTCAGGTACAGCGGCCAGCTATAAAGGTTGAATAGGAGAGGTTAATAAGCTGATGATATCTCAGGTACGGTAAGGTTTAGAAAAGAAGAGAGGTTCAGAAGGTTTTTGAAAAGGGTCTCATCTAACTAACACCCATGCTAACTAAGGCTTCCTACAGTCACGATGGCTCTGATACCAGCTCTGTGGGGACCCCGACTCAAGAGTCAAGATCACCGAATGCACGTGTACAGTGATCCCAGAGATCAATGCTCACTGAACACACAGAAGCTGAATAACAAGAGTCTTACATCCATACATACCGTCTTACACAAATTATGACCATTATGGCCAAGTCTTACATAGATAAAGCCTCAATGGCTGAATAGCAAATAAACTCGAATAGCGGAAGTCTTCGTAGGTAAGTAGAACCCATGCCATCTGCCTTAACCCTACATGCATTCTGACTGGGAAAGCGTCCTAGTTTGCATGTTCGTCTCCATAGTATTCTTCTTCATATTCCTGCTCTTCCATGCCTGGCCAATTAAATAACCAGTGGCAAGCCAATGAGTACTTTGAATGTACTCGCAAGAAACCCATGTTTTTGGAACAAGTATGACAAGATATGAAATAGCACTAGATAGGATATGTTTGCAGAAAGCAGAAATTTGAGAGTGCAATGACATGAGCTATCTGAGGCATGCATCATAAAAATTATAGGTTACAGATATCAACATAGCCAAGCTATGACCTCTTCATCTTGTCAAGTCCTTTTGACTTAAACCAAATGGAGCTTCCACAAACACACACACAGGGTTTCGCAAACATTGGACGTAGCCCAAGAGCGGTTACCCAACTGTCCTTGACCGTGGACGCAGCTATTCGAATAGTTTTACACTCTGCAGAGGTTGCACACTTTACCCACTAGATCCGGGGAACTTTCCGTGTCATCCACGACCCGCGGTACCTCAAGTACCTGGGGTAAGCACCCGGTAACTATCTTTCCCTAGGCAACACTAATATGGAGTCCACTCGATTGGTAGTAACCCCCGTGCCCCACATTCACATCTTAAGATGTTTGGAGCCTTGCTCCCATTTCACACACCACAGGCACGGGGTACCAACGGTGTGTTCCGGGCCCCGTGAAAACAGTCATGGCCGCCTATCCAAGCACGACCCCGACCCGAGAGTGACCTCATGTCACCCCCGTCACTAGTAATGTGGGCACCATGCTAGTATCGACCTAGGTAATTAATAATGCCCTTTCGCATATAAGGGTAGAGTGGTTGCGCATGTAAAGTTGGAATAACGGTCGCAACTTAAACCAATCCGTTTGAAATACATCACACACACTTGTCTTGGTACACCCCTTCGGCATCAAGTGGTAACCCATCTCATCATCTCCCTCGGGCATAAGTGACACCCGATGGGGTCTTTTGAAAGAGTTCCTCAAATGAACTATGCTTTCATTATCATGCATATCCCGTTCTACTACCATAGCCACTACTATAGCAACCTATCTACTCCCACCGGCATAACCCGCATAAGAAGGTAGGGTCATGCACAAATTCAAGTATCAATGAGGAAGTGTAGTGGCAACCAACAAGAGGTTTCCACCTCTTCATGATTCCGATGCAACAACAATATGGTGCTATATGACATGCATAAAAAGGGGTTCCATAGTCATGGTCAAAGGGCTGCTTGCCTGGATTGGCTTGGTCTTCAAGGTCTTCAAATCCTTCCCCTCCTTCTTCTTCAGCAACCTCGTCAAATACGGTATCTAATCATCGCAATAAACAACGGGAAAATAAGACCATAATAAAAACAGAAAAACCAAAGTGCTCAGAAAAATGTCAACTTATTTTTATCAAATACTAGAGGGAAAACTAAGATGGCAAAAATTCTTAGTTTGAGATTCGGAGTGACAGAATGGGGTACATGAATTTTTGAACAGAGGTTTTAGTGTTCAAATATAGATTTAAATTTGAACAAAACAGAAAAGGTCCATGGATATGGGTGAAAGTGACATCATTAAATAGGTTGGATTTTTATAAGTTTTTAGGAACTGGAATTAATTCATTTGGATAAATATTTAATCCTGTGGAATTATTTGAAATCTTAACAGAAAAGAAAAAGAAAAAAGGTTGCTATGCAACTGGGCCAGAACGGCCATAGTGCACAGGCCCAAAGGGGGAACCAACCCAGCGCACGGGCGCCTCCGCGCGCGCCAGGTTTCAAACCTGACGGGCGGGGCCCGGCGTCAGTGAGAGGAGAGAGAGGCGAGGGCGAGGGGAGGCTGACAGGCGGGGCCCGCCTGTCATCCCTAACCCTCCGGCAGAGGGCCGGCGAGCTCACCGGCAACGATTCGGGGCACGGCAGGGCAAGCTAAGGGCAGGGACGGAGTCAGCGTGGTGTCGCTGATCTGGTGGAGGTGGAGTTGGTCGCCGGAGTGGCCTAGTTCGCCGGTGGTGAGGTCACGCGGCGGAGGAGCTTCGGGTGGTGGTGGTTCCGGCCGTTTCCGGCAGCTGTAGAGAGGGAAAAGAGGGGGAAAGGATCAGTGGAGGCTTGCGGTGCTAGAACAGGCGAGAGGAGGTGCGGGGAGGGCCTGTACCTCCGGATCGACGGCGACCCAAGGCGGCGGAGCTCGAGCTCGATCCCGAGCTCGGGCCTGTCTGGAGAGGAGCGGGTGGTGCTGGCGTGTTCTAGGGGGTGCGGAGAGGAGATGGATGCCCCTGGAGAGGCCCGGGGCATGCTTATATAGCCGGGCTCCGGTCCACCGTGGACTCGTGCGCCGGCGAGGTCACGGGCGAGGCCAGAGGCCGTGCAGGCTCACACGAACGAGTCGGGGTTGATCGTGGACGAGTTCTACGCCTACTGGAGAAAAGAGGAGGAGCGGGGAAGCTTCCAGAGTGCATGCGCATGTGAAGCCAGAGATTGGGGCTTGCGGGCGGTCGGCGCGCGTGCGAGGGCAGCCACAGGAGGGAGAAGGAGGAGGGGGACAATGCCGGGGCGCGTTGCGAACATCGAGGCGCATCGACTAGCGCGAGGAGGAGGCTCGAGGTGGTCGGGGGCTGCAGATTGGAGGAGGCTACAGTGCGGGTGTGCACTGTAGCGCGCTCTGGAGCACGCCTATTGCATGCCAGGGCATGCCTTTGGCTTGCTGGACGCGGCCACCTTGTCTGGGGGTCAGGTGAGGAGTAAACAAGTGTGTTGTGGCCTTGGATGCCCTGGTTACCCAATGGAAGAGGAGGGAGGTTGAGGGAGAGTGAAAGTTGGGCTGTCCAACAGATTAAAATGGGGTTTTCACCCCTCAATTATTGAGCTCTGGCCATGGGGAAGTTACTGGAGGCGCAAGGGATCCTGGGGAAGCTGTGGTAAAAAGTTGGGCTTAAGGAGAACAAGGGAAGAGGTGAAAATGGTAAATTTGGAAAATCACCAAAAGGTGTTTGATGTGGTTTTGAGCAATCAAATGATCTCCACTAGCCATGACACTTAGCAGGATTAAATGACATATGGAAATAGGGTGTTTCACCAAGTTTGGGCTTATTTGAAGAAACTTGCCAATGTAACTTTGGTGAACCCTAGAAATCAATAGAAATGGTTTCACCATGTTTGAGTCAAGCTAATCATCACTCCTCTATGCACCACTTGGTGTAGTGTCATCATTTGGGGTTGTGATCATGCCCACAAAGTTTGAAGCCCCAAGTAAAAAGTTGGTAATGTAAAGTTGTTCAAATTTGAATTTGAACAAAAAATGTTTTGGGGTACTCTGATCAAGTTACCCTTCTCCAAAGCTTGTGCCATTTGGTATAGGTGCCTTATTAGACCATTCTAGCATGTGTACCAAGTTTGAGAGCATTTGGACAAGTTTGGCAATGTAAAGTTGCTCCAACTTCAAATATGGACAAAATGGTTTTGAGGGGTTTTGATGATGTTTTCTTGCTCCCCAAGGCATGGGGCTTGGCAAGATCATCAAATATGTCATATATGACATGATAGAATTTCCCTGGAATTTTTAAAGAATATTTCTTTTGTAAATATTTCAAAAGCTTGAAATATCCAAAAAGGGTTTCTGAGGGATTTGTCCAATGTTTTGAACATGACCAAGTGTTGAAACTCTTATATATGGACAATATATGTCCTATGAGTCTCCCTGAATTTTGGCAAATATTTTTGAAATAGTTAAATAATTTTTTCCTATTAAAGACCATTTCTGGCCTTAAAAAAAGCCTTTAAATAAAATAGGAAAATAACTTTTAAAATTATACTTTTGTGGTTTATGGGTGTCCTATATCTACTAGGTTTCAAATACACTCTTTGAAATATTTTTCTCGGCCTAAATCAAGCACTTGCAGTGCAAACCTCAATTCAGGGGGGTTTTGGAAAACTAATTTTTGAAAATACTTTTGGGCCAAATTAATTTTATAAGAAAATACTATACTGTTATAAACACTTGGTATGACCAGAATTTTTGGGTAAGGAGATGAAATCTACAAGAGGGAGTAGTTGACTTTAAAGAGCACTTGAAAACACAGAGAGAAAAACTTAATTCCAAATAAAAGCCAAATGATGCCAAAAAAAATTGTTGGTCCAAATTTTTATGCTTTACTGATGCAATTGATATGTTACAAAATGCAGGGTGTGACAGGGGGCCCTCGCCATCCATTTCGAGTACGACGACGCCTCCATGCTATTCTTCAAGGTCTTCGAAGAGGAAGGCCGCCGCCTGGAGTGCTGCTCGTGAGGGAGGCGCCATGGCGGCTAGCGCCGGCCCCGCCATTGGTCCTGCCGGCAGTTCCTCTAGTAGCAGCAATGGCGCTCGGGAGTCCAGCTGTCGGTGTACAAAAAGAGGGGTACACTTTTTGTACCCCTATGACTATGCACGGGCAGTCTGAGCCACGGGCACCACCACACCAAGCATGGCAAGGGAGGTGGGCCAGGGTAAGACCGAAGCCAGATGGAACTGGAGCAACACCAAGAACAAGACCACAAAGAGCAAAGGGACGAAGCGGCTTCCCCCGCAAGATCCTTGCCAGGGCCGGCTCAAGCAGCCCCAGCAAGACCCTTGCCGCGGCAGCTCGCCCCACGCCTACGGAGTGGGTCACCCTTGAGTCCACTGCCCCCATAGGGCAAGGATTCGGGAGATATCCCCGTAGTGGCATGCAGATCTTTGTGAAGACATTCAAGATCAGATACACACTGAGAATACGATGACCCTTGGCGGGGTCTTAGCCAACGAGGACCACAAGAACTCCGGCAAGCACCTTGCCGGGGTTGATAGCAGGCGCCGCGGCATGACCCTTGCCCGGGCCCCGGCAAGGCCCTTGCCGAGGACACCCGCAGGGCCACCATCAGGCCCGCACCAACTGAGTTTCCACCGCCCCATGCAGCTGCAGACCCAACCTGCTGGGCAGGCACCTGCGTGACAACATGCAGATCTTTGTAGAGACCCACCATTGCGCCACCTCAGCTGCCTGCCTGCCTACATGGCACCTCAGGCATCGCTGGCCAGGGCGCGTTTCGACGCAAGAAGGAGCGGCGACGGACAAGACGGATGTCTCCCCCGTCCCCGATAAAGCAAGGACACCTAAGCTAAGCGCATTAAATGCGCCTTGTCATGTAATGCAGGGGATAACCTCGCATCACTATACCCTTTCCACCTCCTGTGTGCCATTGTGGCAACCCCTTTTCCCTATAAAAGGAGGCCCGAGGCGACCAGGAGAAGGATTCGGCTCCTGAGAACTCCTCACGACTCGGCTTTTCGGAGCTCCTCATGCCCCATAGCCAGCTGAAGAACACAAACATATAATCCACCAAAGCAGGAGTAGGGTTTTACGCATCTTTGCGGCCCGAACCTGGGTAAAGGAACCGTGTGCTAACTGTTGGATCAGCTCTTCTCTCAACCCCGTGCCTCGCAACCGTAGTAGGGATTCCTGTGATCCCATAGGTTTCGATCCAAATACACCGACATATTTGGCGCGCGAGGTAGGGGCGCAGTGAGAATTGGCTTTAGCAGTCAGTTCGACGCTTCTTCATCATCATGGCGCCCAAGAAGAAGACGACGGTGTCGGTTGGCCAGTCGAAGGCCGGACAGCCCGTCCCAACGAGGGCGAGCAGCGGACCGGTCGCGGAAAGGACCCGGGGCGTTGCTCGCGAACACCAACGCCATCCCAGCAGCCAGAGTTTGGGAGGTGGCGATGTTTGTGTGCCCGGTAACGGGCCACACACCGCCACATCCAAAGACGGAGCCAGGCCCTCCACGAGTGGCGCAGGGCCCTCCAAGATCGCCGCCGCATCACCCAAAGGCGACACAAGGGCCTCCCGGACTCCCACGCCGGTGCCAACAGCGCGCTCCTCTCAAGCAGCGCACGACGAACGGCGTCGTCACGCTGAAGAGCCCGGGCGTCGCCACGGGAAGAGCCCCGAGCGCCACTCCCGAGACGTAGAAGACCTGCCCGCTCGCCGAAGCACTGGTGGAAACGGCATGCGACCGCGGGATCGTGATGGAGCTCCCCCTGACAAGGTCAGGGGTCGAAGCGCATCGCGGTCCGTGCAGGTTTCGCCAATGCTAACCCCAGCCGAAGCCCTGGCGCGCGTAGTTGCTCCTCGACTTTCCTCCCTTTACGGGGAAACTCGACGAATGGAGAGCCACCATCTGAAGCCTTGTCCCAGTCGCCAACAAGGATGAACCAAATCCAGCGGAGCTCCCAGGTCGACGCTCCGATGGAGTCCCACACACCGGTGGCAGGGCGACCGGCAGCGCCGTGGCTATGGTGCATTCGCCTCCCCCTCGCCCGGTACCGTGTGTGTCGACTTGTCGGGACGACGCGGGCGACGCCATCTCCATAGCGTCGTCCCACCCACGGACCCACGGCGACCAGCGTCAAGTTCTTCAGGAGCGAGCTCGTGAAGACGCTCGAACGACCATCGAGCGTCGGCACAGAGCGCGCCACCAGTCAGACAGGCGAGCGGACCCTTCTATGGACCGCCCAGCACCGGAGAGCCCTGGAGGTCTACCTTACGAGGTAGGCTGTCCGGCTTTTACCCGTGAGCTGCGGCAGTTCCAGTGGCCTACTCACCGCACCTTCAAGCCCGACGTTGGCGAGAAGTCAATGGCAAGACCCACCCGTTGGAATTCCTCAGCATCTACATCATCGCGATGCAGGCTGCTGGAGCTCGCGACGATAAGGTGCTTGCGAATTACTTGCCGTTGGCTCTTAAACCCAACGCCATGTCATGGTTGATGCACTTGCCGGTAGACTCTACTTCCTCCTGGTCGGATTTGTGCCATGAGTTTGTTGGCGCCTTTACTGGAGGTCATCAAGCCCATGGCCAAGCAAGTGACCTGCACGTCATACCCCAGAAGGAAGGCGAGAGTCTGCACAAGTACATACAGAGGTTCAGCCGGGTACAGTACAATATCCCCGATGTTCACCCTGCCGCCATCATCAGCGCGTTCCATCAGAACGTGCGTAACCGCAAGATGCGTGAAGAACTGGCGATGACCAAGGTGAAAGATGTTCCAGAACTCTATGTTCTTGCTGACATATGTGCCCGGGCTGAAGAGGGAAGGAAGTACCCCGGCAAAGATGCCGGCGCGGAAACCGACTCTTCAGATGACGATACTGCCGCCCCTGCAAAGAAAGGTCGGCACCGCAACAGGAAGCGCAAGGGTAAAGCTGTGCTTGCCGTCGAGGGATCTGATGACGCCGGCTCCGCCAAGAAAACCAGGGCGGGTGACCCCGGCAAGGAAATTGTCTGGTGTGTCGCCTGCTGGGCCTTGGCGGCTGGCGAGAAGCCAGGAAACTCCGGCAAGCGATACTGCAAGATCCATCGCACCAAGGGCCATGATCTCCAGGACTGCCGACAGGTTGAGCTCCTTGCTGAGAAGCCGAGGGCTGAATATGATAGGCGGGACAAGGAGAAGGGCCAGGATGGTGCTGAAGGGTCCGGCAAGAAGCGTGACGGCCAAGCAGGCCGTCGCGGCAAGGATAAATAGCAGGAGAGGCCCGCCCGGGGCCATGACAAAAGGCTCGAAGACGACGATCACGAAGAGGATGACGAGTACGGCGACCAAGAATTTCAGAAGGCTACGAAGGCCATGTGCGTCGATGGCGGCGCCTCGCTGCATACTTCTCACCGCCAACTTAAACAATGGGCGCGCGAGATTACCGCAGCAGAGCCGTCGTCCGGTGCCCAAAAGCCGCTGAAATGGTCCAGCACACTTATCATTTTTGACACTAAGGATCACCCTGATCGCACTACTTCGGTCGGGTGCTTGCCATTGTTGGTCTCACGGACAATACGCAACCTCAAGGTGACAAAGATGCTAGTCGATGGCGGGGCCGGTCTGAACCTACTCTCGCCCACCGTGATCGAGAAGCTGCAAATTCCTGAGGGAGACCTCGAAGAGACGGGCACGTTTCAGGGGGTCAACCCGGGGATAAGTCAATCAAAGGGGAAGGTCACGCTGCCCGTGACTTTTGGGAGTGATCTGAACTACAGGACGGAAAGGATTGTGTTTGGTGTTGCCAAGATCCCCTTACCTTACAATGGGATCCTTGGCCGCCCAGCGCTGGCCAAGTTCATGGCAGCGTCACACTACGCCTACAACACCCTAAAGATGCCAGGGCCTGTGACGATCATCACCATCCCCTCCGATAAGAAAGATGCGCTGGTTTGTGCTAACCAACTGTACCAGCAAGCAGTTGCAGCAGCTGAGGCTACGAGGGCACTTGCTCCTGCCATCGGAGCCCCGGGAGGGAAGAAGAAGAAGACCGGTGAGACCTCAGACACCCACTCCGGCAAGCGCGCCTCTTCGGAGTGATGTGCTCCCATCGAGGACGTGCCAGAGAGCTCCACCGGAAATAAGAAGACCGGTGAGACCCCGGACACCCACTCCGGCAAGCGCACCTCTTCGGAGTGTCGCGCTCCCGTCGAGGACGTGCCAGAGAGCTCCACCGGCACAAACAAGAGGTCCAGGGCCACGCCGCCGGCAACTAAGAAGGTTTCCGTCAAGGAGGACGACATAGGAGGGGCTTTCACCATAAGCTCCTCCCTTGACGACAAATAGGAAGACGCGCTCATCACCTTCCTGCGGGCGAATGTCGACGTGTTTGCATGGCAAGCATCCAACATCCCTCGCGTTCCCAAGGAGGTGATTCAGCACCACCTTGCTGTCTGTCCTCATGCGCGGCCCGTCAAGCAGAAGGTCAGAAAGCAAGCTTTGGAACGACAAGAATTCATCACAGAGAAGATCCGGAAATTGGAAGCTGTGGGTTTGGTAAGAGGAGTGCTCCATCCAACGTGGTTGGCCAATCCAGTGGTAGTGCGCAAGGCAAATGGGAAGTGGAGGCTGTGTATTGATTACACAGACATCAATAAGGCTTGTCCCAAGGACCCCTTCCCGTTGCCGCGCATCGACCAGATTGTTGACTCCACGGCTGGGTGTGACCTTTTGTCATTCCTCGATGCCTACTCCGGCTACCACCAGATCTTCATGGCAAGAGAAGACGAAGAGAAGACATCATTCATCACCCCATGTGGTACTTACTGTTTCGTACGAATGCCTTTCGGGTTGAAGAGTGCTGGCTCGACGTTTGCAAGGGCAGTCCAAATTGGTTTTGAAGCCCAGCTCCGTAGAAATATGGAGGATTATATGTATGATATAGTGGTCAAAACCAAGAACAGGGCAACCCTTATACGGGATTTATAAGAAACATTTGTAAACCTACGCAAGATCAACCTCAAGCTGAACCCTGAGAAGTGCGTCTTCGATGTCCCATCCGGCAAGCTTCTCGGGTTCTTTGTGTCACAGCGTGGGATATAAGCCAATCCGGACAAGATCAAGGCTATAGAACAGATTGAAGCACCCAGACGGGTCAAGGATGTGCGTCGGCTTGCTGGCTGCGTTGCCACCCTGAGCGGATTCATTTCCAAGTTTGCCGAGCGCGCCCTTCCTTTTTTCAAGATTTTGAAAAAGGCAGGCCCAATGGAGTGGACGCTAGAAGCCGAAGTAGCATTGCAAGACTTGAAGAGGTATCTTTCCTCCACGCCAATACTAGTTGCGCCTAGGCCACAAGAACCGTTGCTGCTATACTTGGCAGCAACAAACCAGGTGGTCAGCGCCACACTAGTGGCGCAGAGAGAAATTGATGATGAGGTGATAGCAGCGACAGAGCCTAATGCCACTGGTGCAGAGACGACAGGGCCGGTTGGAGTGCAGCCAAGGAAGAAAATGATGCAGCACCCGGTCTACTTTGTTAGCTCCCTCTTGCAGGGGGCTAGATCAAGGTACTCCGGCGTGCAGAAATTGCTCTTCGGCCTTCTTATGGCCTCGAGGAAGCTGCGTCACTACTTCCAGGCACACGAGATCACTGTCGTCACTCGCCTCCCTCTACAACGGATATGGCACAATCCAGATGCAACGGGAATAATTGTAGAGTGGGCACTGGAGTTGTCTAGATTTGGCCTCAAGTTTGAAAGTACCTCGACGATTCAAAGCCGAGTCCTGGCGGAGTTCGTTGCAGAATGGACCGCGACGCCTGATGAAGAAGTCCAAGAAACTGCTCTCCCCGGCAAAGAGGTGAGTTGCAACTGGATCATGTACTTTGATGGAGCTTTCTCCTTATAGGGTGCCGGGGCTGGCGTACTGCTGGTCGCGCCCACTGGAGAGCACCTCAAGTACGTGGTCCAGATGCACTTCCCCAGGGGGGGTATCAACAAACAATACTGCTGAGTACGAGGAGCTGCTTGCTGCTCTTAGGATCGCGGCAGACCTCGAAATCAAGAAACTCATCGTCAGGGGTGATTCACAGCTTGTCGTCAAACAAGTCAACAAGGATTACCAGAGCCCGTTGATGAAGGCCTACGTCAATGAAGTGAGAAAGTTGTAAGAGTGCTTTGATGGTATACAGGCGGAGCACGTTCCCCGAGCGGAGAACGACATCGCCGATTACCTATCGAAGCGCGCTACCCTCAAGTTACCTGTGGAACCAGGTACCTTTGTGCTTCAGCTTTCTCAGCTATCCGTTGATCCATCAACAGAGCAGAACAAGAGGAGGAAATCAGGGCCTGGCAAGTACTTTCCCGCTGAGCTCCCCGGAGCCGCCGTCAAGGATGTTGTCGGAGACACTGAGCCCGCCACTGGACGGCTAGCTCCGGCGCAGCGTCAAGCTCTTGCCGTCGAGACAGCCGTTCCCATGGCGGAGGAAATTCCTTTAGTCATCGCCGTCGAGCCCCAGGCTCCAGCGTGGGCACAACATACCGTCTGATTCCTCCAGACTGGGGAACTACCTGAGGAGCAGGAAGAAGCGGAGAAAGTAGCATGTCGGTCTGCTATGTACCAGTTCGTCGATGACGTCCTATACAGAAGGAGACCGAACAGTGTGAAATTGAAGTGCATCCCTCGAGAGGAAGGACTGGGGCTGTTGGCGGAGATACATGGAGGCATATGTGGATCCCACATAGGGTCAAGAGCCCTTGCCGGCAAGGCTTCTTCTGGCCCACTGCCCTCCAGGATGCGACGGCACTAGTCACCAGGTGTGAAGCGTGCCAGTTTCATTCAAAGAAACTTCATCAACCAGCTCAAGCCCTTCAAACCATTCCTCTCTCCTGGCCCTTCTCGGTCTGGGGGCTCGACATACTGGGCCCTTTCTGCCGCGCTGTCGGGGGCTTTGAGTACTTGTACGTTGCAATCGACAAGTTCACAAAGTGGCCGGAGGTGGAGGCAGTGAGGAAGGTCACAGCTCTGTCAGCCGTCAAGTTCTTCAAGGGACTAGTGTGCCGTTTTGGTGTACCCAACAGGGTCATCACCGACAATGGGACTCATTTCACAAGCCGCACCTTCATGCAATATACCCAAGACCTCGGCAGCAATGTCTGTTTCGCTGCCATTGCTCACCCCCGAAGCAATGGTCAAGCTGACAGGGCAAACGCTGAAGTGCTACGAGGATTAAGGACAAAGACCTTTGACAGGCTACACAAGAGCGGGAGGCGCTGGATTGATGAATTCCGACGGTTCTTTGGTCGATCTGGACGACGCCAAATCGAGCCACCGGCCAGACACCCTTTGCACTGGTATACGGGGCAGAGGCAGTTCTCCCCACTGAACTCATATACGGGTCACCTCGAGTGATCGCTTATGATGAGCTTGAGCAAGAGAAACTGCGGCAAGATGACGCAACGCTCCTTGAGGAAGATCGTCTTCGGGCGGCTGTGGGAGCAGCACGCTACCAGCAGGCCTTGCGCCGCTACCATAGCCGCAAGGTCCATTCCCGAAGCTTTGAGGAAGGCGACCTTGTTCTTCGGCGCGTTCAATCGGCCAAGAATACAAACAAGTTGACGCCGAAGTGGGAAGGCCCTTATCGGGTAATACGAGTCACCATGCCTGGCGCAGTCCGCCTGGAGACCGAAAATGCCATTCCGGTGAGCAATTATTGGAACATTGAGTATCTTCGCAAGTTTTACCCATAAGGCGCGGCTTGCCGGGCCCCCCGGCAAGCCACCCTTTTGTACAAGCCTTGCTGGCAAGGCATTTAACCCTTTGTACAAAGCCAGGCACCGACCCTGAGCATAAATAAATGAAGCGATGGCGCCCTAAGTTGTAGTCTGCATGCTGAGTCAAGTCTCGTCCTTGGTTAGGGTTGATAGTGCTTAGTGGCGGCTAACTCCTAGCTTAGAGGTCGAGTTTGCATCCCTTTCTCTTCCTTTTATCCTCTTTGGTTCACAGGACACGCAAATATCCTTGCCAAAACCACTTGGGGAGAAGAAAAAGGAACAGACCAGCATCAAGGCCCCGACAAGCCAGTGTTGCCAGGGGCTGCAAGAGCAAAGATTCACCCACGGCAAACCAAGGTTGCCGGGGGCTGCAGCTTCAGATAAGTTTTTTATCCCCTGTCATGTAGTCCATTATGGGCTGAGGTATGTGAAACCTTGTTTATTTCCTTAAAGCTACCGTGCTCCCATAACTTTGGACCCTAGGACTCGTCCCTGGGGCTAAGTTTGGTCGTAGTCACGGCGGCGAAAGGATGACGCAAGGAGCCTAAACCCACTTCATCCTTGCCTCCGCCAAAGGCGTGAGAAAGGTCGAGCGAAGTAGGGAGACGGCAAGGCCTGTTGTCGGGCGAGAAAATGTTTATCCTAGGGATATCAAGGATTTATTCCTTGTCGTGGGTTCTACCTGCGAACAAATGACCCGGCAAACATTCCTTTTTCATTAAAAACATTCCATTCAGGTATAGTCCATAGGGAATAAAAAACATGAACAAGGGGATTACAAGTTTTAAATTTAACAGATGCCCGAAGTCTTACAAGCTAAAAAGAGATAAGGTGCCTGTAATGCCTTTCTTGTCCCTCTCCTCAGGAGGTAGGTCAAGGAGGCGAGAAGGGCGAAAGGAGCGCCTAGGCGAGCTACGGGTGGCAGAAGACACCAAGAGAACATCTTGGTGGCCGCCCAAAGGCTGGATGGTGATGGTGGCGCCGGAAGCAGAGCTCGAAAACGAGGCGGCAGGACGTTAGTACGCATCAAAGGCGCCGGTGCCCGCGTACTCCGACAAAACGACCTTGCCGCCCGCCTTCTTCCTCTTCCTCTTCCGCAGCCTCCCTACGCCAGCCGCCAAGGGGACGGCCCCGAGAAGTTCAAGGAGCCGGCGACGCGGATGATGGGGTCGCCGGTGCCACCGGGAGCGGCGCCCAACACCTAGTCGGACCCGTCATCCTGCCGCCTACCGCCCTCGTCGTCACTGCCGCTGTCCTCCTCGTCACCCTCGTTCGAGGAGGAGTCTTCGTCATCGGAGGAGCTCTCCACGCAGCACCTTGCACGAGTCCAGAATTGCCCGAAGACCTTGATGGAGAGATGGCCATCCTCCATCAACTTGAAATGGAGGGTGAGCCCATCCGTCAAGTTGTGGATACGAGCAAACGTCTTCCATCCTTGGCGAAGATACATCACGTGAGGAGCAGGGAAGTCGACGCGGACCCGCGTCCCACTGATCCCGCAGCCCCTCATGTGCAGCCGCAACGACTCCGGCGTATCCACCTCCATCTCCCGCGCAAAGGGGGTCGGGAGACGAAGGCGACGGCGCGACGGCCGCCGCAACCTAACGAAGAACTCGCAAGGGTCATCCCCAACATGGCCCTCCATTGGAGGGGGAGCTGCTGGCGGGGGCGAGGCCGACGGGCCGCCCCGTCCTCCTCTTCCCCGAGCACCCCGGCCTCGCCCACGGCCTCGCCCCCTCCCCCTTCCCCTCGTGGCCGGCTCTACCACTGCGGGTGCAGGAGAAGGAGGGACGCGTTGTCGAGTGGCGACTCTCGCCGCCACCGTTGAAGGGCTGGGATTTCCTCTCTCCATGGCGAACAGAAGAGAGGAGCAGAAGCTGAAGGAGAAAGAAGATGCAGGAGTGCGGGGCGCCGTCCCACCATTCCCGCTCTTTATAAAGGGGCGGGGCTGGGGCTCGACCGCCCAGCTCGGCCAATCAAGACGCAGAAGGCGCAGCGAGCCGGTACCGACCCGCCGCCCCAACCAGCGACGGCCCAGTTTCCCGCCTCCACCATTTGCCACCCCAAGCGCATGGGAGGCACGTGGTAGATGTGCAGAACCGAGGGGACGGGTGAGGCGACCTCTCCCCACCCCGTGATCATGGGGAGTGGACGCCTTGAGGACCGCGCCTCGGCCCCATTCAGTAAATGGGCCACGTCTCCAAGCCTCCCCCCGGTTATGGGGAAGGCGCGAAGCCACCTCTTTACTGCGACGTGAGGCAAGCCTGCAGAAACCGCCCTGCGCATGCCGCCCACGTCACGCACGCCCCTCCACCCCGCGCCATGCGCGTGGGTCGTGGGAGCGCAGCGCGGGGAAAACCTTACCACGGTGAAAACCGTCCCGCCTGCCCGCGCACCGTTCTGGGCCTAGCCCAACAACGTGTCGCGCTTATGTGTGGCCTAGGCCCGGGGGCTCCTGTCGGTGTACAAAAAGAGGGGTACACTTTTTGTACCCCTATGACTGTGCACGGGCAGTCTGAGCCACGGCCACCACCACACCAAGCATGGCAAGGGAGGTGAGCCAGGGTAAGACCGAAGCCCGATGGAACTAGAGCAACACCAAGAACAAGACCACAAAGAGCAAAGGGACGAAGCGGCTTCCCCCGACAAGATCCTTGCCAGGGTCGGCTCTAGCAGCCCCGGCAAGACCCTTGCCGCGGCAGCTCGCCCCATGCCTACGGAACGGGTCACCCTTGAGTCCACTGCCCCCATAGGGCAAGGATTCGGGAGATATCCCCGTAGTGGCATGCAGATATTTGTGAACACATTCAAGATCAGATACACACTAAGAAGACGATGACCCTTGGCGGGGTCCTAGCCAAGGAGGACCACAAGACCTCCGGCAAGCACCTTGCCGGGGATGAAAGCAGGCACCACGGCAAGACCCTTGCCGGGGCCCCGGCAAGGCCCTTGCCGAGGACACCCGCAGGGCCATCATCAGGCCCTCACCAACTGAGTTTCCACCGCCCCATGCAGCTGCCGACCCAACCTGCTGGGCAGGCACCTGTGTGGCAACATGCAGATCTTCGTAGAGACCCACCATTGCGCCACCTCAGCTGCCTGCCTGCCTACATGGCACCTCAGGCATCGCTGGCCAGGGCGCGTGTCGACGCAAGAAGGAGCGGCGACGGACAAGACGGATGTCTCCCCCGTCCCCGTTAAAGCAAGGACACCTAAGCTAAGCGCATTAAATGCGCCTTTTCATGTAATGTGAGGGATAACCTCGCATCACTGTACCCTTTCCACCTCTTGTGTGCCACTGTGGCAACCCCTTTTCCCTATGAAAGGAGGCCTGAGGCGACCAGGAGAAGGATTCGGCTCTTGAGAACTCCTCACGACTCAGCTTTTTGGAGCTCCTCACGCCCCATAGCCAGCTGAAGAACACAAACATATAATCCACCAAAGCAGGAGTAGGGTTTTACGCATCTTTGAGGCCCGAACCTGGGTAAAGGAACAGTGTGCTAACTGTTGGATCCGCTCTTCTCTCAACCCCGCGCCCCGCAATCGTAGTAGGGATTCCTGTGATCCCATAGGTGTCGATCCAAATACACCGACACCAGCGGTTCTCCTAAGCATGACGAGACTCCGAAGACGAGGGACGACAGCTACGTGCCCCCGAGCTCCTGTCGCGCTAGGAGCGCAGCAATGGCGTCTGGTCGCCGTCGTCGCTGATCTGGATGGGGTTGGCATCGGCCTCCCGTGGCCGAGTGTTGATGATGGCGTCGACGGTGATGCACATAGATATGGTTTTTGATAGCCTTCTCCTTTTGTTCCCTGCGAGGAATCGAGATGAACCCCACGGGGGTGTGTAAAGAATCTGTTGCGCCTTTTGTATCAATATCATTCTTATTATGAAATTCTATGACTGTGTGTCTCGCGTCGGCTTGGTCTCCCCCTTTCCAACCTTGCGGCACCTTGGCGCTCTACGCTGACAGGTCCCAGACCCCAGGCAAGCTTCAGTGTTGCTGGTATGCTAGGTCGCAATGCCGTGGTCAAGGCCAGGAGGTGAGCGGCCCGAGGTCCGGTAATAGCTCCTGAGGCGCGATGATCAAGAGGTCCACTTTAGCGTCCAAGCAACTCCCTGAAGGCGAGAAAGGTAGGAGGCGTTGTCATAGCAAGGCCATTGGAGCTAGAAATCCTGTGTCACAGTGCTGGGCTGGCTCGAATGCGTGACTTATCTTTTGTTATCCTGAGTCTATTCCTTGTGCTGCGCCAGGCTCGTGCGTCAGTGGTGGTGGTGCTACTGGGTCAGGCTCACGTTAGTCCGCCCTCTCATGCCTTCCTCGGTGCTCTGCGTTCTCGGGTCCCGATCCTCGAGCAAGGCTCAGCCGCCGCTGGTATGCCAGGTCTCGATGCCGTGGTCAACACCAGGGCGTGAGTTCTGGAGAGTTAGTAAGAGATTTTGAGGCGCGATGCTCAGGAGCACCCCCTTTCATGCACAAGCTAATTGCATGAGAGAAGGAATGAGCTGACGGGGCCACCTGTAGCTAGCGCTCCGGAGATTCCTGCGAGTTAGTTGAAAAGGGAATATAGCCTGTAATCACGTTGGCCACCCAGCCGCTGATTGTCCCACAAGAAGACTAAGGCACTGTGGATGTGGCGTGGTGACGTGCGCGGGCACAAGCGCCATGCCGACATGTGGAGTTCTCGACGTGGGGTAGACAAGAGATCGGTCAGCAACGCGGGATGTCGTGAGATGTAATCAGGCAGGTGATAATCATAGGGAACTCATGCAAGGGGACAAGCTAGTTCAAATATATGCAAGAACGATACATGCAACTGGGACGGACCCGAGCGACCTGGGGATGATGCCTCCCGAGGGGCGCTCCCAACAGAGTAAGCTAAAGATGCAAAAAGATACATGCTGCATGGGCACGCCCGTACAACCTGGGAATGATGCAGCCCGAGGGGCGCTCCTAGCTGAGTAAACCGGAAAATGACACCTCGTACCATTGTCGAAGAGGTGTTGGAGTAGCTGAAGGCGCATGTTGAAGAAGTCGTTTGTCACGAGCCACCAGGGCCCTGAGCCTCAGGAGGCTCTGGGGGCTCGGGTGGTTCCTAGAGGACGGCCGCCATCTCCGCCAAGACTACATGATGCCTGGCCTCATGAGCCGCTAGGATGCTTTGGAAGCAGCGCCAGAAGGTGACAGCCGCGTTCGGCAAGCCGAAAGGCATGCGAACGTAGCTGTGAGGTGGACCCTCGCACCAACCAAATCGCGAAGGCCAGAAACGCTCCTAAGATGCATCCCTGTTGAGCCCTGGGATGTCGACGCAGACGCGAAGCACGCCGTCCGCGCCAGGACGTGGAGCTGCGCTGGGTGGTGGGCGGTGGTCGCCACGCATGGCTCTCGCCTATTGAAGCTCCTATGTCGCCTCGGTGATGAATTCCTGAGCACCAAGCACTCCTTGCATTGTGCCCACTTGGGAGAAACATGCGGTGAAGCACGTCTCCACATGGTGCCCGAGCGCCTCCCTCGTGATGTTGGCTAGGTCTGAGGCCCTCCAGAAGAGAGCCCCCAAGCCCAGCTTGAGGAAGGCGCCTGGCGCGCCTTCCTATGCGAGGGAGGGAGGCGCCCCATCTGTGGGAGCAGGTCCTGAGGTGGTGCCGCTGGAGACGCCACTCTCTTGAGGCCCTTGGTGGACTAGCTGCTTCTTCTTCTGGGGGATAGCCTCAGGAGGGTAGAAGGTGCCATCGTGAGCTGGGTCTTCGGCTGCTGCAGCCTGGTAAGCGCGCTCGAGAGAGCACACCGCATCCTTCTCTTCATAGGCGACCGCGATGATGCCTCCGGTCCCTAGCATCTTGAGGATGTTGTAGCCGTGATGGTTTACTGCCATAAACTTGGCCAGGGCTGGATACCCGAGGATGGCGTTGTACGGCAGGCAAATGTCGGCGACATCGAAGTCGATGAGCTCAGTGTGGTAGTTATCGTGCCCGCCGAAGGTGATAGGGAGGCGGATCTGCCCTATCGGGGTGGTGGAGCCATCGGTTAATCCTAAGAATGGCTTGGTTGGCTGTAGTTGATCGTATGGAACCTGGAGGCGATCAAACGTCTCGACGAGCATGACATTTAGCCCATGCGCCACCGTCGATGAGGGTCTTGGTGACTTGGATGTTGCTGATGACGGGCGAGCAGAGCATCGGGAGGGCGCCGACAGTAGTCGCAAACTTGAGCTGGTCAGACGAGCTGAAAGTAATGGCGTACTTGGACCACCTGAGCGGGCGCGTAGCCTCGAGCCTGGGAAGGGCCGCATTCACCTCACGGGTAAATTTCTTGAAGATGCGCTGGGAAGCTGGGGCCTAAGCACCACCCAAGATGCAGATGATGGCGCGTGGCTCTTGGAAGCCCCCAGCCCCCTCGTCTTGATGGTGGTCGTCGTTCCTCCTTGGTGGTGGCGGCAGCGGAGGGAGGCCAGTGTTTCCCTGAGGACGGTCCTCACAAGGTTGGTCCGTCCATACGCCCTCACGAGGCTGGTCCTGCCATTGGTCCTCCCGAGGTCGGTCGTGCCACTCCTGGCGGGGGCCTCGGTCGTCCCAGCGTCCTCCACTTTGTCCTCCTCCTGGGTCGTAGACCCGGTCGTTGCGCTCGGGGTGTCGACCGAAGCGTCCATCACAATTGGCCCTGAGCTCTTGGCAGCCGTTGGTGTTGTGTTGTGTATGTTGTGGAAGGCGCAAAATGGACGGCTGCTCTTGGACGACTCGGGGTGGTCCCGACCGCACTTCATCTCCGTCTCAGCCGCAAGCACGGGTGCTCCCTTGTGCTTCACGTCCTTGGCCTTGAATTTCTTCTCTGCTGGGTTGGCAGCAGGGAGCTTGATGAGGGAGAGGCGCCCCATCCTCAGCTATTGCGCACTTGGTCGCCATGTTTAACATGTCCAGGGCCATGCATAGCTCTTCGTAGATGGCCACTCCTCCTTCATCTTGATGTCGCGGACACCATCAGAGAATGCTCGGATGATGGCCTCGTCTGTCACCTTGGGAATCTTGAGGCTAACGCTGTTGAAATGCTGGATGTACTTTTGCAAGGTCTCCCATGGCTGCTCCTTGATGCGTCGTAGGTCACCCGCAGTCGGCGGGCGCTCGCGAGTGCCCTGGAAGTTGGCGACGAAGCCCTCTTGCATCTCGCCCCAGGAGGAGATCGATCCTGCGGGAAAATTCAGGAGCCACGAGCGCACACCATCCTTGAGGGCCATGGGGAACTAGTTTGCCTTGACTTTCTCGTTGCCGCTGGCCGCCTCGATGCTTAGCTCGTAGAACTACAAGAACTCTGCAGGGTCGGGGGTGCCGTCATAGCGTAGAGGTAGGTCTGGCTTGAACTTGCCGGGCGAGACGACGCTACGAAGCTCAGGAGTGATGACACGATAGCCTGGCGTTTGTCATCGAAGCCCGTCATGGAGGCAGAGCCTGATCCTGGTAACCACGCGCCACTGCAGGAGGCGGCGCACGGTCTTGATGTGGCGGTGCTGGGAATGCAGGAGCGTTTTCTTGCGGTCAGGGGACTTCTTGGCAGCTTCCTTCTTCGTGCGTGGGTGCCCGGCGCGGCGGGTCGTGCCGTGGGGCCGCGCGTCTTGGTGCTAGGGCACTGTCTTGATGCGGAGGTGGTGGAGGCGCACCGTGAGCTACGTCGCCCGTAGATGGAGGTGGACGAGGTAGCGAGGGAGACGGTGGGGGGGGGGGGAGCCCCTATCGGCGTCCTTGGAACAGGGGTCCCCAGGATTTCCTGCCTATGGCCCATGGCGTGGCTCCACCAGCGGCCCAGTACGGCCCATCTTCACCAGCAAACACTCAAGACCCTCGCGAGGGGCCAGGACTCGCGAGGCAGACGACACAAGACCTCCTTAGGGGCGGCCTCACCATGCTGGCTCGCGAGGAGCGGAGAGATCAAGGCAAGGGGTACCTCGTGAGGTTCCTGTGATGCAAGACGTGACGACCAAGGCCAGGCGGGTGCCAGCGCGCACAGTGTACTGGTTTCCTCTTTGGTGCAAGAGAAGCAGGGGCAGGCGAGGAGTCCCGAGGCATCAGGCAAAGGTTTCCATATCGGTGCAACAAGACCAAGACCAGCAGGGGGCAGGACAGAGGTCACCATGGAGCCCAGGATGGCGTCACCACCAGAACCTTTGGCAGGCAAAGACCACCTTTAGTCAGGATAACTTGTACTAGTTGTCTCCCTTCAAAATTGGTCGTTGTTGGATCCCTTCCCGCCTACATTTTGGGAAGAGGAACAGGGGCTCTATAAATAGGCCTAGCCACCACCGTAGGGAGGGCAGATGATCTACACCCTCACTAGCTCACCAAGCACAAGAACGCGTCTCCTCCTGAGGCTGTTCTTCCCCTTGTAATTGTTCATCCTCAGCCTGCTAGGCAATCCACCACACCACACTGGAGTAGGGTATTACACCACAACGGTGGCCCGAACCAGTATAAACTCGTGTCTCTTGTTCTTCGGGTTCGGCGAGCTGAGCTTTGAGATCGCGGTGAGGGCGTAAGCTAGGGAGGGAGAGATCTTCGTGCGCACCCCAGAGTTCGAACCGTAAGGGTTTTGCCAGAACCCAATATCCGATATTTGGCACGCCGGGTAGGGGTGCGCTGAAGCTTTCCTTTCGTCGATTCGTGCTCCACCGCTCCACCACGTTCATGGCCGACGCTCCACAGGCCTCCCCGTCGTTCTCCTTCACCCGCCGCCAACGCCGCCAGCGGCCTGTCAGATTACGGGCTCCGGAAACCCAAAGAAGTTCGAACACAGGGGCGTGAATGAAGATCTCTCCCACTCACGTCTACCTAGCGCCTCGCCCTCGCCCGATGGTGAGATTCAAGCGAGCAACAAGTAAAAGCACACACGAGTTTACCCAGGTCCAGGCCACCTTGCGGTGTAACACCCTACGTCCTGCTTGAGTGGATTAGCCTCACGAGGGCTTGAATATGAACAAGTAAGGTGGTTTTTGAGCTCTGGAGGAGAGCTCAAGACGGTCAGGAGGCAAGTGTTCTTGCTCATTGGTGTGAAGGTGGAGTGTTCGGGAGGGGGTCGATCCCAAGCAGAAGGTCTAGATCTGATGCCTCCACAGTGGAGACCCTAGCTACTTATATAGGCGGCCAGGGTCCTCTTCCCACAAAGTGTTTAGGCGGGAAGGCATCCCACAACGGCCATTTTGAGCGGGAACACAAGGATGTTCCTATCCTGACAAAAGCGGTCTTCGCCTGCAAAGAGATCAGACGATGACGCGGTGGTGGGCTCGGTGGTG
This sequence comes from Secale cereale, assembly GCA_902687465.1. NCBI lineage: Eukaryota > Viridiplantae > Streptophyta > Magnoliopsida > Poales > Poaceae > Secale > Secale cereale. The sequence continues at coordinate 295,250,377 of LR738709.1, forward strand.
ACATCCTCCCTATCGTCCTTGCGGTCTTCGGTCTTGTTGCACCAATGGGGAAACCTTCAACTCGCCCCTCGGGAACATGTGCCTGCGTTGTCTCCTTTGCACCAAAATGGCAACTACACCGCTGGCACGCGCTGGCACCCGCTGGCGTGGTGCGTCACTGCTCGTGTCACCGCCTCCTCCTGAGACAGACTTGGCCTTGGGTTCTCCTCCCCTCGGGAGCAGCCTAGCCGAGGCCGCTCCTGAGAGGGTCTGGGTGTTGTTCTCCTCGCGAGGCCTAGCCCCCTCGCGAGGGTCCTGAGCAGCTGGTCGATCAGCTGGGCCGTACCAGGCCGTAGTAGGAGCGCGTCGCGGCCCACACGCAGGCAAGTCTGGGTATCCTGGTTCCCAGGACGCCGACAATAGCCCCCGGGCCCAAGGCGCGCGCGGGGTTCGCTTCGGGGCGAAGCCTTAGTCGAGGACAAAGCACTGCGGGCCCCAAACCACTGCGAGCCAGGCTGGCACGCGACGGTTGGATGGGACGTGGGCGACTCCGCTCCCCACGCAGTCTTGGTGACCGTGCGACTTGACAAATGGGACCGTATTCATTGTACAAGGGTTATCGTTTGCTTTCCTTCCTATTCATATCCCCTTCTCCTTCGCCCCCAGCCTTCCCAAATCACCTGCATCCTCCAGCGCCTCCAGCAATGGTGAAGAAAGGCAAGGGTGCCGCACAGGCGTCCAGATCTGCTTCCTCCCCCGAGGCGGCGCTCGAGGAGTCCACCATCACCGAGGAGGGGGACTACGTGGAGGTCTAGTCTTTCTTGTCGAGCGACCACAACGAGCATGGCCCAACGAAGATCTGAGTTGGGTCCACCGCGGTGCAGACCTTGCCGAAGTCTTGCTACCCCTTCTTCCTCCACAGCATCTCCGTCGTGCTCGTGCCGCCCTTCTCGGAGTTCTTCTACGCCATCCTGAATCACTACCAGGTGCAGGACCTCCATATCCAGCCTCGCTCCATCTTCGTCCTGTCGCTCTTCGCCTTTTACTGCGAGGCGTGTGTGGGGGTGAAACCGACTGTCGCCCTCTTCTGCCACTTCTTCTCCATGCGGCGGTATGACGAGGGTCCGTGCTCGGGCTGCGTCTCCTTCGTCTTCCAACGCCAGGGCTGTAGGCTGATGACAGCCGGGAAGAAGATAGACATCCACCAGAAGCGGCGGGTCTATCTGGATGCCCAGCATATTTACCCGCTGCCTACCGCCCGTCCGGAGAAATGGGCTTGCTGGAGCTACGCGAAGCTCACGACCCCCTTGCTGAGCCTGTCTTGGCAAGGATCGAGGCCGACCTGGGCTCAAGGCTTGAAGGGGCCCAGATTGTGAAGGAGTTCCTGAGGCAGCGGCTGGCGCCACTCTAGGCACACTCGCGCACCATGTGGGAGCTGATGGGAGACGATGGCAGCCTTTGGCTACGCTCAAGGACGTTGGCCGAGGTCGAGCTGGGCCTCGTCTCGAACGCTCTCCTAGGGATGGTTCCTGAGGACCTCTCAGGGGCCCATCTGCCGCTGTACCGCCGTCCTGATAAGGCCGAGCTGCTGAAGGCCATGTCAGGCTTCGGGGTGCCCGTGTCTGTTCCGCCCACGGTGGACGTGTCCTCCGGTGTCGAGGAGGGGAGCGACGAGGAGGAGGACTCGGAGGAGACCCTAGGCGAACGGGTTGACGAGGAGCACAGCTCCGAGGCGTCTGCTAAGGAAGTGCCGCCGGGCGCAAACACTGCTGGGCGGCCCCAGGCAACCACTCCGCGTCGATCCGGGCACGCTGCGTCCGGAGGGAGCAATGCGGCGACCCCGCCAAGGAGCGCCGCGCCAACGAAGCGAGTGGCCGCAGCTACGCCCAAGTCCGTGGCCTCGCGTCTTGCCAGCATCCGGACTGCTGGCGCGCCCGTGCCACCGGCGGCCGCGGCCGGCCTTCTGATGAAGAGGAGGGCGCGCCTCGCCTCCAATGAGTAATTGTGCACTCTCTCATCATTCCTTGATCGCTGTGTTCCTGACGTGTTTCTCTTGGTTCAGCAGCCTGGGTGGTGTGATGAAGAAGGCGAAGGGGGAGGCCACGTCGCGGTGCCCCACTCCACCCGCTGCTGCTGTTGCCGCGGAGAAGGGTGCGTAGCCTTGCGCGCCTCGGCCAGCCAGGCTGCCGAGCACGCGGTGGCGGTGTCGCCTGAGGGCCTTGTTGCTGCTTGCGAGGCCGTGGTGGCTCCTGCTCCCTCTGCTCCAGCGAGGGGAGCCGGAGCCCCCGAGCCCCTGGTCGAGCACGGGATCATGATGGCACCCATCCGCCAGCCGGTACATCCTGGCCCTGAGACCTTGGAGGCTGCTTCCGCTGCGTTGGGTCGGTTCCGCGCCGATCTTCTGGGTGGTGATGGCCGCGCGATGGAAGGATGCCTGGGCCGGGTGGCTCCTGGCAGACGAGTCTGCACGGGCCCCCTGGAGTCAGGCCTCAGCGGCCGCCGCCAAGGGTCACGAGGAGGTCGCGGCAGCCGCTCGGGCACGCGACGCCGCGCGAGCCGACGCATCATCCTCCAACACGCGCTGCCACGAGGTGGAGAGCAAGCTGAAGGCACTTCGCGAGGAAGGCACCAGGCGCGCTCTAGAGCTCGAAGGGTTGGAGAAGGAGCTCGAGGCCCATTAGGCCGAGACTTCTCGGCTGCAGCAGGAGCAACTTGTTGATCGCGCGAGCGTGAAGAAGCTGAAGGCTGAGGCCGAGCAGGCCAAATCGACCCAACCCGCGCGCGACAAGGAAGACGCCTCGTGGCCTCGGTAGCAATGGGTTGCGAGGCCCTCGCCGCCTTCGAGCTCGAGGCCCGCATGGCATTGCAAATTGCCTAAGGGGATGGGTTCGAGGAGCCGCTGGCCACCCCGGAGGACGGCTCCGCCGGGCTCCTTGCCGCGCTCTTGAAGGCCCTACGTTAGGTTGCGGCCACGATCGGCTAGTTAGCAGACGTCAAGAGTCGCGCGCTCCTTACCTTGGCCCAGACGCTGGTGTGCGGCCACCACTATCTCTGCGACTCCACCCTTGACCTGGCCTCGTTGTACGAGCCCGTGACCGCGAGCATAGAGGGCACGGCTACCAAGGCCCTGGAGGAGAAGGTCAAGGGGCTGGTGGAAGCGTTCCTCCGGGTCGCTGTTGCCGCGGCCGAGGAGGCGGAGGCTGGTGATGGCGCGCTCGGCGATGCCTGACCTGTCCCTATCAAGATGAGAGAAATGCAAGTGCCTCGGGGAGGCGTGAGGACTCACTAGAATTTGGAGAACTTGATGTTATTGTAATAACTAGGCTTGAACTTGGTGATTTCCGTGCTGGCTTCCTTTCATGTTTGCTTAGGTGTTCTGCGTTGGAAGGGCCCAACCCCGCGCATAGCTCGATCGCCATTGAGCCCTCCGGGTCATCGGGGTTATCGTAATAACTAGGATCAAGGAGTGAGGGGCTACGTGGCTAGTGAGGCCCCTGGGTCGCGATGCCCAGGGGTCCCCCTTAACGCTCAAGTGATCCCGTTTGCATTCTGCATCGGCAGGGCCCAGCCCCGCGCATACCTCGACCGCCGTTGAGCACCGGGCTCAAGGAGTGAGGGGCTACGTGACTAGTGAGGCCCCTGGGTCGCGATGCCTAGGGGTCCCCCTTAACGTGAAAATGGTTCTCATGAGGGAGAACGAGCACTATACCTTGCTCACGAGCCTTCGCATAGGATGGGGGCGCCAGAAAGCTAGGTGTCTGGGCACCTGGTGGGGTGGCGTCTGCCAGGCGTGACCTGAGCATAGCCCCTGTGCCTAGCCCCCCTCGCGACACCCATCCAAGGAGAAGCTATGAGCGTCGTGAGCTGAAAAGTTCCCTCAAGTTGGTGCGACCGCTAGGGGCCACCCTCAGTTGTTTATAACTAGCGCGGAGCATAGAGCTACCACACTTGCGCGGAGTGTGGGCATAACCGCGCCTTGGTCGTAGCGGCCAGCGCGGAGCTTGGTGCTTCCATTGGTTCGTGGGCAAAACCGCTCCTTGGTTGGTTCTACCAGCGTGGAGCATGGTACTTCCACTGGACCGTGGGAGGGAGCCTCCCACCGGGAGAGACTCCGGGGTGTGTACAACCCCATCCTGACACTTGGCTTGCATGTCAGGACTGCCAAGGTGTATATGGGCCCTCCTCGGGTCGAGTTGAACGACTCTGAGGAAGTTCTCGTAATCTTACGCATCACCCACGAGACCCTACCCTGAGGCGGGTTGCACCTAAGTCTTCTTCTGCAAAATGTGAAAAGAGATGCGTTGTGTCGACCTGCGCCAAGTGCATCTCTAGAGGGCATCGCATGAGAAGGCCGCAGCACCAACAACCGCAGGAGGTGACGTTAGCGGGACCGGCCCGTAAGACAGAGCTCAGCCGCTGGATTTATCGACGTTGTAGGGACGGATGTGAGCACAGACGCCGTGCCCAGTCTTCTCATGCAACAGTCCAAAAGAAAGACAACCGGCACGCGGTTCCCGCGTGAGTGACGCACCTGCCACGGGCCCCCACTTACCCATCCACGATTAGCCCATGCGAGAACAAGGAACCAAGGACCACGGGAGGTGACGTCACCGGAATGGCTCACGAGACAGAGCTCGGCCCTTGGATTTAGCGCTGCACGGATGGACCCGAGCACAGACGCCGTGCCAGTCCTTAATCATGGGGCGGTCGCAGGCAGGCTCGCAAGGGATCATGACCATAGTGGCGGTGAGGACGCCAAGCATATAGATAATGCAAGTAGGGAGAAACAACTAGCCTTGATTTATGCGCAAAAGAGACAGCTGTGGGGGTGAGCCCCCAGCAGCTCGAGGATGATGCAGCTCGGGGGGCGCCCTCGATTGAATACCTGAGACATCACATGATAGTTGTCGTCGAAGAAGAGTTGGGGTAGCTGAAGACGCGAGTCGTGCAGGTCGCTCCTGAGGATCGCCAGGCTCCTAAGGCCCAGGGGCTACGGACGCCCTCAGTGGTCACGGTGGTCCGGCTCCTGCTCCATCAGGACCGCCTGCCACTGAGCCTCCTGAGCCCGCATGGCCTTGCGTGTGAGGTACTGGAACGTGGCAGCTGCATTGCGGAAGCCGAAGAGCGTGCGAATGTAACTGCAGGGGAGAGCCCTCCTCCAGCCGACAACCGTTGGCCAGAAGGTCTCCAGAGAAGTGGCCCGATTGAGGCCTGCGATGTCGACGCCGACGCGGAATTGGTTGCTTGGGTTGCAGGTAGGTGAGCTTGGTGCCGTGCGGTTGCGCCCACCGCGTATGATCCTTGCATACTGAAGTTCCTTGGTAACCTGGTCGATGAAGTCGTGAGCCCCCAGCGTTGTATGGCTCACGCTGGGCTCACAAAAATGCGCGTCGAGACACGCCTGCAGGTGGTGCTCGAACACCTGCCTCGTGACGCTGGTGAGACCAGAGGAACTCCAAAGGAGAGCCCTAGAGCCCGTCCTGAGAGGGGAGCCGGGCGCGCCTCCCTATGCGAGGGTGGAGGGCGCCTCGTCGGCAGGCGCGGGTTCCGAGGCGGTGCCGTCAGGAGCCCCTGCGTCCTGAGGTCCGTCTGCGGGCAGATGCTTCTTCTTCTTGGGGGCGGTCTGCAGGGCGAAGATGGCTCCATCTTCGCCGGAGCTCTCGACCGCTGCAGTCTGGTAGGCGCACTCCAGGGAACGCACTGCTTCCTTCTCGTTGCAGGCGATCGTGACGACCCCGCCACTCCCGGGCATCTTGAGGACGTTGTAACCGGGATGGGTCGCTGCCATGAACTTGGCGAGGGCTGGATACCCTAGGATGGCGATGTACGGGAGATGAATGTTGGCAACGACGAAGTCGATGAGCTCGGTGTGATAGTTGTCGCGATCGCCGAACGTGACGGGGAGGCGGACCTGCCCCATCGGGAGCATGGAGCCATCTGTGACTCCATAGAATGGCTTGGTCGGGTGCAGCTGATCGTAGGGGACTTGGAGTGTCTCGAAGGTCTGTATGGAGAGGACGTTGAGCCCTGCTCCACCGTCGATGAGGGTCTTGGTCACGAAGACGTTGCTGATGGTTGGAGTGCAGAGCATCGGGAGAGTGCCTGGGGCTGCGGTGCAATTGAGATGGTCCTTGGGGTCGAAGGGGATGACCTGCTTGGTCCACCTGAGGTTGCGCGCGGCGTCAGGCCTGGGGAGTGACGCGTTCACCTCACGAGCGAACTGCTTGAAAATGTGGTGGGAAGCCGGAGCGTGGGCTCCTCCCAGGATGCATGCAACCGCGCGTGGCTCTTGAAAGCCCCCAGCTTCGTCTCCCTAGCGGTCGTCCTCATTCCTTCTTGGCGGTGGTGGAAGCGGAGGCAGCCCCGCGTTGCCCTGAGGGCGACCCTCACGAGGCTGGTCGCGCCAGGGGCCGTCACAAGGCTGCTCCTGCTATCGGTCTTCACGAGGTTGGTCAAGCCATCCTTGGCGCGAGTTCCTGCCGTCCCAGTGTCCTCCACCACGGCCCCCTCTGCGGCCGTAGCCACGGTTTTTCGCGCTCAGGGTGCTACCCAACGCGCCCGCCGCGCATTGCCCTGAGCTCTTGGCAGTCGTTGGTGTTGTGGCTATGAACATCGTGGAAGACACAGTACGGACGGTTCCCTCTGGGGGGGGGGTCGTTGTAGCCGTAGCCACGCTTCACTTCTGGCTTCGCAGCCAGCACGGCAGGTCCCTTGCGCTTTGCTTCCTTGGCCTTGGCCTTCGTGTCGTCAGCCTCCTCCTCAGGAAGCTCCAGGAGAGAAAGGCGGCCTTCCTCTGCCCTGGCGCACTTCGCGGCGAGGTTGAACATCTCGAGGGCCGTGCACAGGTCCTCGTGGATGGCGAGCTCTTCCTTCATCCTGACATCGCGGACACCGTTGGAGAACACCGAGATGATGGCCTCGTCCGATACCATGGGGATCCTGAGGCGCACGATGTTGAAACGCTGGATGTACTTCTGCAAGGCCTCCCCAGGTTGCTGCTTCACGCGGCGCAGATCCACAGCCGCCGGGGCTCGGTCGCGGGGACCTTTGAACTTGGTGACGAAACATTCACGAAGCTCCCCCGAGGAGGAGACGGATCCTGCGGGAAGGTTCAGGAGCCAGGAGCGAGCGCCGTCCTTAAGGGCCATGGGGAACCAGTTCGCCATGACCTGCTCGGTGCCATTGGACGCCTCGATGCTCAGCTCATAGAGCTGGAGGAACTCTGCAGGGTCGGCGGTGCCATCGTAGCGCGGAGGCAGATCCGGCTTGAACTTGTCGGGCCAGACGAGGCGCCGTAGCTCTGGAGCTAGGGCGCGACATCCAGCCACGCTCATGATTGCAGGCGCCCCCTGCGCCTGAGGTGCTGGTTCCGGGGGTACAGGCGCCACCACCTCCTGTGGTGCGTGGTTCTTGTAGGATCGAAAGTATGTCTAGAGGGGGGGCGATTAGACTACATGACAATATAAAAAATCTGCCTTTTGATTAAGCAAAGTTTTTGGCAGTTTCACAAGTAAGATCAATTCAAGTAACACCCTACACATGCAATTCTAGAGTCTAAGCAGCGGAAAGTAAATTGCACATGTAAAAGAGAGGTGGAGAAGATCAAACGCAGTTTGGTGACACGAAGATTTTTGTCGTGGTTCCGATAGGTGGTGCTATCGTACATCCACGTTGATGGAGACTTCAACCCACGGAGGGTAACGGCTGCGCGAGTCCACGGAGGGCTCCACCCACGAAGGGTCCACGAAGAAGCAACCTTGTCTATTCCATCATGGCCTACGCCCACGGAGGACTAGTCTTACTCGGGGTAGATCTTCACGAAGTAGGCGATCTCCTTGCCCTTACAAACTTCTTGGTTCAACTCCACATCTCAAAGACGAAGGCTCCCAAGCGACACCTAACCAATCTAGGAGGCACCACCCTCCAAAAGGTAATAGATGGTGTTGATGATGATGAACTCCTTGCTCTTGTGCTTCAGATGATAATCTCCCCAACACTCAACTCTCCTCACTGATATGGCTGTGGTGGAAGAAAGATTTGAGTGGAAAGCAACTTGGGAAGGCTAGAAATCAAGTTTCATATGGTAGGAATGGAATGGCTTGATCTCAACACAAGGGTAGGTGGTTCACTTCTCAGAAAGTGTATGGTAGGAGTGGTGGTACTTTCTGATGGCTCTCCTCACGAATGAAGAGGGGGTGGAGGGGTATATATAGCCTCCACACAAAATCCAACCGTTACACACATATTTGACCAATCTCGGTGAGACCGAAGTGAAAACTCGGTCAGACCGAAAGTTCAAATACAGTGAACGTTGGGATTTTCGGTGGGACCGAAAATAGCATCTCGGTGTGTCCGAAGTGAGTCAAAGGTTGGAGCTTGCCATCTCGGTGGGACCGAAAATAATAACTCGGATATTCCGAAGTGATGTCAATTGGTTACAGAAGGTTGGCAGTCCGTTTTCGGTGAGACCGAAACTCAAAATCGGATGGACCGAGAAATTAGGGTTTGGAAGAATAACTGAGGTGGTTCATCTCGGTGGGACTGAGTTTGCAGAATCGGTTTGTCCGAGATTACTTATGAGTGTGTTAAGTAGTGAAGAGTGCTGATAGTTGAGGGAGCTAGATCAGCAAGCACTTGAGCAACCAAATCATTAACACAACCTCATCCCCTTTTAATAGTATTGGCTTTCCTATGGACTCAATGTGATCTTTGATCACTAAACCAAAAATAGAGTCTTGAGCTTTTGCCAATGCTTGTCTTAGCATTTTGAGGGGTCCACTTCTTCAGACATTTCCATACCCATATCATCGAACTTCTCTGAAATGATTCTCAAGAAAATATTAGTTCAATGATATATATGTTGTTATTAATTACCAAAACCACCCAGGGATTAGTTGCACTTTCAATCTCCCCCTTTTTGGTAATTGATGACAACATATAGATCAAAGCTTCGACAAAGGATATAATCAATGAATAATATCGTCGCTTTGAGAAGTATGTGATAAACAAGAGCTCCCCCTAAATTTGTGCATTATTTAAAATTTGCGTTTGAATGCAAATGCACAATCGATTAGGATTATGGGTCACTCTTCCATGTCACATACATCTTGGTGGAGCGCACAAAATGATAAGAATGAATAACATGCACTTAATCACCAAGACAAGAGTAAATAGCCATACAATAAAGAATAGCATATGATAAGCATTAAGCACACATTAAAGCATAGTATGACCAAGCACTCATTAAGGTAGCATCAAACTTAGTAGAAAGCACACTTAAAGTTTCGAAAGACCAAAAGAAACCAATGTATCACAAAGAAAACCGGCAAAAGAACGAAAGACGAAAGAGCACTCTCTCTCTCGAAGCCCTATGATCTATAACAATTTCTCCCCCTTTGGCAACAAGTTACCAAAAAGTTCGAAAAGGTATAGAGCTAAGCGTCACTGCGGGCTCTGCTGGCAGCTCCCGTCTGGGTAGATGTCGGTGTAGAGATAGCTGCATCGGCGAAGACTTCTGCTGATGTCTGCGCTGGAGGAGTGGATGCTGGAGCTGGAGCAACTGCTGGAGCTGTAGCTGGTGCTGAAGTAGTAGCCCTAGAGTCAGTCACTGGGATAGCTGCAGATCTGGATCCTCTCGGAACCTGAGCAGTCTGGCGATGAGAGTCCTGGACTAGATCATCCTGCATGAGCTCTGCTCTCTCCTGCCTTGTCTCCTCCATGTCTGCCTCAAGCTTGTTGACAGACACATGAATCTCAGTCAGCTTCACGTCCAGAGCGTGGATCTTGTCCTCAACAATCCTCTCTAGGCTCTCCTGAGATTGCTCAATGCTGGCCAGGCGTTGTTCAATCCTCTGGGTAGCTTCAAGAATTTGTTCTCCAAAGCTCTTTGGCTTAGCTGCTGCTGCTGCTGCCTCTTTGTCAGCTTTAGCCTTCTTCGCAGCTTCGATTTTGGCCTGTCCTTCAACTGAGGTAGGATCCTCTTCATCCATCACAACTACGTTGTCCTCATGCTCTGGCTGCAGTGGCAAGTGCTTCCTATCCAACATGAATTTGCCCGTGCGAAACTTGGCGTTGATGAGCATCTGTATCTGCGGAGCAAACCCACACGACCTCTTCTGGTCAGCTGCAGTCCTCTTAATGGTCTCTACCATCAAGTCCATCACCTTGAAAGGTGCCTTCTCATCGAGAATGTGCAGCATGTTGATAGAATAGCCTCGAATCATGCGGTGGTCTCCAGACTTAGGCATCAATGTATGCCTCAGAATAGTGTTAGTGGTGGTCAGACCTGCCTGGAGATAGTACACTGAGCCAAGCTTCCATCCTTCCAAATCAGCAGCGGGGATCTCCTTGTACATGTTCTTCATGGAATCATGACTCTTCTTAGGAATCCCATAGACATCAATGTCGTCCTCTCTCTGCACTGGAGCGTTCAGAAGTTCTGCCCATTCTTCAACAGTCGAAGAAAACATTTGACCTTCAGTCATCCAGGTGATCTTGCCATCAGGATAGAAGTGGGCTATGGCGTAGAACTGCATGATCATCTCGTCATTCCAAGCTGTCAGTTCTTGACCCACAAAATCAGCAACTCCACATGCAGTAAAGCCCTCATGCACATGGGGAAAGAAGTCCCGGTGCTCTTCACTGTCAATATACTTCCAGTCAACATACCTGGTGTCAGCAACAATGGGCTTCTTATCCATTAGCACGGTCTCATAGAAATCATGCTGCTCTCTGGTGTGGAATCTGGGGTCCACAGCAGTCCTTCTCCTTACGGCATATGGATCAGACTGTCTCCATAGCCTGAGACCTTTGTCCTTCCTTGCCTTCATGTCCTCAGCTTGAGGATGAGCATCATTGTGGAGTGGCAACTTGGGACGGAGCTTAAGCAACACATGCTCTTCATCTGATTCAGACGGTGGCATCTCACCTTTGTTCTTCTCAGAAGCTGGAATGCTTCTGGTTGTTCTCTTGGGCTTGGCTGGAGCTGCCTTAGCTTGAGCAGGCTTCTTGGGCTTAGAGGAGGCTTGAGCCCGAATAGCATCACCCATGAACTTAGCTTTCCGAGGAGGAGGCTGGGGTGCATCTTCTTCTTCTTCTTCTGCAGCATCAACTTGAGGTTCAGCATATACTACCCTCTTCCGCTTGGAAGTCTTCTTCACCTTGCTTGGAGCAGGCTCTTCCAAGTTGAGCTTCTTTGCAACTGCTGACTGCTTTACTTTGCTTGTGCCTTTCCTTGTCTGCTGCCCTTGGTGCTCTTTGGCAACCACATTCCTCTTTGGCTTGGAGGTAACTTCCTCAGCAACAAAGTCGGAGTCATCATCATCAGAAGTTCTCTTCTTCCTGGTTCTGGTGGCTGCAGGAGGCAAACCACTAGGGGTGCTCCTCTCACCATAATCACTGGAGCTGCTAGCAGGACTTGTATCTGCCTCTGGAATCTCAGCAAAAGGTGACTCAGACCTGTTCTGGCTGTCACTGACATCTGACATGGCTGATAACCTGTGAAAAGATAAGGTATAGGCAGAGTAGAAGAGTTATTACAACTGCAGAGGTTTTTTAAAAAATTGAGTTCAAAACTTAGTTTTGAGTTTTCACAGAATGTATTTCGGTCAAACCGATTTTAAGTTTCGGTGAAACCGAAGTGTTCAACAGAAACCTACACACCACTTTCGGTCAGACCGAAATGGGTTTTGGTCCTACCGATAACTTAGGGTTTCACTGAAACTACGTTTCGGTCATTCCGATTGGCACAACTCGGTTAAACCGAATGATGCAGTGCAATGGCCAGAGGCCAAATCGGTCATTCCGAGTTTCAAAATCGGCTTCGCCGAGATGCGTTCCGTGGAAACCTAAACCTAAGAATTTCGTTCGAAACTAGAGGATCTGAACTAATGTATAGGGAATATCTCAAACGTGGATTGAATTATGGCAAGCCTATCGTGCAAGAATCGGATGGGGAGCACGAAAAGGGATCGGGAAACACCCTAACTTGGTGGTGTCCCTCTACGGCGGCAACGGTGGAGATGATTACCGTTGACGGCGGCGGAGACCTGCGGCGAGGGCGCACAGGCGACGACGGTGACGATCCGTAGACCAGGGCGACGGCAGCAGGGGTTTTGGGGGCGAACGGTTTGAAGAATTGAATCGCGCGCAGCCCTCAGGTATATATAACCCCATGCTGTCGGTGGGACCGAGTTGAAAAACTCGGTGTCACCGAGATGTATAACTGCTGTGCAGTTACGCATGTCGGTCAGACAGAGATTTTGAACTCGGTTTCACCGAGATGAAACCTAGATCAGTCTAAGCGTTTCGGTTGGACCGAGATTGAGAAGCCGGTCAGACCGAAATGGACTTAGAAGGTTTTGGAAGTCAGCCTTAGACGAATCGGTGGCTCCGAGTGCTCCTCACTCGGACTGTCCGAAAAAGACTTGTTCAAAGTTGTGATATGAGCATGAATAGAATTTGAGACAAGAAAGCATAGATAGCTAGGGAAGGTGCTTAGGCATTCTTGTCCATCCATTTGGCCAGAAAAATCAGAACAATCAAAACAACAAATGGATGTCCTTGAATGGATAAAATCATGCATTCAACATGCTCACACAATAAGATAGCAACTGAAATATGTGTCAAACATGCACAACCAACATTCTAGCTACTAGCACACAATTTGTCGATGACTAGGTCATCTATATATGAGTATGTTGACTTAGGAGCCAAATGAGAACATTTGATCATAGGTCATACTCATCGTTTAAGCACAAGTGGGGTTACCACTTTTACATAAAGCTTTTATGTGTTCACATCATTTGAAGATGCTTTAGCTCAATTTTTAGAGCAAAGCTCCCCCTAGATGTGAGAACCCCTTTTAAAGGGTCAAACTAACCTTGGGTTGTCGTAGAAGACTTCATGTAGATGTTGAAGATGTGGATGCTCAATGTTGATGTTGATCATCAAGAGTTGGGAGCAATCCTTTGGATTAGGGCACTTTCAATACCTACATGGGTTAGTCCCACAAGGAACAAACAAGAATATCCATAGACATAGATTGAAGTACATAAAAGATGATGTCCATGAAAGCAATGATTACCTTGTCCCTTGACTTACCAACAAGAGGGTTTGTGACTCCATGAACTAGTGCATGATGTGGAAGTTGATTGCACAAGTTCTTGCCAAAATGAATATGAGTGAAGTTTGTTGGCGGAGTCACCCTCAAGAACCTTCTAGTTCTTCTTCTTTGGGATCCACATCATCTTGATGGGAATCTGTAGGATCGAAAGTAGGTCTAGAGGGGGGGTGATTAGACTACTTGACAATATAAATAATCTGCCTTTAGATCATGCAATGTTTTTGGCAGTTTCACAATTAATATCAATTCAAGTAACACCCTACACATGCAATTCTAGAGTATATGCAGCGGAAAGTAAATTGCACATGTAAAAAGGAGGTGGAGAAGATCAAACGCAGTTTGGTGACACGGAGATTTTTGTCGTGGTTCCGATAGGTGGTGCTATCGTACATCCACGTTGATGGAGACTTCAACCCACGGAGGGTAACGGCTGCGCGAGTCCACAGAGGGCTCCACCCACGAAGGGTCCACGAAGAAGCAACCTTGTCTATTCCATCACGGCCTACGCCCACGGAGGACTAGCCTTACTCGGGGTAGATCTTCACGAAGTAGGCGATCTCCTTGCCCTTACAAACTTCTTGGTTCAACTCCACATCTCAAAGACGGAGGCTCCCAAGCGACACCTAACCAATCTAGGAGGCACCACCCCCCAAAAGGTAATAGACGGTGTTGATGGTGATGAACTCCTTGCTCTTGTGCTTCAGATGATAATCTCCCCAACACTCAACTCTCCTCACTGATATGGCTGTGGTGGAAGAAAGGTTTGAGTGGAAAGCAACTTGGGAAGGCTAGAGATCAAGTTTCATATGGTAGGAATGGAATGGCTTGATCTCAACACAAGGGTAGGTGGTTCACTTCTCAGAAAGTGTATGGTAGGAGTGGTAGACTTTCTGATGGCTCTCCTCACGAATGAAGAGGGGGTGGAGGGGTATATATAGCCTCCACACAAAATCCAACCGTTACACACACATTTGACCAATCTCGGTGAGACCGAAGTTAAAACTCGGTCAGACCGAAAGTTCAAATATAGTGAACGTTGGGATTTTCGGTGGGACCGAAAATACCATCTCGGTGTGTCCGAAGTGAGTCAAAGATTAGGGTTTGCCATCTCGGTGTGACCGAAAACAACAACTCGGATATTCCGAAATGCTGTCAATGGTTACAGAAGGTTGGCAGAACATTTTCGGTGAGACCGAAACTCAGAATCGGATGGACCGAGAAATTAGGGTTTGGGGAAACAACTGAAGTGGTTCATCTCGGTGGGACTGAGTTTGCAGAATCGGTTTGTCCGAGATTACTTATGAGTGTGTTGAATAGTGAAGAGTGCTGATAGTTGAGGGAGCTAGATCACCAAGCACTTGAGCAACAAGAACATTAACACAACCTCATCCCCTTTTAATAGTATTGGCTTTTCCTATGGACTCAATGTGATCTTTGATCACTAAACCAAAAATAGAGTCTTGAGCTTTTGCCAATGCTTGTCTTAGCATTTTGAGGGGTCCACTTCTTCAGACATTTCCATACCCATATCATCGAACTTTTCTGAAATGATTCTCAAGAGAATATTAGTTCAATGATATATATGTTGTTATTAATTACCAAAACCACCCGGGGATTAGTTGCACTTTCAATCTCCCCCTTTTTGGTAATTGATGACAACATATAGATCAAAGCTTCGACAAAGGATATAATCAAAGAATAATATCGTCGCTTTGAGAAGTATGTGATAAACAAGAGCTCCCCCTAAATTTGTGCATTATTTAAAATTTGCGTTTGAATGCAAATGCACAATCGATTAGGATTATGGGTCACTCTTCCATGTCACATACATCTTGGTGGAGCGCACAAAATGATAAGAATGAGTAACATGCACTCAATCACCAAGAAAGAGTAAATAGCCATACAATAAGGAATAGCATAGGATAAGCAATAAGCACACATTAAAGCATAGTATGACTAAGCACTCATTAAGGTAGCATCAAACGTAGTAGCAAGCACACATAAAGTACTGGAACCAAAAGAAACCAATGTATCTCAAGGAAAACCGGCAAAAGAACGAAAAGACGAAAGAGCACTCTCTCTCTCGAAGCCCTATGATCTATAACAATTTCTCCACCTTTGGCAACAAGTTACCAAAAAGTTCGAAAAGGTATAGAACTAAGCGTCACTGCGGGCTCTACTGGCGGCTCCCGTCTGGGTAGATGTTGGTGTAGAGATAGCTGCATCTGCGAAGACCTCTGCTGATGTCTGTGGTGGAGGAGTGGATGCTGGAGCTGAAGGAACTGCTGGAGCTGTAGCTGGTGCTGAAGTGGTAGCCCTAGAGTCTGTCACTGGGATAGCTGCAGATCTGGATCCTCTGGGAATCTGAGCAGTCTGGCGATGAGAGTCCTGGACTAGATCATCCTGCATAAGCTCTGCTCTCTCCTGCCTAGTCTCCTCCATGTCTGCCTCAAGCTTGTTGACAGACACCTGAATCTCAGTCAGCTTCACGTCCAGAGCGTGGATCTTGTCCTCGACAATCCTCTCAAGGCTCTCCTGAGATTGCTCAATGCTGGCCAGGCGTTGTTCAATCCTTTGGGTAGCTTCAAGAATTTGTTCTCCAAAGCTCTTAGGCTTAGCTGCTGCTGCTGCTGCCTCTTTGTCAGCTTTAGCCTTCTTTGCAGCTTCAATTTTGGCTTGTCCTTCAACTGAGGTGGGATCCTCTTCATCCATCACAACTATGTTGTCCTCATGCTCTGGCTGCAGTGGCAAGTGCTTCCTATCCAACATGAATTTGCCCGTGCCAAACTTGGCGTTGATGAGCATCTGTATCTGCGGTGCAAACCCACATGACCTCTTCTGGTCAGCTGCAGTCCTCTTAATGGTCTCTACCATCAAGTACATCACCTTAAAAGGTGCCTTCTCATCGAGAATGTGCAGCATGTTAATAGAATAGCCTCGTATCATCCGGTGGTCACCTGACTTAGGCATCAAAGTATGCCTCAGAATAGTGTTAGTGGTGGTCAGACCTGCCTGGAGATAATACACTGAGCCGAGCTTCCATCCCTCTAAATCAGCAGCTGGGATCTCCTTGTACATATTCTTCATGGAATCATGACTCTTCTTAGGAATCCCATAGACATCAATGTCGTCCTCTCTCTGCACTGGAGCGTTCAGAAGTTCTTCCCATTCTTCAACAGTTGAAGAAAACCGTTGACCTTCAGTCATCCAGGTGATCTTGCCATCAGGATAGAAGTGGGCTGTGGCATAGAACTGCATGATCATCTCGTCATTCCAGGCTGTCAGCTCTTGACCCACAAAGTCAGCAACTCCACATGCAGTAAAGCTCTCATGCACATGGGGAAAGTAGTCCCGGTGCTCTTCACTGTCAATGTACTCCCAGTCAACATACCTGGTGTCAGCAACAATGGGCTTCTTATCCATTAGCACGGTCTCATAGAAATCCTGCTGCTCTCTGGTGTGGAATCTGGGGTCCACAGCAGTCCTTCTCCTTACGGCATATGGATCAGACTGTCTCCATAGCCTGAGACCTTTGTCCTTCCTTGCCTTCATGTCCTCAGCTTGAGGATGAGCATCATTGTGGAGTGGCAACTTGGGACGGAGCTTGAGCAACACATGCTCTTCATCTGATTCAGACGGTGGCATCTCACCTTTGTTCTTCTCAGAAGCTGGAATGCTTCTGGTTGTTCTCTTGGGCTTGGCTGGAGCTGCTTTGGAAGGAGCAGGCTTCTTGGGCTTAGAGGAGGCTTGAGCCCGAATAGCATCACCCATGAACTTAGCTTTCTGAGGAGGAGGCTGGGGTGCTTCTTCTTCTTCTTCTTCAGCATCAACTTGAGGTTCAGCATAAACAACCCTCTTCCTTTTGGAAGTCTTCTTCACCTTGCTTGGAGCAGGCTCTTCCAAGTTGAGCTTCTTAGCAACCGCTGACTGCTTCACTTTGCTCGTGCCTTTCTTTGGTTGCTGCCCTTGGTGCTCTTTGGCAACCACATTCCTCTTGGGCTTGGAGGTAACTTCCTCAGCAACAAAGTCGGAGTCCTCATCATCAGAAGGTCTCTTCTTCCTGGTTCTCGTAGCTGCGGGAGGCAGACCACTAGGGGTGCTCCTCTCACCATCATCACTAGAGCTGCTTGCAGGACTTGTATCTGCCTCTGGAATTTCAGCAAACGGTGATTCAGACCTGTTCTGGCTGTCACTGACATCTGACATGGCTGAAAGACCTGTGAAAAGATAAGGTATAGGCAGAGTAGAAGAGTTATCACAACTGCAGAAGTTTTTGAAAAAAAATGAGTTAAAAACTTAGTTTTGAGTTTTCACAGAATGTATTTCGGTCAAACCGATTTTAGGTTTCGGTGCAACCGAAGTGCTCAACAGAAACCTACACACCACTTTCGGTCAGACCGAAATGGGTTTCGGTCCTACCGAAAACTTAGGGTTTCACTGAAACTACTTTTCGGTCGTTCCGATTGGCACAACTCGGTTAAACCGAACTATGCAGTGCAATGGCCAGAGGCCAAATCGGTCATTCCGATTTTCAAAATCGGCTTCACCGAGATGCATTCCATGGAAACCTAAACCTAAGAATTTTCCTCGAAACTAGACGATCTGAACTATTGTGTGGGGAACATATCAAACATGGATTGAATCATGGCAGCCTATCGTGCAAGAATCAGCAGTGGAGCACGAAAAGGGATCGGGACACACCCTAACTTGGTGGTGTCCCTCTACGGCGGCAACGGTGGAGATGATTACCGTTGACGGCGGCGGAGACCTGCGGCGAGGGCGCACAGGTGACGAAGGCGACGATCCGTAGACCAGGGCGGCGGCAGCAGGGGTCTTGGGGGCGAACGGTTTGAAGAAAGAAATCGCGCGCAGCCCCTCAGGTATATATAACCCCGTGCTGTCGGTGGGACCGAGTTGAAAAACTCGGTGTCACCGAGATGTATATCTGCTATGCAGTTACACATATCGGTCAGACCAAGAGTTTGAACTCGGTTTCACCGAGATGAAACCTAGATCAGTCTAAGCGTTTCGGTTGGACCGATATTGAGAAACCGGTCAGACCGAAATGGACTTAGAAGGTTTTGGAAGTCAGCCTTAGACGAATCGGTGGTTCCGAGTGCTCCTCACTCGGACTGTCCGAAAAAGACTTGTTCAAAGTTGTGATATGAGCATGAATAGAGTTTTGAGACAAGAAAGCATAGATAGCTAGGGAAGGGTGCTTAGGCATTCTTGTCCATCCATTTGGCCAGAAAAAGAAACCAAAACAATCAAAACCACAAATGGATGTCCTTGAATGAATAGAATCATGCATTCAACATGCTCACACAATAAGATAGCAACTGAAATATGTGTCAAACATGCACAACCAAACACTCTAGCTACTAGCACACAATTTGTCGATGACTAGGTCATCTATATATGAGTATATTGACTTAGGAGCCAAATGAGAACATTTGATCATAGGTCATACTCATCGTTTAAGCACAAGTGGGGTTACCACTTTTACATAAAGCATTTATGTGTTCACATCATTTGAAGATGCTTTAGCTCAATTTTTTGAGTAAAGCTCCCCCTAGATGTGAGAACCCCTTTTAAAGGGTCAAACTAACCTTGGGTTGTCGTAGAAGACTTCATGTAGATGTTGAAGATGTGGATGCTCAATGTTGATGTAGATCATCATGAGTTAGGAGCAATCCTTTGGATTAGGGCACTTTCAATACCTACATGGGTTAGTCCCACAAGGAACAAACAAGAATTTCCATAGACATAGAGTGAAGTACACAAAAGATGATGTCCATGAAAGCAATGGTTACCTTGTCCCTTGACTTACCAACAAGAGGGTTTGTGACTCCATGAACAAGTGCATGATGTGGAAGTTGATTGCACAAGTTCTTGCCAAAAAGAATATGAGTGAAGTTTGTTGGCGGAGTCACCCTCAAGAACCTACTAGTTCTTCTTCTTTGGGATCCACATCATCTTGATGGGAATCCTTGGTGTTGTAGTTGAGCTTGACGAAGTAGAACTTGATGTGTCCTTGGGAACCCACTTGATCATGGCTTGAGGTGCTTCAATGAATGCATCAATTTCTACTTGAAGCTTGTCCTTGGCCTTTAGCTTGTGGTCTTGTGGTGGAAGGTCATCTTGAGCTTGTTCCACATTGGAAGAAGTAGGATCATACTTCTCCTTTTGTGAGACAAACTGTGGAGTAGGGTATTGACCTTCTTCCCACTCAACACCTTCGGCGTTGAACTTTCGCTCAAAACCAATCCCTTGATTCTTCCGGTGTCTTCCTTGTTTGCGAACAATCTCCTCAAAGTTCTTGCTTCCGGCAAGACTCTTGTAGACACCTTTCTCTATGATTTCCTTCAATAAGCTATTTTCTTGCTCAAGTGTAACTTGGCTTGAAACATTGTTAGTGGAATCAAGAGAACTACTAGAAGTAACAACATTTGATTTAACATTGTTATTGTTACTACTAGAGGAAGAATTTTTCTTATGCTTGTCATGCTTAGTCTTAATAGGTGGCAAGAAATTAGACAAGAGAAGTCGTTTGGCAAGGTATGAAGAACTCTTCTTTCGAAGATCGTCATTGATCGCTTTTAGAAACTCATGTTCTTGCTCTAGAGTGAGCTTCTCGAAGCGTAGCTTCTCATGAGATCTTAGGAGCTCTCTATGATCTTCTTGAGTTGTTTCATGAGCTAACTTAAGAGTGTTTAGTTCTTTAGTTAGACGCTCAATCTCCTTCATAGCATTGTCATTCGACTCTTCTCGACTATAAAGACTACTAGCATTTTCATCATTACTAAGCTCACTAGATTTATCATGCAAGAGCTCATCTTCACCAAGCAAGTCATCCTCATCACTATCGAAGTCAATGAATTCAGGGTGTGTTACCTTGGGGCCTTTAGCCATGAAGCATCTTCCAATTCCCTCATTTGGTGAATCAAATAAGTCGTAGGAGTTGGAGTTGGAGGATACGAGAGCAAGTCCGGCAACACCTTCATCTTGACTATAGTCGGAGTCGGAGTGATAGCTTCCATCGGATTGATTGTCAGAGTCGGAGCCGGAGACCCATTCACCAACATGAGCTTGATGTCTTCTTCTTGTGTAGCTCCTTGATGACTTGTCTTTCCTCTCCAAATCCTTGCTTCTCCGAGAAGGTCTTCGTTCATAACGATCATCTCTACTCCTTCTCTCTCTCCGAGGTGACTCATCTCTTGCTCTTCTTCTTGGAGATTCTTCTCTTCTCTTGTGGGGAGCCGTACACTCATTTGAGAAGTGTCCGGGTCTTCCACAATTGTAGCAGTTTCGATCACGACTAGAAGATCTCTTTTCATCATATGATCTAGACTTTGAGCTTCTTTCTTTGCCTCTGTTCTTGTAGAACTTGTTGAAGTTCTTGACCATTAGGCTTATCTCTTCATTGGAAATTAGCTTGTCACTTGAGGTAGTAGGAGCATCACTTGTAGCTTTGTAAGCACCACTCGACTTGTTGTGAAGCTCTTCCTTATCCTTAAGTGTCATTTCATGAGCAACAATTCTTCCAATGACTTCAGTTGGCTTGAGAGTCTTGTAGTTTGGCATCATTTGGATCAAAGTGCACGAGGTGTCATACTTTCCATCCAAAGCTCTGAGAATCTTCTTAATGATGAATCGGTCGGTCATTTCTTCGTTTCCTAAGCCAGCAATCTCATTTGTAATGAGAGCAAGCCTAGAGTACATTTCAGCGACTCCTTCACCATCCTTCATCTTGAACTTGTCAAGTTGACCTTGAAGAATATCTAGCTTTGATTCCTTCACAGATTCAGTACCTTCGTGCATTTCAACCAAAGTATCCCAAATCTCCTTAGCATTCTCAAGACGACTGATTTTGTTGAACTCTTCGGGACACAAAGCATTGAAGAGAATGTCACAAGCTTGAGCATTGTTTTGCAACATCTTCAATTCGTCGGGTGTAGCTTCGCGATCCGGAACTTTTCCTTCTTCAAAGAAATCACCTTGCATACCAACACAAATAATGCCCCATGCGGCTGGGTTATGACCAAGAATATGCATTTTCATTTTATGCTTCCAACTAGCAAAATTTGTACCATCAAAGTAAGGACCTCTACGATAATTACCCTCACTAGACGCCATACTCTCCTAGGTTGTGAAACCAAGCTTATGGAGTCCAATGCAATGGAAACCAAGGCAATGGAGACCACTCTGATACCACTTGTAGGATCGAAAGTAGGTCTAGAGGGGGGGTGATTAGACTACTTGACAATATAAAAAATCTGCCTTTAGATCATGCAATGTTTTTGGCAGTTTCACAATTAATATCAATTCAAGTAACACCCTACACATGCAATTCTAGAGTATATGCAGCGGAAAGTAAATTGCACATGTAAAAAGGAGGTGGAGAAGATCAAACGCAGTTTGGTGACACGGAGATTTTTGTCGTGGTTCCGATAGGTGGTGCTATCGTACATCCACGTTGATGGAGACTTCAACCCACGGAGGGTAACGGCTGCGCGAGTCCACGGAGGGCTCCACCCACGAAGGGTCCATGAAGAAGCAACCTTGTCTATTCCATCCCGGCCTACGCCCACGGAGGACTAGCCTTACTCGGGGTAGATCTTCACGAAGTAGGCGATCTCCTTGCCCTTACAAACTTCTTGGTTCAACTCCACATCTCAAAGACGGAGGCTCCCAAGCGACACCTAACCAATCTAGGAGGCACCACCCCCCAAAAGGTAATAGACGGTGTTGATGGTGATGAACTCCTTGCTCTTGTGCTTCAGATGATAATCTCCCCAACACTCAACTCTCCTCACTGATATGGCTGTGGTGGAAGAAAGATTTGAGTGGAAAGCAACTTGGGAAGGCTAGAGATCAAGTTTCATATGGTAGGAATGGAATGGCTTGATCTCAACACAAGGGTAGGTGGTTCACTTCTCAGAAAGTGTATGGTAGAAGTGGTGGTACTTTCTGATGGCTCTCCTCACGAATGAGGAGGGGGTGGAGGGGTATATATAGCCTCCACACAAAATCCAACCGTTACACACACATTTGACCAATCTCGGTCAGACCGAAGTGAAAACTCGGTCAGACCGAAAGTTCAAATATAGTGAACGTTGGGATTTTCGGTGGGACCGAAAATACCATCTCGGTGTGTCCGAAGTGAGTCAAAGGTTAGGGTTTGCCATCTCGGTGTGACCGAAAACAACAACTCGGATATTCCGAAATGCTGTCTGTTGGTTACAGAAGGTTGGCAGAAGATTTTCGGTGAGACCGAGACTCAGAATCGGTGTGACCGAAAAGTTAGGGTTTGGGGAAATAACTGAAGTGGTTCATCTCGGTGGGACTGAGTTTGCAGAATCGGTTTGTCCGAGATTACTTATGAGTGTGTTGTAAAGTGAAGAGTGCTGATAGTTGAGGGAGCTAGATCACCAAGCACTTGAGCAACAAGAACATTAACACAACCTCATCCCCTTTTAATAGTATTGGCTTTTCCTATGGACTCAATGTGATCTTTGATCACTAAACCAAAAATGGAGTCTTGAGCTTTTGCCAATGCTTGTCTTAGCATTTTGAGGGGTCCACTTCTTCAGACATTTCCATACCCATATCATCGAACTTTTCTGAAATGATTCTCAAGAGAATATTAGTTCAATGATATATATGTTGTTATTAATTACCAAAACCACCCGGGGATTAGTTGCACTTTCAGAATCCTTGGTGTTGTAGTTGAGCTTGACGAAGTAGAACTTGATGTGTCCTTGGGAACCCACTTGACCATGGCTTGAGGTGCTTCAATGAATGCATCAATCTCCTCTTGAAGCTTGTCCTTGGCCTTTAGCTTGTGGTCTTGTGGTGGAAGGTCATCTTGAGCTTGTTCCACATTGGAAGAAGTAGGATCATACTTCTCCTTTTGTGAAACAAACTGTGGAGTAGGGTATTGACCTTCTTCCCACTCAACACCTTCGGCGTTGAACTTTCGCTC
Organism: Secale cereale; assembly: GCA_902687465.1. NCBI lineage: Eukaryota > Viridiplantae > Streptophyta > Magnoliopsida > Poales > Poaceae > Secale > Secale cereale. Next base: position 295,273,464 of record LR738709.1, read on the forward strand.
AAAACCAATCCCTTGATTCTTCCGGTGTCTTCCTTGTTTGCGAACAATCTCCTCAAAGTTCTTGCTTCCGGCAAGACTCTTGTAGACACCTTTCTCTATGATTTCCTTCAATAAGCTATTTTCTTGCTCAAGTGTAACTTGGCTTGAAACATTGTTAGTGGAATCAAGAGAACTACTAGAAGCAACAAAATTGGATTTAACATTGTTATTGTTACTACTAGAGGAAGAATTTTTCTTATGCTTGTCATGCTTAGTCTTAATAGGTGGCAAGAAATTAGACAAGAGAAGTCGTTTGGCAAGATATGAAGAACTCTTCTTTCGAAGATCGTCATTGATCGCTTTTAGAAACTCATGTTCTTGCTCTAGAGTGAGCTTCTCGAAGCGTAGCTTCTCATGAGATCTTAGGAGCTCTCTATGATCTTCTTGAGTTGTTTCATGAGCTAACTTAAGAGTGTTTAGTTCTTTAGTTAGACGCTCAATCTCCTTCATAGCATTGTCATTCGACTCTTCTCGACTATAAAGACTACTAGCATTTTCATCATTACTAAGCTCACTAGATTTATCATGCAAGAGCTCATCTTCACCAAGTAAGTCATCCTCATCACTATCAAAGTCAATGAATTCAGGGTGTGTTACCTTGGGGCCTTTAACCATGAAGCATCTTCCAATTCCCTCATTTGGTGAATCAAATAAGTCGTAAGAGTTGGAGTTGGAGGATACGAGTGCAAGTCCGGCAACACCTTCATCTTGACTGTAGTCGGAGTCGGAGTGATAGCTTCCATCGGATTGATTGTCGGAGTCGGAGCCGGAGACCCATTCACCTACATGAGCTTGATGTCTTCTTCTTGTGTAGCTCCTTGATGACTTGTCTTTCCTCTCCGAATCCTTGCTTCTCCGAGAGGGTCTTCGTTCATAACGATCATCTCTACTCCTTCTCTCTCTCCGAGGTGACTCATCTCTTGCTCTTCTTCTTGGAGATTCTTCTCTTCTCTTGTGGGGAGCCGTACACTCATTTGAGAAGTGTCCGGGTCTTCCACAATTGTAGCAGTTTCGATCACGACTAGAAGATCTCTTTTCATCATATGATCTAGATTTTGAGCTTCTTTCTTTGCCTCTATTCTTGTAGAACTTGTTGAAGTTCTTGACCATTAGGCTTATCTCTTCATTGGAAATCAGCTTGTCACTTGAGGTAGTAGGAGCATCACTTGTAGCTTTGTAAGCACCACTTGACTTATTGTGAAGCTCTTCCTTATCCTTAAGTGTCATCTCATGAGCAACAATTCTTCCAATGACTTCAGTTGGCTTGAGAGTCTTGTAGTTTGGCATCATTTGGATCAAAGTGCACACGGTGTCATACTTTCCATCCAAAGCTCTTAGAATCTTCTTAATGATGAATCGGTCGGTCATTTCTTCGCTTCCTAAGCCGGCAATCTCATTTGTGATGAGAGCAAGCCTAGAGTACATTTCAGCGACTCCTTCACCATCCTTCATCTTGAACTTGTCAAGTTGACCTTGAAGAATATCTAGCTTTGATTCCTTCAAAGATTCAGTACCTTCGTGCATTTCAACCAAAGTATCCCAAATCTCTTTAGCATTCTCAAGACGGCTGATTTTGTTGAACTCCTCGGGACACAAAGCATTGAAGAGAATGTCACAAGCTTGAGCATTGTTTTGCAACATCCGCAACTCTTCCGGTGTAGCTTCGCGATCCGGAACTTTTCCTTCTTCGAAGAAATCACCTTGCATACCAACACAAATAATGCCCCATGCGGCTGGGTTATGACCAAGAATATGCATTTTCATTTTATGCTTCCAACTAGCAAAATTTGTACCATCAAAGTAAGGACCTCTACGATAATTACCCTCACTAGACGCCATACTCTCCTAGGTTGTGAAACCAAGCTTATGGAGTCCAATGCAATGGAAACCAAAACAATGGAGACCAAAGCTCTGATACCACTTGTAGGATCGAAAGTATGTCTAGAGGGGGGGTGATTAGACTACTTGACAATATAAAAAATCTGCCTTTTGATTAAGCAAAGTTTTTGGCAGTTTCACAATTAAGATCAATTCAAGTATCACCCTACACATGCAATTCTAGAGTATAAGCAGCGAAAAGTAAATTGCACATGTAAAAGAGAGGTGGAGGAGATCAAACGCAGTTTGGTGACACGAAGATTTTTGTCGTGGTTCCGATAGGTGGTGCTATCGTACATCCATGTTGATGGAGACTTCAACCCACGGAGGGTAACGGCTGCGCGAGTCCACGGAGGGCTCCACCCACGAAGGGTCCACGAAGAAGCAACCTTGTCTATTCCATCATGGCCTACGCCCACGGAGGACTAGCCTTACTCGGGGTAGATCTTCACGAAGTAGGCGATCTCCTTGCCCTTACAAACTTCTTGGTTCAACTCCACATCTCAAAGACGGAGGCTCCCAAGCGACACCTAACCAATCTAGGAGGCACCACCCTCCAAAAGGTAATAGATGGTGTTGATGATGATGAACTCCTTGCTCTTGTGCTTCAGATGATAATCTCCCCAACACTCAACTCTCCTCACTGATATGGCTGTGGTGGAAGAAAGATTTGAGTGGAAAGCAACTTGGGAAGGCTAGAAATCAAGTTTCATATGGTAGGAATGGAATGGCTTGATCTCAACACAAGGGTAGGTGGTTCACTTCTCAGAAAGTGTATGGTAGGAGTGGTGGTACTTTCTGATGGCTCTCCTCACGAATGAAGAGGGGGTGGAGGGGTATATATAGCCTCCACACAAAATCCAACCGTTACACACATATTTGACCAATCTCGGTGAGACCGAAGTGAAAACTCGGTCAGACCGAAAGTTCAAATATAGTGAACGTTGGGATTTTCGGTGGGACCGAAAATACCATCTCGGTGTGTCCGAAGTGAGTCAAAGGTTGGAGCTTGCCATCTCGGTGGGACCGAAAATAATAACTCGGATATTCCGAAGTGATGTCAATTGGTTACAGAAGGTTGGCAGTCCGTTTTCGGTGAGACCGAAACTCAAAATCGGATGGACCGAGAAATTAGGGTTTGGAAGAATAACTGAGGTGGTTCATCTCGGTGGGAGTGAGTTTGCAGAATCGGTTTGTCCGAGATTACTTATGAGTGTGTTAAGTAGTGAAGAGTGCTGATAGTTGAGGGAGCTAGATCACCAAGCACTTGAGCAACCAAATCATTAACACAACCTCATCCCCTTTTAATAGTATTGGCTTTCCTATGGACTCAATGTGATCTTTGATCACTAAACCAAAAATAGAGTCTTGAGCTTTTGCCAATGCTTGTCTTAGCATTTTGAGGGGTCCACTTCTTCAGACATTTCCATACCCATATCATCGAACTTCTCTGAAATGATTCTCAAGAAAATATTAGTTCAATGATATATATGTTGTTATTAATTACCAAAACCACCCAGGGATTAGTTGCACTTTCAGTTCTGGTACTGCGGAACGGGGAGCCCGCGAGCTTCTGCTTGGGGATGCGGGACCACCTGGCAGCTCTCCTCGTCACGCGCAGGGGCCCTACTGGGCTGCTCATGCCGTGGAGCCTGGCGTCTGAGACCATGGCTGGTGCCGTGCAGTGGAGGTGGAGCCGCCGTGGTCCATGTTCCCCGCCATGAGCGATGGAGGACGAGAGGAGTGGGTCGGTGCAGGTACCTCCTGGCGGCATTGACGAGCCCGGTGATGCGGTGGAGCCACTCGTCGTAGAGGTCGTTCGCTGGACGGTAGCGTAGGATCTCCCACGCCATCAGTAGCGCAGGCTGCTGGTAGACCGGCCCGCGGCGGATCAACGAAGACGACGCCGCGGCCGGCGAGGGTGATGGTGTCACCGTGCGGCCATCGTGCCGCACGGACAGCGGCAGCGACGAGTCCTGCTGCTCATGGACGGCCGGGTTGGTGGCAGCATTGGCGACCGGCGAGTTGGGGCGGAGCGGTGCACCGTTGCCCACGGGCGTCGTCTGAGCGACGTTGGCGGCACGGCATGCGGGGCGCGCTCGGCGTGTGTTCACCATGGCGGTGAAGCGAGGTCGACGAACGAGAGCGGGACGAGGTCGTCGAAGAGGCGAGATTTCAGCACGCCCCCTACCTAGCGCGCCAAATGTCAGATTATGGGCTCCGCAAACCCAAAGAAGTTCGAACACTGGGGCATGAACGAAGATCTCTCCCACTCACGTCTACCTTGCGCCACACCCTCTCCCGATGGTAAGATTCAAGCGAGCAACAAGTAAAAGCACACACGAGTTTACCCAGGTTCAGGCCACCTTGTGGTGTAAAACCCTACGTCCTGCTTGAGTGGATTACCCTCAGGAGGGCTTGAGTATGACCAAGTATAGTGGTTCTTGAGCTCAGGAGGAGAGCACAAGAGGGTCAGGAGGCAAGTGTTCTTGCTCCTTGGTGTGAAGGTGGAGTGTTCGGGAGGGGGTCGATCCCAAGCAGATGGTCTAGATCCGATGCCTCTATAGTGGAGACCCTAGCTACTTATATAGGTGGCCACGGTCCTCTTCCCCCGAAATGTTTAGGCGGGAAGGGATCCCACAACGGCCATTTTGAGCGGGAACACAAGGACGTTCCTATCCTAACAAAAGCGGTCTTCGCCTACAAAGAGATCAGATGATGACGCGGTGGTGGGCTCGGTGGTGACATCCTCCCTGTCGTCCTTGCGGTCTCCGGTCTTGTTGCACCAAAGGGGAAACCTTTGTCTTGCCCCTCGGGAACCGGCGCCTGCATTGTCTCCTTTGCAGCAAAATGGCAATTGCGCCGCTGGCACGCGCTAGCACCCGCTGGTGTGGTGCGTCACTGCTCGCGTTACTGCCTCCTCTTGAGGTAGGCTTGGCCATGGGTTCTCCGCCCCTCTGGAGCAGCCTAGCCGAGGCCACTCCTGAGAGGGTCTTGGTATCATTCTCCTCGTGAGGCCTAGCCCCCTCGCGAGGGTCCTCAGCAGGTGGTCAATCAGCTGGGCCGTACTAGGCCATAGTAGGAGCGCGTCGCGCGCCGCAGGCAGGCAATCCTGGGTACCTTTGTTCCGAAGACGCCGACACGGCCCATCGGGAAACAAGCAGCAAGCGTCCTCGCTGCACCCCTCTATGCGCCGGGACAGCCACACCACCACCCCGTCGCTAACTCGAGCCGGCTCATCGTCTCACGCTCGTCGCGCGCCCACGGACGCGCAGGCTGTGCTGCTCATGGCACACGAGCTCCGACGCTACCGCCCGGTCGACGACCTCTACGAGGTCTGGTTGGACTGCATCGCCGAGCTCGTTAGCGCCGCTGGGGGCTCTCCCGCACCGTCCCACTCGCTGCCTCACCCTCCGCCAGCTGCGGGTGACGTAGCTCACGTAGCGCCTCCGCCACCTCCTCACCAAGACGGTGCCCTCACT
>LR738709.1:295278938-295313418 GCA_902687465.1 Secale cereale
CCCCCCCCCCGCGTGACACGCCGCGCCGGGCGCCCGCGCGTGAAGAAGGAAGCTGCCAAGAAGTTCCCCGACCGCAAGAAAACGCTCCACCGCTACCAGCACCGCCACGTCAAGATCACCTGCCGCTGCAGGACCGCGTGCCGCTTGCCGTAGTGGCGCGAGGGCACCAAGACCAAGCTCCGCCTCCACGACGGACCCCGGTGGCCACAGCCGGCTACTGCGCCTTCACTCCAGAGCCGTGTAGCATTGTCTGGCGGGGAAAGTTCAATCCCGACCTGCCTCCATGCTACGACGACACCCCCGACCCTGCGGAGTACCTGCAGCTCTACGAGTTGAGCATCAAAGCGGCCAACGGTGACAAGAAGGTCATGGAGAAATGGTTCCCCATGGCTCTCAAGGATGGCGCTCGCTCATGGCTCCTGAACCTTCCCATGGGATCAATCTCCTCCTGGGGTGGGATCCATGACCGCTTCGTCGCCAACTTCCAGGGCACTTGCGATCGCCCACCGGAGATGAAGGAAGAGCTCGCTAGCCATGAGGAGCTATGCACTTCACTGGAGATGCTCAACCTGGCGACCAAGTGCGCTAGAGCTGAGGAGGGGCAACTCTACCTCCTCGAGCTCCCAGTTGTCGACCCATAAGACAAGAAGGCCAAGCCCAAGGACTCGAAGCGCAAGATTCAGCCGTGCTCGCGATTGAGCCCGAGATGAAGCGCGGCCGGGACCAACCAGAGTCATCCAAGAGCAGTTTTCTGTTCTGCGCCTTCCACAATGTCCACGGCCACATCACGAACGACTATCAAGAGCTCAGGGCCATCCGTGATGGGCGCTTTGACCAGCACCCCGAGCGCAGGGACCGGGGCTATGGACGAGGAGGACAAAAGGGAGGACACTGGGATGACCGCGGCCCCCACGAGGAGTGGCGCGACTGACCTCGGGAGGACCACTGGCAGGGCCAGCCTCGTGAGGACCGCCCTCAGGGCAATGCTGGCCTCCTTCCGCTACCACCACCGCCAAGGAGAAAAGACGACCACCATCAGGACGAGGGGCGCTGGGGACTTCCAAGAGCCACGTGTTGTGGCCTGCATCTTGGGTGTAGCTCACGCCCCAGCCTCCCAGCGCATCTTCAAGTAGTTTGCCCGAGAGGTGAACGTGGCTCTCCCTAGGCTTGAGGCCGCACGCCCGCTCAGGTAGTCCAAGTACGCCATTACTTTCAGCTCGTCCAACCAGCTCCAGTGCCCAGCGACCGCTTGCGCTCTCCCTATGCTCTGCTCGCCCATCATCAGCATCATCCAAGTCACCAAGACCCTCATCGATGGCGGCGGGGGGCTCAATGTTCTGTCCGTCGATAAGTTCGATGGCCTCCAAGTACCTTATGATCAGCTACAACCAACCAAGCATGTCTCGGGAGTGACCGATGGCTCCACCACCCCGATAGGGCAGATCCGCCTCCCTATCACCTTCGTTGGACGCGATAACTACCACACCGAGCTCATTGACTTCGACGTCGCCCACATTCGCCTACCGTACAACACAATCCTTGGGTACCCAGCTCTGACCAAGTTCATGGCAGCGACCCACCACGGGTACAATGTCCTCAAGATGGCAGAGGCCGGCGGTATCATCGCGGTCGCCTGTGAGGAGAAGGATGTGGTGCGCTCCCTCGAGCGCGCCTTCTAGGCTGCTATGATTGAGGACCCCGACAACGAAGGAATCATGTACCCTCCTGAGGCCATCCCCAAGAAGAAGAAGTAGCTGCTCCGCCAAGGGCCTCATGAGAGTGGCATCACCAGCGGCACCACCTCAAGACCTGCGCCCTCATATGGGGTGCCTCCATCCCCTCCATAGGAAGGCGCGCCCGGCGCCCTCCTCGGGCAAGGCTCGAGGGCTCTCTTCTAGAGAGCATTAGACCTCGCCAACATCACGAGGGAGGCACTCGGGCACCATCTGGAGGTGTGCTTTGCTGCATGCTTCCCCCAAGTAGGCACTAGGCAAGGAGTGCCTGGTGCTCAGGAGTTAATGACCAAGACCACCCAGGAGCTTCAGGAGGCAAGGGCCATACGAGACAACCGTCGCCAACCACCCAGCACAGCTCCCCATCCTGGCGAGGACAGCGGGCTACGCGTTTGCGTCGACATTCCAGGGTTCAACAGAGCCACATCTCAGGAGTGTTTTTGGCCTTCGCAAGTTGGCCGGTGTGAGGGTCCACCTCACAGCTATGTTCGCATGCCATTTGGCCTACCGAGTGTGACTGTCACCTTCCGGCGCCGCCTGCGGAGCATCTTGGCGGCTCAGGAGGCCAAGCATCACACAGTCCTGGCGGAGATGGCGACGGTCCTCAGGGAACCACTCGGGCCTTTAGAGCCTCCCGAGGCTCAGGCTCTTGGTGGCTCATGAGGAGCGACTTCTTCATCACACGCCTTCGGCTACTTCAACACCCCTTCGACAACGGTACCAGGTGACATTTTCCAGTCTTACTCAATTGGGAGCGCCCTCGGGCTAATCATTCCCAGGTCGCATGGGCCTGACCCTGCAACAATTATCCTTTTGCATCTCTAGCTTACTCTATTGGGGACGCCCCTCGGGCTGCATCATCCCCAGGCCACTCGGGTCCTTCCCAGTGGCATGTATCGTTCTTGCATCTATCTAAGCTAGCTTGTCTCCTTGCATGGGTTATCTTCAACTATCACTTGCCTGATTGAATCTCGTGAAATTCCGCATTGCTTACCAATTTTCCGTCCGCCTCGCGGCGAGAGCCATGCACTTCGGAATGGCGGTTATGCTCGGGTCCGTCCCTGCAACGCTGATAAATCTGATAGATCGAGCTCTGGCTCACGGTCTCAATGGGTCCTTAGTGCCCCTGTCTCTATATGGGACGATCTACCCCTGGGTAGCCGGCTCGGTCGCTGGCTATGTTCCTCTTCAGTTGACTTGCAGGAACCTCCGGAGCACTAGCCGCAGGTGGTGTCGTTCGCTCGTTCCTCCACTTGTGCGATTCGCTTGAGCGTGAAAGGGGGGATCCCGAGCATCGCGCCTCAGGAGCTCTTACTGACTCTCTAGCCCTCAGCCCCTGGCCTTGACCACGGCATCGCGACCAGGCATACCAGCGGCGGCTGAGCCTTGCTCGATGGTCGGGACCCGAGAACGCAGAGCAATCAGGAGGGCACGAGAGAAGGAAGGATCTAGCGTGAGCCCGATCTGGTAGCACCACCACCACCACTGTCGGCGTCCTGGGAACGGGGGTACCCAGACTTGCCTTCCTGCGGCCCAGGTTGTGGCTCACAAGGCGGCCTGGTACGACCCAGCACCTTCAGCAACCACTCAAGACCCTTGCGAGGGGCCAAGCCTCGCGAGGTGGACGACACAAGGCATCCCCTAGGGCGGCCTTGCCAGGCCGGCTCATGAGGATCGGAGATACCGAGGCGAGGGACACCTCGCGAGGTCCTCGTGACGTGAGCAGTGACGACCAATGCCGGGCGGGCGCCAGCGGGCGCAGAGTGCCAGTTTCCTCTTTGGTGCTAAAGGAGGAGGTGCAGGTGAGGAGTCCCGACGCATCACGCAAAGGTTTCCATATCGGTGCAACAAGACCAAGACTAGCAGGACGGCAGGGTGGAGGTCTTCGCGGAGCCCACGGTGGCGTCACCACGAGAGCCTTTGGCAGGCGAAGACCACCTTTTGTCATGATAGCTTGTACAAGCTGTCTCCCTTCAAATTTGGCCGTTGTGGGATTCCTTCCCGCTCGGTATTTGGGAAGAGAACCATGGCCACTATAAATAAGACTAGACACCACCTTGGAGAGGGAGGGAAAAAAGAGACCTCTCATACACCGCAAGCTCACCCGAGCTCAAGAACACCTCTCCTCAGGAGGCGGTTCATCCATGTACTGTTTCTTCCTCAGCCTACAAGGAAACCAACCACACCACACTGGATTAGGGTATTCCACCATAACGGTGGCCCGAACCAGTGTCAATCTTGTGCCTCTTGTTCATCATATCTGTCGAGTAGGCAAGTTAGGGCGGAAGGAAAGATCTTCGTGCACACCCCAGAGTTCGAACCTTAAGGGTTTTGCTGGAACCCTAGATCCAAAATTTGGCACGCCAGGTAGGGGTGTGCAAAAGTTTTCTCCCCGACTGCCCCACTCTCCGCTCACCAAGTTCCCATGGCGGGCGTCCCTCCTCCGACAGACTTGATGGCCGCGCGCAGTGGCGCTCCCGGCCACCGGGCCTTCACCCCCGCCTTATGGCGGGTACAGTGGCCACCCAGGTTCCAGCCGGGTCTGCCACCGCGCTACAACTGGGCGGCAGACCCGTTTGTCTTCCTCCAGGCCTACGAAGACGCCATCTCGGCGGCCGAGACGGCGATGATAAGGTCATGGCCAGCTAGCTCCCCATGGCACTCAATGGCGTGCCACGCGCCTAGTTTTTCAGCTTGCCAGAATTGTCCGTGGCGTCCTGGGAAGAGTTCGCGACCTCTTCATCGCGCGCTTCGGGGCGCCGGCGCCCCACACTGTCGTGGCCCTCCTCGGCGGCTCCCAAGCGCCACCCTCCGACCGAGACATCAAGAAGATCTTTCGCCAGATGGGCGTCGCCTCCATACGCAAGGGGGCTCCTCCTGGATGGGTGACTCCCAAGGCTGACCACGCCTTCGACTCGGGCGACCACTCCACCTCCACTGCGGGCTCCAGCGCTCTCCCGATGCTCTGCACCCCCACCATCTGCAACGTGGCAGTCACCAAGACCCTTATCGACGGCGGGGATGGCCTCAACATGCTCTCGGTGGACGCTTTCAGCTTGCTCTAAGTGCCACTCGAGCAGCTATGCCCCACCAAACCCTTCTCTGGGGTCAGCAGTGGTTCCACCAGCGCCCTAGGGCAGATCCGCCTCCCGGTCAACTTCGGCATCCGAGAGAACTACTGCATCGAGCTGATCGACTTCGACATCACCCGAATCAGTCTCCCGTACAACGCCATCCTCAGGTACCTAGCGCTGGCTAAGTTCATAGCCGCAACCCATCCAGCCTATAACCTCATGAATATGCCGGGGAGCCGCGGAGTCCTTACTGTGACGGGGGACACCAAAGAAGAGTTGGCGGCCCTCAAGCGCGTCTTCCGGACCTTTGTGGTGGCGCGCCCTGTCGAGGAAGCCGCCCCTGGGACCAAGGGGGCTGCCCCTGCCAAGAAGAAGCAACTTTTCTCCCAAGACCAAGCCGAGACAAAGCAGGTGCCGGTGGATGAAGATGGGCCGTCAGGTGTCACCTTCACCATAGGAGTTGGCCTTCCCCCAGCTCAGGAGGAGGCGTTGGTTGGATTCCTGCGGGCGAACAGGGACGTGTTCGCGTGGGACCCAAGGATCTGGCGGGAGTCCCGAGAGAGGTGATCGAGCATCACCTAAATGTATGCCCTAACATGCGCCCCGTGAAGCAGAAGGCCAGACGCCAATCCATGGAGAAGCAGTCCTTCATCGTGCAGGGGACTCGTAAGCTAGAGGCGGTGGGTGTCATCCGCAAAGTCCGGTACCCGGCGTGGCTGGCAAATCCCCTCGTCGTACCCAAAAAGGGAGGAAAAGAGCGCATGTGCGTCGACTTCACCAACCTCAACAAAGCTTGCCCGCAGGATCTGTTCCCTCTGCCGCGCATCGGTCAAATCATCGACTCCACCGCCGAGTGCGACTTGTTGTGTTTCCTGGACGCCTTCACAGGTTACCACCAGATCAAGATGGTGCTCCAAGACGTCGAGAAGACTGCCTTTCTCACCCTCTGCGGGGTGTACTGTTACATTAGCATGCCGTTTGGGTTACGGAATGCAGGAGCAACCTTCAGCGGTTAATGCACATCACACTGGGAAAGCAGCTCGGGAGAATCCACTACAATAAAAAGACACATCCATGACATTTTCGGCCGAACGAATATTTTTTCTGTCATACTTATGACACGTCTATGACGATAATTGTGACAAAACACGGTATCATCATAGATGTGGTGGGGTCCTACCTCTATGACATAAAATCATGACAGAAAATGGGCTTTTCATCCTGGGCGGGCCGGGGACGCAGCTGCATGACATTCTTCGGGCCATCCAAGACAGAAAAAACCGTGGTAGAAGCGAGGGCGAGGAAAATATCGGGGTTTTCCCGGTTACGGTGGGTGGTCGGGGCCGAGCGATGCGCGTTTCTCTCGTACACGCACGCGCGTGGGTGCGAGGCGTTGGGCTCTAACTAAACCTGAGCGAGGCGTTGGGCTCTAACTGAACTCGAGCGTTTGCACTACAGGCTACGCGTTACTAAACCCGAGCGATCGGTAGATGGCTGTTAACTGAACCCGATCGACCGATTCCTTCGCTACTGCTGCTAACTGAAGATGATCGATGCTGCCTCTGGATGAACAGTGAGCGTTGCTAGGGGGTTAGATGAACAGTTCCCGGTGGGGGTGGATGAACAGGACCCCGTGGTGTTGCCTCTAGATGAACAGGACCCCGATCGATCGAGCCGATTGGGGCTAGATGAACAGGACCCCGTGGAGGGCAGGATGAACATGACCACCCCATGGAGGGCTGGATGAACAGTAGAAGGGGGAGGGCTGGATGAACAGTAGCCCGTGGAGGGGTGGGTGAATAGGAGCCCGTGTGGAGGGCTGGTTGAACATTAGCCGGTGGAGTAGCGTGCGGAGGAGGCTGGATGAACAGGAGCCCGTGGATGAACAGTCGCAGGTGGAGGCTGGAGGAGGTCGACGGTGGATGAACAGTAACCCATGGAGGCTGGAGGGGGTCGACGGTGCAGATGAACAGTATCCCGTGGAGTCCCATTTTGCGGTACGCCACACCCCTCCCGATGAACAGGACCCCCGTTTCGATCGTAGCGCTACAACACAAGTCTGTTTCCTCAGTTTTGCGGTACGCCACACCCCTCCCGATCAACAGGACCGCCGTTTCGACCGTAGGAGGTCCGATTCCTCCGTTTTGCGGTACGCCAGACCCTCTCGATGAACAGAATCCCGTTTTGAACATGGTCGGTCGAACACAAGGCTTATTCCTCCATTCTGCGGTACGCCAGGCCTCGTTTCCATCGGCTGTTCCGTCCGAGCCCTCCCGATGAACACGACGACGCATTCCGTTTTGACCCAGCCGGTTGGCTCTCCAAGAAGACGACGACGACGACGTTGTTTCTCCGTTCCGACCCAGCCATGTAAACGATCCATGGCCGTACGTACGCGCGAGTAAGCGTTCGAGACCCCACTCGTATGTACGTACGTGGCCGTATTTACTTTCTTGCACCCAGGTCGCTGTACGTACGTGTACATGCTACGTGCGTGCCTCTGCTACGACACATGCGCGCCTCTACATCGACTAGTATGTACGTACACGTTCGCGACCAGAATGACAACGCTACGTACGCTTCAACCAGGTGGGTCCCGACTATCACGCACTTCCTTGCGTGCGAAGATGTAGCTGGTGGGACCCAGCAGTCAAGGGGGTGAATCAGTTTTTTTTGCACGGACACACTTCCTTGTGTGCGAAGATGTAGCTGGTGGGTCCCAACAGTCAGGGGGAAATGTTTTTTCGCGAAATACGGTGGCTTGTCTGGTGGGTCCCCACTGTCAGGTGGAGCAATAATTATTTTCCGCGTAATAAGGAGGCACTTCCTTGCTGCGGCCGTGGACCCAGCTGTCAGCCTCTCCACGTATAGTACTCTTCCGATGGAAGTCGTTCCTTGACCATGTTGACCACGCCGCGCCAAGAGCACCAGGGCGGTGGACGATGGCGAGGCCTGGGAAGGGGACGATGTGGAGCCGGGGAAGACACGGCAGTGGAAGCCCGCGTGGAGAGTAGTACGAAGGTTCACTGGTTCGCGTGCGGTGTGAGGCTGCCGTCGCCGCAGGGCCTGGCTAGTGGTGGGAATAGTAGGGGGCGGTGAGGCCTCCGCGGCAGCACAACCGGCCACGGGAGGCAGGAGCATGTGGCACGACCGGCGCTGCTTTGGGCGGCTGGAGCAAGAAGACCAGAGGTTGAAGAAGCACTACGGCCGTTGGATGGACATCGTATGGTCACTGGAGCTAGAATCGTTCATATTGACTAAGTTGACAAAGCACTCCGTCCCCGTCAACTTAGTAGGCCCACAAGTCAGCCACCCTCCAAGGTGAGTCCCAACTAGCAGGGGGAGTATTCATTTTTTCTGCGTAATAAGGAGGCACTTCCGGTGGGTCCGAGCTGACAGCGGGGGGAACGTTTTTTTCGCGAAATATGGTGACCCGTCCGGTGGGTCCTAGCAGTCAGGGGGAACGTTTTTTTTGCCAAATACGGTGGCCCGTTCGGTCGGTCCCTGCTGTCAGGTGGAGGAATAATTATTTTCCATGTAATAAGAAGGCACTTCATTGCGGCTGTCGTGGACCTAGCTGTCACCCTCTCCACGTACAGTACTCTTCCAATGGAAGTCGTTACTTGACCACGTTGACCACGCCGCGTCGAGAGCACCAGGGCGGTGGACGATGACGAGGCCTAGGAAGGGAACGACACGGAGGCAGGGAAGACTCGGCATTTGTTTCCCACGCGGAGGGGAGTACGACTGTACGAGGGTTTACTGGTTCGTCTGCCGTCGCCGGACAATAAGAGCATGTGTGGGTGAGTAGAGGGATGGCTAGGCTAGCGATGGGAGTACGGTGTGGCGGTGAGGCCAGCGCGGCAGCACATCTGGCCGCGGGGAGGAGGGAGCAGGCAGTCCCGCCGGCGCTTGTTTGAGCGGCTGGAGCAGGAAGAGCAGAGATTGAAGAAGCACGACGGCCGTTGGATGGACATCGGACAGTCACTGCTTGTGCGTCAAACTTTTTTTTAGGAAAGCCTCAAATCTGTGGAAAACATCATACAACCCATCTGCCATTGTTTCAAATAATTTACAGCCCATTTGCTAATTATTATGGTTTTTTTGGAGCCCATATTCTTTTTGTTAGCATTACTGCCCATATTGTGGCCACGGTTAAAAAATTATACAAAATTTTGTATATTTCGGTGCGGTCCTAACTATTTTTAATCCCGAAATTTCGAGTCACATTCAAACTGATTTTAAAAATAAATGTATATCTATATAAAATCCAACAAATTGTCCACGCATAAAAACAATGCAATTTAAAATCTCGAAATGAAACAAAGAAATTTGAAACTAATTGCCGGTTTGATGTGTCTTAAAAATGTACATCCCATTTCTCATTACGGATAGGCCATTTTCTCGGCCAGCCGAATGAAGATCTCCTCATCTTGAAAGATTTACAGCCGAACAGGCCTGACAAAGCGACTTACTTGGCAAATCACAAAAAAACTGGGTTGTGGCCATGGACCCAGCTGCGGCCGTGGACCCAGCTGTTAGGCTCTCCACGTACAGTACTCTTCCGATGGAAGTCGGTCGTTGACCAAATTGACCCCGTCGCGCCGAGAGCACCAAGGCGGTGGACGACGGTGAGGCCTAGGAAGGGGACGACATGGAGCCGGGGAAGACGCGGCAGTGAATGCCCAAGCGGAGAGGAGTACGAGGGTTCACTGGTTCGGCTGCGGTGTGAGGCTGCCATCGCCGCAGAATAATAGGGGGTGTGGGTGAGTAGAGGGATGCCCTGGCCAGCGATGGGAGTAGTAGGGGGCGGTGGGGCCTCCGCGGCATCATAGCCGGCCACGGGAGGTAGGAGCACGCGGCACGACCGGCGCTGGTTTGGGCGGCTGCAGCAAGAAGACCAGAGGTTGAAGAAGCACTACTTCCATTGGATGAACATCGTATGGTAACTGGATCTAGAATCGTTCATATTGACTAAGTTGACAAAGCCCTCCGTCCCCGTCAACTTGGTAGGCCCACAAGTCAGCCTCCCACGATGCTGGGTTCCAGCTGGCAGGGACAGTATTCATTTTTTTGTGCGTAATAAGGACGCACTTCCTTGCGTGCAAAGATAACTGGTGGGTCCGACCTGTCAGCGGGGGGCACATTTTTTTCGCGAAATACAGAGGCCCTTCGGGTGGGTCCCAGATGTCAGGTGGAGGAATCAAAGACTTGAGAAGGCGTACAGAACAAGCTAGTGTACCAGTAAAGAGACGTTGGTGAGTTTTAGAAAAAAATACGTGCTCCTATAGCTGGTTCGAATCGAAACCTAGAATGTGGTGCTATTCTACTTTGCAAGTAATCAAACTGACATATCCATCGTCCGCTTCTCCTCTTCTCTACTTACTTTGCCTAGCTTCAGAAGCTCTGGCCGCAGTGATACGTCTCCAACGTATCTATAGTTTTTTATTGTTCCATGCTATTATATTATCCTTCTAGGATGTTTTATTGGCTTTTATATACATTTTTATATGATGTTTGGGACTAACCTATTAACCTAGAGCCCAGTGCCAGTTTCTGTTTTTTCCTTATTTTTGAGTTATACAGAAAAGGAATGTTAAACGGAGTCCAATTGACGTGCCAATTTTTGATGATTTTTTCTGGACTAAAAGAAGCCCCTGAAGTAAAAGAGTTGGGCCAAGAGAGCCACTGGCTACCCACAAGGGCGGGGGGCGCCCACCCCAAGTGGTGGCGCCCCCCTATCTCGCGGACAGCCCGGAGACCCCCCCTGATTGTGCCTTACGACAAAGAATCCTATAAATACAAAAACCTCCGGAAAATAACCTAGATCGGGAGTTCCGCCGCCGCAAGCCTCTGTTGCCACCGAAAACCAATCTAGACCCGTTCTGGCACCCTGCCGGAGGGGGAATCCCTCTCTGGTGACCATCTTCATCATCACGGTGCTCTCCATAACGAGGGAGGAGTAGTTTACCCTCGGGGCTGAGGGTATGTATCAATAGCTATGGGTTTTCTCTCTCTCTCTCTCTCTCTCTCTCTCTCTCTCTCTCTCTCGTGTTCTTGAGATGACACGATCTTGATGTATCGCGAGCTTTCCTATTATAGTTGGATCTTTTGGTGTTTCTCCCCCTCTACCTTCTTTTAATGGATTGAGTTTTCCGTTTGAAGTTATCTTATCGGATTGAGTCTTTAAAGATTTGAGAACAATTGATGTATGTCTTGTGTGGAATACCCGTGGTGACAATGGGGTATTCTTTTGATTCACTTGATGTATGTTTTGGTGAACAACTTGCGGGTTCCGTGACCTTGGGAATCTATGCATAGGGGTTGGCACACATTTTCGTCTTGACTCTCTGGTAGAAACTTTGGGGCACTCTTTGAAGTTCTTTGTGTTGGTTGAATAGATGAATATGAGATTGTGTGATGCATATTGTATAATCATGCCCATGCATACTTGAGGTGACAATGGAGTATCTAGGTGACATTAGGGTTTTGGTTAATTTGTATCTTAAGGTGTTATTCTAGTACGAACTCTATGATAGATTGAACAGAAAGAATAGCTTCGCGTTATTTTATTATAGACTCTTGAATAGATCGATCAGATAGAATAACTTTGAGGTGGTTTCGTACCCTACCATGATCTCTTCGTTTGTTCTCTGCTATTAGTGACTTTGGAGTGACTCTTTGTTGCATGTTGAGGGATAGTAATATGATCCAATTATGTTATCCTTGTCGAGAGAACATGCACTAGTGAAAGTATGAACCCTAGGCCTTGTTTCCTATCATTGCAACACCGTTTATGCTCACTTTTATCATTAGTTACCTTGCTGTTTTTATATTTTTCTTATTACAAAAACCTATATCTACCATCCATATTGCACTTGTATCACCATCTCTTCGCCGAACAAGTGCACCTATACAATTTACCATTGTATTGGGTGTGTTGGGGACACAAGAGACTGTTTGTTATTTGGTTGCAGGGTTGTTTCAGAGAGACCATCTTCATCCTACGCCTCCCATGGATTGAAAAACCTTAGGTGATCCACTTGAGGGAAATTTGCTACTGTCCTACAAACCTCTGCACTTGGAGGCCCAACAACATCTACAAGAAGAAGGTTGTGTAGTAGACATCAAGATCTTTTCTGGTGCCGTTGTCGGGGAGGTTAGTGCTTGAAGGTATATCTTTAGATCTTGCAATCGAATCTTTTAGTTTCTTGTTTTATCACTAGTTTAATTTATAAAAGAAAACTACCAAAAATGGAATTAAGGTTACCTCATATGCTTCATATTTTTAATATCTTTCGTGAAAATGATGGGAAGGAAAATTGTGCTCAAGTACTAGAATAAGAATTACATAGAATGCTTGGCATAAAATATGTGCATGATGAGCATGATTGCAATGTTGTTAGTATGAATTCTTTGAATACCCATGATGCTAATGATATGCAAACTCACAAGCTTGGGGAAGCTATTTTTGATGAAGATAATATTTATAGTCCCCCAAGTTTTGATGATAATATTTATTATGATGAAAACATGCCTCCTATTTATGATTATTATATTGATGAAAGTGTATTTGGAGAGGTCATGACTTTATTTAGTGATGAATCCTCTATTTCAAAAGAGGTTCCAATTGATTATGAGAACGAAGTTGCTATCTATGATGATTATTGTGATGACTTGTATGCTATTAATAATAATGATAACCATGAACCTTGTCATCATGATTATAGTTTTCAATTGGATTATGCTTCACATGATAGTTATTTTGTTAAGTTTGCTCCCACTATCATCCATGAGAAGAAATTCGCTTATGTGGACAGTAATGAAATTTATATGCTTGGGGATCATGAAAAGAATGCTTTATGTGATAGTTATATTGTTGAATTCATTCATGATGCTACTGAAAATTATTATGACAGAGGATCATATGCTTCTACATATTGCAATAATATCAAGGTTCCTCTCTATGTGCTTAAAATCTTGAAGTTATGCTCGTTTTCCTTTCCTATGCTAGTTGATTATTGTTCCCATAAGTTGTTTGCTCACAAAATCCATATGCATAGGAAGTGGGTTAGACTTAAATGTGGTAGTCATATTCTTCATGATGCTCCCTTATGTTTCAATTCTTATCTTTTATGCGAGCATCATTGAAATCATTGTGCCTAACTAGGGGCATTAAACGATAGTGCTTGTTGGGAGGCAACCCAAATTTATTTGTGTTCTTTGCTTTTTGCTTCTGTTTAGATGTGGTTTTGTGTTTTAATTAGTGTTTGTGCCAAGAAGAACCTTTGGGAAGACTTGTGTGAAGTTTATGCGATTGTAAAAAATAGAAACTTTAGTGCTCACAGGATTAGCTACCATTTTTTTACTGGAGAGTGATTTTTAGTCGATTCTTTTTGCAGATGATTAATAGACAAATTCCTCAGGTCTACCAATTTATTTCAGAATTTTTAGAGTTACATAAGTGTTCGAAAGTTACAGATTGCTACAGACAGTTCTGTTTTTGACAGATTCTGTTTTCTATGTGTTGTTTGCTTATTTTGATGAATCTATGAGTAGTATCGGGGGATATGGACCATAGATAAGTTGGAATACAGTAGATATTACACCAATATGAATTTAGAATGAGTTCATAACAGTACCTAAGTGGTAGTTCTATTTTCTTATACTAACGGAGCTTACGAGTTTTCTGTTAAGTTTTGTGTTGTGAAGTTTTCAAGTTTTGGGTAAAGATTCGATGGACTACGGAATAAGGAGTGGCAAGAGCCTAAGCTTGGGGATGCCCAAGGCACCCCAAGGTAATATTCAAGGACAACCAAAAGCCTAAGCTTGGGGATGCCCTGGGAAGGCATCCCCTCTTTCGTCTTCGTCTATCGGTAACTTTACTCGATGCTATATTTTTATTCACCACATGATATGTGTTATGCTTGGAGCGTCATTGTTTTATTTTGTTATGCTTGCTGCTTGAATAATATCTCAGGATCTGAAATTATTAAATGTTAGAGTCTTCACATAGTTGCATAATTTTTCAACTACTCATTGATCTTCACTTATATCTATCGGAGTAGTTTTTAGTTTGCTCGAGTGCTTCACTTATATCTTTTTAGAGCACGATGGTGGTTTTATTTTGAAGAAATTATTGATCTCTCATGCTTCACTTATATCTTTTTGAGATTCTTTTAGAACAACATGGTAATGTGCTTTGGTTATAAAACTAGTCCTAATATGATAGGCATCCAAGATGAGTATAGTAAAAACTTTCACATAAAGTGCATTGAATGATAGGAGAAGTTTGATACTTGATGATTGTTTTGAGATATGAGGATGGTGATATTAGAGTTATGCTAGTGAGGTAATTATGAATTCAATAACTACTTGTGTTAAAGTTTGTGATTCCTGTAGCATGCATGTATGGTGAACCGCTATGTGACGAAGTTAGAGCATGAGGTATTTATTGAGTGTCATCCTCTGTGTGGAGGTCGGGGCACGCGATGGTTAACTCCTACCAACCTCCCCCCTAGGAGCATGTGTAGATTACTTTGTTTTGATGACTCGTAATTTTTTGCAATAAGTATATGAGTTCTTTATGACTAATGTTGAGTCTATGGATTATACGCATGCTCACCCTTCCACCATTGCTAGCCTCGCTTGTACCGCGCAACTTTCACCGGTACCATACACCCACCATATACCTTCCTCAAAACAGCCACCATATCTACCTATCATGGCATTTCCATAGCCATTCTGAGATATATTTCCATGCAACATTCCACCGTTCCATTCATATGACACGCTTCATATTTTCATATTGCCATGCATGATCATGTAGTTGACATTGTATTTGTGGCAAAGCCACCATTCACAATTCATCCATACATGTCACTCTTGATTCATTGCACATCCGGATACACCGCCGGAGGCATTCATATAGAGTCATACCTTGTTCTAGTATCGAGTTATAAATCAATAGAAGTGTGATGATCATCATTATTAGAGCATTGTCCCAAAAAAAAGGAAAAGCCAAGAAAAAGAAAGGCCCAAAAAAGAAAAAAAGAAAAAAGAAAAGAAAAGAAAAGGGACAACACTACTATATTTTTCCACACTTGTGCATCAAAGTAGCACCATGTTCTTCATGATAGAGAGTCTCTTTTTAGTCACTTTTATATACTAGTGGGAATTTTCATTATAGAACTTGGCTTGTATATTCCAACAATGGGCTTCCTCAAATGCCCTAGGTCTTCGTGAGCAAGCAAGTTGGATGCACACCCACTTAGATTCTTTTGTTGAGCTCTCATACATTTATAGCTCTAAGTGCATCCGTGGCATGGCAATCCCTACTCACTCACATTGATATCTATTGATGGGCATCTCCATAGCCCATTGATACACCTAGTCGATGTGAGACTATCTTCTCCTTTTTGTCTTCTCCACAACCACCGCTCTATTCCACATGTAGTGCTATATCCATGGCTCACGCTCATGTATTGCGTGAAAGTTGAAAGGTTTGAAAATTTTGAGTATGAAAACAATTGCTTGGCTGAAACCGGGGTTGTGCATGATATGAATATTTTGTGTGATGAAGAGGGAGGATAGCCAGACTATATGATTTTACAAGGATAACTTTCTTTGGCCATGTTATTTTGAGAAGGCATGATTCCTTTGTTAGTATGCTTGAAGTATTATTATTCTTATGTCAATATAAACTTTTATGTTGAATCTTATGGATCTGAACATTCATGCCACAATAAAAATATTTACCTTGAGAATTATGTTAGGTAAAATTCCACATCAAAAATTCTGTTTTTATCATTTACCTACTCGAGGACGAGCAGGAATTAAGCATGGGGATGCTGGATACTTCTCCAACGTATCTATAATTTTTATTGTTCCATGCTATTATATTATCCTGCTTGGATGTTTTATGGGCTTTTATATACATTTTTATATGATTTTTGGGACTAAACTATTAACCTAGAGCCCAGTGCCAGTTTTTGTTTTTTCCATGTTTTTGAGTTTTACAAAAAAAGGAATATCAAACGGAGTCCAATTGACGTGCCAATTTTTGATGATTTTTTCTAGACCAAAAGAAGCCACTGAAGTAAAATAATTGGGCCACGAGAGCCACGGGCTGCCCATGAGGGTGGGGGCGCGCCCACCCCAAGTGGTGGCGCCCCCTATCTCGTGGACAGCCCGGAGACCCGCCTGACTTGTGCCCTACGGCAAAAAATCCTATAAATACAGAAACCTCCGGAAAATAACCTAGATCGGGTGTTTCGCCGCCGCAAGCCTCTATTGCCACCGAAAACCAATCTAGACCCGTTCTGGCACCCTGCCGGAGGGGAAATCCCTCTCCGATGGCCATCTTCATCATCCCGGTGCTCTCCATGACGAGGGAGGAGTAGTTCACCCTCGGGGCTGAGGGTATGTTTCAGTAGCTATGTGTTTGATCTCTCCCTCTCGTATTCTTAAGATGGCACGATCTTGATGTATCGCGAGCTTTGCTATTATAGTTGGATCTTATGATGTCCCCCCCCCCCCTCTATCTTCTTGTAATGGATTGAGTTTTTCCTTTGAAGTTATCCTATCGGATTGAGTCTTTAAGGATTTGAGAACACTTAATGTATGTTTTGCATGGGATACCCGTGGTGACAATGGGGTATTCTTTCGATTCACTTGATGTATGTTTTGGTGATCAACTTGCGGGTTCCGTGACCTTGGGAATCTATGCATAGGGGTTGGCACACGTTTTCGTCGGTAGAAACTTTGGGGCACTCTTTGAAGTTCATTGTGTTGGTTGAATAGATGAATCTGTGATTTTGTGATGGAGTATCTATGTGACACTAGGGTTTTGGTTGAGGTGACAATGGATTATCTAGGTGACATTAGGGTTTTGGTTGATTTGTATCTTAAGGTGTTATTCTAGTACGAATTCTATGATAGATTGAACGGAAAGAATAGCTGCGCGTTATTTTACTACGGACTCTCGAATAGATCGATCAGAAAGAATAACTTGAGGTGGTTTCGTACCCTACCATGATCTCTTCGTTTGTTCCCCGCTATTAGTGACTTTGGAGTGACTCTTTGTTGCATGTTCAGGGATAGTAATATGATCCAATTATGTTATCCTTGTCGAGAGAACTTGCACTAGTGAAAGTATGAACCCTAGGCCTTGTTTCCTATCATTGCAACACCGTTTATGCTCACTTTTATCATTAGTTACCTTGCTGTTTTTATATTTTCTTATTACAAAAACCAATACCTACCATCCATATTGCACTTGTATCACCATCTCTTCGCCGAACTAGTGCACCTATACAATTTACCATTGTATTGGGTGTGTTGGGGACTCAAGAGACTCTTTGTTATTTGGTTGCAGGGTTGTTTGAGAGAGACCATCTTCATCCTACGCCTCCCACGGATTGATAAACCTTAGGTGATCCACTTGAGGGAAATTTGCTACTGTCCTACAAACCTCTGCACTTGGAGGCCCAACAACGTCTACAAAAAGAAGGTTGCGTAGTAGACATCACGCAGCAACCATGTCCGGTGGCTGCTCATCCACCTACTCTTCAGTAGGCAACAACCAAATATGCGCCAAGTCGCCACCCGTACCATCGCCTGTGGGTCTCATCACACCCCCACCGGCACGTGCACCGCAGCCGGTTTCTCATCGCAACCTGTTGTCGGTGGTGTGGTGCCATGCTGCAAATCACACAGAGTCATACGTCGCGTCTCAACCATAATCCTCAACCCTGGCCGAGTCTTCTACAAATGCCCGAATCATGGGGTAATAATATGTTTAAGTGTTGTTCTGCTGCTTTGAGTTGCTGATTTTCTTAATAGTTTGGTTGATGATTTTCCAATTTGATTCATGCAGAAAAGGGAAGATTCATGTGATTTGTATTTCTGGGAAGTTGCTGATGTGAGGGAGTGCAACTACACTCATTATTCGGTTAGCCGAGGAATCCCAATACCAGTAGGTTGGGGTGTTGGACAAGTGAATGAAGGAACGATAGAAGAGGAAGATGCAGAGCAGAAGGTTAAATATGGAGTTCCTCTGATCATTGCCAAGCAACAGCTGCTGAATGGCCTTGGCAACAATGAGGAGATGAAAGAGCTTGTGAAGATAATGGGAAAAATCGATGTGCTCTGTAGGACGTGATGTATTCAGTGGCTATGACATGAGCACTTTGCTGAAACTAGTAATGAATGAAACCTATGTAGCAGGCTGGGCGTAGTGTTGTGAACAACTAATGATTTCTATTAACGGAAATCAGGGGGTTTCCCCTTTTGCTCATAAATAAACAAATAGCAGAGGCCCTTTTGGTAATAAATAAATAAATTAGCAGAGGCCCTGTCGGGTCAGCTTTGTTCTCGTTCGAAGACGTCGAGCAAATTGCAGTCCAACATCAAACTATGTCATCAAATTCAAGTTTCACAGCTAGATATGAGTACAACTAAACAATGTCATCATGTTTTAGTCGTCATACAATCATTAAACACAACTCAGCATACATAACAAGTTCTCACAGAAAAATAGTAAACAACATGTTCATCAGGTTTCAGTTGTCATAGCAAACACAATTTCACGTAGTATATAAACAAACATCTTCTGACAGGAAAATATGACAAAAGCAATGTAATCATCATCCACAGCAGCAGCGTCAACATCTTCGCCATGTGTACCAGTATGAATCGTAATTCCCCACGGTATGTCCACAACACAACAGGCAATCTTTTCGCTGGCGTCATTGACATGATGGTTCTCAAAGATATTAGGAACATCTGTGTTATCTTGTACATCAGGAGCAGTTTATGCATCATCTTGTTGTGCAACTTCATTAAACGAATTCCTCTGCTCAAACCTTTGTGATACTCTCCAGTCATCGCTACGTGGAAATGTGTCTTCCAAAAAAAAATGTGTTGCTTGATTTGCCAAAATAAAAGGCTCGTTGGTCTGGTACACCGCCTTGACATTGACGCATTTGAAATAATCATCAGCTCTGGGTTTTGCGATCCTGGAAAATAGGTTATACCAACCACAGCACAACAGAACCACACACCAATGATCCTCGAAACTGGAGATATACTGCAACTGAACAATGTCTGTTATGTTAGCATACATTTCAGTTCCCTCTTTGTCATACGTATCTGTGCTCATGATGGCACTGTTTTATGTCTTCCTGCCTTCGTCTCGTGCAAGGGTGTTGTAGCGCACATCTCCAACAACGCAAGATTCATAATGTCTTACCCGAGTATCAGTACCCATTGCTAGTGAGTAAAGGGCGTCATCAACTGCCTGCCCATCCTCCCGCATCTTCTTAACCTATGGTTAGAAAATAGACAAGATGATCATCTTATGTACTCAATATATTAAAAAACTGATAGTGCAATTCAAAATCTTACATGGCTCTTGAACCATTTCGCAAATCCTGCCATAACCAGTTTGTCAATGTTTCTTGGATTTTGTGGCAGTAACTCCTTTTTGTAGATGCTGCACAACATAGTGATCGCGTCAAACATCTAAATATATAAGAATGTGCTGCAAGTTTAGTAGATTACGATGTATAAGCTGCAGTACTTAGCACTTACTTGATATAAGGTAGTATCTCGGGATAGTTATTCAACACATACCAAACCATTTTGTCCAAATCTTTAGCTTTTTCCTCTTGTCGACTCTTCCCTGTAACTCGAATAGAATAATCAAAAACATTGAGCCCGGGATTGTCTTCATCCACCTCTTTGCTAAGCTGATCGGTTGTTTCAATGTATTTTGAGCAAAATGTCAATGCTTCAGTAGCTATGTAGGCCTGTGCAATGGAACCCTCGGGTCTAGCTCTGTTCCTAACATAGCCCTTGAAAGTGCCTAGCCGCCTTTCAATAGGGTACATCCAGCCATACTGTACTGGAGCTCTAAGTGGTGCCTCATCAGGTAGATGAACAACCAAATGCACCATCACATCAAAGAAGACTAGAGGATATATCTTCTCAAGGTCCCATAGGATAGTTGGTATCTTGTCTCTAAGACGCTCCAAAGCATCTATCCTGATATTTCTAATGCAGAGTTCCCTGAAGAATTGTCCCAACTCTGCAACTGCACTGTATAAGTCAGGGCGGCCCAATCCTCTAAGGATAACAGGTAAAGCCCTTTGAGGTACGACGTGGCAGTCATGATTTTTCAACCCTTGTACCTTGTTTCCATCTTCCCTGACTCTCCTTTCAGGCTTGGTAGCAAATACATGTGGGAATCTCACACGTGACAGGACCTCGCAAAATTCTTTTCTTTTTACCTTGTCCAAGACGTACACAACTGGTCCCATATCCCGTGGTTTACCTTCATCTTGCACCTGCAAATCTTGTCTGATACCGAGGTGTGTCAAATCAATCCTAGATTTTAAGGTATCTTTCGTCTTGCCTTCAATGTTAAGAAGTGTGCCGATAATGCTGTCACATATATTTTTATCGATATGCATCACATCAAGATTATGCCGCAGATTCAAATCTTTCCAATACTCCAAGTCCAACCAAGTGGACCTGCAGGTAAACAATAATCTCTCTCCTGCCCTGCCACGCTTCCTTTTCCCGCTACCATTATCAGGATGGTTTCCTGGTGTAACATGCCTGACCTTCTGTAATTCCACTTGCAACTCATTGGCGATGAGCCTCTTTGGCGCATCACAGTATTCATGCTTTGCATTGAACACATGTCTTCGGTATTTTCTAGGGTGCGGCTTGTCCTTGGCAAGGAAACGACGGTGTCCAATGTAACAGATCTTGCTAAGTATTGTGTATGAAAGCAGATTCCTGTCACAACGAACACATGCATTGTAACCATGTGTCGTTCGCCCTGACATAGTTCCCAAAGACGGGTAATCATGGATGCACCAAATTATAATAGCATGCAGAAAGAAATCAGCTGGTGGGATGCTATATAGGTCTCGAGTGAAAACACCCCTCCATAGCTGTTGAAGTTCCTCCACAAGAGGCTCCATGAACAAATCAAAATCCTTTCCAGGACTTTTTGGACCTGGGATCAGCAAGGCCATCATGTTTTTTGATTCTTTGGTGCAGACATTTGGAGGCATGTTGTAAGGGATAACAAGCACTGGCCACATGCTATACGTGGCGCTCTAGTAGCCAAATGGGTTAAATCCATCTGAAGCTAAGCCAAGTCTAATGTTTCTCGGGTCAGCAGCAAACTTTTCGTGCTTCTCGTTGAAGCTTTTCCACTCACTACCATGTGATGGATGGCTCATTATATTCTGATCTCTGTAGTTCTGGTTCCTAGACTGCCACGGTACATCCTCTCTTGTTTCAGCATCATGAAACAACCTCTGCAATCTTGGTGTAATTGGAAAATGTCTCAGAACATTATGAGGAATCCTCTTCACATCATCTTTCCATCTTGATGATTTGCATTTCGGGCATTCACTTAAGTTGGCATAATCCTTCCGGAACAGAACACAATTATTCTTACAAACATGGATCATATCATATCCAATTCCAACTGCACGAAGGAAATTCTTCATTTTACTGTTGGTGTGTGGTAGCTCAGACGCATCTGGGAAAGCTTTGTGGAAAGTAGCCAACATCGCATCAAATGATTTGTTGGTCATCTGCTCAGATGTCTTCACCTGATGAAAGGTGACCATAGCTGAGAATACTGACAGCTTATTTCCTGGGGTGACAGCCACGTTGCATTGTTCCAACATGCGGGCCCACCATTTTTCTTCTGCAGCTGAAAGTTCACGGAATGCACGAGCATTTCGTAGAATTGTTTCAATGTTGGTCAAACACAGTGGCTCCGCCACCACCTCCTCCTCCTCCTCTTCCACCTGAGCATCAGGCAGATCAAGATGGTGATCTGCTGCTTCCACGTAGTCAATAACATTGACGTTCACAGCTTCACCATGATGAACCCACCTAGTATATGTGACCGACATCCCATACAAGTGTAGATGATTTTGCACAGTTGACTGGGGTCTTGTAACTGAATTCATACAACTACTACACGGGCAGAGCACATCTGATTTCGGACCACCGTACTCAGCTCTGATAAAGTTGATGAAGTTTTCAACCCCCTCGACATATGCAACGGAGAATCTTCGAGTAGAAGTTATCCAAGTCATGTCCATCTGTTAGACATACAAATTAGTTCTTCTACTAGATATTACAGGAAAAACATATATGCTTTTTTATGAAGTCCAGAAGAAAATACCTAGGTCGATGTCTAAAGCTATGGCAAGATATTTGGACGAGCAGATCTAAGTAATGAAATATATGTAAAGCTAATTCAGCAAACATATTTTTAGTGCTAAATTATGGCAAGCTATTTCAGTAGTTAATGAGGCCAAGCACACAGCCATCAAACTATCGAAGGCCATCGCAGCAACAAAGATCGAGTATAAAATGGTGTAGAGCTATTTCACCTAATAGATTGGCTAGTAGACCATGGCAATCTACGTCACAATAAATATATGGCAGGATATTTAGCAACTAATCGGCCTTGGCATGCCATCTCAGCTAAGCAGATTGAGTGCAGAACAGGGCAAGGAAGCTTCTTAAGCAGAGCATATTGACTGTAAACTACTTCGGCAAACAGTGAGATTAACATCGTGTAATGCCCAGGATGGGACTATACCTCCTACGTGTCGAGGCACGACTTAAAGGTATAATCCCATCCTAGAATGATCTCAAGTTTGGTATCTTTGCACGACTCATGTAAAAGAGGGATTAAATTGCAAAAGAAGATAGTTGGCTTACACTCGCCACTTCACACAATACATTACATAAGCAAAACATCATTCAAAACATCACAACCCGACTACGGGCGAAGATCCAAAAGGAAGATACCAAAACAACATAAAGCCACAGGTCAGGATCGAATCCTAGTAGAAACCACTACTGATCGTCGAAACGTCACCAACAAACGGCCAAACTCTTCTTCGAGCTCCCACTGAAGTACTTGAACCAGCTCCTGCATCATACTCGGCTGAACCTGCATCTGGTGTTTTAGTATCTATGAGCCACGAGGACTCATCAATCCCATAACCATGGGTATCAAGACTAGCAAACCTTTGTGGGTAGGAAGAGGGTAAAGTGGTGAGGTTGCAGCAGCGGCTAAGCATAATATGGTGGCTAACTTACGAGTACCAGAATAAGATGAGCATCTACGCAAACGGTCGCAAAAGTAGTGATCGCTAAGGATCCTGAACTACATACGAGTCAAACATAACCCCACCGTGTTCTCTTCTCAAAGTGAAAAGAGACAGTCACGGTTACTCACACAATTGTGTGTTTTACTTCAGATCCTCTGTCAAGTTTTCTACAATCGGACATTAACAAATTCCAATCTGCCACATAACCACGGGCACGGCTTTCGAAAGATCATAACCCTGCAGGGGTGTCCCAACTTAGCCCATCACAAGCTCTCACGATTAGCTGAAGCGATAAATATAATATCATCACTCCTTATTTTAGGGAAATCCAATCAGGCTCGGCATCCCGGTAGCACAAGACATTTCGACAATGGTAAAACAAGTCCAACAAGACCTCCCGGCGTGTCGACACCCTGATAGTAGCCGCGCGTATCTCGTCTCAGGCCACGACCGGATGGGTGATCCTATAGGTTATACCAGATACCTCGGGTTTCCCCGAGGCGGCCCCGCAGTCTCCCCGTTTGGGACCAACACCATCAACACTGGCCCCCCTGCTATGTAGAAAAATCCTCGGGTAGCGCTAACTCCCTATGCAATTTAATTAATTAATTAAGTTGTTATTATGAGCTAATTAAAACCAATGTTGGGCCTTGCTGGAGGATTTTTATTCAAAGTCGAACTTTCAAGGGGTCCCCATCCACCCATCGTGTAAGGAACGCAAAATCAAGGAACATAATGCCGGTTTATCGGCGCCTAAGGTGGCATGAGTGGAACAACGATTCCGGAAAATCCCCATGAGCATGTTTAGCAATTATAAGCAACAACAATTCACACATTATAATGTTGTTAACATGATGCGGATGACATGATCAAGTTTATGCAATTAATTAATTAAAGGTTGACATGAAGAAGATAAGGAGTATTTGTCACCGTGGTGGAAAGAAAAGGGTGCCACGACAACGATCCGAAAATGATGCAACGGCATCATATCGGTACCGGTAACTCGTTAAGGGACCGGTGCAAAAGGAAAGATGGCGTGAGCGAGTCAAACGAGATGAAAGGTGGGGCGATCCCTTCACCGGGTTCCCATGGGTCGGCGACGAGGCAACCGAGGAACATGAGAAAAGGACGAAACGGGCACGGTGCACACAAGGGAAAACATCTCATACAACACAACAAACGTTCTCGGGTCATCTTCTCGAGGTTATACCTTTGGAGCGATCGTTTCGGGGCGGTTCGAGATCATAGAGGAAGAAGTCGTTCTCGAGGCGGTCGGGGTACACGTTCGTAGAGGTACTTGCGGTCTCGGCGACGGTAGTTGTACTCGTTCGGGCGTCGAGTTCGTAGATGTACTTGGCGCATCCATCGTTTCCGGGCGACGGTAGTGGTACACGCGGTCGTCGAGCGACGGTAGTTGAAGTAGTTGTACATGTTCGTTTCGGAGAGGGACTTGATGAACCCAACATCTTCGGGGCGACGGTAGTGGAACTTGGCGACTCATCGTGTAGTTGTTCTCGTTCGTAGTTGTACTTGTCATCGGAGGGGTACTTGTCGAACATGCCTGTCTCGGTCTCGTAGTTGTACATGACAACCTGGCACTTAGCAAAAAGACAAACAACAGCAACAAGACAACCAAAAACGGAAGCAAGGAGGCAAGGGCAGCAGCAGGGCTAGGCGGCGGGGTGGTGCGGGGCTGAAGAAGGAGGCGCGGCGGCGCCGTCGCAGCAGAGGAGGGGCGCGCCCGCGCTGCGCTGGAGGACGCCACGACGTGGGGACGGGAGGCGCTGGAGCAGCTACTGCTCGGGGAAGGAGGCTCCTAGAGGAGGGAGCGACGGACGCGGCGCGCTCGGGCCTGAGGACGGGTCGCTGCGCCTCGGGATGGAGACGAGGTCGGCGCTCGGGGTTGCTAGCTCGAGCGGGGAGGCCGCACGGGAGGCGCTCGCGGTTGGAGAAGGAGGGGCGCCTGGCCAGCGGACGGGGCGCGCCGGCTCGGTGCTGGAGAGGAGCGTGCGAGCGGCCTTGGCGATGCGGACGCGACCTCGGTCGGTTGGAGGGTGCGGGCTGGAGACGCGCTGGAGAGGAGGGCTTGGGGAGCTGCTGGTTCCTGGCCGCTGGAGGCGAGCGGAGGTTGAGGGAGAGGCGCGGCAAGGCGAGGGTCGCGGGTGCTGGGGCTCGAAGGGATGCGGGCGCTGTGTCCTGGAGGCGAGGGCGCAACCTTGGCGACGCGAGGAAGGCCGGGCGCGTCGGGGCGACGGAGGAAGTGGCGCATGGGGTCGAACGAGAGGGGAACGATGGGAGTGGCGGCGGCGTGCGGGAGATGAGAGGGAGCGAGGCTGGTGGCCTGCGGGAGCGAGCGGCTAGGGTTCGGTGGGGTGCGGTTGGGCCTATGAGGGGGAATGGGCCCGCTGAGGCCTGGGGGAAGGCGGTTGTTAGATGGCCCAGGGAGGGGATGGCCAGGGAGGGAAGCTGGGCTTCCTGCGGCTGGGCCAAGAAGGATGGGCTGCGGCTGAGATGGCCTAGATGCCAGGCTGCTCTTCTTCTATTAAATTGCTTTAACAGAAAAAGAAGAAAGAGGGAAAAGAAAAGAGAGGCTTAGGGAAAAAATACTGAACGGGGATAATTTTCCCGAACTCATAAAAATGAGTTTGATCCAAGAAAATTATAAGTGGCATGATCAAAAAAATATAAATTCAAACCCATTTGAATTTAATTCAAATGGATTGAACTATGTCATGGTTTCGGAAGTGTCCAAAAATGATGAGCTTTTTGGAGGAACCTCGATACAACGGAAAAGAATTATTGGCAAGGTTTTTGAAGGAGAAACTCGAAGTGAAATAGACATGGGGAAATTTGCAAGTGTGTTGGGTTATTCCGAAGCAATGGAATATTTATTAATATGGCTCCATAATTATTAGGAGGATATGTTATAAAGAGAAGACATCCTTCCCTCGATTGAAATGGACCGAAGGTCCACACAAATTATTTAAGTTGAGATGCAAAATAAATATGACATGATGGCATGATGACATGATGCAATGCAAAAATAAATAAAGCAATCACAACTGAAACACACGGGAGAACCCGGAACATCTGGAATCTTGTGGGACGTCGGTCTTCGGGCGTCACAACTCTCCCACACTAACAGAGGATCTCGACCCGAGATCCTAGAGATAGCACCGGGTAAAAACGGAAGAGGAAGAGGTAAAACAAAGTTGCTTCTTTGACAGACGAGTGAAACCAAAAAAACCTTGAGAGGTTGAACAAAATGAAAGAAGAATACAACGGAGATGAACGAGTATGAAAACTCCGTTAGAAAAGAGGAACAAGGAACATTATGAGAACCTTGTAGGTTGAAAGACATGAAACAAGATCTTACGAACCAAAAGAATATGAAACCGCAATGGTATAGCCAAGGAATAAGAATGACATGATTGGACAGCACTCCGTCTGAAAATGGAAGGAAATGAACAAGAACTTGAGGATATGGAATGATACTTGATGAAATGAACAACACATTGCCTCCGAAACAATTGAAAGAATGGCACAAGGGGTAAGAAGGATTCAGACAGCACTCCGGTTGAAAGAGAGGCAAAACTTGATAAGATGAGAGGACTAGAATGGAGGACGCAACAATCGGGTTAAATGATAAGCAAGGGAAAGAACATGATATCGATAAAACGATATGATGGTTTGGAGAGAGCAACATCACAATGCCTCCGGAATGAAAGAATAGCATATAGATCGTTGGAAAGAAAAGAACGGAGAAAAATATGACAACTTCTCTCAAAATTGAATTTGAAAGAGCATCCTTACGAAGAAGGGTTGAATGGGGTTGATGGAAAAATCAACAACGAAAACAAATAAGCTTGATGTGGGCTTATGGAAAACATCTCAAAATTATGAGGTGACAACCGGCCACTGACGAGAACATTTAATTGGATTGAGATCAACAAGGAGACAAAAAACTTATATCACCGGAATGATAATGAAGAACTCGGGTCATTTATAAGCACCATAATAGCAACAATTCTCAGGGAAAGCTTTTAGGTGAAATACAACCCAAGATTACTCCAACAAATAAATTGAAGGGTTGAAAAGATCTCCTGAACAAGGAAAAATGATGGGTTTAAATATCTCATTCCTGACAACTCGTGAATCATGAAACATGAAGGAATTGTCAAAATGACATGAAACCATCTCAAACAATAAGGTAGAAAGAATTGCACTTGGAAAGCATGATGAAGAATGCTTGAGCTACAACAAGAATCTTGATGAAAACTTCAAGGATGAATTAAAACATGATGAACCACCATGAAGAACTCCGGTAATGAAAGCAGAGAAGTGAAAGATGAAAATAATAAGATTCAAGGCCTGCGATGAATTAGATGGAGCTTGAAATGATATAATTGAAATAACTTGGAGCTCCGGAAAATAAGATGAAGAACTTAGGACCAAGGATAAATTCCTTCTGAACAAACTCCGAAGGAAGGGATTAACCTCTTGGAAGAAACTAGAATAAGATTTATGTTATGCATATCCTTCACCAATTTAAATTGGTGACAACCAATGGATTTGGCATACTAATTATTCTCGTTGCAAAGAATTAAAGAGAGATTTCGCACAAACTTGGGTAAATCTTCAACGAACCACCGGTAGGATTATGAAAAGAACAAATGAATTGATACGATAACAACGAAAGAGAAATCTTGAAAGAACCACCGTAAAATATGGAGACGAACGAAGAGACATCGATGAAGAATATTTGGAGGACGAAGTTGAAAACAGAGAACGAATAATCTTCTGAAATGATGGCCTTCGGAGGAACACAAAGAAAAGAATTCATGAAATGCTTCGGATGGGTATAAAAGAATTCCTCACAAACGAAACAATAATGAGGATGGCATGAAGCTAGAAACACGAATCTTCAAGAGAACGGGCCAATATTTAAGAGAAACACTTCTCCGGTCTCCAAATGTTGAGAATGAAGACGAGAAATGCCATGAAGAATTGTTGAGCACTCCGGAATGAAGAATTAAAAAGGTTGAAACAACGATGAGAAGAATTTGAAAGCGATCTTGGAGAAGGAATGTGACTGATGGAAATCATTCTTACGTCACACTTTGCAAAGAATTCTCCGCAAAAAGAAGAGTCAGGTAAGATCCTGGGAAAAGACATGTGGGTTAGGGCCCACTCAAGGAATCACCGCTGAAAAAGATTGCTTAAGAGATATTGCACCGGTTAAATTAAATGGCTTGAATAAGATAGCAATCCTCAAAATAGCTTGAACGGATTAAGAATGGAAACACGAATCTTCAGCACTCCAGATATGAATAACAAGAGGAGAATGATTAATTGGTGCACCGGAATAAGAAAGCATTGTGAAAAGAGGAAAGGATAAGATCAATACCGAAATCTTGAATTACATCCACCGGCAGAATTTGAGAACAAAAGAATGATGAACTTGGAGTTCTTGAGCATCTTCACGATAAGCACCGGATAAGAACATTGAAGGAAAAGAATGAAGAAACATCACATGAATAAAATGGATTTCATTTGAGAATTTCTAGCTCCGAGAAGAAGAAGGGTGGGAGGGTGGGGAAACAAAGACAACTAGGAATGAATGAAATAGACAATCGTCAGATTTCTCAATGGCGTCCGTATGGAATAACTTGAAGAGAAGGCACACCGGTTGAAAAGGATTTAACATGACCATCTTGATGGTCAATAAGGACAAGCACTCCCATAGAAATATGAGAACACCGATTAGGAAAGGTATGGAATCAACATTTGACATCGAAGCAACTCGAATACCAGAATCAAAACAAGAACAAAGGATAGATATGTTTATGAAGAAGATTATGTTGCAACATATCTATCCGAACATAGAATTGAACGAATGAATTACGCAGGTACATCAACTTGACGAGAAGCCACTTGGGAGAACAAAAGATAAATAAAAGCAACAAGGAACAAATAGAACAAATACAAGATAGAAGCTTCGTTCGGCATCTTCGTGCTGAAAGCTTATGGAACGTGTTACCAAAGGGTTTTGCAATCCCCGGATCAGCATAGCCAAGGACCCTTTAAGATGCAACTCCCGATCGGAACAAGCCCATAAAACCACTTCACTCAATGTAGAACCCCGAACTTCATATCATGCACTCGTTGGAAGAATGCCTAGAACTACTAGATGAACCCACCTATTAATTTCCGAAAGTTTCCAGTTATGCAATCAGGTGTTGGGGATACAGGGGAAGCATCGCGCACTCAACTCTAATCCTACATCCAGCTGTATCCATCCTTCAACACATAACCAGTTATTCTCGGAAACCGTTTACCTCGGACCTTCGAAATGCATCCACTATACAAGCTATGGCAATACTCTCGAACTACCTCCCCAGTACTGGGTGATGTCGGGGTTATCTTGCCACTAACCGCATAGGAGAGTTTTCGATGTCGGCCGTCTTAAGTATTCTAGTACTGCCGCGATGGATTTGTGACGACAACACCTCGGAGCTCAACTCCCCGGGACACTGCCACAACCCCTAAATGACAGGAGGCATCGAGAACAATGTCCTCGTCACAAAGACATCGAAATAATCCAAACAATACTCGCGAGATCCTAAAAAAAAATTGTGCGATTTTTGAAAGTAGAATAGGCAAGAGTAATCGTCAGGAGTCCTCACCATAATGAAAAGAGATGAGGAGCAAAGAAATCCTACTCTCCGATATATATATAGGACTCAATACATTTTACAAGTGTGTGCCTAGACTCAACCGTCAACGATTCGATCAATCAGTGGGGGCTTCTAGGTCGGAGAAGGCTCTGATACCAACTTGTAATGCCCAGGATGGGACTATACCTCCTACGTGTCGAGGCACGACTTAAAGGTATAAGCCCATCCTAGAATGATCTCAAGTTTGGTATCTTTGCACGACTCATGTAAAAGAGGGATTAAATTGCAAAAGAAGATAGTTGGCTTACACTCGCCACTTCGCACAATACATTACATAAGCAAAACATCATTCAAAACATCACAACCCGACTACGGGCGAAGATACAAAAGAAAGATACCAAAACAACATAAAGCCACAGGTCAGGATCGAATCCTAGTAGAAACCACTACTGATCGTCGAAACGTCACCAACAAACGACCAAACTCTTCTTCGAGCTCCCAGTGAAGTACTTGAACCAGCTCCTGCATCATACTCGGCTGAACCTGCATCTGGTGTTGTAGTATCTATGAGCCACGAGGACTCAGCAATCCCATAACCATGGGTATCAAGACTAGCAAAGCTTTGTGGGTAGGAAGAGGTAAAGTGGTGAGGTTGCAGCAGCGGCTAAGCATAATATGGTGGCTAACTTACGAGTACCAGAATAAGATGAGCATCTACGCGAACGGTCGCAAAAGTAGTGATCTCTAAGGATCCTGAACTACATACGAGTCAAACATAACCCCACCGTGTTCTCTTCTCAAAGTGAAAAGAGACAGTCATGGTTACTCACACAGTTGTGTGTTTTACTTTGGATCCTCTGTCAAGTTTTCTACAACCAGACATTAACAAATTGCAATCTGCCACATAACCGCGGGCACGGCTTTCGAAAGATCATAACCCAACTTAGCCCATCACAAGCTCTCACGATTAGCTGAAGCGATAAATATAATATCATCACTCCTTATCTTAGGGAAATCCGATCAGGCTCGGCATCCCGGTAGCACAAGACATTTCGACAATGGTAAAACAAGTCCAGCAAGACCTCCCGGCGTGTCGACACCCTGATAGTAGCCGCGCGTATCTCGTCTCAGGCCACGACCGGATGGGTGATCCTACAGGTTATACCAGATACCTCGGGTTTCCCCGAGGCGGCCCCGCAGTCTCCCCGTTTGGGACCAACACCATCAGCACTGGCCCCCCCTGCTATGTAGAAAAATCCTCGGGTAGCACTAACTCCCTATGTAATTTAATTAATTAATTAAGTTGTTATTATGAGCAAATTAAAACCAATGTTGGGCCTTGCTGGAGGAGTTTTATTCAAAGTCGAACTGTCAAGGGGTCCCCATCCACCCATCGTGTAAGGAACGCAAAATCAAGGAACATAATGCCGGTTTATCGGCGCCTAAGGTGGCATGAGTGGAACAAAACACCGAGCAAAAGGCCAAGCCTTCCACCCATGCCCAGTATATAGGTGTGTTAATAATAATTATAGATATTGTGATATATCCAACAACAAGTTCCCACCTGGAACGATCTTCATCTTCACCTGCAACTAACAACGCTATAAGAGGGGCTGAGCAAGCGGGTAACATAGCCAAACAGTGGTTTTGCTAGGAAGATTTCAAGGTTAGAGGTTTCATGGCAACAAGGAGAGGGCTGACAATAAAAGATGGGTAGCGCGACATGTAACAATAGCATCGAGACAACTAAGCATGGCAATGGTAGTAAAGGTATCCAAGGGTATGATCATCTTGCCTGGGATTCCGCAAGGGAGAAGAACGGGTCTAAGAAGAAGTCGAACGGATCCTCACAACTCCGGAACGGAACCAAAGCTAACAAGAGAAGCAACCAGAAAGAAACAAGCAACACGGTAAACACACAAGCATAAACATGGCATACGATGCACATCCAAGTATGATGCATGTCCGGTTTAATTATGCATGGCATGGCAAGGTGCACAAACAAGTACTACAAGTTAAGTGGAGCTCAATATGCAACGAGTTGCATATTGACGAAACACCACATTAATTACTTAATTGACTCTCGTTTATTTACAAGACAAGGTTAAATGTTTGTTAACATGGAAAGAGGTGAAGCATAATAAAACTACACTATTTAGGCATTTTAAACGAGGCCGGAAAAACAACAACAATTCCGGAAAATCCCCATGAGCATGTTTAGCAATTATAAGCAACAACAATTCACACATTATAATGTTGTTAACATGATGCGGATGACATGATCAAGTTTATGCAATTAATTAATTAAAGGTTGACATGAAGAAGATATGGAGTATTTGTCAGCGTGGTGGAAAGAAAAGGGTGATACGGCAATGATCCGAAAATGATGCAACGACATCATATCGGTACTGGTAACTCGTTGAGGGACCGGTGGAAAAGGAAAGATGGCGTGAGCGAGTCAAACAAGATGAAAGGTGGGGCGATCCCGTCACCGGGTTCCCACGGGTCGGCGACGAGGCAACCGAGGAACATGACAAAAGGACGAAACTAGCACGATGCACACAAGGGAAAACATCTCATACAACACAACAAACGTTCTCGGGTCATCGTCTCGAGGTTATACCTTCGGAGCGATCGTTTCGGGGCGGTTCGAGATCGTAGAGGAAGAAGTCGTTCTCGAGGCGGTCGGGGTACACGTTCATAGATGTACTTGCGGTCTCGGCGACGGTAGTTGTACTCGTTCGGGCGTCGAGTTCGTAGATGTACTTGGCGCATCCATCGTTTCCGGGCGACGGTAGTGGTACACGCGGTCGTCGAGCGACGGTAGTTGAAGTAGTTGTACATGTTCGTTTCGGAGAGGGGCTTGATGAACCCAACATCTTCGGGGCGACGGTAGTGGAACTTGGCGACTCATCGTGTAGTTGTTCCCGTTCGTAGTTGTACTTGTCATCGGAGGGGTACTTGTCGAACATGCCAGTCTCGGTCTCGTAGTTGTACATGACAACCTGGCACTTAGCGAAAAGACAAACAGCAGCAACAAGACAACCAAAAACGGCAGCAATGAGGCAAGGGCAGCAGCAGGGCTAGGTGGCGAGGTGGTGCGGGGCTAAAGAAGGAGGCGCGGCGGCGCCGTCGCAGCAGAGGAGGGGCGCGCCCGCGCGGCGCTGGAGGACGCCACGACGCGGGGACGGGAGGCGCTGGAGCAGCTACTGCTCGTGGAAGGAGGCTCCTGGAGGAGGGAGCGACGGATGCGGCGCGCTCGAGCCTGAGGACGGGTCTTTGCGCCTTGCGATGGAGACGAGGTTGGCGCTCGGGGTTGCTAGCTCGAGCGGGGAGGCCGCACGGGAGGCGCTCATGGTTGGAGAAGGAGGGGCGCCTGGCCAGCGAACGGGGCACGCCGGCTCGGTGCTGGAGAGGAGCGTGCGAGCGGCCTTGGCGATGCGGACGCGGCCTCGGTCGGTTGGAGGGTGCGGGCTGGAGACGCGCTGGAGAGGAGGGCTCGGGGAGCTGCTGGTTCCTGGCCGCTGGAGGCGCGCGGAGGTTGAGGGAGAGGCGCGGCAAGGCGAGGGTCGCGGGTGCTGGGGCTCGAAGGGATGCGGGCGCTGCGTCCTGGAGGCGAGGGCGCAGCCTTGGCGACGCGAGGAAGGCCGGGCGCGTCGGGGCGACGGAGGAAGTGGCGCACGGGGTCGAACGAGAGGGGAACGATGGGAGTGGCGGCGGCGTGCGGGAGATGAGAGGGAGCGAGGGTGGTGGCCTGCGGGAGCGAGCGGCTAGGGTTCGGTGGGGTGCGGTTGGGCCTATGAGGGGGAATGGGCCGGCTAAGACCTGGGGGAAGGCGGTTGTTAGATGGGCCAGGGAGGGAAGCTGGGCTTCCTGCGGCTGGGCCAAGAAGGATGGGCTGCGGCTGAGATGGCCTAGATGCCAGGCTGCTCTTCTTCTATTAAATTGCTTTAACAGAAAAAGAAGAAAGAGGGAAAAGAAAAGAGAGGCTTAGGGAAAAAATACTGAACGGGGATAATTTTCCCGAACTCATAAAAATGAGTTTGATCCAAGAAAATTATAAGTGGCATGATCAAAAGAATATAAATTCAAACCCATTTGAATTTAATCCAAATGGATTGAACTATGACATGGTTTCGGAAGTGTCCAAAAATGATGAGGTTTTTGGAGGAACCTCGATACAACGGAAAAGAATTATTGGCATTGTTTTTGAAGGAGAAACTCGAAGTGAAATAGACATGGGGAAATTTGCAAGTGTGTTGGGTTATTCCGAAGCAATGGAATATTTATTAATATAGCTCCATAATTATTAGGAGGATATGTTATAAAGAGAAGACATCCTTCCCTCGATTTAAATGGACCGAAGGTCCACACAAATTATTTAAGTTGAGATGCAAAATAAATATGACATGATAGCATGATGACATGACGCAATGCAAAAATAAATAAAGCAAGCACAACTGAAACACAAGGGAGAACCCGGAACATTTGGAATCTTGTGGGACGTCGGTCTTCGGGCGTCACACATTGTCTATCAGCTAACATTCAGCGCTACACCGACATGCATGGGGCCTCAGTCTAGAATGCGCGTACCGTGGGAGAAGCTGACCGTCGTGCGTCTCCACACGAACATCACCAGCGGTGGCGGCGCTGACCGCCGTGCGCCTCCACAAGAACGTCGCGAGCGGTGGCGGCGCGGCTAGAGGGCGATAGTCTACGAGAGCATACTGTGGGAGCGAGAGGAATGCCGTACGTCCCCTCTACGAACCGCGGCGCCGACGTATCGGCGTGGCAGGGAGGGCGGCTTTGGCAGAGCGAATGGAGTGGAGGGGGATGGG
>LR738709.1:295313515-295486456 GCA_902687465.1 Secale cereale
CGGGGGGAGTTTGGCGCATGGTCAGTTTCTCCAAGTGCAGTCCCACGTGTCAGTGAAGAGGCAAGCCGAAGCGCATTCCGTTTACGTAAGCCGTGTGCAGGACCGAACGTGTGTGGGGAGCAATGCGACTGCGACAGGGGTGGTATGAGTGTACTGCCTTTTTTCCTTTTAAACTAGGTGCTTCGCCCCCTAAAAAACTTGTTGCTTCACGCGATCCATCGATACTACTACTAGTAATCCGGTAATCCCGACTTAAACGGCGCGGCCGGGTTTTTTCCCGCGCGGGGAGGTTGGCTTAGTTGGGTTTTTTAGGACGAGTAATGCTACACCTA
This sequence comes from Secale cereale, assembly GCA_902687465.1. Taxonomy (NCBI): domain Eukaryota; kingdom Viridiplantae; phylum Streptophyta; class Magnoliopsida; order Poales; family Poaceae; genus Secale; species Secale cereale. The sequence goes on from LR738709.1 coordinate 295,313,848, forward strand.
CATAGTCCCAGTTACGTAATTAACATAATGTGAAACGTGTGAGCTATTGATTGTAGATTGGGGGGAGGGAGGGGCCCACCACCATGAAAATCAGGGGAGGAGAGAGAGAGGCAATTTACGTTAACCCTTTCGTAAGGTCCCGTAGGTGTGAAATGCGTTAATGTGCATTTGCAGATAAAGCCTTCCCTCGTTCATCCTTTTCTCCCACAAGCTCTTGATCTTTTGTGCAACGCACGAGTATCTTGCTAGTACTCCTACAATATACTATATTATTGTGAAAGTTCATATACACCAGCCGAGATTAATGCAAACACGGTAGGTTTTCATAACATTTCAAACTTTTAGGACAGAAAAATAAAAGAAACCCGACCCTAAACTTATTCTACGGCGGCGACCGACGTCCTCCATCTGCGATCTCCATGTACGGGGGCGGGGTTCAAGTCCCGTGAAGTGAAGGTGCAGTCTCCGGCAAGGAAAAGTAGAACATGGGAGACGGACTGGCAGTTGGCACACCATGCCCTGCCGCCTCCCATGCCCTACTCATCCTCGGAGGAGTCCGCGACCTCGGTGATGCCGGACGTTGGACGGCGGTAAGTAGGACGCGTGGCTGACGGTGCTCCCATCGTCAGTCGCCAGCGTGGCCACCGCTTGTGCGGCGACTTGAGCGAGGGTGGCGACCTCGAGCTCCATCCCCGAAGACAAGCTCTCCCGCAGAGGGTTCACGCTTGCGGTCATGGCGGATGTGGTGATAGGTAGGAGGACGATGTGCTATGGTGTGGAGGTTAGTTGGGCGTTGCCTCTTTAAGTAGCGCATTCCGGTGAGGCCAAGCGTCCTGATGCATCATTAAGTCGCCGGAGTTGGTCCTCGGGCACCGAGCCTCTTAACGACGGCATACGAACGGACGACATGAATGCGGGCAGCTGGTGCCGGCTGGGAATGCACCGCGCGACTGCGCGAGGGACGAGGGTTTTTGGTGTGCCAGGGTAGTCAGCTGCGGTCGTGGCAACATTGGAGATGCCCTTTGCTCACATGCGATCGATGCATGTCATTGAAAAAGCAAGAAGACCCAGCATGGTTTCAGGTCCTGAGGATGCAGTTGGCCGCACTACACCACTCCACAGACGCATCCCGGCGCCTCGTGCATCCTCGACGAGCCGGGTGCTGGGGTGTGTTTGGATTGTGGCCAAAGTTCACCTTACCAAAATTTTGGTCATGACCCAAAGATTGGTCTTTGTTTGGATGGTTGCCATTTTTTTGGCATGCCAATGAACTCTAGCCAACTCTACTTCATTTTTCTTGCCGATGTCGGCCAAATCATGGGCAACCAAAATCTCAACCAAAATTTTGGCTACCCAATGCTTTGATGGGGCAACCTTGGGCACAAACCAAACATACCGTTGGTTGTGGCACAACAATAACGCCACCCTCGGCACACTGAAACCGACCGTGTCTAGCGACGATGAGCATGTCGCTCACCGTGGTCGCCATGTCCAGAGGCAGTGCTGGAGGTGCGCCACGTTGTTGGTCCCCACGACCCACATGAACGGTTGCTGGTGGCGAGGAGGTCGTGGGCCAGCTCCTCCATTGGACTAGTTTGCGCTACGTCGTCCCGACAGGTGTGCCCCACATGTCGGTTTCCCTATTTTCCCGGCCATATTCGAGCATTAGTGCTCCGCCTTGCGCATTAGGCCTTTCACTATGTAGGCCAAGCGAGACAACTTATTGTTTATTTGAACCGTTCAAGTATAATCATGTGGCATTTGCTTATTTCTCATTCCTCTCCAACCCTCTTCTCCATCGATCATGTCGCCCTCCGATCGAGTCCATCCTCCTGCACGCCTCATTTGAACATTCCACCGAGTATCATTCGCATGTGGGCCTAGACCATGCTTGTATTTCCAATGTTTATTTGTAATTTGTCTGACATGCATACAAACAGATGGTTCGTTTGAAGTTTCACTTTGCCTCCACTACGTGTCGCTTCGCGTCTTAGTTTTGACATCCCATTCAGTTCATGCCCCGACACATGTTGACGAGATCGGTTGATGTTCAGAGATCAATTGCGTGTCATGCAAGGAGATAAAGGTTTGGTCTATTTCTATGATTGAAATGACCCGCGGGGGGGGGGGGTCTGTGGGGATCAGAGGGAGTATATTGTACGTTCATAAGCGAAACGAACGTATTGTACCCACCCTAGTCCTCTTTCAATCGATCTCCGGACCCCGAGATGAAATCGAGAGAGAACGAGTGGGGGCATGTGTGATACCTAAGGTGGATTCAAAATTTTGAACCGGTGATCATAGCATCCGCAAATCATATATAAAGGGTATTCAATGTTCATTTCGTTTTTGAACGTACAATATACTCCCTCCTATCCTTTCTAGTTTACATATAAGTTTTATGTGTAGTCAACGTATCTCCACTTTGATAAAAAAAGTATCAACATTCAACAACGCCCAATCAATATTGTTAGATTCGTACATACTCCTAGATTTGTACTTGAGATGGTTTCCAATTTGTTTTCAACCACATGAATGTGCTTGTTCTCGCGCATGCTCTTCCTACTAGGCTTTTGCCACGTATAGCTAGTCCAATAGTAACTTTTTTAAGCTCCCTGTCCAATAGTACTAGTGGAGTACTGACAACATCTGTACTAGAGTATGCAGTGCTCATAGTTGTACTCCCTCCTTCCATTTATATTGGGCCTATGTGGAGGAGAGAGATGTGAAAAAGTAAGGGGAGTGAGCTCTCATGCAAGAGCCTACCTATATACGCATTCCTAGTTAAATACGTACGATAAATATGAAGAAAGAGATGGAGAAGAGTTGGAAAAAAGTACTACTACAATAGCCAACCTTATCATTTTTTTGCGGGAAATAGCCAACCTTATAGCTCACACTACTGTATGAGTGCATATAATAGATGATGGCTATAGATTACATGGCAGTTCCTTATAGCCATCGACTGGCTATATTATTAACCATGCTCTAATGCGTTTTTCAAAACCGCATTTGACTATTGACAAGATTAATAGTATATGAGATGTATAATGTGAAAATTGTATCATTGGAAGCTCCTTTCACATACGTATCCCTGCCTTACCCTCCCTTTCGGTCACTTACTGGCGGACCCCATGCTTGCTAGGCCCCGCATGTCAGTTACTCAATGGGTTCGGCCATGTCAGGGGATCCTCATCCGTAGTATACACCCTCTGTTTTTATTTACTCCACAAAAACTCACGCGGGCGGGGGAGGGGGATGGACGTTGATTTGCTCTCAACTGCGGTCCCGCAAGTGAGCGAAAACGCAAGATGAAGCGCGTTCCATTCGGTGAGCGACATGGAGGGTCCAGCGTGCTGGGCTGCAACGCGAACGTGACAAGAGCGGTGTATAGTCAAAACCGATTGTCCGGTCGTCACTGGAACCACTATTCACACCAGAACCTTCGCTGCTTGGCCTACGCCAGCCACTGCCCTAAAACCACACCTAATATCCAGCCCCTTCCCCCACCTTTCAAGCCCCTAGCCCGCATCAAGCGTCCCCTAGTTCGCCGGAAAGCCATGGTGCGCCGCAAGATCACATACTACAAGATGCTGACGACGGAGTGCCGCATAGAAATCGCGGCGGCGATCGGCGCCAGAAACCTCCGTTCCCAAGCTCGCTTTGCGGTGGGCAAATCCCTGAATTCTCTGGAGCCAACCTACGAGGAGGAGGAAGCCGATCCAGTGTTCATGGTGGAGGTCGCGGCACACAAGGCCCCCGATGGGTATGAGACGATGGACGTCGACTTCGTGCAAGCGTCCGAGTCCCCCATGGTGTAGGTGGACCAGCGGTTCAACCTGGCGATACTAAAGGAGGACCGGGAGGCAGAGGCTCAACTGGACGTGGAGCGCGCGCATGCCGCTACAATCGAGGCTCTCCTGCAGGAGGAACCGAATGTCGTGGATGTGAACAGGGCGGCGGAGGCTCAACTTGAGGCGGAGCGCGCGGATGCCGCTGCCATCGAGGACCTCCTACAGGCGGAACCGGACGTCCTGGACTTGAACCGGCCGGCGGCAGAGGCTCAACTCGACGCGGAGCGCGCGGATGCCGCTCTCATTGAGGCCCTCCTGTAGGCGGAACCGGACGTCTTGGACTTGAACCGGGCGGCGGAGGCTCGACTCGACGCGGAGCGCTCGGATGCCCCTGCCATCGAGGCCCTCCTACAGGTGGAACCGGACGTCCTCAACTTGAACCGGACGATGCTCTCGTCCATGCAGAGCGCCCGCACGCTCCGCCTGAATGAGTAGCTAGAGGCCGAGGACAACCACAGTGCGGAGGCACACGTCGGCAGCTATGGCTGGTTCGCGCCGACAGCCAAAGACGACGAGGCCGTCTCGTTCCGCGAGCAGTGATAGTTTTTCTTTATGTTGTTGTTTTTATGGATCTTTTGTAGTGTAAAAACATATTGTTATGCAAGTCGCCTGACTTGGGTTAGTCTACCATTTTAGGCGGTTGGATGAATATCCTATGTCTGCTAACCCTTCTTCCTCACCTCTTCTTCTTCCCCAGCAGACCACCGCATGGGCCGTATGGATACTCCCCAACATGCAGTTGGATAAACATACTCTATGAACGAAAATTATGTGTCAGCGGTAGGATGGATGAGTTTGGTTTGTTCACATGCGACAGCACGTGCCAGTGAAGGTGTGTTCCCTTGGTTGGGTTTGCGGCGTGCAGGAGCGACTATGCATTTGAGGGTGTGGTGCGACCGCGGCACGCAGGAGTGACCGTGTGAGGGTGCGGTGCGACCGCGACAGTCGTGCGCAAGTGTAACTCCTTTTCATTTTGAAAACTTTAGGCAAGCTTGGCAAAAATGTGTGGCGAAGTATGGCAATGCAAGGCCTAGACCCAAACAGGATAAGTATGTAGTACTACGTACTAGGAGTACTAGTGTTAAAAAAGAAAGGCGGGGTTTTCCTTCGCGGGATTTATCGATACAAATTCTCGTTTCACGTGTCAATTAATGTGTATTTTTTCTCCAAAGCCCAAAGAGCTAACCATCTCACTCCTCATCGCTTGATTAATGCAGCGCCATGCAAACCAACCTTCTCACTTCCGCATGCATGCAGGGGATATTAATGTCCTTCGTTGCTAGTACGAGGCAAACCCCATCAATTTTGCCTCGATTAGTGTTAGTGGCCTTTTGCAAATTGTAATTTTGATATACTGGCCTTGTGTACAAAAAAATGGAGGTAGTAACTATATTTTACTTCCTTTCCCATTGCGGTGAAGTCGACGATATCTCGAACGTTGTGGTTTGGCGAAGTGCATTCGACAGAGAACACCATTGAGGCAGACACGGTAAGTCGTTCGCAAGTGCCGCCTGCAAGCCGAGACAACCACCTTATTTGCATCCAGGAAGTCCGTTAAACCAAAGGACGCGTAAATGTACTAGTACTACTCATACACAATAGGGTCGTCCGTCCAGCTTAGTGCGGTGAGATGGCTTCTCGAACAATACGATGGAGAAGCAGAGTCAGCGAAGAGTGAAATGATGGTTGATTCGTCTGTGCTTTGTGATTTGACGCTTCACTGCTTTGTGATTTGTGATAGAAGGGACAGGATAGTAGACTCTGTCCTCTATACTGTACATGCGTCCAAGCACGGGAGAAAGAGGAGAGATGTTGCATTTTTCTATTCCTTCAATCAATCAATCAGTGTGCTCCGGTCCAATCCTTTTGGCTTTGGCAACACCATCCACAATGGTTCCCATGATGCCAAAAGCTATTTTCACATTTGGCTACACATTGTGGATGTCCTTAACCGTACCACTTGGTTTTTCTCCTGTGTGCTATCTATACAAATCTCAATTATATTGATCTAAAAAATTATAAAATCAAGATTAGTAAAAAGGAGGTGATTTTGCCGCACGGATGGCGGGGGAGGTTTTTTATTTTTGAGTACATTGTCCTGGCGGTTTGCTAACTTGCGGTCCCACGTGTCAGTGCTTCACCAAGCTGATCCGCTTCCCACATGAGGTAGAACAACTGCACAAGCAACACGTGGTTAACTTCAAGAAGATGAGGGAGAAGCGGATTCAGCAACGAGTGAACTGATGGCTCCTTCGTCCATCCAACTTCTTTTATTAGCATTATTACTTCATCCCTCCAACTTAACTGCGGGAAAGGTGTAGCTTTGTGATTTGACGCCTCATTTCTCATTACTACGCCGGCGCCATGACTGGGTGCTTCACCCCAGCTGCTCTACACTGTATTCCGGTATGGCACGTGGACCCTGTAGCTTGATGCCCCACATGTCGACGAAAGGGACTTGAAGATTTATGAAAGCGAGAGATCCACTCTTACGACGGAGGAGTACACGACACGGCGGCCCAGTGAATTGTCACTTGTACTGTATATGGTACTATAGTTTTGCTGTTTCACACGATCCGTCGATACAAACCCGATTAAACAAGAAAGGGCGGGATTTTTCCCGCGTGGTATATGATACTGGCCATACATTTCAAAGGCAATTTTAATGTATGCAAACTAAATAATTAAGTAACAATATGATATCTAGTAAAACTAAAAACGCATATTATTTATTGTGTTAGAGTGTAGTAGTAGTGTTGTATTGCATAGTTGTTAGATGTAACATGCGAGAACATGTAGAGATGTAGTTTTGGAGGGCCTACACAGAGAAAAGCGTAATACGTTGACCGAACTTCAGAATAAGTTGATTATGGTCACTATATACGTTTTGCGGTGATCATACGGTCACTTGCTCACGGTTCAGCATCGGATTTCACTCTGTTGACTGGCCAAATAGTCTGCGTGGCACCATGTTGACTGGTTAAATTGACCACGTCCCTAGTGGGTCCCACCTGTCAGTTCACATAGGGAAAAGGTCAGATAAACACAAATTTACGCAGGCGCGACAAGACTCCACCCCGTGCGCGGGAATCACCTGGTTGTGTATGTGTCTGTCAGGCCCTGATGTGTGCGCATGCACATGTAGGTTGAGCACTTGAGCGTGAGAGTGTGTGTTGGTCGTGTGGTGTACTGGTGTGTGCATGCATGCATGCGTGTGTGCATGTGAGTGTTGTGTGCGTGCATGGCTGCGTGTGTATGTGTGAGTGTTGCATGCGTGCGTGGATGCATGTGTTCGTGTGAGTGTTGCATGCATGCAGTTCGTGTGCATGCGTGCGTGTGTGTATAATCACCACACCAGCTCCTGTGTGTTAAAACAGACGGCTCAGCATACCAATACAAGGCCACCTTGTCCGATGTGCCCGCGGTCATGACTTCGAACCACCGTCCAATATTTTTTTGTCGTTTGTTTTCATTCTTACTAGCAAGATGCACGTGTGTTGCACGTAACATCAAGATGCATTTGTATGACTAGTTTATCTTGTGAGAGAAAAGGATGAACGAGGGAAGGCCTTATTTGCAAATGCGGAGAGGTGTGTGGGTACCTTTTTGCAAAATTGTCATAGTTTCTTTCCTATCCGTCAGATATAAATCAGACAGCCTATATTGCAGGATGGCAGGCACACCATCATCACCAACTCTGTTTTTTATAAGAGCGTATTTTATCCCTACTCTTATAAAAAGCATAGTCAGTGATGATCGTGTGCCTGCCATCCTGCAATATAGGCCGTCCGATCTATATCTTACGGATAGGAAAGAAACGATGGCAATTTTGCACAAAGATACCCACACCCTTCTCCTCACATGCAAATAAGGCCTTCCCTTGTTCATCCTTTTCTCCCACAAGATAAACTACTCATACAAATGCATCTTGATGTTCCGTGCAATGCATGGGCATCTTGCTAGTATTTTATAAGAGTGTAGATGTAGAGAAGATACAAGCCGACATGTGGGCCCCATGGTAGTGAGATAATGTGATGCAACACTAGAGGTGCCAAGTGGAGCGTTTAACAGTTCAACTAGTCATGTTTTGAGCAAATACAGAGTTGTACGGTGAGCCTGTGATTGTATAATAACCACAAAACATAAATGGTGACCGTAATGAGTGGATTCTGAAGTCCAATGTATGTATCGTGCTTTCACTTCAAATACAATGATCGTCACTATATATATCGCGAGAGAAAGATGAAACATGCGTGAATGTGCTGGGGGCTTACTTTTAGAGGACCTGGAGATAGTTTGTGTGCGTACGTGAAAGGGGCGTAGAGCGGGGTATGCGATGGAGAGAGAGAGATGCTCTTCGTTTCTCTTTATTATGACTAACTTTATATATAGTATAAAAATATACAAATTCACAGTGCGGGATAAATATCATTGTGGGCACCATGCAATGCAAGCATTCATACTCCTCCATATAACTTTGTAATGTTGTATATATGTAGAAGTTCTAAAATATATTTTTGGCCACACTTTATTCAAAAGGAATGTTGTATGCGAAATAAACATGAAGAGAGGGCTTTTTAGATCAATGGGGTACGTGATGTAACATTTGTGAATGTGTAGTTGATGCATTTGGCAGGGCCTAAAGAGGTATGTGTGTGTATTGCGTATTCGAGAGAGGCATGGATAGAGGGGCCGGCAGGGGGGTGTGGGAGAGATAGCACGAGAAATGAGAGTGGTGTAGAGAGAGAGACGAATATGACGTCACGGCGAGAGATTCCCTTGAGTGTGTATATGCAGGGGGAAGTGGATAGAGGCACCAGGAGAATATTTTTTGTGTGTGGTGTCTGTGTTGCTATGTGTGGGTGTGAGAAGATAACGAGACGTGGGGGCAGAGGGTGTGTCACCGCGTGAGGTCCGGTGGGTCGAGGTGAGGCCCTTCGTTCGGTTCTGTCCTGCGCCACATTGGTCGCCCTATGACGCATTTAGGGAGACCCATGGATGACTAGTTGTACAAGACAAAGATAGCATAACTGTGAAGGACTGTATGTCCACTGACAAAGCCAGCTAGGATTTGTAACCCTAGGTTCTCAGACTAAGGTAACCCCTTTATCTCTGATATTACTATTCATCCAACCTAACTTTAAGGGGCATCCTATAGAATGCTCTACTAGAATCATACTCGTCGATTAGGAAGAGAGGTGTGAGACAATGAGTGAGAGAAAGGCGTAAAGATAATGTGCATACAGGAGACACGTAGGCAGGTCTATGTATATAGAAAGGGTCGATGGGGATTGTGCGTGTGTATGCTTGCGAGAGGGCGAGTGCTTGTGATAAAGGTTAGTGAAAATAGTCGTAAGTGGTTACGAGAGGGAGGGAGGGCTATATCAAGAGCATGTGTGCGAGAAAGCACCACGGGAGAGAGTGTGTGAGCATGTGTGAGAGACCACCTATGGAGAGTGAAACTACACGTACAAGACTGCTATACACATTGATAAAAGATATAAATTGTAACCAAATATTAGGATGGGATCATGATATAAATTGTATCCAAATATAAGGATGGGATCTAGATTCTATCGAATTTGAGCATGTCTATGTTATTATTCGACACAATTGATCCACATAGTTAGTATTTTGAACTCCAGACAATGCATCGCTTTAGCAATCGAATATAAACGTGAGTATAGTTCATGTTGTGTGTGTAAAGCACATTATACATACGAAAGTTACAAAATGAACATTATAAATAGCTACCTATGAACTAGCATACATTTGAATTCAACTTAAGGTGGTTTAAATAATCGAAATCAACATGAAGTCCATTCAATTATTTGAATTTGATATCATGGCATTTGTAAATCATACCTAAATTATTGGGGCGCCAATCTTTGCTCTGATTTTGTACATAATAGCATATGTAGTCGTGTACAAAATAGATTCTAATTTAGCTCCTCCATTCCAAAACAATATTAGTTATAGGATTTTCAAGTGTAAAAATTTCAAAAAGAAGTGGATAATTTAATGAGGTTTTCAAACATACAAGGTCAAATTTAACGTTGTCTATTTAGGTCAATCCTCAAAGTTCAAGAGTACTCTAAACATGAATGCTTGTGTTTCAAAATTTCGAACGAAGCGCCAAAAGAGCCTCTACTCGCCCGAAACCGTGTGAGACCAATGTTTGGTAGTACAAGGAAATTACTTTTCTAATAACTCCGACCCGTGAAACCAACCGGCCCGACGTCCAAAGATCTAAAACGGGGTAGGTTTGTAGCTTCATCTAGACGCCACACAACCGCCTCCGAAAAACATTCATACACAATGGCTGCCTAAGCACACATGCGCGCGGCCGAAATCGCTCCCGCCCACTATATGGCACACCTGGGATTACCATCCTACCCCCGACCCGCAGTAGGTCCGAAATTTAAGAGGGGTGCAAAGTTTGTACTTTCCCCAGATTTCAAACTAGCGCATGCCATCTTCTCTTCAAAAAAAGCCAAAAACAAGCGCGTCCCAGACCAAAACATGGTCCCCCCCGCCCACCCGTCCTATTCCCCATTCGTACTCCGTGGGCACGAAAACTACCTCTCCACCAGCTACGAAACCCCGGCGTCCTCCGTCCGCCACCCCATTCGACCAATCAACCGCCGCCCTCCTCCATCATGCCGGAGCCGATACCCCAACGTCGTCGTCCATCGCAACCTCAACCGCAACGCCCTCCATGGCTAGTAGTTGAAGCCGAGGCCAAGCCGTCCGTACCCGAGCCAGTTCAACCACGCCGTCCTGCGCCTCACCGCTGCCACTCCAACTTCGCCATCCTCCACCGCACTGGAGCTGTTGCTGCTAGCCGTCCTTCGCCGCCTCGGATCTGCTTCCCCTCCACCGACATACGGCCATGACAACATAGTCAACAATTTGGCCATGGGTTCGTCCAAGCCGGCACCCTCCTCCAGAACATCGGTTTCCCCCCAAAAAGTAGAAGATCGGCGCGACATGTGGAGGCGACCACACCGGCAACAGAAAACGGTACTCCTCGTCCCTTATTCGTGCAAATCTTACTTGTCTCCTTGCATGGTATTCATCCCACAGAAGACACTAGTTGACCACTTCTTCTTGATACTAGATTTTCCTAGTAACTCACGATGCACAAGGTTTCTCCTCACATACTATTTCACCTTAGCTAGAGGTCCGTCGCCCCCTTGAATTTCAATTCCTGGTCAGTTGATTCCCAATTAACGGAAGCATTCCCCGGTGTAACAGGCGCTAGTCCACCTATTACACCAGGGAAGCAGCACCTCGGTGTTTATCTTAGGGGCGTGCGGGGCCTAGAGCTACTAGCGCCCGATCTGGAGGTCGGTCGGGATTAAAGGGATGGCCTGGGGGCGCTGCCAAGCACGGCGGTGGTGTGAGGTCGAGGGGAGGGCGGGGCGGAGGAGGCAGGGGTCTGGGCTGGTGGTCGCTGGTGGTTCGAGAAAGATCGTCAACAGTGACTGGCGCGAGTTAGACGAAGGCCATCTGCCCGTTCCTTGTAGATCGGATGGTTCATTAAAAAAATCGACTGACCTATTTATTTTCAGTCGACTGTTATCTTGATATGACCACTTGTGGTGGTATGCTGGAGGAGTACCTGCATTTCATGTGCTCATATATTACAAAATCATACATAGTAGAATCTAATTTTGTTTGCCACGCAATGTTGTAGAGCTATCATCTGTCTCCTGTCATTTATTTTTCAGCCACCTGCTATCTGCTACTTTTAGAGTGCACTAGTTATGCACACACTTCACCCATACTCTCACTATTGTGTTTTTATGCAAGGGTATTTCAGACTCTGCTGCTATGAGAGAAGCGAAAAAGAAAAGAGAGAAGTCGCTCCAGCGTCATATGCGGATAGGCCAGACACGTTTCAGCTTTATAATAGGTGCAGTGTCAGCAGATGGAGATGGTAAACGTAGCTCTGAAGTTGATGACCTCGCTCGCAATGAACCACCATCCCAGGTGCTTGCTTTAACTTTGCGGTGTCATATGTGGCTGCATGTTCCATATGGTGTCTAGCTTGTATTCGAAAGGCCGAAGTCGGTCTTTATTAAGATAAGGAAAGATATTTTTTACATGAACCACCATCCCTTGAGAACCAGAAGATAAATAGCTAGTCAGGGCACTGGCCGAGCCAGTGACAAGCCCAGCAAAGAGAGGCATCACCTGGAAGCCAACTAAAAAGCCATGACGGTGGCGAAGCAGCCCGCCTCCCACCAGCATCTCAGGTCCTAGATGATCATGCTCACCACTCCAGCTGGATGTCTAGCTTGTATTGCTTCCAATTTGGTTAAATTGCATCTGCTTAGCTTACACATTATACCTTTGAATATGACATGCCTTTCTGTTTTTGGTACATACTAGTACATCTGTGTATTAACCATGTTCTTACATCAAACTAATGTTCTTCTGTATCCCTCATCAATCACTTATGATGAGGCAGTCAGGCAAGTGGATTACTCCTCATTTAAAGAATGCAGATTCTCAAGAAATAGCAAGGCTAGATGAAGATAGCGAACGTAGCTATGTCGTTGATTACCGCATTTCCCCTACACTAGAATCGCAGGTGCTTGCTCTAACTTGGCAGCGTGATATGTGGTTGCATGTTGCATATGTTGTCTAGATTGTAATTTTCCAATCTGGTTAAACTGCATGTGCTATTCTGCTTACCTTATACATTATACCTGTTAATGTGACATGCCTTCCTGTATTTAGTACATCGTACATCTGTCTATTAAGCATATCCTCACATAAAACTATTGTTTTTTTGTATCCTGCATAAATCAATATGACGAGACACCTGCAGTATATGCAATGTGATATTAGTTGCATCTTTGATATGATTTATAGCATGTGTTGCTTCTAATTTGTTGAAATGCCATTTATGATGGGACACTTTTAACTTGGCAGAGTCATATTGGTTGCATCTTTCACGTGGTGTCTAGCTTGCATTGCTTCTTATTTGGTGAAATGGTTTCTGCTTAGTTTACACAAACAATTGTGAATATGCCATGCCGTCCTATTTTTCGTATTATTCCATCCTGCAATCATGTGTTTGACTTACATCAAAGTAGTGATTGTCAGTATCATGCACGAATGAGTTTTGAAGAGTGAATTTTATTGCTTTTACTTGACAATTAATAATCAATAAAGCGGAAGGAAGTTAGCAAGGCAGCGGATGAAGGTGCTCCTTCCAAATGGAGGGCCTCTATAGATTCTACTCCTCCATCCCCCCAAGATGATTTCCAAGACAACACATGCATAGACACTCAACGTAGCTGTGTTGGTGATAAGCACGTCTCCCCTAGTGCACCATCACAGGTGCTCCCTCTAACTTGGCACTGTTATATGTGGTTGCATGTTATGTATGATGTCTAGCTTGTATTGCTTCTAATTTTGTTGAATTTCATCTGCTTACTTTACACATTATACTTGTGACTAAGACACGTGTTCCTGTTTCTAGAACATACAATATCTGTCTATCACACCATGTTCTTACATCAAAGTACATTTGTTCTAAAGAACTAAATTGATATTCGTTTTTCTTGTCGGCTTGACTTAACATGGCATAGAGCTAGAGGAAGCAAGACAAAACGACAGGGAAACAGAAGCGGAACAATCCTGCAGATTTTGTTGGTACTGATGGTGCAATAGAAGGTCAAAGTCCAGCGGAAAATTGTACCGACAGGGTATCCCGTGCTACACAAGCTGCAGAACAAGCCAAACAGAAACAAATAGCTGCCACCAAACAAGCAGAGACAACCCTAGTTGTTGCAACACCTTCCACAGTACCACCAGCTGCACGATTTACTCGTTGGTCAACTCAGCTAGCAGCACGTTCCCAAGCTCCCTTGCCACCTGACACTACTTCCGAAGCACTCTTGACACAAGATGAGTTGGCAAGATCAGATGAACTTTGTGAGCTTCAACAGCAACAAGGTAGTTGCTGGAGTCAAGATACAGTTGCATGCTTCTTTATATGTAGTCTCACAGTCTGATGTACACTAACACTTCCTATGTTTGTTGTTGGAATAGGACCTAAGTCGCAACAGGAAACAAACATCAGGGATAATGCTCGATAGGTTAACTAAATCTAGAGGAGGAAGAATGGAGATCCATTTTGAGGCAGGTTTAAAAAGGCCACGTGATGCTATAGAGTCAGCCAAGTTAGTATCAGAGGCATCGGTTGCTGTTAGGTGTCATGTACGTATCCTCCCAACATGGATTCAGTACAGGAATGACAAAGACGAAACCCAGTTTAACACCTTCCTCGACCATTTATCTGTAAGTATGTTTATGTATGGAAACTAGTAATATCGTCTTGCTCTGTCCAATACTTTCTAGGTTGCTGATAATGAGACTCCCATAATTTTAAACAGATGAGGTTCAAGTTGGATAGCCAATATGATGCAACCAGACAAGCTTGCACCCATGTTTTCAAGTCTGCTCTGGGATAGTATCGGTATAACTTGAGGAAAACTCACTTTGAAGGCAAGGCTAACACTGAACTTGCCCAAACATCTCAAGTGGAAAATATATCTGATAAAGACCGAAGAGGCCTCGTTAAACATTGATCCGATCCGAAGTATCAGGTACATTATGTATATGTGATCAGATCACACGTTGAAGTCCTATTTACGCATGTGCCACACAAATCTATCTTCTTGTAGGTGAACTGTTCAAAGAACAAAGCCAACCGTACGAAAGTGAAATTCCAATAGACGACAGGATCTCGTAGCTTTATTGCACACTACGAGGGTCTTGTACTTAGCTGCTGTTTCACTCTTTTCGCTATACCATATTATCATATCTATATTGACTTGTTACAAATGGAGAGGAAAGCCCGCAAGGACCAAAAATTACCTAAACCAAATGCTGTGGAAATCTTCAAGGACTGTCACACCAGCAAGAAGAAGGGCATGACTACACCAGTCAAAGCTGCTGTTGTAAGTACTTAATCCTCATGCCTTTTAACTACTACTTACTCTGACTTGTGCCTTGAAATGCATGGTTTGCAGCCAATGTCTATTACTATTTTGAATTTTATACACAATTGTCTTAGCGTATCATTGCACCTTATAAGGTTTAAAAGAGAGGAGTGATGTTCCTTTGACCTTGACCTATAATCTAGTTCTGTGCTGGACTTGCCCACACAACATTACAATTGCCTGTTTGTCTGTTCTCAGTTGTTTTGTGATATGAATGATGTCATACTATGCTTACCATATTATAAACTTCATCTCTTTATCCTTAGCCCTCAATACAATGTGAAGAAATAGACAATACATTAGCGATGGTACATGGTCATATGTTTGGAACCTGGTTTTATTATGTACTTTGCAATAAAATACAACTATTATTTTACATGGGTTCACCAGAATAAGTTTTGTATATAGAACAAAGCTATTTTTTTTTGGTTTTGCTGCCTCATTAATATCTTTTGTTCTGGTACTACTAATGTAAAACCTCAACTTTTCAGTGAGCTATGGAAAAAATGGTGGAACCGCCACCTTCTGAAGGCGGTGAGGCAACTATAACCGCAATGTCAGCTCTTGCTGCAGTGGGTCAGTACCTGTCCACTAACAGTGCCAAAACCACGTTCCTGCGTAATACTGGCTTGGTTGTTAAGGCAATCTCGTCCAAACTGCCTCATGATCAAGATATGCAAGCTCAAAACAATGTTGTATCTGCGCTCCACACACAAGTCCATTACCTAACAGAGACCCTTTGTGAAACAAGGAGAGACATTGTTCGATGTTGTCAAGATATGCATGGTTTTCAAACCAGACTATCAGACATTTGCTATGTTGTTCAGGAGCCTAGGAGAACTGAAGGCAAAGGTTATGGTGCTCCATCGGACAATACAGCATGAAAACGTAACAGTCAGGTCAAATGAACTGAGCTTCTGAACTTCTGGTGGTGCATTTATCTGCTAGACTGTTAACTTTTATGCCAACCTTCCTTTTGTGTTATAGTTGTAATTTGTTTTGGTGCGATACAAAATTTGTTCTTAACGTGCAGCCACTGGCTGAAGTAAATAGCAAGCCATTTTTGTATAGTGTAGGGTGTTCCCTATATTTGCACTGGTGGCGAACTTTGATGCCCAACGGCTGTAGTTAACATGGGCCTCCTACGGGCCATAGAAACAATGGGCCTTCTAAGGGCCATAGAAATAATGGGCCTTCTTTCTTTCAAAAAAAACAAAGGGCCTTCTACGTGGCGTAGAAACAATGGGCCTTATACGGGCTGTAGACACAATGGGCCTTCTATGGGTCGTATCATCAATGGACCTTCTACGGGCCGTATGATCGGCTGGCCAAACATGGGCCAATAATAGACCACATTATGGCCGTAAATGGGCTAGAGTTGAAATCGTCCGTTCATGGGCCGGCCATAACGGGCCATCATCAATCGGCCGTATTTTGATGACGCTATGAAAACGGCCCAATGTACTAACGGGCCACAAACGGGCTGACTGTAACCACGGGCTGAATTTGGCCCACAAGCAGAAAATGACATTAATGGGCCATAAGTAAACGAATGTGGAAATGAGCCCAAGAATAAATGGGCCCCGAGAAGGCCGAAAGATAACATGGGCTGGAAACGGCCCAACGGAATAATGGGCCATTAATGGGTATAAAGTGATACACTGTTCATTACGGGCCAGTTTCACCACGTGCCGTTAATGGGTATAAAGTGATACATTGTTCATTATGGGCCAGTTTTACCACGGGCTGTTAATGGGCCGAGAGTAATAAGGGCCTCATATGGGCCGAAAGACGTCATGGGCCATACATGGGCCAGAAGTTAAAACGGGCTGGAATTATATTGGATGGCCCATATGACGCTACTGGGCCTAATTCGGACACGCCGTAAACGGGCCCTGGGTTAGCGGGCTGTAAATGGGCTATATGCGAACATGCCGTTAACAGGCTTGCCGTGGGCTGGCCCGCCACCTTTTGACCAAGTCAAACGGGCCAGCCTTTTCATAGGAATGGGCCTCTGTTGGCTCGTGCCACGTGTCGACGTATCATAGGCGCTTTGGGTCCAATGAGTGGATAACATCTGTCCCAACGGTGAGCCGACACGTGTTTCCTCCAGCCAATGATGATTTTACACGTGGAAAATCCCATTGGTCGGGGCTGTTAACGGGATATCTGATCCATAACAGGACCCGATAGCTTAACGGTGTTCTGTTACGATGGATGCCACGTGTCGGTCACCCTTGACGAAAGCACTTCTGTGACGCGTGATTTATCGTCATGGAAGTGGACACTTCCGTGATGATAATTTTGGTAATGTCATGGAACACTTCTATGACAGCACATGTATGACTATCTTGATTCCGTCATAAATTTGTCATGGATGTACATGCATGACAGAAAACATGACCTACTGTGACAAACACGTATCATCACGGAACAATATTTTTTTGTAGTGATCCATGAGGCGTATGTGGACGACATCGTGGTAAAATCACTGGAGGTCTCAACCCTTATCACAGATCTGGAAGAGACTTTCGCCAACCTACGCAAGGTAGACCTGCGGCTCAATCCGGAGAAGTGCGTGTTCAGAGTCCCTTCAGGAAAGTTCTTGAGCTTCCTCGTGTCGCACCAAAGAATCGAGGTAAACCCCGAGAATGTCAAGGCCATAGAAAAGATGAGTCCGCCCAAGAACCTCAAGGAGATGCAGAAGCTGGCCGGCTGTGTAACATCGCTGGGGCATTTCATCTCCAAGCTAGGGGAGGGAGCACTCCCCTTCTTCAAATTGATGAAAAGGAATGGCCCGTTCGAATGGACCCCTAAGGTTGATGCAGCCTTTGAAGGCCTCAAGAGATACCTCACCAGCCCACTAGTGATGGTGGCACCCAAGCCTCAAGAACCATTGGTGCTTTAACTGGCCGCAACGCCACATTCAGCTAGTGCGGTGCTAGTGGCTGTTCGAGAGGAGCGTCAAGACAAGTCCTTGCAACCCAAGGGAGGCACTCCCGAGGCCCCGTCAGGGACGGAAGATGGCCGCGACATACAAGCCGACTTCCCTAGGGCCGCGGCTGCACCAACTTATGACCAAGCCCCTGAGGCACCTTTTCAGACCACACAGCCGCAGGAAAGTACGGACTCCACCCTCGTCGAACACTCGATATACTTCGTCAGCACGGTGCTCCGTGATGCCCGAGCATGCTACCCCATGCCGCAAAAGCTCTTGCTTGCACTCCTCATCGCTTCATGTAAGCTACGCCACTACTTCCAAGGCCACCCCATCAAGGTCGTCTCAGCTTACCCCTGGAAAGGGTACTCCAGAGCCCAAACGTGGTAGGAAGGGTTGCAAAATGGAATATAGAGCTGCAGGCATTCCAGCTAGAGTTCAGCACCACCAGAGTCATCAAGGGGGCCACGCTTGCTGACTTCGTGGCAGAATGGACCGACGCCCCAGGGCCCGAAGCGAGCCCGAACCAGTCCCTCTCACCAGGGAGCGAAGCACCGGACGGCTGGGTCATGTACTTTGACGGCGCGTTCACCCGTCAGGGCGCTAGGGCAGGGGCTGTGCTCATCTTGCCCGCTCAAGATAAGCTCTACTACGCCGTGCAACTTTGCTTTCAGCCATGTGATAAGGTCTCCAACAACATCATAGAATACGAGGGCCTCATCGCCGGCCTCAGGGCGGCGATAGTCCTGAGGGTGTAACGCCTCGTCATCAGGGGTAACTCCCAGCTCCTTGTCAACTTCTCCAACAAGGTGTACGAGCTAAGGCATGAACATATGGAGGCATACCTCATGGAGGTACGCAAGATGGAGAAGCAGTTCTTGAGCGTGGAGCTGGAGCACGTGCCCCACAGCACAAATAAGGAGGCCGACGACATCGCCAACGAGAGCATCCAAGCGACTGCCCCAGGCACGCGGCGTCTTTGAGGAAAGGCTCCTCAGGCCCTCGGCGTCACCCCCGCGGGAAGGGCCAGCGAAGCCTCAGGAAGAACTCCCCCAGCCACCGACCTCGGGAGCCCCGGCCTGCGGCCCGGCCTCAGGAGCTCGCTTGCTCCTGGTGCTCGAGCCTCACGAGGGGTGCTGGACCGAGGAATTCAAGTCATACCTGGTGCGAGGAGTGTTGCCGGAAAAGGAGGAAGATGCCGAGCACGTAGCCTGACAAGCTACGGCATACTGCATTCAGGACGATGAGCTTTAGAGGAGACGGCCAAATGACGTTTCTTTGCGATGCATCTCCAGGAAGCAGGGAGTCGAGCTGCTAGCTGACATCCACGCCGGGGACAGCAGGCATCACTCATCGTGCACCTTGGTCGGCAAGGCGTTCTGTAGTGGTTTTTACTAGCCCACGGCACATAACAACGCCGCCGAGCTGGTAAAGTCTTGCGAGGCTTGCAAGTTCCATGACAAGCAGATCCACCAACCGGCCCACGCCTTGCAAACCATCCCACTCTCCTGGTCGTTCGTGGTCTGGGGGCTAGACATCCTAGGCCCTTTCCCTCGAGCACCCGGGGGCTATCGATACCTTTACATCGCCGTCGACAAGTTTACCAAGTGGGCTGAGGTTGAAGCAGTCCGAACCATCCCAGTCGGCTCTGCAGTCAGGTTCATCAAGGGCCTCGTAAACCGGTTCGGGGTCCCTAACCGCATCATCACCGACAATGGCTCATAGTTCACCAGTAACCTTTTCAAGACATACTGTGCTAATCTTGGAACGCAGATTTGCTACGCCTCTGTAGCGCACCCCAGGAGCAATGGTTAGGCCGAGTGCGCCAACGCGGAGGTCCTAAGGGGCCTCAAGACCAGGACCTTCAAGAAGAAGCTCGAAGCTTGCGGAAGGGGATGGCACGACGATCTTCGATTTGTGTTGTGGCCCATCCGCACCACTGCCACCAAGCCGATGGGCGAGACCCCATTCTTCCTCGTCTACGGAGCAGAAGCGGTCCTCCCTCACGAGGTCAGGCACCAGTCGTCGCGGGTCTTAGCATTTGATGAGGCACAACAAGGCATCGTGCAGGGTACAGACCACGTGCTGGGGGAGGAACACTGGCGTGACACTTCACTCCGAGCAGCGAGATACCAGCAGGCGTTGCGGCGGTACCATTGCCGCAGCATTGGCCCCAGGACGCTTGAGGTAGGTGACCTTGTTTTAAGGAGAGTCCTCTCCAGAGAAGGACTGCACAAGCTCTCGCCAATGTGGGAAGGGCCATTCAAGATCACCGACATCTCCAGACCCGGCGCCGTGTGCCTGGAAATACGAGACGGCATCCCCGTCCTGAACTCATGGAATGTCCGGCACCTCCGGAGGTTCTACCCATGAAACAAGGCCCTTGCCCCTGAGAAGACTAGGCTTCGTGCCTGTGAGGAACAAGGCCCTCGCACCTGAGAAGCTAAGGCCCGGTGCCTATGAAGCAAGGCTCTGGCCTGTGAAGATCTCCACTCGTGACACTCTCACGTAATAATGAGTGGGGCTGTACACGCCCCGGAGTCTCCGGAGATCCGCCCTCAGGCCTCGGGGGCTCCCTCCCATGTCCTAGTGGCAGCACTTAGCTCCACGCTGGTGAGCAGACTAGATTAGGTGCCGGACACGGCCGTTCATTTGCTTTCCGGAGTTGGCTTGTTCCTATCTTCTCTTTTTCAATGGATGCTGAAGGTTCTGGTGTTCCTCGATTGCTTGGTTTTGATCTCCCTCTGTGGTTCTTCCCCCAGCTTTCGGGCTAGCTCAGGGAGAGTGGCAGTTGCACGAGGCTCTCCCGGGCGCTCCCTCCTCTTTAGCCTTCACGAGGCGCCCGAACCAGGGCTCGTAACTGACACGCCCCCCATCCTTATGTCTGTGCCCCATGGGTAGCGCAACAAGGGGCGGCTGATCACGCTCGACCCGCGTCAAGGGCCTCGGGAAATAAAAGATAATGACCTAACGAGTTTTGCAGCCTCACGAAGGGTCGAACGTCACGAGATGAGAGCAATCCTGAGTACATCAAGATAAGTCTCCTCGCCCTAAGGGCATGTGAAACACAGATCACACAGCAATAGACATGAACACTATGCATGGTGCTAAATGTCAGGAAACCACAATTCGTTACATGCCCTCCTAGGGCTCCATGCTTGTTTGATCAAATGATGTAGGACAAAAAAGAAGAAAGACTAGCGACGGCTGACGGCGACCCTCGGGGAACGATTGCTCACGAGAACCTACACCTTGGGCTCAGGCAGTGCCCTCTTCACGCTTCACCCGAGCGGGATGATGAGATGACCTAGCGACGCCTTCCAGGCGGGCGTGGAGGCTGGTAATAGCCACCACTACTGGAGCTGCCGCTGAAGGAGGAGCCGCCGTAGCTGGACGAGCTGCGGCCATTGCCCAGGCCAAGCACCTGGTCGCCGCAGTTGTCCTCGGGGTAGCACTCGGCACGGCGCCCGTATTCTTCAAACACCCTCACGAAGAGGGTCAAGTCATCGTCCTGCTTGAAGTGAAGGGTGCACCGGCCGCCCAAGCTATGCGCGCGGGCGAACATCTGCCAGCCTCAGGCCAAAGCCACAGCACCCAAGGAGGAGACCTCCACCACGACACATGAAGCCCTTCTACAACAACCATCCGCATGCAGCCAAAAGCCGCCGGGGCTCGCAGCAAGGAGTTCGCTGGCCAGGGAGCGCGGGCGCTGGAGCCTGGTACTGGGTGGGCTCTCCGACCACACAACGAACTCCAGCGCTGCCTCCTCCAGGTGGGAGTGCGGCTGGGGAGGTCTGACAACCCAGAGCGCCTCCCTCCGTTCACTGGACTACCAACGCCACCACGGCTCCCGCCACTCAAAGAATCGCCGTCGTGGCTACCAAGGGCGCCTACGGGCGTTGTGGGAGTCCTCGCACGCCTGCTCGCAGGGTCGACTGGGGTCGCAGCACACTTACGAGGACGGCCTCGTCCTCTCTTAGATGGTGGTGAGCCAAGCCCCTCATGCTGAGCCTTCCCCTTCTCCATGGACGAGTACTTCCTATGCGGCGCCATGGGCGGCTCGGTCAGGTGAAGGGACAAGGGGAACGAAGTAAGAGATGGGTGGCAAGGACTCTGCCTGCCACCCTATTTATAGCTAGAGGAAGGCCAACTGTCATCCCCATAAACGCAGGTAATGATGGTCCGTTGTGCACGCAGAGACTTGTCAAGTCGCACAGTCGCCGAGGCTGCATGGGGAAGTGGAGACGCCCACGTCCCATCAAGAGCCACGCGTCAAGCAAGGCCGCAGGCTTTGAGGGCCCGCGACACTCCGCGCTTAGCCCTTGGCTTCGTTGTGACGCCAAGCCCGAGCACACCTTGGGCCTGGGGGCTACTGTCGGCGTCCTAGGAACGGGGGAACCCAGACTTGCCTACCTGCGGCCCAGGGGGTGGTGTAACACCCCATATGTGATACCTTCCATTTATAGCAATATATGAAACGTTGACTTCATCAATTCCATTCTGGGCTCTTCCTTCATTTCGGGTTTCTTTGTTTTGCGTGTGCGTGTGTGCATGTCATCCATGTCATGTTATCATGTGCATTGCATTGCATTCGTGTTGTCACTTGCACCCGGTCCCGCTCGTCTCTTCCCGTTGTCCGTTTTGAGTTCCAACACTCACACACGTGCCCATGGCACCTCCGTGTCCTTCTTTCGTGTGTGGCCGTGTAACGTTCTCGGAATGAGGTGAGACTTGTCGTGCGTTGTTGTTTTAGTACGTGAGGCCGCCTATTAAGTTTCATCGCATTTGGAGGTCGTTTGATACTCCAACGATTAACCTAGTAGGCTAAAAGATCCTCTTCCTTTTGGCTCAAGACCCCCTCCACAACAGCCCTCTAACCCAGCACAACCACTCCCATCCTCTCGGTCATCGGATCATGATCGTATGGGCGAAAACCGCTCCTCATTTGGACCTTCCTAGCTCCCAGAATCTATAAATAGGCACCTCTCCCCGGAAATCCGGGCAAACCCTAGTCTCCTCCCTCCTCACGCCGCCGGACATGTCCGGGACGGACCGGACACGTCCGCCTGGACGCGCCCCGCCGCCTGCCACTTGGCGCTCCGCCACCCGCTGTCCACCGCGCCGCCGCGGGGCTGCCAAGCCCGGGCGCCGGCCCCCGCGGCCCAGCCACCTCGCACGCCTCCGTAGCCGCCTCCTCTGCCGCCCGACGCCGGCGCGCCTCGCCGTCGGCCTTGTGCCCCGCCGCCGGCTCGCCGTTCCACTCCGCCCCCGCCGCCGGTGCCATCACCACCGCCGCCGCCTCCCGCGGGCCCCCGACGCCGGACTCCGAACGCCGCCGGCTCGCCGCTCCTCCGGCCGGCGAGCTCCCCCGCCGTCGGGCCTCCTCGTCGCCAGCACTAGCCGGGTCGCCACTCCCTCCGGCCGTCTCCTCCATCTCCGGCGTCAACTCCGACGAGATCCCGCGGGTCGGGGCCAGATCCACCGGTCCCCGATCTAAACGCCCGGATATCCCTGTCCCGCATTGACTTTCGCGGAGGTAAAATTCCACTAAGTCCCCGTATTCTTTAAAATTGTTGCCCTCTTTGCCATGTGATAACTTCGTGCTCGGTGCTCCGTTTTGCTCGTATGATATGTAGAAATGTTCGTCTTGTCGTGCTCTACATGTTAGTACCAGTTTCATGCATGTTAGAGATCATCTAGTTGACTCAATCTTCGTGGCAAGAGTTCATGTTGCTGAAACTGTTTCAGCACTTGTTGTCTGTGTAAATTTGTTGCCATGTTCGTGACCTAGGAACTTTGTGCATGTTGATCCGAATGGAGTGAATTATATGTCCAGATCTTCGTTGTGAAATTCTCTACTTGATGGTTGCTGTAGCATTCATGTTAGTTGTCATCTTGCCATGTATATCTCTGTTGCAAAAGTGCATTTGGCTAATAAGTTTCTGCACTTGTTATGAGATGATGTTTTGCCTTGCTTGTGCATACTCATCCTTGTGTCATTTGAGCTAGGTGTCAACATGAATTTGCTCTTGGGTATGTGCTCTACATGATAGATTCATTTTCATGCCATTATATGTCTTGAAATGAGTGCAAAAAGCTTGTTAACATGCCTTCATGTTGTAATTCCTGCCATGCCCAGATTTTGCCAAGTCTGGATAAACTTTTGAACTTTTGCCATGGTGTTTGGGACATGTTCTAGTATGTTGTAGAAGTAGCCATGTGGTTATTCTTGAAGAGCATGTTATGTATGTTTTTGCCATGCCTTTTGCTTGCATGCTGGCTTGCTGTAGCTTGTTGTTTTCATGCTCTCAAGAGGCTATAAAATGTATCTGTCAGCATGTTGTCAACAAGTTCAGTTTTGCCATGAGTGTAGCTAGTGTTCTATGCATCCTATAAGCATGTTCTTGCTTTGAGTAGCTTCTCAAATATGTCTTCTTCTTGTTGGTTATCTTAACTTGCCATGCTATGCTTTGAGTTGAGTTGCACAAGCTTGTCAACGTGCCTATTCGTTGTAATTTTGCCATCCCTTGTAATTTTCATTAAGTCTGAGAATTCTGTAAATTTATGGCAACTTGCCATGCTTGTTTAAGTGTGTTCCAGCAAGGTTTTGGGTGTGCTCTAAGTTCATTCTTGTTAAGGATCATGTCTATTCCATATCCATGCCCTTTGTCTCCATGTTTGGGTGCTGTAGCATAATTATTACTTGCTCCAAAGTTGCCATGTTGCTGTAAACTACAGTTTTTCTTGAATCTTGTTTTGCTTATCTTTTGCAAACCATGCATCCGTTTTCGGTGATCTTTATATTGATTTCAACCAAAATCTTCCCCTCTATCCAGTGGCTTGCTTGGTTTTCCAAGATGAGGCCAATTCCATCATCTTCTCCTTAGGCTCAATAGAATCCTCATGCATACGCACATCATACTCGCATCCCTTGTTATGACTTGCATCATGTTGATTGTGCATTGCACCGTGTTTGATATTGTGTCGTTGTTATGTTCTTGTGTTGGGTAGAGCCGGGAACCGATACCGAGTTCGAGTATCTTGCCGAGTCTGAGTACAAGGAGCCGTCTTACGATCCCTCCGTGGAATCAACAGGCAAGATGACCATTCCCAGATATCACTTCTATCTTTGCCTATGCTAGATGTCTCGCTCTTTAGATATTGCCTCGATGTCTATTCCTATTTGTCAGCCCTCCTAGTGTTGCCATGAAACTCTCTAACCACCTTCCCAGCAAACCATTGTTTGGCGAAGTACGCATCGCTCAGCCCCTCTTATAGCGTTGTTAGTTGCAGGTGAAGTTTTGAAGATGTTGCTCCATGATTGTCGGTGGGAACGACACCTATGGGATCACAAGAATCCCTACTACGGTTAGCGGGGCGCGGGGTTGAGAGAAGAGCGGATCAAATAGATAGCACACGGTTCGTTTATCCAGGTTCGGGCCGCGAGGATGCGTAAAACCCTACTCCTCCTTTGGTGGATTGTATATCTGTGTTCTTCAGCTAGCTATGGGGCATGAGGAGCTCCAAAAAGCCGAATCTTCCTCCGGGTCGCCTCGGGGCTCCTTTTATTGAAAAAGGGGTTGCCACAGTGGCACACAGGAGGTGGAAAGGGTACAGTGATGCGAGTTTATCCCTCGCATTACATGACAAGGCGCATTTAATGTGTCTTGCTTAGGTGTCCTTGCTTTATCGGGGACGGGGGAGAGATATGTCTTGTCCGTCGCCGCTCCTTCTTGTGTCGACACGCGCCCTGGCCAGTGATGCCTGAGATGCCATGTAGGTAGGCAGGCAGCTGAGGTGGCACAATGGTGGGTCTTCACGAAGATCTGCATGCTGCCACGCAGGTGCCCGCCCAGCTGGTTGGGTCGGCAGCTGCATAAGGCGGTGGAAGTTTAGTCAGCGTGGGCCTGATGGTGGCCCTGTGGATTTCCTTGGCAAGGGCCTTGCCGAGGCCCCGGCAAGGGTCTTGCCGCGGCGCCTGCTGCCATCCCCGGCAAGGCGCTTGCCGGAGGTCTTGTGATCTTCCTCGGCTAGGATCCTGCCAAGGGTCGTCGTCTTCTTAGTGTGTATCTGATCTTGAATGTCTTCACAAAGATCTGCATGCCACTACGGGGTTGTCTCCCGAATCCTTGCCCCATGGGGGCAGTGGACTCAAGGGTGATTTGCTCCGTAGGCGTGGGGCGAGTTGCCGCGGCAAGGGTCTTGCCGGGGCTGCTAAAGCCGGCCCCGGCAAGGATCTTGCCGGGGGAGCCCGTCTCGTCCCTTGGCTCTTCGTGGTCTTGGCTTTGGAGTTGCTCTAGTTCCATCGAGCTTCGGTCTCACCCTAGCTCACCTCCCTTGCCTAGCTTGGGTGGTGGTGCCCGTGGCTCAGACTGCCCGTGCACAGTTATAGGGGTAAAAAAAGTGTACCCCTCTTTTCGTACACCGACAGGAGCCCCTGGCCTGGGCCACACATAAGCGCAACGCGTTGTTGGACCAAGCCCAGAAAACGGTGCGCGGGCAGGCGGGGCGGTTTTTACCATGGTAAGATTTTTCGCGTGCTGCGCTTCGCAGGACTCCCGCGCGTGGCGCGGTGTGGGGGAGTGCGTGTGACGTGAGCGGCATGCGTGGGGTTGGTCTTTGCACGCATGCGTCACGTCGTAGTAAAGGGGCGGTTCGTGCCTTCCCCATAAACGGAGGGAGACGTGGAGGCGTGGCCCATTTACTGAATGGGGCCGAGGCGCGGTCCTCAAGGCGTCCACTCCCCACGATCACAGGGTGGGGAGAGGTTGCCTCACCCGTCCCCTCGGTTCTACACGTCTGCCACGTGTCTCCCATGCGCTTGGGGTGGCAAATGGTGGAGGCGGGAAACCGGCCATCGCTGGTTGGGGCGGCGGGTCAGTCCTGGCTCCCTGCGCCTTCCGTGTCTTGATTGGCCGAGCGGGGTGGTCGAGCCCCAACCCCGTTCCTTTATAAAGAGCGGGATGGGAGGGACGGCGTCCCGCATTCTTCCATCTTCTTCCTCCTTCAGCTTCTGCTCCTCTATTCCATTCGTCATGGAGAGAGTAAATCCCGGCCCTTCAATGGTGGCGGCAAGGGTCGCCGCTCGACAACGCGTCCCTCCTTCTCCTGCGCTTGCGGGGGCAGAGCCGGCCGTGAGGAGAAGGGGGTGGGGGCGAGGCCGTGGGCGAGGCTGGGGCGCTCGGGGAAGAGGAGGACGGGGTGGCCCACCGGCCTCGCCCCCGCCAGTAGCTCCTCCTCCAATGGAGGGCCATGTTGGGGATGACCCTTGTGAGTTCTTCGTCAGGTTGGACCGGCCGCCGCGCCGTCGCCTTCGTCTCCCGACTCCATTTGCGCGGGAGATGGAGCTGGTTCCACCGGAGTCATTGCGGCTGCACATGAGGGGCTGCGGGATCAGTGGCACGCGGGTCCGCGTCGACTTCTCTGCTCCTCATATGATGTATCTTCGTCGGGGATGGAAGACGTTTGCTCATATCCCTGGCTTGACGGAGGGGCTCACTCTCCATTTTAAGCTAATGGAGGGTGGCCTTCTCTCCGTCAAGGTCTTCGGGAACTTTGGGACTCGTACAAGGTGCTGCGTGGAGAGCTCTTCTGATAGTGAAGATTCCTCCTCAAGCGAGAGTGACGAGGAGGACAGCGGCAACGACGACGAGGGCGGTAGGCGGCAGGATGACGGGTCTGACTAGGTGTCGGGCGCCGCTCCATGTGGCACCGGCGACCCCATCATCCGTGCCGCCGGCTCCTTGAACTTCTCGAGGCCGTCCCCTTGGGCGGCTGGCATTGGCAGGCTGCGGAAGAGGAAGAGGGCGGGCGGCAAGGCCGTCAAATCGGAGTACGCGGGCACCGACGCCTTTGACGCGTACTGACGTCCTGCCGCCTCATCTTCGAGTTCTGCTTCCGGCGCCGCCATCACCATCCAGCCTTTGGACGGCCACCAAGATGTTCTCTTGGTGTCTTTTGCCACCCGTAGCTCGCCTAGGCGCTCATTTTGCCTTTTTCGCCTCCTTGACCTGCCTCCTGAGGAGAGGGACAAGAAAGGGATTACGGGCACCTTATCTCTTTTTAATTTGTAAGCCCTTGGGCCTTTGTTGAATTTAAAACTCGTAATCCTCTCATTCATGTTTTTCATTCCCTATGGACTGTACCTGAGTGGAATGTTTTTAATGAAAAAGGGATGTTTACCGGGTCATTGGTTTGTGCGTGAAACCCACGACAAGGAATAAATCCTTGATATATTTTAGATAAACACTTTCTCGCTCGGCAACAGGCCTTGCCGTCTCCCCACTTCGCTCTACCTTTCTCACACCTTTGGCGGAGGCAGGGATGAGGCGGGTTCAGGCTCCTTGTTTCATCCTTTCGCTGCCGCGACCACGACCAAACTTGGTCCCAGGACCGAGCCCTAGGGCCTAGATTTAGGGGAGCACGGTAGTTTAAGGAAAATACGAGGTTTCACATACCTCAGTCCATTATGGAATGCATGATAAGGGATGAAGAACTTATCTGAAGCTGCAGCCCCCGGCAACCCAGGTTTGCCGTGGGTGAATCTTTGCACTTGCAGCCCCCGGCAAGACTGGCTTGCCGGGGCCTAGATGCTGGTCTGTTCCTTTTTTCTCCCCAAGTGGTTTCGGCAAGGATATCTGTGTTTCCTGTGAACCAAAGAAGATAAAAGAAAGACAAAGAGATGCAAACTCGACCTCTAATCTAGGGGTTAGCCGCCGCTAAGCACTATCAACCCTAACCAAGGACGAGACTCGACCTAGCATGCATGCTATAACTTAGGGCGCCATCGCTTCATTTATTTATGCTCACGGTCTGCGCCTGGCTTTGTACAAAGGGTTACATGCCTTGTCGGCAAGGCTTGTACAAAAGGTGGCTTGCCGAGGGGCCTGGCAAGCCACGCCTCATGGGTAAAACTTGCGAAGATGCTCAATGTTCCAGGAGTTGCTCACCGGAATGGCATTTTCGGTCTCCAGGCGGACTGCACCAGGCCTGGTGACTCGTATTACCTGATAAGGGCCTTCCCACTTCGGCGTCAACTTGTTGGTATTCTTGGCCGTTTGAATGCGCCGAAGAACAAGGTCGCCTTCCTCAAAGCTTCGGGCACGGACCTTGCCGCTATGGTAGCGACGCAAGGCTTTCTGGTAGCGTGCTGCTCTCACAGCCGCCCGAAGACGATCTTCCTCAAGGAGCGTTGCGTCATCTTGCCGCAGTTGCTCTTGCTCAAGCTCATCATAAGCGAGCACACGAGGTGACCCGTATATGAGTTCAGTGGGGAGAACTGCTTCTGCCCCGTATACTAGGGCAAAGGGTGTCTGGCCGGTGGCTCGATTTGGCGTCGTTCTGATCGACCAAAGAACCGTCGGAAACTCATCAATCCAGCGCCTTCCACTCTTGTGCAGCCTGTCAAAGGTCTCTGTCCTTAAGCCTCGCAGTACTTCAGCGTTTGCTCTCTCAGCTTGACCATTGCTTCGTGGGTGAGCAACGGAAGCGAAACAGACTTTGTTGTTGAGGTCTTGGGTATATTGCATGAAGGTGCGGCTTGTGAACTGTGTGCCGTTGTCGGTGATGACCGTGTTGGGTACACCAAAACGGCATACTAGTCCCTTGAAGAATTTGACGGCTGACTGGGCTGTGGCCTTCCTCACTACCTCCACCTCTGGCCACTTTGTGAACTTGTCAATTGCGACGTAAAAGTACTCAAAGCCCCCAACAGCGCGGGGGAAAGGGCGCAGTATGTCGAGCCCCAGACCGAGAAGGGCCAGGAGAGAGGAATGATTTGAAGGGCTTGAACTGGTTGATGAAGTTTCTTTGAATGGAACTGACACGCTTCACACCTGGTGAACAGTGTCGTTGCATCCTGGAGGGCAGTGGGCTAGAAGAAGCCTTGCCGAAATGCCTTGCCGGCAAGGGCTCTTGACCCTATGTGGGATCCACATATGCCTCCATGTGTCTCTGCCAACAGCCTCAGTCCTTCGTCTCGAGGGATACACTTCAATTTCACGCCGTTCAGTCTCTTTCTGTACAGGACGTCATCGACGAACTGGTACATAGCAGATCGATGGGCTACTTTTCCGCTTCTTCTTGCTCCTCAGGAAGTTCCCCAGTTTAGAGGAATCGGACGGTATGCTGGAGCCTGGGGCTCGACGGCGAGGACTAAAGGCATTTCCTCCGCTATAGGAGCGGTTGTCTCGACGGCAAGAGCTTGACGCTCCGCCGGAGCTAGCCGTCCCGTGGCTGGCTCAGTGTCCCCGACAACATCCTTGCCAATGGCTCCGGGGAGCCCGGCGGGAAAGTAATTGCCGGGCCCTGATTTCATCCTCTTGTTTTGTTCTGTTGATGGATCAACGGATGGCTGAGAAAGCTGAAGCACAAAGGTACTCTGCTCGGTGAACGTGCTCCGCCTGTATACCATCAAACGCTCTTCCAGCTTTCTCACTTCATCGACGTAGGCCTTCATCAACGGGCTCTGGTAATCTTTGTTGACTTGTTTGACGACAAGCTGCGAATCGCCCCTGACAATGAGTTTCTTGATTCTGAGGTCTGCCGCGATCCTAAGACCAGCAAGCAGCCCCTCATATTCGGCAGTATTGTTTGTTGATACCTCCCTGGGGAAGTGCATATGGACCATGTACTTGAGGTGCTCACCGGTGGGCGCGACAAGTAGTACGCCAGTCCCAGCACCCTGTAAGGAGAAAGCTCCATCAAAGTACATGATCTAGTCGCAACTCGCCTCTTTGCCGGGGAGAGCAGTTTCCTGGGCTTCTTCATCAGGCGCCGCGGTCCATTCTGCAATGAACTCCGCCAGGACTCGGCTTTGAATCGTGGAGGTACTTTCAAACTTGAGGCCAAAGCTGGACAGCTCCAATGCCCACTCTACAATTCTTCCTGTTGCATCTGGATTGTGCAATATCCGTTGCAGAGGGAGGCGAGTGACGACTGTGATCTCATGTGCCTGGAAGTAGTGACGCAGCTTCCCTGAGGCCATAAGAAGGCCGATGAGCAATTTCTGCACACCGAAGTACCTTGATCTAGCACCCTGCAAGAGGGGGCTAACAAAGTAGACCGGGTGCTGCATCATTTTCTTCCTTGGCGGCACTCCAACCGGCCGTATCGACTCTGCACCAACGGCATCAGGCTTTGTCGCTGCTATCACCTCGTCATCAATTTCTTTCTGTGCCACTAGTGCGGCGCTGACCACTTGGTTCGTTGCCGCCAGGTATAGCAGCAACGGTTCTTGTGGCCTAGGCGAAACTAGTACTAGCATGGAGGAAAGATACCTCTTCAAATCTTGCAATGCTGCTTCGGCTTCTAGCGTCCACTCCATTGGGCCTGCCTTTTTCAAAATCTTAAAAAAGTGAAGGGCGCGCTCAGCAGACTTGGAAATGAATCTGCTCATGGCGGCAATGCAGCCAGCAAGCCGACGCACATCCTTGACCCGTTTGGGTGCTTCAATCTGTTCTATAGCTTAGATCTTGTCCGGATTGGCCTCTATCCCACGCTATGACACAAAGAACCCGAGAAGCTTGCCGGACGGGACGTCGAAGATGCACTTCTCAGTGTTCAGCTTGAGATTGATCTTGCGTAGGTTTGCAAATGTTTCTTGTAAATCCAGTATAAGGGTTGCCATGTTCTTGGTTTTGACCACTGCCCTTGCAAACGTTGAGCCAACACTCTTCAACCTGAAAGGCATTCGTACGAAATAATACGTACCACATGGGGTGATGAATGTTTTCTTCTCTTCGTCTTCTCTTGTCATGAAGATCGGATGGTAGCCGGAGTAGGCATCGAGGAATGACAATAGGTCACACCCAGCTGTGGAGTCAACAATCTGGTCGATGCGCGGCAACGGGAAGGGGTCTTTGGGACAAGCCTTATTGATATCTGTGTAATCAATACACAGCCTCCACTTCCCATTCGCCTTGCGCACTACCACTGGATTGGCCAACCACGTTGGATGGAGCACTCCTCTTACCAACCCGCTGCTTCCAGTTTCCGGATCTCCTTTGTGATGAACTCTTGTTGTTCCAAAGCTTGCTTCCTGACCTTCTGCTTGACGGGCCGCGCATGAGGACAAACAGAAAGGTGGTGCTCCATCACCTCCCTAGGAACGCCGGGGATGTCGGATGCTTGCCACGCAAACACATCGACATTCGCCCACAGGAAGGTGACGAGCGCGTCTTCCTATTTGTCATAAAGGGCGGAGCTTATGGCGAAAGCCCCTCCCGTGCCGTGCTCCTTGACAGAAACTTTCTTGGTTTTCGGCGGCGTGGCCCTGGACTTCTTGTTTCTGCCGGTGGAGCTCTCTGGCACGTCCTCGACGGGAGCACTACACTCCGAAGAGGTGCGCTTGGCGGAGTGGGTGTCCGAGGTCTCACCGATCTTCTTCTTCTTCTTCCCTCCCGGGGCTCCAGTTGCAGGAGAAAGTGCCCTAGTGGCGGCAGCTGCTGCAACTGCTTGTTGGTAGAGTTGGTCAGCGCAAATCAGCGCATCTTTCTTATCGGATGGGATTGTGATGATCGTCACAGGCCCTAGCATCTTTAGGGTGTTGTAGGCGTAGTGTGACGCTGCCATGAACTTGGCAACATCGAACACGATCCTTTCTGTCTTGTAGTTCAGATCACTTCCAAAAGTCACGGGCAGCGTGACCTTCCCCTTTGGTAGAATTCTCCCCGGGTTGACCCCCTGAAACATGCTCGTCTCTTCGAGGTCTCCGTCAGAAATCTGCAGCTTCTCGATCACGGTAGGCGAGATTAAGTTCAGACCAGCCCCGCCATCGACTAGCATCTTTGTCACCTTGAGGTTGCATATTGTCGGTGAAACCAACAATGGCAAGCACCCGACCGCAGTAGTGCGATCAGGGTGATCCTCAGTGTCAAAAATGATAGGCGTGCTGGACCATTTCAGCGGCTTTTGGGCACCAGACGACGGCTCCGCCGCTGTAATCTCACGCGCCCACTGTTTAAGCTGGCGGTGAGAAGTATGCAGCGAGGCGCCGCCATCGACGCACATGGCCTCCGTGGCTTTCTGAAACTCTTGGTCGCCGGACTCATCGTACTCTTCGTGATCGTCCTCTTCTGGCTTTCTGTCACGGCCCTGGGCGGGCCTCTCCTACTGTTTATCCTTGCCGCGACGGCCTGCTTGGCCGTCACGCTTCTTGCCGGACCCGTCAGCACCGTCCTGGCCCTTCTCCTTGTCCCGCCTCTCATATTCAGCCCTCTGCTTCTCAGCAAGGAGCTCAACCTGTCGGCAGTTCTGGAGATCATGGCCTTTGGTGCGATGGATCTTGTAGTATTGCTTGTCGGAGTTTCCCGGCTTTTCGGTAGCCGCTAAGGCTCGGCAGGCGACACATCCGGCAATTTCCTTGCCTGGGTCATCTGCCTTGGTTTTCTTGGCGGAGCCGGCGTCATCAGATCCCTCGACGGCAAGCACGACTTTACCCTTGCGCTTCCTATTGCGGCGCCGACCTTTCTTTGTCGGGGCGGCAGCATCCTCATCTGAAGAGTCGGTTTCCGCGCCGGCATCTTCGCCGGGGTATCTCCTTCCCTCTTCAGCCCGGGCACATCTATCAGCAAGAACATAGAGTTCTGCCACGTCTTTCACCTTGTTCATTGCCAGCTCTTCGCGCATCTTGCGGTTACGCACGTTCTGATGAAACGCGCTGATGATGGCGACAGGGTGAACATCAGGGATATTGCACTATACCCGGCTAAACCTCTGTATATACTTGTGCAGACTCTCGCCTCCCTTATGGGGAATGACGTGCAGGTCACTTGCTTGGCCATGGGCTTGCTGACCTCCAGTAAAGGCGCCAACAAACTCATGGCACAAATCCGACCAGGAGGAAATAGAGTCTATTGGCAAGTGCATCAACCACGACATGGCGTTGGGTTTAAGAGCCAATGGAAAGTAATTCGCAAGCACCTTATCGTCGCGGGCTCCGGCAGCTTGCATCGCGATGGTGTAGATGCTGAGGAACTCCGACGGGTGGGTATTGCCGTTGTACTTCTCGCCAACGTCAGGCTTGAAGGTGCGGTGAGTGGGGCATTGGAACTGCCGCAGCTCACGGGTAAAAGCCGGACAGCCTACCTCATAAGGTAGACCTCCAGGGCTCTCCGGTGCTGGGCGGTTCACAGCAGGCCCTGCTCGCCTGTCTGACTGGTGGCGCGCTCCGCGCCGGCGCTCGATGGTGGTTCGAGCATCTTCATGAGCTCGCTCCTAAAGAACTTGACGCTGGTCGCCGCGGGTCCGTGGGTCGGACGACGCTATGGAGATGTCGTCACCCGTGACGTCTCGACGAGTCGACACACGCGGTACCGGGCGAGGAGGAGGCGAATGCACCGTGGCCACGGTGTTGCCGGTCCTCCCGCCACTGGTGCGTGGGACCCCATCAGAGCGTCGACCCGGGGGTCGCTGGACTTGGTTCATCCTTGTTGGCGACCGTGACAAGGCTTTAGATGGTGGCTCTCCATTCGTCGAGTTTCCCCGTAACGGGAGGAAAGTGGAGGAGCAACTGCGCGCGCGCCAGGGCTTCTGCTGGGGTTAGCGGTAGCGAAACCTGCACTGACCGCGACGCGCTTCGATTCCTGACCATGTCAGGAGGAGCTCTATCACGATCCCACGGTCGCATGCCATTTTCACCAGCGCTTCGGCGAGCGGGCAGGTCTGCTACGTCTCGGGAGTGGCCCTCGGGGCTCTTCCCGTGGCGACGCCCGGGATCTTCAGCGTGATGACGCCGTTCGTCGCGCGCTTCTGGGGAGGAGCGCGCTGTTGGCGCCGGCGTGGGAGTCCTCGAGGCCCTTGCGTCGCCCTCGGGTGATGCGGCAGCGATCTTGGAAGGTCCCGCGCCACCCGCGGAGGGCCTGGCTCCGTATTTGGATTTGGCGGTGTGTGGCCCGTTACCAGGCGCACAAACATCGCCACCTCCCGAACTCCGGCTGCTGGGACGGTGTTGGTGTTCGCGAGCAGCGCCCCGGGTCCTTTCCGTGACTGGTCCGCTGCTCGCCCGCGTCGGGACGGGTTGTCCGGCTTCCGACTGGCCAACCGCCACCGTCGTCTTCTTCTTGGGTGCCATGATGATGAAGAAGCGTCGAACTAACTATTAAAGACGATTCTCACAACTGCGCCCCCTACCTGGCGCGCCAAATATGTCGGTGGGAACGACACCTATGGGATCACAAGAATCCCTACTACGGTTAGCGGGGCGCGGGGTTGAGAGAAGAGCAGATCAAACAGATAGCACACGGTTCGTTTATCCAGGTTCAGGCCGCGAGGATGCGTAAAACCCTACTGCTGCTTTGGTGGACTGTATATATGTGTTCTTCAGCTAGCTATGGGGCGTGAGGAGCTCCAAAAAGCCGAATCCTCCTCTTGGTCGCCTCGGGCCTCCTTTTATAGAAAAATGGGTTGCCACAGGGGCACACATGAGGTGGAAAGGGTACAATGATGCGAGGTTATCCCTCGCATTACATGACAAGGCGCATTTAATGCATCTTGCTTAGGTGTCCTTGCTTTATCCGGGACGGGGGAGAGATCTGTCTTGTCCATCGCCGCTCCTTCTTGTGTCGACACGCGCCCTGGCCAGCGATGCCTGAGATGCCATGTAGGTAGGCAGGCAGCTGAGGTGGCGCAATGGTGGGTCTTCACGAAGATATGCATGCCGCCACGCAGGTGCCTGCCCAGCTGGTTGGGTCGGCAGCTACATAAGGCGGTGGAATTTTAGTCGGCGTGGGCCTGATGGTGGCCCTACGGATGTCCTTGGCAAGGGCCTTGCCGGGGCCCCGGCAAGGTTCTTGCCACGGCGCCTGCTGCCATCCCCGGCAAGGCGCTTGCCGGAGGTCTCGTGATCTTCCTCGGCTAGGATCCTGCCAAGGGTCGTCGTCTTCTTAGTGCGTATCTGGTCTTGAATGTCTTCACAAAGATCTGCATGCCACTACGGGGATGTCTCCCGAATCCTTGCCCCATGGGGGCAGTGGACTCAAGGGTGATTTGCTCCATAGGCGTGGGGCGAGTTGCCGCGGCAAGGGTCTTGCCGGGGCTGCTAAAGCCGGCCCCGGCTAGGATCTTGCCGGGGGAGCCCATCTCGTCCCTTGGCTCTACGTGGTCTTGGCTTTGGTGTTGCTCCAGTTCCATCGAGCTTCGGTCTCACCCTGTAACATCCCAAATTTTCAATATGGAATGTTATACATAGATCATATTACATTGCATGTTCTTTGCAGTTTTGTTTGTGGCGTTCCTCGAAATTCTAAGCAACTCAAGGACCTACGGAGAGAGTTGGGAATTTTACTGTTTTCGTATTTGAGTTCGCTCGAATACCTGTACGAGGACAGTGTGATTCTAATTAATTTTCTCTCCTAAAAATATTTCTAATACAAAATATGAGCGGAGATAATATGACTTCTCCAAAATAACAGAAATATTGGAGGAAAAATGTTAAAATCACTTTTGGTATTTTTCTGGATTTATTTGCGAGTTTATTTGCATAGGAAAAATGCGCGTTTTTCAAAATTTCATTTAGGTCCGGGAAACATGTTCACCTTGTTCTAAATATAATTAGAGGACGGTAAAAATTTATTTCGGGATTTTTGGAGTCCGTTTAGTATTTCTTTCGTTAGTTTTTCTGGGCCAGGACTCTTTAAAGAAGAGAAAAAGAGGCAACCGACTTAGAGTCGTGTTGGCCCAGGACTTCAGGCTTTATAAGTCGCCGCCCCCGGCCCATACCAGACCAGCCACCGCCGCCTAACCCTAGCCCGCCCCAGCCGCCACCGCGCCGCCGGATCGCCACCGCCCGCGCCGCTCGCCGCCGTCGCGCCACCGCACTGCCGCCTCGCCGCCACCCCACCGTAGCCGCGCCGCCATTCCACCGCCGGACCCGTCGTCTTGTCGGAGTTCGTCCTTACGAGGTAGTTATCGGTTTTTTTTAAAACCGATCGGTTTTCGTAAACCATAGATCTGTTTTTTTTATTAGGTAGATCGGTTCAGTTTTCTTCGGTTTAGCTATTTAGCGGACGTTCGTCCGTACGTTCGTTTTAACGAATAGTTTTCGCCCATTAGCCGCAGACAGGGAACGTTTGTTCTTTAGCCTGTTCATCTGTTTTCTTTTTCGGGGTATTTATCCGTGATTATTCCGATCGTGATTTTTGCCCTGATCTTATTTTTCGTTTTTCTTTTCGCTCGAGAGTCGGAATCAGATGATTCAAAATCCCATATGTTTGTCTCGATGCCCTCTTTACGTTTAACCAACTTGAATAAGGTTTTGGCTACTGTAAAATTTGACTTTAGGCCAATTAGCAAACCGGAGCTCGTTCTTTAGCAGTTTGAGTTTCGTTGCTTCTTTCGAGTTGATTCTTTTTGCAAACCGGAGTTCTTAAGTTGAACTTTATGGTTAGATCTTTTATTTGAGTTTTACCCGTGCATTTGTTAAGTACTTATTGTGTGCTTGTTTGTTTGCGATAGAGTACCCGGAGTGCGCCGCTTGCTACTTTGAATCTCTAGGTTTTGCGGATCATCAGCAAGGCAAGTAACACTTTGATCATACTTTCCAATTACCCAGTTTTCATTGCATTAGTCAAACCCTCACACATTGCATGAGTAGGATCTTTTAACTTGTGGGACTGGGGAGTAGATTGAGGTAGTGCCTATTACCTGCATTACATTCAAACCTTTGGGAGTTATTTCTATGTTGCTGTTAGGCCATGCTATGCTAGTAGACATGAATTGGGTGAGTGTATCCACGACAGATGTGAGTTTGTTAATTAATGGTTCAACTTAAGGTGGCAACTTTTACACACATTTGGGTGGACTGAGGCACCTGGGTATTCCAGCGATTACCTGTTTTTCTTTTGGACCGCCACCCAGGCTCAAAGGGATCATGAGATTATTCATACTAGAAACTTCCGTGTGCAGCCACATGCCAATATGGGCTCTGGCATAGTTGAGTAAGTTGTGGGAAACCTTTCCATGATGGGCTAGCAGATGTAGATGGATTGTAGGTGTACCGGCCTATCTATCTAGTTAAGGGGACCTCTTCGGAAAGACTGTGTGTCGGTCATCCGTTTCTCAAGCATCATGCAGTGCGAGAAACCAAACGGAGGCGATCGAGTCTTGTGGGAAAAGTGCACAAACCTCTGCAGAGTGTACAAACTGATCATGATTAGCCGTGTCCCCGGTTATGGACGTCTTGAGTATCTAGTACTTGGATTATCATGTGAATCTCATCATGTTACTCTAATTAATATTGTTGGGTTTAAGTGATGATTTATTAATTGGGGATGAGAGGATGTCTATCTTCTCAACGATGTTTCAACTACCATGATAGTTAATTAAAAATATATTCCTTTGAAGTAGGGAAGAATTGGCTTTACGCAAAAACTGTAACCATAGAGCTTTCCACCAGCCATATTGCATATAGTATAGATTTACTTTCATTGCTCTCTTTGTGTTACTTTGCCAGCATATTCCATGTGCTGACCCATTTTCGGGCTGCAACGTTCATGTTGCAGACTTTTCAGATGACGAGTAAGGTGCCTTATAGGTCGTGGTTCTATACTCAATGATGTCGTTGGAGTTGATGGACTCACTTATCTTCCAAGCCTTCCGCTGTTACCGTGTTAGATGGCCTTAAGCCATTTTTATTGTAATAAGTTCATAATTGGAACTATCGATGTAATAAGTGTGTGGTTGCTACTCTGTTATAAATCCTTCAAGTACTGTGCGTGTTAGCATTACTGATCTAGGGATGACACTGATGCACTGAGATCAGACTGTTTGAGGTCTGGTCGCTACAAGATGGTATCAGAGCACACGCTGACTGTAGGACACGACCACTAAGCTAAAACCCTAGAGCACTATTCACTCTTCTCTTTTCTGACTCCTCATCTTTTCTACTCTTTTAGGATGGTGGATGCAAAGAACAAGTTCACTCAACCTGATGATGATACACCATTTGGACGACACCTGAAGGAAGTCACCAGATATCTAAACATTGGACTACCAAGTTTCACCGAAACCTACAACGCCACTCTAGCCTAGGCAGGAGCATGGCAGCCCACATCGCTATGGGAAGGATTGGAGAAGTCTACAAGCAGGAGCTAAAGGACACCATCTACCAAATTTGTGGACGCCGAGATGAGAATTGGGATATGATCAGCACCCGGAAGGATAGATCCATTGCAGCCTTCATCCAGGAGTTGAACCATCACATTCGTCGCCAGGAGCACCAGATGTGTACAGGGATGATAGATTTGAAGAAAGCCATAAACAGAAACTTGGAGTTAGAAGAGGAACTCAAGTCTACGTGCGACGGATACGAGGAGGAGATGCTAATACTTGTGGAGAAGAATGATGACTTGACACGGAAGTTAGGGATACTCATGGGAGAAGCAGAAGAGGAAGAAGAACCCAAGGAGATTCCACCGGAAGACTACATCATCATTGACGACACGGATTCGGAACCTGATGATAGCAAAGACGAAGACTATGAAGATGAAGCTAGAGCGGATATCATGGAATCCTCTGTCGATCAAATTTTCTAGAAGACCACCCTGTGACTAGTAGTTTACCCCATATATTAGTTTTAGAGCACTTTTGTAACGATAGTTAGATTTGTAAGATCTTGCTTGAAATTGATTGGTGTGACATGATTGTGTTTGTCTCATGTGCATATGGGTAGTGATTTTCCCTTAGACCTCTTTTCTATTCTAATCTCTTCCCTCTACACCCATCAGATGCCTCCAAAACGTGAGCCCGGATTTGAGTTTCCCCCTGAGCTCACCCAGTTGATCTAGCAGCAGAACACCCTGATGCAACTACTTGTCCAGAACACTCAGAACAACCAGAACAATAACAACCCTCCACCACCACCACCCGTGGACAACCAGACACGTTTCTTAAGGTTGCAACCACCTGTGTTTGCTAGCAGCATCGAACCAATAGTGGCTGATGACTGGCTACGCAAGATTGGAAGGGATTTGACCACCGCCAATTGCTCGGATGCTGAGAAGGTGCGATTTGCCGCACACTAGTTGTCTGGACCAGCCGCAGCATGGTGGGAGAATTACACAACCACTTTTCCCATA
Source organism: Secale cereale (assembly GCA_902687465.1). Lineage (NCBI taxonomy): Eukaryota > Viridiplantae > Streptophyta > Magnoliopsida > Poales > Poaceae > Secale > Secale cereale. Next base: position 295,353,734 of record LR738709.1, read on the forward strand.
GCCAATGTGACTTGGGATCAGTTTCAGCAAGCTTTTCGTACCGCCCATGTCTCAACTGGAGCTATGAGTATGAAGAAGCAGGAGTTTCGCAATTTGCGCCAAGGCAACCGTACTGTGGCCCAATACGTGGATGAGTTTAGTACCCTATCTCGTTATGCCCCACATGATGTAGCCACAGATGCCGCTAAGCAGGAGAGATTCATGGAAGGGCTGAATGATGAGATGAGTGTACAGTTGATGGTGGCCACTTTCAATAACTACCAGGAGCTGGTTGACCGTGCCCTAATGATTGAAAGGAAGCACCAACAGATTGAAAGTCGCAAGAGGAAGTATGGACAAGGAAAGTATAACTCTGGAGCTCAGCAGAAGCCTCGTTTTACCCCTAAAACGGTAGGACAATTCCAACATACCCATGGAGGAGGCAGCTCGCACAATCAGAATGGCCCCAAGAATGGAAATGGAAATGGAGCAAATGGTAACCAGAGCCGCCCTACCCCGTCCACACCCACCAAGAAGGATTTCAGCCATGTCACCTGTTACAAGTGCGGGAAGAATGGACATTATGCCAATGAATGCCCAGAAGCTAAGAAGGGGAACGACAATCGAAGCGCCGCAAAGAAGCCCAACCCGTTCAAAAAAGGACAAGTGAACCATGTGACGGTGGAGGAGGTAGAAGAGCAACCAGATGCTGTTGTCGATAAGTTTTTGGTTAAGACATTTACCGCAATAATTCTTTTCGATACTAGTGCAACGCATTCATATATGTCAAGGGGATTCGTAAATAAACATAAGATGTCCACCCGAGTTCTTAAGACCCCCATGTTAGTAAGTTCACCAGGAGCAGAGTATATGGCACACCAAGGATGTTTTTAGACGCCATTGATCATAGGATGCCACACTTTCCCCTCCGACCAAATAGTCCTAGAATCACAAGGATTGGATGTGATATTAGGTATGGATTGGCTATCGATGTATGGAGGTAACATTGACTGTGCCAGCAAGTCTATTTTTCTCACCACCCCGGAGGGAAAAAGGATTTAGTATGTATCTAGGCATTCGCCTATAAGGACTCAAGTACATTCTCTCACGGGAGTTGTTCAGGAGGAAGTGCCAGTAGTGAAGGATTATCCGGATGTGTTTCCAGAGGAGTTACGTGGCATGCCACCGGATAGAGATATAGAGTTTTTGATTGAACTTTTGCCAGGCACCGGGCCAATTTCTAAGAGACCATATAGGATGCCCGCAAAGGATTTGGAGGAGATAAAGAAACAGATTAAGGAGTTACGGGATAAAGGATTCATACGCCCAAGTTCTTCGCCTTGGGGTTCGCCAGTACTTCTAGTGGAGAAGAAGGATGGATCGTTAAGAATGGTTGTTGATTACCGAGGGCTGAACGAAGTAACGATCAAGAACAAGTACCCACTTCAAATGATCAATGATCTGTTCGATAGATTGCAAGGAGCTAACATATTTTCCAAGATCGATCTGCGATCAGGGTACCACCAACTGAAGATCCGAGAGCAGGATATACCTAAAACGGCCTTTACCACCAGGTACGGGTTGTGCGAGTATACCGTTATGTCTTTTGGTCTGACTAACGCACCGGCATACTTTATGAACCTGATGAACAAAGTGTTTATGGAGTATTTGGATAAGTTCGTCGTGGTGTTCATAGATGATATATTAATCTTCTCGAAGGATGAAGAGGAGCTTGCAGAGCATTTGCGTTTTTTATTGGAGAAGCTCAGAGAACATCAGTTATATGTCAAGTTTAGCAAATGCGAGTTTTGGTTGAAGGAAATCGGATTTCTCGGACACGTTATATCTGGAGAAGGAATAGCAGTAGATCCCGCTAAGATGGACACTGTGACCCATTGGGAAGCACCAACAACAGTTGGAGAGATCCGGAGTTTTCTTGGACTTGCAGGATACTACCGGAGATTTATTGAGAATTTCTCGAGGATTGCAAAGCCAATGATGGAGTTGTTAAAGAAGGACACCAAGTTCAGTTGGACAGAAGAATGTGAGGCCAGTTTCCAGGAATTAAAGAAAAGGTTGGTCTCATCCCCTGTGTTGATTCTGCCAGATCAACATAAGGATTATGAGGTGTACTGCGACGCTTCACGTCGAGGACTTGGAGCAGTCCTTATACAGGAAGGAAGAGTTGTTTCGTATGCTTCACGACGGCTAAATCTTCATGAGCTGAACTATGCCACCCACGATTTGGAGTTCACAGCCGTAGTGCATGCATTGAAGACGTGGAGACATTTTCTTATTGGAAACCATTGTGAAGTATATACGGATCACAAGAGTTTGAAGTATATATTCACTCAGAAGGAGCTGAGTCTCAGGCAAAGGAGATGGCTGGAACTCATTAAGGATTACGACATGAGATTGCATTATCATCCCGGAAAGGCTAATGTAGTAGCCGATGCGCTAAGCCGTAAGAGCCATGTCAATACCCTATTGACGGAGGAATTTCCAGAGGAATTAGCCGAGGACTTACGAGAACTACGTATGGAGATAGTTCCGAGAGGCTATGTAGCAACCCTGGAGATCCAGTCTACCCTGATGGATAAAATTAGAGAAGCTCAGAAAACTGACAAGGAGGTTGCCTCTATAAAGGAGAGGATGAGCGAAGGAGGAGCTAAAGGTTTTTGTGAGGATGAACCCGACACCTTATGGTTTGAGGACCGCATTTATGTGCCAAATGACCCGGAGATCAGGAAATTGATTCTACAGGAGGCCCATGATTCACCATACTCGATTCACCCAGGAAATACTAAGATGTATTTGGACTTGAAGGACATTTTCTGGTCGACCGGTATGAAGAAAGATATCGCGGAGTATGTAGCAATTTGTGATGTATGTCAGAGAGTAAAGGCAGAACATCAGAAGCCAGCAGGATTGTTACAGCCTATGCCGATACCCGAATGGAAGTGGGAGAAGCTTGGCATGGATTTTATCACCGGATTGCCCAGGACCAAAGCAGGATATGATTCAATCTGGGTAGTAGTGGACCGATTGACGAAGGTAGCCCACTTTATCCCTGTGAAAACCACATATACAAGTGCAAAGTTGGCAAAGATATACATGACCCGAATTGTATGTCTGCATGTAATTCTGAGGAGCATCATATAAGATAGAGGAACCCAGTTTACCTCAAAGTTCTGGAATCAGTTACATGAAACTTTTTGTACCAGACTAGAGTTTAGCACAACTTTTCACCTGCAGACAGATGGACAGACTGAGAGAGTCAATCAGATTTTGGAGGATATGCTGAGAGCCTGTGCGCTAGATTATGGATCTAGTTGGGACGACAATTTTGCGTATGCCGAATTTTCTTACAACAACAGTTACCAGGCTAGTTTGAAGATGGCACCGTTCGAGGCATTGTATGGAAGGAGATGCCGAACACCGTTAATGTGGGACGAAGTTGGAGACCGACAGTTGTTTGGACCAGATTTGATCAAAGAGTCTGAGGAGAAGGTGAAGTTGATTCGAGATAGATTGAAGGTAGCTCAGTCCAGGCAGAAGAGTTATGCAGACTCGAAGCGCAAGGAGATAGCCTATGAGATCGTAGATAGAGCGTACTTGAGAGTGTCGCCTCTGCGAGGAGTTAAACATTTCGGAGTTAAAGGGAAGCTAGCCCCGAGATTTGTGGGACCTTACCGTGTTTTGGAACGCATGGGAGAGGTTGCCTATAAGTTGGAGTTGCCCGAAGGATTGTCAGGAGTGCACAACGTGTTTCACGTTTCACAGCTTAAGAAGTGCCATGCGGAGATGGCCGATATACCGCTTAGAGACACAGTACCCCTGGAAGCAATTCAGTTGGACAGTGCTCTGACTTACGAGGAGAAGCCTGTTAAGATTCTTGAATTTTCGAGCAGAGTCACCCGCAGTAAGGTTATCAAGTTTTGCAAAGTTCAGCGGAGTCACCACACCGAGGAAGAAGCCACCTGGGAACGAGAAGATGATCTACGCAAGGACCACCCACACCTGTTCTCTAGCCAAGTCGAATCTCGAGGGCGAGATTCATTCCAAGGGGGGTAGGTTTGTAACATCCCAAATTTTCAATTTGGAATGTTATAAATAGATCATATTACATTGCATGTTCTTTGCATTTTTGTTTGTGGCGTTCCTCGAAATTCTAAGCAACTCAAGGACCTATGGAGAGAGTTGGGAATTTTACCGATTTCGTATTTGAGTTCGCTCGAATACCGGTACGAGGACAATGTGATTCTAATTAATTTTCTCCCCTAAAAATATTTCTAATACAAAATATGAGCGGAGATAATATGACTTCTCCAAAATAACAGAAATATTGGAGGAAAAATGTTAAAATCACTTTCGGTATTTTTCTGGATTTATTTGCGATTTTATTTGCATAGGAAAAATGCGTGTTTTTCAAAATTGCATTTAGGTCCGGGAAAAATGTTCACCTTGTCCTAAATATAATTAGAGGACGGTGAAAATTTATTTCGGGATTTTGGAGTCCGTTTAGTATTTCTTTTGTTAGTTTTTCTGCGCCAGGACTCTTTTTTTTTTTAAAAAAAAGAGGCAACCGACTTAGAGTCGTGTTGGCCCAGGACTTCAGGCTTTATAAGTCGCCGCCCCCGGCCCAAACTAGCCTAGCCGCCGCCGCCTAACCCTAGCCCGCCCCAGCCGCCGCCGCGCCGCCGGATCGCCGCGGCCCGCGCCGCCGCCCCGCCGTGCCGCCGCTGGCCGCCTGCGCCGCGCCACCGCACGGCCGCCCACCGCGCCGCTTGCCGCCACCGCACCGCCGCCTCGCCGCCACCCCACCGCCGTCGTGCCGCCGCCGGACCCGTCGTCTCACCGGAGTTCATCGTTACGAGGTAGTTATCGGTTTTTTTAAAAACCGATCGGTTTTCGTAAACCGTAGATCTGTTTTTTTATTAGGAAGATCGGTTCGGTTTTCTTCGGTTTAGCTATTTAGCGGACGTTCGTCCGTACGTTCGTTTTAACGAACGGTTTTCGTCCGTTATCCGCAGACAGCGAACGTTCGTTCGTTAGCCTGTTCGCCCATTTTCTTTTTCGGGGTATTTATCCCCGATTATTCCGGTCGTGATTTCTGCCCTGATCTTGTTTTTCGTTTTGCTTTTCGCTCGAGAGTCGGAATCAGGTGATTCAAAATCCCAGATCTTCGTCTCGATGCCCTCTTTATGTTTAACCAACTTGAACAAGGTTTTGGCTACTGTAAAATTTGACTTTAGGCCAATTAACAAACCGGAGCTCGTTCTTTCACAATTTGAGTTTCGTTGCTTCTTTCGAGTTGATTCTTTTTGCAAACCGGAGTTCTTAAGTTGAACTTTATGGTTAGATCTCTTATTTGAGTTTTACCCGTGCATTAGTTAAGTACTTATTGTGTGCTTGTTTGTTTGCGATAGAGTACCCGGAGTGCGCCGCTTGCTACTTTGAATCTCTAGGTTTTGCGGATCATCAACAAGGCAAGTAACACTTTGATCATACTTTCCAATTACCCAGTTTTCATTGCATTAGTCAAACCCTCACAAATTGCATGAGTAGGATCTTTTAACTTGTGGGACTGGGGAGTAGATTGAGGTAGTACCTATTACCTGCCTTACATTCAAACCTTTGGGAGTTACTTCTACGTTGCTGTTAGGCCATGCTATGCTCGTAGACGTGGATTGGGTGAGTGTATCCACGACAGATGTGAGTTTGTTAATTAATGGTTTAACTTAAGGTGGCAACTTTAACACACATCTGGGTGGATTGAGGCACCTGGGTATTCCAGCGGTTGCCTGTTTTTCTTTTGGACCGCCATCTAGGCTCAAAGGGATCATGAGATTATTCATACTAGAAACTTCCGTGTGCAGCCACATGCCAATATGGGCTCTGGCATAGTTGAGTAAGTTGTGGGAAACCTTTCCATGATGGCCTAGCAGATGTAGAGGGATTGTAGGTGTACCGGCCTATCTATCTGGTTAAGGGGACCTCTTCGGAAAGACTATGTCTCGGTCATCCGTTTCTCAAACATCATGCAGTGCGAGAAACCAAACGGAGGCGATCAAGTCTTGTGGGAATAGTGCACAAACCTCTGGAGAGTGTACAAACTGATCATGATTAGGCGTGTCCCCGATTATGGACGTCTTGAGTATCTAGTACTTGGATTATCATGTGAATCTCATCATGTTACTCTAATTAATATTGTTGGGTTTAAGTGATGATTTATTAATTGGAGTTGAGAGGATGTCTATCTTCTCAAGAATGTTTCAACTACCATGATAGTTAATTAAAAATCTATACCTTTGAAGTAGGGAAAAATTGGCTTTACGCAAAAACTGTAACCATAGAGCTTTCCACCAGCCATATTGCATATAGTATAGCTTTACTTTCATTGCTCTCTTTGTGTTACTTTTACAGCATATTCCATGTGCTGACCCGTTTTCGGGCTGCAACGTTCATGTTGCAGACTTTTCAGACGACGAGTAAGGTGCCTTATAGATCGTGGTTCTATACTCAGTGATGCCGTTGGAGATGATGGACTCACTTATCTTCCAAGCCTTCCGCTGTTACCGTGTTAGATGGCCTTAAGCCATTTTTATTGTAATAAGTTCATCGTTGGAACTATCGATGTAATAAGTGTGTGGTTGCTACTCTGTTATAAATCCTTCAAGTACTGTGCGTGTCAGCATTACTGATCGAGGGATGACACTAATGCACAGAGATCAGCCTGTTTGAGGTCTGGTCCCTACACACCCTGTCTCACCTCCCTTGCCTTGCTTGGTGTGGTGGTGCCATACTTGTCACCCCTTCATTCGTTCATTTTGTTCGAATGTTCATTGTGAAGACTTATGTTGCACATATCTAGCCGTTGATTCAGCTTATCTTTTTTGCATCAATGGCTAACGGTTGTCATCATATTCAGGATGGCTCCCAAGAGGGTTCCCAACCCTAACCAAGAGGGTGAAGAAGAGCGTCCTCCTTCCCCTCTTCCTCCGTCTGAGGCATGGAGGGATTATGCAGGCAACCAACCATAACACTCAGATGCTCATGCAAATGATGCAGAGTTTCCAAGCAAATCAAGGCAATCATGGGAACCAAGGCCAAGGCAATCTGTTCAATCAACCTCACTTTGCGACACTGAACCAATTCCTGGCAAACCAACCGAAGTCGTTCAGTTACTGTGTGGACCCGCTGGATGCTGAAGATTGGATCACAGGCATCAAAAAGCACATTGAATGCAGTAACTTGAGGCCTGAGGATTATGTCAAGTTTGCCACTTTCCAACTCAAAGATCAAGCTGCTGATTGGTGGCAATAGTACAAAGATTCCAGAGGTGAACGTGAGATCTCGTGGACTGACTTCTGCAAAGATTTCCGCTCTCACCACATTCCAACCAGTGTCATTGAAGGCATGCGTGAGCAATTCCGCAATCTGAAACAAGTCACCATGTCCGTCTATCAATACAATGTCAAGTTTCAGAATCTTGCCCGTTATGCGAAGCAAGACATCCCCGATGCCAAGAGCAAGATTTATCAGTTCCGTGGTGGTCTGAAAGATGAACTCCAACTTGCTCTCACCTTGTTCGAGCCAGATTAATTTGATCAATTCTACAATATGGCTCTCAAGCAAGAGGCAGCTCAGCTCAAGTGTGAACCTTCCATAAAGAGGATAAGAAATGTTGTTCACTCCTCCTCCTCCTCTCTAGTGGCTGCCAAGCAACAGAAGTTCTGGCTACCGCCTCCTCTAGTGCTCCGTCCTCCAAGAAACAACAAGCACTCAGGTGGTCGTGGATTCTCCCACCCACCCAACCCAAGCAATCAGTCCAAGCCTCAGTTCCAAGCTCCAAGACCATGTGGTCCTTATCAGCGGCCTCTTTCTGAAGTTACTTGCAACAAGTGTGGCCAGAAGGGTCACTATGCTAACAAGTGTACTCTAAGGCGCCTTCCGCCTCCTCCACCTGTCAGCAATGATGTTGTCAAGCACAATCCCAAGTATGCAAGAGTGAATCTGATGAATGCAGCTCAAGCAGAGAATTCTTCTGATGTGATAATTGGTAATCTTTCGGTTAACTCAATTCCTGCAAAAGTTTTGTTTGATTCTGGTGCATCGATGTCCTTCATTTCAAAACCTGTTGCATCCAAGCATGAAGTTCCACTCCAAGAGCTGCGAACGTCTCTAACTGTGGTCTCACCGGGAATACAAATGAATGCTCGCTACATGGCTCCGGACATATCTATTCATATGGGTGATTACAGTTTTCTGGTTTCTCTGGTTGTTCTCGGCAACTCTGACATTGATCTTATTATTGGGATGGATTGGCTCTCCAAGCATGATGCAAACATTGATTGTGCAAACAAGGAAGTCAAGCTTACTCATCCTGACGAAGACGTGATTATCTTCGCACCTCGAGATAAAACAATCAGGCTATGCTCTCTCAATGACAAGGGCGAGATTAATGTCATTTCTCATATTCCGGTGGTTAGTGAATATGAGGATGTTTTCCGTGAAGAGCTTCCAAGCATGCCTCCCCATCGTCAAGTTGAATTTGTCATTGAACTCGAACCCAGTACCGAGCCAGCATGTCGGCATCCGTACAAGATTTCTCCTGATGAGTTGAAGGAGATGAAGAAACAACTCGATGAGCAAGAACGTATGGGCCTAATCAGGCCTAGTACTTCTCCTTGGGGATGTGGTGTTCTATTTGTCAAGAAGAAGGATGGCACGGAACGCCTTTGCGTTGATTACCGGCCACTGAACAAGAAGACAATAAAGAATAAGTACCCGCTCCCCAATATCAATAAATTGTTCGAGCAGCTCAAAGGAGCAAAGGTGTTCTCGAAGCTCGATCTCCGGATGGGTTACCATCAGATTCGTATCCGTGAAGAAGATATTCACAAGACCACATTCAGAACAAGCTATGGCTCCTATGAATACACGGTCATGTCTTTCGGCCTTGCAAATGCTCCACCCACTTTCTCGAGGATGATGCACTTCATATTCAACCCCTACACTAATGAGTTTGTTCTCGTCTATCTGGATGATATCTTGGTATTCTCCAAGAACGAAGAAGACCATGCCAAGCACCTCCATTTGGTCCTTGACAGGCTCCGTGAACACAAGTTCTATGCGAAGTTCTCCAAATGTGAATTCTGGCTGGATAAAGTCCTTTATCTTGACCATATTATCTCTGTCGAGGGCATTTCTGTGAACCCCGAGAAGGTTGAAGCTATTGTCAACTGGGAACCTCCGCAGAATGTCAAGCAACTCCGAAGCTTCCTTGGTCTCGCTAGCTATTGCAGAAGATTTGTTAACAACTTCGCCAAGATTGCCAAGCCTCTTTCCAACCTGTTGCAGAAGAATGTCAAGTACTCATGGACTTCTGCTTGTGATGTGGCATTCAAGACACTCAAAGAGAAGCTCATTTCTGCTCCGGTTCTTACTCCTCCGAATGAGTCCAAGCCTTATGAAGTCTTTTGTGATGCTTCATTGCAAGGTCTTGGTGGTGTTCTCATGCAAGACAAGAAGATTGTGGCATACACTTCACGTCAGTTGAAACCAAATGAGAAGAATTACCCCACACATGATCTTGAGCTAGCAGCAGTTTTACATGCCTTGATCATGTGGAGACACCTTCTGTTGGGCAGAAAAGTGGACATCTTCACCGATCACAAGAGCTTGAAGTACATCTTTACTCATCCAAACCTTACCCTTCGCCAGACTCGTTGGGTTGAGATGATTCAAGAGTACGATCCAAGCATTGAGTATACTCCTGGCAAGGCCAATGTCATTGCAGATGCCTTGAGCAGAAAGGCGTATTGCAACAGTCTCCTTCTCAAACCGTTCCAGCCTGAACTTTGTGAATCATTCAGGGAGCTCAACCTCCAAGTTGTTCCGCAAGGCTTTCTTGCAAACCTTCAAGTTGCTCCTACCTTGGAAGATCAAATCCGTGAGGCCCAACTCAGTGATGCTATGGTGTAGAAAGTGAAACATGGTATTGCTAAGGGTACTCCCAAGTACAAGTGCTATCGCATTGATGAGAAAGACACCTTGTTCTTTGAGGACAGGATCGTGGTTCCCAAGGGTGATCTCAGGAAGCTCATAATGAACGAAGCACATGACTCCATCCTCTCGATACATCCAGGAAGTTCCAAGATGTACCATGACCTCAAGCAATCATATTGGTGGACTCACATGAAAAGGAAGATTGCCCAATTGGTGAATGAATGTGATGTCTGCGGAAGAGTGAAGGTAGAGCATCAACGTCCAGCCGGACTCCTTCAACCTCTACCTATTCCCGAGTGGAAATTAGATCACATTGAGATGGATTTCTTCACCGGTTTTCCCAAGTCCAAGAAGGGAAATGATGGTATCTTTGTGGTGATTCACAAGCTAACTAAAGTAGCACATTTTTTGCCCATCAAAGAATCCATCAACGCAGCTCAGCTGGCAGAGCTGTACGCCCCCAGAATTGTTTCTTTGCATGGCATTCCTCAAGTGATCTCCTCAGACCGTGGAAGCTTGTTCACCTCCAAGTTCTGGGATTCTTTTCAGTCAGCCATGGGAACAAAGATTCGCTTCAGCACTGCGTTTCACCCTCAGACTAGTTGTCAAGTCGAAAGAGTGAACCAGATCCTCAAAGATATGCTAAGAGCTTCTGTCATATCCTTCGGCATGAAATGGGAAGATTGCCTTCCATTTGCCGAATTCTCCTACAACAACAGCTTCCAAGAAAGTGCCGGCAAAGCGGCGTTTGAAATCCTCTATGGCAGAAAGTGTCGTACCCCCCTCAACTGGTGTGAGACTGGTGAACATCTACTTCTTGGAAACGATTTGATCTCAGAAGCCGAAGAAATGTGCAAAGTCATACGTGAGAATCTCAAGGCCACGCAATCGCGTCAAAAGAGCTACTATGACGGCAAGCATCGCGACTTGGCTTTCGACATTGGAGACCATGTCTATCTCTGGGGTTCTTCCATGAAGGGCACTCAGAGGTTCGGTATCAAGGGCAAGCTTGCTCCAAGATACGTGGACCCTTTCAAAATTCTTGGCAAGAGAGGCGATCTAGCCTACCAACTCGAGCTTCCCTCCAACTTTGCAAATGTTCATGATCTGTTTCACGTGTCTCAACTCCGCAAGTGCTTCAAGATGCATGAACGCACCATTCCGTTCGAAGAGATTGATATTCAACAAGACTTGTCTTATCTTGAGCACGTTGTTGCTATTCATGAAGAAACTGAGCGCAAGACCCGCAACAAGTCCATCAAATTCTTCAAAGTGAAGTGGTCACACCATACCGACCGAGAAGCTATGTGGGAACGAGAAGATCACCTTCATTCCGAGTACCCCTCCTTCTTCCAGTCCTAGATCTCGGGTCGAGATCTTTTTGTAGTGGAGGAGAGTTTGTAACACCCCATTTGTGATACCTTCCATTTATGACAATATATGAAACGTTGACTTCATCAATTCCGTTCTGGGCTCTTCCTTCATTTCGGGTTTCTTTGTTTTGCGTGTGCGTGTGTGCATTTCATCCATGTCATGTTATCATGTGCATTGCATTGCATTCGTGTTGTCACTTACACCCGGTCCCGCTCGTCTCTTCCCGTTGTTCGTTTCGAGTTCCGACACTCACACACGTGCCCATGGCACCTCCGAATCCTTCTTTCGTGTGTGGCCGTGTAACGTTCTCGCATTAAGGTGAGACTTGTCATACGCTGTTGTTTTAGTATCTGTAGGCCGCCTATCAAGTTTCATCGCGTTTGGAGGTCGTTTGATACTCCAACGATTAACCTAGTGGGCTAAAAGCTCCTCTTCCTTTTGGCCCAAGACCCCCTCCACAACAGCCCTCTAACCCAGCACAACCACTCTCATCCTCTTGGTCGTCGGATCGTGATCGTATGAGCGAAAATCGCTCCTCATTTGGACCTTCCTAGCTCCCAGAATCTATAAATAGGCACCTCTCCCCCGAAATCCGGGCAAACCCTAGTCTCCTCCCTCCTCACGCCACCGGACACGTGCAGGACGGACCGGACACATGCGCCCGGACGCGCCCAGCCAACCGTCGTCTGCCACTTGGCGCTCCGCCACCCGCCGTCCACCGCGCCGCCATGGGCCCGCCAAGCCCGGGCGCCGGCCCCCGCGGCCCAGCCGACTTGCACGCCTCCATAGCCGGCTCCTCCGCTGCCCGACGCCGGCGCACCTCGCCGCCGGCCTTGTGCCCCGCCGTCGGCTCGCCGTTCCACTCCGCCCCCGCCGTCGGTGCCATCACCATAGCCTCCGCCTCCCGCGGGGCCCCGCCGCCAGACTCCAACCGCCGTCGGCTCGCCGCTCCTCCAGCCGGCGAGCTCCCCCACCGCTGGGCCTCCTCGTCATCGGCACCGGCTGGGTCGCCACTCCCTCCGGCCGTCTCCTCCGTCTGCGGCGTCAACTCCGGCGAGATCCCGCGGATCGGGACCAGATCCACCGGTCCCCGATCCAAACGCCCGGATATCCCCTTCCCGGAATCCCTCCGTCCCGCGGTGACTTTCGCGGAGGTAAAATTCCACTAAGTCCCCGAATTCTTTAAAATTGTTGCCCTCTTTGCCATGTGATAACTTTGTGCTCGGTGCTCCGTTTTGCGCGTATGATATGTCAAAATGTTCGTCTCGTCGTGCTCTACATGTTAGTACCAGTTTCATGCATGTTAGAGATCATATAGTTGACTCAATCTTCGTGGCAAGAGTGCGTGTTGCTGAAACTATTTCAGCACTTGTTGTTTGTGTAAATTTGTTGCCATGTTCGTGACCTAGTAACTTTGTGCATGTTGATCCGAATGGAGTGAATGATATGTCCAGATCTTCGTTGTGAAATGCTCTACTTGATGGTTGCTGTAGCATTCATGTTAGTTGTCATCTTGCCATGAATATCTCTGTTGCAAAAGTTCATTTGGCTGATAAGTTTCTGCACTTGTTATGAGATGATGTTTTGCCTTGCTTGTGCATATTCATCCTTGTGTCATATGAGCTAGGTGTCAACATGAGTTTTGCACTTGGGTATGTGCTCTACATGATAGATTCATTTTCATGCCATGATATGTCTTGAAATGAGTGCAACAAGCTTGTTAACATGCCTTCATGTTGTAATTCCTGCCATGCCCAGATTTTGCTAAGTCTGGATAAACTTTTGCACTTTTGCCATGGTGTTTGGGACATGTTCTAGTATGTTGTAGAAGTAGCCATGTGGTTATTCTTAAAGAGCATGTTATGTATGTTGTTGCCATGCCTTTTGCTTGCATGTTGGCTTGCTGTAGCTTGTTGTTTTCATGCTCTCAAGAGGCTATAAAACGTATCTGTCAGCATGTTAACAACAAGTTCAGTTTTGCCACGAGTGTAGCTAGTGTTCTATGCATCCTATAAGCATTTTCTTTCTTTGCGTAGCTTCCCAAATATGTCTTCTTGTTGTTGGTTATCTTAACTTGACATGCTATGCTTTGAGTTGAGTTGCACAAGCTTGTCAACATGCCTACTCATTGTAATTCTGCCATGCCTTGTAATTTTCACTAAGTCTGAGAATTCTGTAAATTTATTGCAGCTTGCCATGCTTGTTTAAGTGTGTTCCAGCAAGGTTTTGGGTGTGCTCTAAGTTCATGCATGTTAAGGATCATGTCTATTTCCCATCCATGCCCTTTGTCTCCATGTTTAAGTGTTGTAGCATAATTATTTCTTGCTCCAAAGTTGCCATGTTGTTGTAAACTGCAATTTTGCTTGAATCTTGTTTTGCTTGTCTTTTGCGAACCGTGCATCTGTTTCCGGTGATCTTTATACCGGCTTCAACCAAAATCTTCCCCTCTATCCAGTGGCTTGCTTGGTTTTCCAAGATGAGGCCATTTCCATCATCTTCTCCCTAGGCTCAATAGCAGCCTCATGCATACGCACATCATACTCACATCCCTTGTTATGACTTGCATCATGTAGATTGTGCATTGCACCGTGTTTGATATTATGTCGTTGTTGTGTTCTTGTGTTGGTAGAGCCGGCAGCCGATACCGAGTTCGCGGATCTTGCCGAGTCTGAGTACAAGGAGCCGTCTTACGATCCCTCCGTGGAATCAACAGGCAAGATGACCATTCCCAGATATCACTTCTATCTTTGCCTATGCTAGATGTCTCGCTCTTTAGATATTGCCTCGATGTCTATTCATGTTTGTCAGCCCTCCTATTGTTGCCATGAAACTCTCTAACCACCTTCCCAGCAAACCGTTGTTCGGCTAAGTACGCATCGCTCAGCCCCTCTTATAGCGTTGTTAGTTGCAGGTGAAGTTTTGAAGATGTTGCTCCATGATGAACTTGATTTTGGGATATCACAATATATTACCTGTTAAACAAATTCACCTATATATTGGTAAAGGGTGGAAGGCTAAGCCTCTTGCTTGGTGTTTTGTTCCACTCATGCCACCCTAGGAACCGATAAACCGGTGTTATGTTCCTTGATTTTGCGTTCCTAACACGGTTGGGTTTATGGGCCCCCCTTGATAATTCACTTTGTTTAAAACTTTTCCAGCATGGACCAACCTTGGTTTTACCATTTGCCATAACTAATAACTTGCATAGGGACTTTGCGGACCCCGAGGACTTAATTTTACAACCCGAGCCAGTGCTCCTCATGAGTGTTGGTCCAAACCTGTCAACCGTCAGTGGCTGCCAGGGGCAACTCTGGTATTTTGGCCTACCGGAAGTCTGGTATTTTGGATACACGCAGCTCTTATCAGGCTGTCGGCACATCGGGAGGCCTTGCTAGATTAGTTTTACCTTTGTAGAAATATCTTGAGCACGGGATTCCGAGAATACTCGGGTCTTCCCACTGTTGTGACTCCGCAGATCGTGAGCTTGTGATGGGCTAAGTTGGGACACCCCTGCAGTGTTTGATCTTTCGCAAGTCGTGCCCACGGTTATGTGGCAGATGGGAATTTGTTAATATCCGGTTGTAGATAACTTGACACATTATTCATGAATACACTACCTGCGTGAGTAACCATGATGGTCTCTTTCCGAAGGGCTTCGGGAAGTGAACACGGTGGGGTTATGTTTGATCGTGAGTAGTTAGGATCACTTCTTGATCAACTTGCCGATTGTTGGCACTTGTTCTCTTCTCGCTCTAAACTCATAAGCTAGTGCTTAGTGCTTGCAGCAACCTTGTTTACAGCCTTTCCACACCTAAGGCTTTCATAGTTTTGCTACCCGGGAACGGGATTGCTGAGTCCTCTGTGACTCACAGATTCAATACCACACCCGACGCAGGTACCGTTGAGATCTATGCAGGAGATGGTTCAGAGATGTACTGGGAGTTCGATGAAGAGCGTGGTCGATACTATGTGTCTTATCCCGACGATCAGTAGTGGCTCTTACTAGGAGGATCCGGGCTTGTGTTATTTATGGTATCTTTTCATTTGGATTTCGTCCGTAGCCGGACTCTGATGTTATTTGGATGATGCATGCTATTGTATTCACTTGTGTGACGTGACGAGTGTAAGCCAACTATCATTTTACACTTTCATCCCTGAATCTTACATGAGTTGTGCAAAGATACCATACTTGAGATCATTCTAGTATGTGTTTATGTCCTTAAGTCGTGCCTCGACACGTGGGGGGGCATAGCCGCATACAGGGCAATACACATGGCTCACAAGGCGGCCTGGTACGGCCAAGCACCTTCAGCAACCACTCAAGACCCTCGCGAGGGGCCAAGCCTCGCGAGGCGGATGACACAAGGCATCCCCTAGGGCAGCCTCGCCAGGCCGGCTCGTGAGGATCGGAGATACCGAGGCGAGGGACACCTCGCGAGGTCCTCGTGACGTGAGAAGTGACGACCAATGGCAGGCGGGCGCCAGCGGGCGCAGAGTGCCAGTTTCCTCTTTGGTGCTAAAGGAGCAGGTGTAGGCAAGGAGTCCCGAGGCATCAGGCAAATGTTTCCATATTGGTGCAACAAGACCAAGACCAGCAGGACGGCAGGGCGGAGGTCATCACGGAGCCCACGGCGGCATCACCACCAGAGCCTTTGGCAGGCAAAGACTACCTTTTGTCAGGATAGCTTGTACTAGCTGTCTCCCTTCAAATTTTGCTGTTGCGGGATTCCTTCCCGCTTGATATTTGGGAAGAGGACCCTAGCCACTATAAATAAGACTAGCCACCACCTTGGAGAGGGAGGGAAAAAAGAGACCTCTCATACATCGCAAGCTCACCCGAGCTCAAGAACACCTCTCCTCAGGAGGCGGTTCATCCATGTACTAGTTCTTCCTCAGCCTACAAGGCAACCAACCACACCACACTGGATTAGGGTATTACACCACAACGGTGGCCCGAACCAGTATAAATCTTGTGCCTCTTGTTCATCATATCTGTCGAGTAGGCGAGTTAGGGCGGAAGGAAAGATCTTCGTACACACCCAGAGTTCGAACCTTAAGGGTTTTGCCGGAACCCTAGATCCGACAACCACAGATGTGCCGACGGGGAGCCAGACATGGAATGGCCCCAGGCCCGCTAAGATAAGTCATATATGCGTGCTGGCGAGGCGCCACGGCTTGGAGTTCTCAGCTTCCTTTGCCTCGCTTCGGCTGTGTCATTCTCATTTTTAGCCTCATGAAGCTGTTTGCACACCAAGGGGGGCCTCTTGAGCATCGTGTCTCAGGAGCTCGTACCGGACCTCGGGCCGCTCACCTCCTGTCCTTGACCACGACATCGCGACCTGGCATACCAACGATGGTTGAAGCCTGCCTAGGGACTAGGACCTGCCGGTGTAGAGCGCTAAGATACCGCGAGAATGAAAGGGAATGGGAACAAGGCCGAAGCGAGACATGCAACTTCACCACCCTTACTAATGCGTTTCCGCTTGGGCGACCTCGCCTCCCTTTCGGGCTTTGGGTAGCTACTTGTGCGCTAAAGGGGAACCCCCGAGCATTGCACCTAGGGAGCTCTCATCAGACCTCGGGCCGCTCACCTCCTGGCCTTGACAACGGCATCGCGACCTGGCATACTAGCGACGGCTGGAGCCTGCCTGGGGACTGGGACCTGTCAGCGTAGAGCACCAAGCTACCGCAAGGGACACAAAGAGGTGACTAGCTGAAGCAGAACACGTGACCACCACAGTGGATAAAGGATTATATTGCATAAGGCCAAAGGCGCTTCAAGATCTCTACACACCCCTATGGGGTTCATCCTGATTCCTCGCAGGGAACAAAAGGAGAAGATTATCGGAAGCTATATCTACGAGCGTCGCCGCCGACGCCATCATGAACAGTGGGCCGCGCGAGGCCGGCGCCGACCACATCCAGATCAGCGGCGACAGCGGGCCGACGACGCTGCGGCGCTCAGTACGCTGTGGGAGCTCGGGGGCACATCTCCGGAGTCTCGTCGGGCTCAGGAGAACTGCAGTATTCCCAGGCACCATCACTGCTGCTGAAGGAGCTGCCGACGCCGAACACCTCACCAACTTGACGGCTTCCTCCCGAGCAGCACCCCAGCCATAGGCCTTCCCCGTCGAAGACCTTGAAGAATAGTGTGGAGGCGCCGTCGTACTCAAAGTGGATGCCGAGGGCCCCTTTCGCGCGGCAGACGTGGGCGACAATGCCCCAACCGCGGGTCATGAAAATCTTGCCCGGGGAAATGACTT
Source organism: Secale cereale (assembly GCA_902687465.1). Classification (NCBI taxonomy): domain Eukaryota; kingdom Viridiplantae; phylum Streptophyta; class Magnoliopsida; order Poales; family Poaceae; genus Secale; species Secale cereale. The sequence continues at coordinate 295,371,361 of LR738709.1, forward strand.
CAACCTCCGCTCCCTTCGCTGGGGCATCGCAGTCAGCATGTTGCAGCCACAGCTCGAGTGGCCCCCTTGGCGGTATCTCTGTGGCGAAGAACTACGGGAATCAGATCCAAATGTGCGGTGGCATCACCACCAACACCACAAATTCGCGCGAGGATCCCTCTGCATGGGTTCGTGGGGCAGCAGCACTCACCGCCATGATATGACAACCGCGGCCATGCCACGAGCGTCGCGTGTCAGATTTCGGGTTCCGGCAAAACCCTTGAGGTTCGAACACTGGCGTGCGCACGAAGATCTCTCCTCCCCCCAGCTCACGCCCCCACCACGATCTCAAAGCTCAGCGCGTCGAACTCACAGGACAAAGGGACACAAGATTTATACTAGTTCGAGCCACCGATGTGGTGTAATACCCTACTCGAGTGTGGTGTGGTGGATAGCCTCTTGGGCTGAGGATGAACAGCTACAGGGGGAGAACAACCTCTTGAGGAGAGGTGCTCTTGTGCTTGGTGAGTTTGTGTGGATGAGGGTGATCTGAATCCTCTGTCCTAGCCTACTGTGGTGGCTAGCCCTATTTATAGAGGCCCTGGTCCTCTTCCCAAATATTGAGCGGGAAGGGATCCCACAACGGCCAAGTTTGAAGGGGGGGCAGCTAGTATAAGCTATCCTGACAAAAGTAGTCTTTGCCTACCAAAGGCTCTGGTGATGACGCCGTCTTGGGCTCCACGGTGACCTCCGTCCTACCATCCTGCTGGTCTTGGTCTCGTTGCACTGATATGGAAACCTTTGCCTGATGCCTCGGGACTCCTCGCATGCGCTTGCCTCTTTAGCACCAAAGAGGAAATGAGGACACTCCGCGCGTTGGCGCCTGCCTGGCGCCCGCCTGGCCCCGGTCATCATGGCTTACGTGATAGGAACCTCACGAGGTGCCCCTTGCTTTGATCTCTCCGCCCCTCGCGAGCTAGCCTGGTGAGGCCGCCCCCGAGGAGGTCTTGCATCGTCCTCCTCGTGAGGCTTGGCCGCTCGCGAGGATCTTGAGTGTTTCTGGTGAAGATGGGCTGTACGGGGCCGCTGGTAGAGGCACGCATGGGCCGCAGGCAGGCAAGTCTGGGGACACACGTTCCCAGGACACCGACAGTAGCCCCCGGGACTAAGGCGCGCTTGGACTTGGCTTCGAGGCAAAACCAAGGGGCAAGTGCGGAGCGACGCGGGCCCCAATAGCACATGACCTCGCTTGACGCGTGGCAATTAATTGGACGTGGGCGTCTCTGCTTCCCCACGCTGCCTCGGCAACTTCCCGACTTGGCGAGTCCCTGCTGCATGCAGAGAAAAATCATCATTACATGTGATCGTGGGGATCGCCGGTTGGACTTCTCCCACTATAAAGGAGGAGGGGGCGGAGCCCTCGTCGCTCATCTCTTCCTGCTTCGCTCGCTCCTTCTCCCTTCCTTCATTGCTAGTAGCGACACTCATGGCACCGATACGGGGGTTCTCAGCCGCAGAGAAGGGAAAAAACCCCGCGACGAGCCCGAGCCACCTCCGCCGAAGGAGAGGCTGGTCCATCGTCGCGACGTAGTCGTGAGACCGAAGGTCTCGAGGCCTTGGTGCGAGCGGCCACCTCCTGGGTATTCGCTGCCTCTGTACGCCCAAGATGAGGGCTCCGGAGGAAGAGGCGGCGAGCGCTCCCGCCCATGCCATGGCCGCGGTCGCCGCGCCGTGGTGACGCACGCCGTCGCCCCAGGAGCTCACGCCGCGGACTCCTCGCGTGAACTCATGATGTGGGCGCGATGCCTCCGTGCACTTGGATTCGCTTTCCGCTGTTCTTCTCCACCGAGATGCCGCCGAGGGGGCCTCTCGAGCTTTGGCTGTAGCACGCCGACTGCGATGCCCCAGTGACTGGAGCGGAGGTTGAAACCGTCTCCCCAAGCAAGATCTTCATGACCCGTGGCTGGGGCGAGGTTGCTCGAGTCTGTCGCTCGGGAGGTGCCCTCGCCATCCATTTTGAGTTCGACGGCGCTTCCACCATGTTCTTCAAGGTCTTCGACGAGGAAGGCCGCCGCCTGGAGTGCTGCCTCGAAGGGGGTCATCCGGGCGGCGCAGCGGCAACCGACGAGCCTGTCGTTGGCTTCGCCAGCAACTCCTACAGTAGTAGCGGCGGCGCTTGGGAGTCCAGCGACTCTCCTGAGCCCTACGAGACCCCGGAGATGAGCAACGACAGCTACGTGCCCCCGAGCTCTCGCCGCGCTCGAAGCAAGGCCGTAGCGTCCGGCCGCCGCCGTCGCTAATCTGGATGGGGTTGGTGCTGGCCTCCCGTGGCCCACTGTAGATGATGGCGCGATGCTCAAGAGGTCCCCTTTAGCACGCAAGGAGCCACCAAGAGGTAGGAAAGGGAGGCGACGTTGCCGTAACAAGGACGGAACAAGTGAGAATCCTATGCCGTAGCGCTTGGTCGACACGGGCACGAAACTTATCTTGGCAGTCCAGAGCGGGTTCCTTGTGCTACACTAGACTCGTGCGTCGTCGGCTGTAGTGTAGCTAGGTTGGGCCCGTGCGAGCCTCCCCCTCTTCTCCCCGCTCTTCTATGTGCTCTACGTCCTCAGGTCCCGGCCCTCGAGCGAGCTCAGCCGCCGCTGGTATGCCAGGTCGCGATGCGTGGTCAAGGCTAGGGGGTGACGGCTGGAGACCAGTAAGAGCTCCTGAGTCGCGATGCTTAGGGCCCCCCTTTTAACGTGCTAGCGAATTTCATGGGGGAAGAGGGAGCCCGTGGTACCGCCTGCTGTTGCCCTCAGGAGGTTCCCGCAGGTTAGCGCGAGGAGGGACACATATTTCCACTGCGATTTCCGGTCTGCCGCTGGTCGCTCTACAAGAAGATGTTGGCACTGAGGGCCTAGTGAGGTGACGTGCGCGGGGCATGCCGCGAGTCAGAGCTCGACCGCTCAGGTTTGCCTGTATTGCAGGGACGGACCCGAGAACAAGCGTTGTGCCAGCGTGAGTAGCTCCCGTGGTGGGTGGTAATCAAGCAGGTAATAACCATAGATAGCTTATGCATGGAAAGCGAACTAGCTTAGGTAAATGCCAGAACGATACATGCCACTGGGTCGGACCTGAGTGGCCTGGGGATGATGCATCCCGAGGGGCGCCCCCAGCAGAGTAAGCTAAAGACATAAAAGGATACATGCCGCAGGGACAGGCCCACGCGGCCTGGGAATGATGCAGCCTGGGGGCGCTCCCAGCTAAATAAACTTGGAAAATGTCACCTGGTTTATTTGTCGAAGGGATGTTAGGGTAGCTGAAGATGCGTGGCAAAGGGGTTGCTCCTCATGAGCCATCGGGGCCGTGAGCCTCGGGAGGCTCTGGGGGTGCAGGCGGTTCCTTGAGGACCGTCTCCATCTCCGCCAGGACCGCGTGATGCCTGGCCTCCTGGGTCGCCAAGACGCTCCGCAGGTTGCACTGGTAGGAGGCTGCCATGCTCGGCAGGCCGAATGGCATGCGAACATAGCTGTGAGGTGGGCCCTCGCAACGTCCCACGCGCAAAGGCCAGAAGCGCTCCTGAGATGCGGCCCTGTTGAGCCATGGGATGTCAATGCAGACACGCAGCCCGCCATCCTCGCCTGGATGGGGAACTGCACCAAGTGGTTGGCGGCAGTCGCCGCGCATGGCTTTTGCTTCTTGAAGCTCTTGGGTGGTCCTTGTGATGAACTCCTGAGCTCCAGGCGCTCCTCGCCCGGTGCCCTCATCAGTAAGACATGCTGCAAAGCACGCCTCCACGTGGTGCCCGAGCGCCTCCCCCATGATGTTGGCTAGGTCTGAGGCCCTCCAGAAGAGAGCCGCCGAGCCCTGCCCGAGGAGGGTGCCGGACGCGTCTTCCTATGCGAGGGAGGGAGGCGGCCTAGGTGTGGGCGCCGATCCTGATGTGGCACCGCTAGAGGCACCGCTCCCCCAAGGCCCTATGCGGAGTAGTTGCTTCTTCTTCTTGGGGGTGGCCTCAGGAGGGTACGCGCCCTAAATATCAGGGTCTTCGATTGCTGTGGCTTGGAAGGCGCGCTCGAGGGAGCACACCGCATCTCTTTCTTCGCAGGGGACTGTGATGATCCCGCCGCTTCCAGGCATCTTGATGACGTTGTAGCCGTGGTGAGTCACATCCATGAACTTGGCCAGGGCCGGATACCCGGGGATGGCATTGTACGGCAGACGGATGTGAGCAACGTCAAAGTCGATGAGCTCGATGAGGTAGTTATCGTGCTGCCCGAAGGTGACAGGGAGGCGGACCTGACCTATCGGGGTTGTGGAGCTATCAGTCACTGCTGAGAAGGGCTTGGTGGGCTGAAGCTGATCGTATGGCACTTGGAGGCTGTCGAATGTCTCGACGGACAGGATGTTAAGCCCTACACCGCCGTCAATGAGGGTCTTGGTGACTTGTACATTGTTGATGATGGGTGAGAAGAGCATCAGAAGGGCGATAGTAGTGGCCCCATACTTGAGCTGGTCCGCCGAGCTGAAAGTGATGGCGTACTTGGACCACCTGAGCGGGCACGTGACCTCTAGCCTGGGAAGGGATGCGTTCACCTCGAGAGCAAACTGCTTGAAGATATGCTGAGATGCTGGGGCCTGAGCTCCACCCAAGATGCAGGCGATAGCACGCGGCTCCTTGAAGCCCCAGCCCCCACGTCCTGATGGTGGTTGTCGTTCCTTCTTTGTGGTGGCGGTAGCGGAGGAAGACCAGCGTTGCCCTGAGCGCGGTCTTCGCAAGGCTTATCCCTCCAGGCGTCGTCATGAGGCTGGTCCTGCCAGCGGTCCTCGCGAGGACGGTCGCGCCACTCCTGGCGGGGGTCGCGATCGTCCCAGCATCCTCCGCATTGTCCTCCTCCTCGGTCGTAGCCCCGGTCGTTGCGCCTGGGGCGTCGACCGAAGCGTCCATCTCGAATGGTCCTGAGCTCTTGACAGTCGTTGGTGTTGTGGCTGTGTACATTGTGGAATATGCAGAACGGTCAGCTACTTTTGGAAGACTCGGGATGGTCCCGGCCGCGCTTCATATTTGGCTCCGCTGCGAGCACGGCCACTCCCTTGCGCTTCACATCCTTGGCCTTGACTTTCTTCTCCTCTGGGTCGGTAGTTGGGAGCTCGAGGCGGGAAAGGTGCCCCTCCTCGGCTCTCGCGCACTTGGTCGCCATGTTGAACAGCTCTAGAGCCGTGCATAACTCCTCGTGGATGACGAGCTCGTCCTTCATCTTGACGTCGCGGATGCCAAAATAAAACACGGAAATGATGGCCTCATCCATCACCTTGGGGATCTTGAGACAAACTATGTTGAAGCGTTGGATGAGCTTCTGCAAGGTCTCTCCTGCCTGCTGCTTGATGCAGCATAGGTCACCCGCGGCCGAAGGGCGGTCGCGGGTGCCCTAGAAGTTGACGACGAAGCGGTCGCGCATCTTATCCCAGGAGGAGATCGAGCCCGGGGGCAGGTTCAGCAGCCACGAGTGAGCACCATCCTTGACAGCCCTGGGGAACCAGTTCGCCATGACTTTCTCATCGCCGTTGGCCGCCTCGATGCTCAGCTCATGGACCTGCAAGAACTCCGTAGGGTCGGGGTTGCCGTCGTAGCAAGGAGGTAGGTCTGGCTTGAACTTACCTGGCCAGACGACGCTACACAACTCTGGAGTGAAGGTGCGATAGACTGCTATGGCCATCATGGCCCTTTGCTGATGCAGAGCCTGCCCCTGATGCCCGCGCGCTGCCATTGTACAAGGCACGTGGTCTTGTCGCGGTGGAGCTTGGAGCGCGGGAGCATTATCTTGCGGCTGGGGAACTTCTTGGCAGCTTCCTTCTTCTTGCGCGGGCGCCCGACGCGGTGGGTCACGCCGGGGGGCGCGCGCCTTTGCGCCAGAGCGCCATCTTGGTGCCTAGGTGGTGGAGGTGCTCCGTGAGCTACGTCACCCGCAGCTAGAGGAGGACAAGGCACCGAGAGGGAGGGCATGGGGGAGCCCCGAGCGGCGCTAACGAGCTCGGCGATCCGTTCCAACCAGTCCTTGTAGAGGTCGTCAACCGGGCAGTAGCGCAGGAGCTCGCGTGCCATGAGCAGCGTGGCCTGCGTGCCCGCGGGAGCGCGACAAGCGTGAGACGATGAGCCGGCTGGGGTCAGTGACGGAGTGGTGGTACGGCCTTCCCGCCTGCTGCTCGTTTCCCGCCGGGCCGGTGGCGGCGTTGGCAGTGGGTGATGGGGAACGACGGGGAGGTCCGTCGACAGGGGCTGTCTGAGCGACACGGGCGGCGACGGCGGCCCGACGCTCAGCACGAGTTCGACGCGCGTCCGCCATGGATGGGATGGAGCGATGGGCCACGGATCGGCGGGAGGAAGGCTTTGGCGCACCCCTACCTGCCGCGCCAAATGTCGTATTTCGGGTTTCGACAAAAACCTTGAGGTTCGAGCACTGGAGTACGCACGAAGATCTCTCCTCCCCCTAGCTCACGCCCTCACCACGATCTCAAAGCTCAGCGCGTCAAACTCGCAGGACAAAGGGACACAATATTTATACTGGTTCGAACCACCGCTGTGGTGTAATACCCTACTCTAGTGTGGTGTGGTGGATTGCCTCTAGGGCTGAGGATGAACAGTTACAGGGGAAGAACAACCTCCTAAGGAGAGGAGCTCTTGTGCTTGGTGAGTTTGTGTGGATGAGGGTGATCTAAATCCTATGTCCTAGCCTACTGTGGTGGCTAGCCCTATTTATAGAGGCCCTGGCCCTCTTCCCGAATATTGTGCGGGAAGGGATCCCACAATGGCAAGTTTGAAGGGGGACAGCTAGTACAAGCTATCCTGACAAAAGTAGTCTTCGCCAACCAAAGGCTCTGGTGATGACGCTGTCTTGGGCTCCACGGTGACCTCCGTCATGCCGTCCTGCTGGTCTTTGTCTTGTTGCACTGATGTGGAAATCTTTGCATGATGCCTCGGGACTCCTCGCCTGTGCTTGCCTCTTTAGCACCAAAGAGGAAACGAGGACACTGCGCGTGCTATCGCCTGCCTGGCGCCCACCTGGCCCCGGTCGTCATGGCTTACGTCACTGGAACCTCGCGAGGTGCCCCTTGCCTTGATCTCTCCGCCCCTCACGAGCCAGCCTGGTGAGGCCGCCCCCGTGTAGGTCTTGCGTCGTCCGCCTCGTAAGGCTCGACCCCTCGCGAGGGTCTTGAGTGTTTGCTGGTGAAGTTGGGTTGTACGGGGCCGCTGGTAGAGCCACGCCATGGGCCGCAGTCGAGCAAGTCTGAGGACCCTCGTTCCCAAGACACTGATAGCGCGAGCCGCCGCCTCTCTCTCTGGCGCCTTGCGCCTGGGCGTACAAGGGCAGTGGGTAACCAGGGGGAGGCCTCTCGTCCCAGGGCTTTGTCACCTCCGACCTCAAGGCGACGTCGTGAGGTTGGGCCTGCCTCTTCTTCGGCGGAAGTGGCCCGAGCTCTTCGCGGGGGGACTTTCCCTTCTCAGCGGAGGAGAACCGTCGTATTTGCGCCATGGATATCACAGTGGAGCAAGGAGGAAGAAGTAGGAGGAATGGAGGAAAAGATGAGCAGCGGGTGCTCCGCCCCTCACCTCATTTATAACCAGGAGGAGACCAACCATTGACCTCCATGATCGCAGGTAGTGATGACCTTTTTGCACGCAGCAGGGACTCGTCAAGTCAGGCAGTTGCCGAGGCAGCGTGGGGAAGCAGAGATGCCCACGTCTCGTCAGTCACCACGTGCCAATCAAGGCCGCAGGTTGTTGGGGCCCGCGGCACTCCATACTTGCCCTTTGCTTCACCTCAAAGCCATGTCCGAGCGCGCCTTCGGCCCGGTGGCTATTATCGGTGTCCTGGGAACGGTGGTCCTTTGACTTGCCTGCCTGTGGCCCACAACGTGTCTCCACCAGTGGCCTTGTACGGCCCATCTTCACCAGCAAACACTCAAGACCCTCGCGAGGGGCCGTGGCTCGCAAGGCGGACGACACAAGACCTCCTCAAGGGCGGCCTTGCCAGGCTGGCTTGCGAGGAGCGGAAAGATGAAGGCAAGGGGCACCTCGTGGAAGCTCGAGGACGAGGGGGTCGAGGTTCGCTTCCGCTCCGACCCTTTGTCCGACGAGGAGCTGGACGCAGCCCTCCACCTCCTGATCGCGGAGGATCAGGGGTATCCACCAGACTGCCATCTGCCGTCGTACCGCTGCCCTAACGGGGTAGAAATCGTTGCCGCCATGCCTGTCTTCAACGAGCACGGGCTCGTGCAGCCGGTGCCCGTCGAAGCCCCGGTGGTGCTGTCCTCTGGCGACTCCGGTGAGGAGGGGGATCCAGACTCGAAGGCGACCCAGGAGGGGGTAGGGGAGACTTCCCCTCCGCGCATGACAGATTTCCTCCGCACCTTCCCCGACGACGACGGCGCAATGAAAATCCAGTGAGGTAAGCCCTGCCCCCCACTGGGGTTACCATGAGGTCCAACGTCACTCCCCCGAAGGTGCCGCCAGCTAGGATCCTAACGAAGAGCAGGTCGGGGTTGATCTCCCGAGGCGGTGCCCCTGCTCTGATGCCGACTGGTGCTGCCGCCGGCCTAGCTGCTGCTCCCTCATCCGCTCCTAGGACCCGCATGCCAGCGCCCGAGGCTGCGAAGACTTCGAGCTTCCTGCTTCAGAAGAGGCGGAGGGATTACGCCGCCGTAGACTAGTAAGTGCTTTCGCTACTTCTTGACGCTTTTCCTTTGCACCACCAGGCCGACGTTGGCGGCGAAGAAGAAGATAGAGGGAGCGTCCGCGCCCTCTGGAACCCAGCAGCCAGCCACGGCCGCACATCCCCCGACGCAGAACGGTGGCGATGGTGCTCTTGCTTCTCCGGCCCGGTCATCCTCGTGAGGCCCGGAAGACCGACCTCAGGAAAAAGCGACCTCCATAGCCAAGTCGGCTCCGGAGGCGCCCGCTCCCAGCTCGCTTGCCAAGGCCTAAAAGGTTCAGGAGCCCCCAGTTTCTTGTTATGCCACTACCAACTCGCAGGCCTTGGCGATGATGATGTCTCCTCCTCCTCCCATCATGCCGCTGGCTTGTGATCCTTCTGCTTTGCCTGATGCTCTGGAGGAGGCTCTTTCTGCGCTAACCCGGCTTCGGGACGACCTCCAAGGCCCCGGTCGTCGCCTGGTGTCAGGATGCCTGGAGCTGATTTTGGGGTGGCTACGCTCCGATGTGTCCGTCAGGGCAGCGTGGAGCCAGGCCATAGCAGCTTCCAAGGGAGGGGAGCGGGCCACTGGTTTGGCCGCTGCCGCTCGTGACGCGGCACAGAAGGATGCTGACGCTGCCAAGCAACGTTGCCGGTTGGCGGAGGCCGAGATGGAGACCCTTCGGAGCGAGTGCGCCACCGAGGCTCATGAGCGCGAGACGTGGGAGGAGAAGATGAGGGCCCGGGAAGAAACAGTCACCGGTCATGACACCGAGTTGGATTAGTCGGCGAGGACGCAGGCCGCAGAACACAGCCGAGACAAAGGTGGAGAAGAAGGAGGAAGCGGAGAAGGTCCAGCTGGAGGCCAAGGCGAAGGTTCTTGCCGAGGATCGCGTGGCCTTCAAATCTCTTGAGCCGACGTCCCACAAGGCACTGCAGGAGCTCTATGAGAAGGGCCTGGAGAAGCCGTTGGTGGCTCAGGCCCCGCCCAGTTACTCCCTCAGCTTGTCACGGCGCTCAAGGACGTCGTCAACTGGATTGGCCCCATGGTGGAGGGGGAAGCCCACGCGCTCTCCACTTTAGCTCTGACGTGCGTCTTCAGCCACCTCCATCTTCGCGACCCTGACGCTGACCTTGGCGAGCTGCTCGAGCCCGGTTGGGCACTGCGCAGCTGCTGCCGAAGCCGTGAAGGGCTAGGTGGAGGCCCTGTTGAAGAAGTTCCTTGCCATCGACTGTCGGATTGTGGGTTCCGGCAAACCCTCGAGGTTCGAACACTGGGGTGTACCCGAATATCACTCTTCCCCTCGCTCACTCTCTCAACGATCTCGAGGCCTAGCTCGCCGAACCCAGAGAACAAGGGACACAAGAGTTTATACTGGTTCGGGCCACCGATGTGGTTTAATACCCTACTCCAGTGTGGTGTGGTGGATTGCCTTGTAGGCTGAGGATGAACTAGTACAAAGGGTGAACAGCCTCAGGAGGAGAGGTGTTCTTGAGCTCTATGAGCTGGTGAGGACGATCTTGGTGGAATGAATCCGGTCCAAGATCAGTTAGCTCCTATGGTGGTGCTTGGTCCTATTTATAGAGGTCCCGGTCCTCTTCCTAAATGTTTAGGCGGGAAGGGATCCCACAACGGCCAATTTGAAGGGGGACAACTAGTACAAGCTATCCTGACAAAAGGTGGTCTTCGCCTGCCAAAGGCTCTGGTGGTGATGCCATCGTGGGCTCCGTGATGACCTCCGTCCTGTCGTCCTCCTGGTCTTGGTCTCATTGCACCCATATGGAAACCTTTGCCTGATGCCTCGGGACTCCTCTCTTGTACCTGCCCCCTTTAGCACCAAAGAGGCAACCGGTACTCTGCGCCTGCTAGTGCCCGCCTGGCCTTGGTCGTCATGGCTCACATTACGGAAACCTCGCGAGGTGCCCCTCAACTTGATCTCTCTACTCCTCGCGAGCCAGCCTAGTGACGCTGCCCCTGAGGCGGCCTTGTGTTGTCCGCCTCGCGATGGCATTGAGTGATTTGTAGGTGAAGATGGGTCGTACCAGGCCATTGGTGGAGCCACACCGTGGGCTGCAGGCAGGCGTGTCTGGGGACACCCATTCCAAGAACGCCGACAGTAGCCCCGGGGCCCAATGTGCGCTCGAACTTGGCTTCGAGGCAAAGCCAAGGGGCAAGTGCGGAGCACCGCGGGCCCCAACCGCCTACGGCCTTGATCGACGTGTGGCGATTGACGGGACGTGGGCATCTCCGCTTCCCCATGCAGCCTTGATATCCGCCTGGCTCGGCGGCCAGCGTGACCTACACAGTTACTCCTTCATTGCTGGCGACGCACTCCCCCAACTCTTTTGCCTTGCCGAAACAACAGTGTCCTCTTCCAATCTGACCTGGGATCCATCCTCTCCATCGCCATGGCGTCGAGCCGAACGAAGAAGGGGAAGAAGAAGTCCTAGTCTTCAGCCAAACCACCTCCGGCCCTTGAGCCAGCCATTGAGCGGTCGGTGGTGCTCAACCAGGAAGCCATGGACAAGGTCCGCCCAGCACTCGCCCCCGACTTCAACGAATGAGAGAAGACGGTGGCCTGGGCCGCATCCCACGCTTCTGTTGACAGGACAGCCATCGAGGTCCACATCCTCCTCGACGCCTTATGGGCCGGCCTGATTCCCCTCTTCTCCGCCTTCTTCACCGCCGTTCTTTCCCATTACCACATCCATATGCTGCACCTAGATCCCCAATCCATCATCCTTCTTGCTATCTTTGATTTTGTCTGTGAGGCCATGGTAGGCATTTCTCCTTCGGTGGACCTACTTCCCCATTTCTTCTTGTTGCACCTGACCGACCATTGGCAACGCTCGGGATGCTTGAGCTTCCAGGCTGTGGCTGCGACGGCCAGCTCGAGGATTGACTTCGAGTTACCGCCGTCTGTGAGCGGGTTCTGGAAGCGGTGGGTGTTCATGGACGTCAGCGTGCTCAGCCCCCTGCTCTCGCTTCTGTCGGAGCCCGACGTTCCCAGCTCTGGCTGGGGCCACGAGAGGCTTGCTGATCCGCGTCTTGCCCATTTGTGGCGCCGGTAGAAGACGCTGAAGGATCTCGGTGTGACTGCGCCCATGGTGGTGATGGAGTTTGTCCGGTGCCGCGTTGCTCCGCTCTAGCGCCATTCTCGACCAATGTGGACCTTGTCCGGCAGCAAGGAACACATGAGGCTTCACGAGTCCAGGCTTCCTCTTGAGGCGCAACAAACTGTGCTTGAGCTCCTGACGGGCGACGCGTCGCCAGCCAACATGCCAGAGAAGGGTTGTCTCTTGTACTGCTGCTCGAACAAGGTGGAGTTCGCGAAGTAGATGCCCCCTTTCGATGAATGGGGACTACGTCCGGTTGGCCATGAAGGGCCTCGCGAGAGCCCTGTCTTCGTGGTTCCCTTGCTTGACACCAGCGCAGTACTCGCCCCTGAAGTGGGCGTAGGGGGGTGATTGCTGTCGGATGTAGGCGGCGCGGCCGCTAAGGAGCCGGCATCGCTTGAGGCTCCCGAGGCACCGTCTCCTAGGGCCCGGGAGAGTCACCCTGAGGAAGTGGTTGAGGGGCCGGTGCAGCCCGATGCTCCTGAGGCCGGAGCCCCCGAGGCCCCAGCGAGCCGCCGCGAGGCGGAGACCGGGAACCCCGCGTGGCCTGGTGTCCCCAAGGTCGCCTCCTTAGGGACCTCTCCAGTCGCGCCCGACGAGTGACCGCACCCAGAGCTTCGGTCGGCTTCGACTGAACTTCGACGCGCTCCACAAGAGGAAGGGGTCTCCAAGCTGCAGTGGTGATGCCTTCCGGCCATTGAAGCAGAGGAAGTACATTGCCATAGACGAGTGAGTACCTTGTCTTTGTAATTTCCGGAGTGCTGGTTCCCCTCCTGACCGTTGTTTCTCAGGGCCCCTTCTACTAAGGCGACAAAATCTTCCGAAAGGCAACCTCCTCCTGCCTCGAGTCCTCTGCTGACCCTGAGCGCTTTGAGCTAGCCTGTCGTACTTAGCACACGGCCGGTTGAAGAGGTGGACGTGCTGGCCTGGCGCTTTGACTCCACGTTCTTGTCGTCCCTCCTTCGCGGTCCTGCCTGGGATGTGGAAGGTGTGCCAAGGGCTCCTCCTCTGATTATTGATCGCGGATGGGTGATCTCAGCCCTAGCCTCTTCCTCGAGCAACGAGCCTCCACTTCTCCGGGCCCCCGCCGAGGCCCGAAGGGTGACCGGAGAGGCGCTAGCCTCCAGCCCTCTGCTGGGAGGAAGCGAGCCACTTTGAACTCCTTCGACAACCTCTGGCGTGGAGGACGGACCCGGTCCCGCGTTCGAGCTTGCGCGCCAGCGGGGTGCCGTATGTCACGAGCTCTTCTAGAAGGCGATGGGTGCGCTGAGCCGGCTTGGGGAAGAGCTCGTGGATGTTGACGCTCGCCTTGATACTGAGGGCCTTTGGTTGGTGGACGAACGGTATCAACTGAAGGTGGACATCAACCTCGGGCGCCTCTAGAGTGAGCACGCCAACGCGAAGGCCGAGGCATCCCTCGCAACCTTGCGCGAGGCCAGCGCCTGAGCCTCGAAGGAGGCCAGGGAGGCAGACCACCACCGCGAGGTCGCCGAGAAGGTCAGGCAGGAGCTCCAGGCCCTGAATGCCTTCCTTGAGCATCAAGCAGAGGCGCGTAAAGCTGCCTTGGCAGCGATGAAGGGGGTGTCGTCCGAAGAGGAGGAGATCTTGAAGTGCAAGTGAAAGATCGTGGATGTCTCCTAGATGGGGGGGGTGAATAGGCGCTTTAAAATAATTACGGTTTAGGCTTGAACAAATGCGGAATAAACCTAGCGGTTAATTTATCAAGCACAAAACGTACAACAACTAGGCTCACTTATGTGCACCAACAACTTATGCTAAGCAAGATAATCAACTAGGTGATAGCACGATATATGACAAGAAACAATATGGCTATCACAAAGTATAGTGCATAAGTAAAGGGCTCGGGTAAGAGATAACCGAGGAACGCGGAGACGATGATGTATCCCGAAGTTCACACCCTTGCAGATGCTAATCTCCGTTTGAAGCGATGTGGAGGCACAATGCTCCCCAAGAAGCCACTAGGGCCACCATAATCTCCTCACGCCCTCGCACAATGCAAGATGCCGTGATTCCACTAAGGGGCCCTTGAGGGCGGTCACCGAACCCGTACAAATGGCAACCCTTGGGGGCGGTTACCAAACCCGTACAATTGCTCGGGGCGATCTCCACAACCTAATTGGACACCCCGACGCTTGCCTGGAGCTTTACACCACAATGATTGAGCTCCAAACACCAAGGTTTGGGCTATCTCCCCAACGACACTACAAAGCTTCACCACAGTGGAATATGGCGCCGAGGTGACCACAACCGTCTAGGGCGCCCAAGCACCCAAGAGGAACTAGCTCAAGGGTACCAAACACCCAAGAGTAATAAGCTTCTCAACTTCACTTCCATGTATCGTCGTAGAGAACTGAAAGCGATGCACCAAATGCAATGGAAAGGGCACACGGAGTGCCCAAGTCCTTCTCTCTCAAATCCCACCAAAGCAACTAATGCTAGGGAGGGAAAAGAGAGGAAGAACAAGAAGGAGAACACCAAGAACTCCAAGATCTAGATCCAAGGGGTTCCCCTCACATAGAGGAGAAAGTGATTGGTGGAAACGTGGATCTAGATCTCCTCTCTCTTTTCCCCAAAAAACTAGCAAGAATCCATGGAGAGATTGAGAGATAGCAAGCTCGAAGAAGGTCAGCAATGGGGGGAGAACAAGAGCTCAAATGATAAGGTTCATTGGGGAAGAAGACCCCCTTTTATAGGTGGGAAAAAATCCAACCATTATGCTCACAGCCTGCACCGAGCGGTACTACCGCTCCAAGGAGAGGTACTACCGCTAAGGTGGTAGTAGCCCTTTGAAACACAACAACGAGGAGGCAAAAAGGCCAGAAGAACTGCCGGAGAGGTAGAACCTCTTGACCTCACGGTACTACCGGTAGGGGTAGCTGTACTACTGCTAAGGGGTAGCGGTACTACTGCTTGAGAGCGATACTAAAAAATTACATCCGTGCCTACTACCGCTGGACTTGTGACGAGTTTTTGGTCCGGAGCGGAAGTAGCCACGGAAGTAAAAAATTACATCCCCTCCAAGCGGTAGTACCCCTCCAATTTGCGGTAGTACCGCTGCAGCCCTTTTAGGGACACCAAAACTGACATGACTTTTGCATACGGACTCCGAATTCAACGAAACCAAGTTTGTTGGAAAGCTAGCGACATGGCCTAACACAATATTGATATAAATAACAATAAGAAGAAAATCAGAAAAGGCCCATAAGAAAATGGTGAGAAGCCTTCCTCGAAAGAGACCGGTAAAACCTCCAACACCGAAAATCCAATAGAAGAAGCATGTGAACTCCATTTTCGATGAACTCAAGCTTGTCATGAAAATGACCATAAGCACCAAATCTCACAAGGATAAGAACCAAACAAGAACCAATAAAGATAATGCAAGCATGCAATGGTTTGAGCTCTCTACTAACGATACGATCAAGCTACTCATTGAGAGCCCCCCTTGATAGTACGTCAATCGATCCTATAACCCGGTCTCCCAACTACCACCATGAGACCAGTAAAATAGAAAACCTATCAAGGGCAAACCTTTGCCTTGCACAAAGTCCACTTGAGCTAGATGTAGACAATCCTGACTTCCTCAAGTTGGACCACCTTCCCTGATTGCGTTGGCTCGGTGAAGACTAGTAGATTGCTCCCCCATACTCCACTATGGGTGAGTCACTCTTCGGCATATCTTCACAAGTCCATTGTCACCACAATGGACGGCAAGCTTCAAGCACTTGATCTCTTCGTGATGCTCCACTTGAACTTGCACACCGCAACCTAACCCCACAAAGAACTCTCACGAAGACCATGGGTTAGTACACAAAGCGTGATTGACAATGCTTACCATACCATGGGATTGCTTGATCCCTCTCGGTACATCTTCTACACTTTGTGTGTTGGTCAACTTGATTCATTCTTTGACTTAGTTTTGATCAACCTTGAATCTTTCCAACTCTTTTCATTTGGATGATGATGTCTTGCAGGTAAACATGAATGATCACAAACTCTTCTTCTTCAAGACATGCTTGCAATAAGCTCAATACCCACAAGACCAATCTTTGGATAATTCCTTAATATCACCTTGGTCATCACAATCTCTCCTTGAAACCAACAAATGAACTCCAAGAAAATCCTATGGACAAGCCCTTCAAATATAACTCAAGGCAACCATTAGTCCATAGAGAATGTAATCAATTACCAAAACCAAACATGGGGGCACCGCATGTTCTTTCAATCCCCCCCCCCCATTTTGGTAATTGATGACAATCACTTTCTAGAGAGTTTATATAAGGAATTATGCATCACCATACCATGCAACAATAATGTATGTGCATGAGATGCAAAAGCTTAGGAACAAAACCAAAGCAAGAAGAGAGAAGAGACAACTCTCTAAACTTCCTCACAAAACTAAACTCTCTGAAACTTCTCCCCCATTGGCATCGATTGCTAAAATGGGTGAATAGCTTAGAAGGCCAATATAAATTGTGTTCCTCCATAAATTGCGTATTTCTCAAAATAGAGAGTCGAATGCAATACACATATCCAACTATAAATACTTGGAAGAAGACAAACTATATTGAGGCCCAAAGATTGCAAAAGAATGACATGCCACAAAAACATAACAAAGAGAGAAACAAGCAATCAAGGAATCAAACGATACCAATTGAAGCAAGCTATCAAAAGATACCAATTGAACCAACTAGACCAACGATCCTACATGCCACATGAGTAAAAGATATTATGATATGAGAAAAGGAGTGTTCTAGAGAAAGTAGAGAAGCTCCCCATGATTTGTGCACAATTTAGTTTTGTATTTGGATACAACGAGCACAAAATAGGACCGTCGCTCCCCCAAGATCAAGAGAACCTCACGACATAGCAACGGAGTGTTCTATTGGCACTGGTGAAGCTCCCCATAATTTGTGCACTCCTTAGAATATTTTCATTAGGATTCCAAGTGCACAAAATAGGATCATCACTCCCCCACAATCAATAGAAAATCACACCAAGTGCTAGTGAGAATAAAGGAAACAAAGCCTAGCACTTGCAACAAACAAATGGTTGAGCATCATATAAAAGAGACAACTTAAGAGTAGGCTCAATCAAAATGATGTGTGTGAGTCACGGAAAAGCACTTGAGAAGACTAATGTATGGATGAACATTAAGCATCAATATTGTCAGGACCCCGATCCTAAGTCACACCGATCTAGCTGTAACACGTCATATCACTTTGTGGCCTCACGCACGGTAACCCCACGGGTGCCACCTTACCTGGCCCGGGAACGTTGGCGCATTTTGGCACACGTATATGACAGTGTCGCTAGCATCCATATGACAGAGAACCCGGGCCGACATGGCTAGTTATAAACCAAAAGTGGCACTAAATTACAGAGACAGGCATCCATGACCCAGCAACGAACGTGTCGGTCATCAACGTATGAACCCAAGTCGTAGCAAGCTACATAGACTTAAAGGAACAACGCGTGACATTTCCCCTAAGGGACAGACACAGGAACGAAGAAGGACACATGCCGGCCAGCCTACGTGTTCGGAGCAGTAGCAAGCTACCAAGGCTCATTGGAGACACTAGGAGGCATTTCCCTGTAAGATAGGCTACCAAAGGAAAACAACTAGGTGTCGGATCCCACACATACCAAGCATTTCAATCATACACGCAGTATGCTCAATATGTGCAAATACAACATTGCATCACAACAGAACTCTATGACTCAAAGTACTTTATTTAAAAGGCTCCAAGAGCCATACATAACATATCCATACAGGTAGGGGTCACATGACCCATCACTCAAGTCATACAGTCATACAAGCACAAGCGGAAGCTACATGTCTGAGTACAGACAACTTAGAAAATAAAACAGGCTTGGTGTTGCCTGACTATCTACAAGGCCCTTCACAAGCTCCAGATCTCCGTCTGGGTGTCAAGCTACTCGTCGACGTCAACGTCTATGTAGAACCCATCAGCAGGGGCAGGGTTCTCCTCTGCAACAGTTATTAAGCAAACATGAGTACAAAGGTACTCAGCAAGTCTTACCACAGAACCTATCATACATGCAACATTATCAAAGGGGGGTAGTGGAGTTCATAGCAGAATGCCAGCTTTAACCTTGGCTAACCTATACTACAACTCTCAACGGATTGCAAGATGTTATTACGAACATGAGTCCTCTACTCACCACATCAATACACTACCGAGGATCCTCTTCCGTCATCCTACGGAAGGGCCATCCACGGCACTCACACTTATCTTGAGGCTTTTAGTAGTATCCATCAACTTGTCTATGAACTGTAAGAGCAACCAAGTAGTCCGTACCGTGAACAACTGCTATTCGAATAGTTTGATAACCCTGCAGGGGTGTACTTCTTCACACACGCTTTCACCACTTATCACCGTTTACTCGGCGTGTACTCGGCAACCTTCAAGCGGAAGCCCAGCGGGGGTGTCGGCCACGACCTGACTAACTACTCAAGTCTCTCGTCCAGGTTTATCGCCTATTTGGGTTCCATCCGTGGGGAGATCCGGCCGGGGTGTCGCTCACGGCCCCAAACTATGTGTACAGGGTTCCCGAGTCACCAAACGGGCAACCGATACATCGTGCCACGTACCTGTCGCATCACAACCCACCCCGAGGGTCAGCGTTGTGCACGACCTCCAGTAAGCTATAAACACCAGAAACTAGTTGCAACTCCTGGACAGAGATCAGGGGTAATTAATAAGCCGAGAGGGTCAATTAAGGATCCCAATGTGTGGTAGTAGCTGTAACTTGAACCACACATACAGATCTCGGGTCCTATGGACGATTCCAATGAAACAACCCACCATGTACTCCTACATGGCCTTTCATCGATACCTTTACCAAGCGTATTCCACACTTCCTTCTCTTTATCGGTATGATCATTTCACTCTGATCCATCACCCAGATGAACCAGACCTGACACAACTCTAGGCATAGCAGGCAACATACACAAATAGCATGGTGGATCACACATCACATGGCTCAATCAACTCCTACACATGCTAGTGGGTTTCAACTATTTACTGTGGCAATGACAGGTCATGCAAGGGATAGGGTTCAACTACCGCGGCAAGTAGCAGTTCACACGCTGTTGCCTTAATGTAGTAAAAGAGAGCAGGAGCGAGAAGATTGGGTTTGTATCGGAATGATCAATGATTGCTTGCCTGACAAAGTAGTTGTCGGGTACTGCTCTTCAACTGGATACGCAGCAGTATCCTCGGAAGCAGGACCTAACACAGAGAATACCTGCAACAATATGATGCATGCTCATGACATGGCAAGATGCATGTGTGTTGGCTAATGCAACTAAAACTAGAAGGGTCTGGACCTATCTGAATCCAAGATTCATATTGAAGTTCAAACTATTACTTAAATAAGTGAATTATCATGTTTTTTATGTATACAGCAAGTTAACTTGTTCAAACATGCATGAAACTAGTGCCATTGGAAAGATTGGATTTTTCTGATCATTTTTCATATATAAATCTTTTCCATCTGAGCTATGGTTGATTTTATATGATTTTTAGAAGTTTTGGGTATTTTCTGGAATTTCCTGAATTATTTTTAATCTAAAAATCCCAGAAAAACCTTTACTGCGTCAGCATGACATCATGCTGACGTCAGGCAGTCAACAGGAGCTAGTCCAAGTCAAACATGACATGTGGGCCCTGCATGTCAGTGTCACAGCTCATTAACTAAGTTAATTAGAGTTAAACTAAAACTAATTAGCTGTCAGTGGGGCCTGGGCCCACGGGTCAGTGACTAAACTAATTAACTAATTAAATTAACATAAACTTAATTAAACTAACTAATTAGCCAAAGGTGGCCCACACGTCAGTGACCCAGGGGTAGTCAACCCCCTGGTCAAACAGGTCAAACCCGCCGGCGACGTGACGCCGGCGAGGCCAAGTGCGGCGGCGTGCTTCGGAAATCGTCTACAGGGCACGGCTCGAGCTGTGGCTAGGCGCGTTGGAAAGCTCTTGTCATCGCGCGTCGAATGGTGGTGGTCGCCGGACCTGGGGTGGCCGGAGACGACGGCAACAAGCTCGACGGCGGCGACCGGCGTCGGGCGTGTGTGGAGATGCGGCTGCAGGGGCCTAGGCGATGCGTGCGTAGCACCTATAGCATCTACGCGTTGCAGTGAGTGTGATGGACGGGTGCCAGTGACCAAATGGTCACCGGAGCATCACCGGCGGCGAGCACGGCGGCGGTGCGTGCAGGTGAGCTTCGTGCGGTGCGTTCCAGGGCAGAAGAGAGCCAACGGAGAGGGGGAGGATGAAGCTGGGCTCACGGGGGTTGCAGCAGGCGCCGGAGCGGGCTCAGGAGTGGTCGGAGCTGTGCGGGACGGCGAGGGGGATCTCCGCGGCCGGAGTTGGGGAAGAAGAGGTCGGGGGCGTCTCCAGGGTGGGCGATCGCTCGGGGCTCCGCCTGTTTGAAGCAGTCGAGGACGGCGGAGACGACGGACAACAAGGCGGGGCTCAGGGACGACGGTGGGCGCGGCTTCTACGACGGTGCGAGCACGACGGCGTCGGCCATGGCACGGGGAGAGCGAGGGAGAGGAGCTGGGGAGAGGGGGAGGTGTCTGCGAGGTCGGGGGCGACGTGTACGACCGGTCCAGGCTTCCAGGGCGGCGAAGGGAGGAAGCAGGGCGGCGGGCAGCTGCGTGGCGCGCGGTGCGGTCGCCGTCGAGCACCTGCCTGCCTGCCTGGCCGAGCCAAGCAGCTCGCTGGAGCGGCAGCTGGGCTGGGCCGGCAGGTGGGCCGGGTGGGGCGCCAGGTAAGCTTCTTCTCTCTCTCTTTTTTCTATTTTCTTTTCTGTTTCATTTGTTTTGCATCTTTGTTTAATTAATAAAAATGCTAGAGCATTTTTATAACTCATGAAACTTGTCATACCTACTGTATATAATATGAACAGTAGGAAACATTATAGTTCATGATTATTTGAGCATTTAAAATATTTAAAAATATTTAAATGCCCAAATACAATTACCATATGATTTAATCCAAAGCCCTTGATTGTCCTAGAAAATTGTGCACCATTTTTAGCAAAGGTTTGAGACCAAGGCAGAAATGATGAACATTTTTGAAGGGCATTTTGGGTACATTGGAGAATATTTTATCAAACCCTAGTTGTTAGAAGAGGGGTGCTGGGGTTTCTGTCATTCCCATTTCAAAATTCTTTGAGAAATAAACATGATGCACACACCAACTAACCCTAATGCAAGTGCTAACTAGGGATGTGACAACTCACCCCCACTTAAAAGAATCGCGTCCCGAGATTCGGGTTCCTCCGGAAAGAGGGTGGGGTACTCAAGTCGAAGACGATCCTCCCTTTCCCAAGTAGCTTCACTCTCGGAATGATGTGACCATTGAACCTTGAGAAATTTGATATTGTGGCGTCGAGTGGTGCGCTCGGTTTGATCAAGAATACGAACGGGGTATTCTCGATATGTGAGATTGTCCTAGAGATCAAGCGTTTCATGGTCCACTCCGCGGATAGGATCCGAGAAGCAACGCCTGAGTTGAGAAACGTGGAACACGTCATGAAATCTGGAGAGGTGCGGAGGTAGTTCCAGTTGGTTGGCAACTTCTCCTCATTTGGCAAGAATGCAAAAAGGACCGATATAACGAGGGGCCAATTTGCCTTTGATACCGAAGCGATGGGTTCCCTTAAGAGGAGTAACCCGAAGGTAAGCCTTATCGCCGACTTCAAAAGTCACAGCCTTATGATGACTATCATATTGGCTCTTTTGGCGAGACTGGGCTGTTTTCAATCTCTCACGAACGATGCGAACTTGTTCCTCAGCTTCCTGGATCATATCCGGGCCAAAGAATTGTCTTTCCCCGGTCTCTGACCTGTTAAGAGGTGTTCGACACCTTCGTCCATATAGAACTTCGAAGGGAGCTTTGCCCAAGCTGGCTTGATAACTATTGTTATAAGCGAATTCGGCAAATGGAAGACATTTTTCCCATTCCATACCGAAAGAAATGACAGAGGCTCGAAGCATGTCTTCCAGAATTTGATTGACTCGTTCCACTTGACCACTTGACTGCGGATGGAAGGCAGTACTGAAAGAGAGATGAGTTCCCATAGCATTCTGGAAACTTTCCCAAAATCGTGATGTGAAAAGACTTCCACGGTCCGAATTAATCTCCAACGGTACACCATGAAGTGATACTATCCGAGAGACATACAAATCTGCTAGCTGGCTAGCGGTAATACTCTCTCGAACAGGCAGGAAGTGAGCTACTTTAGAGAGACGGTCGATAACGACGAAGATAGCATTATTCCCTTTCCTGGACCTGGGAAACCCGGTAATGAAGTCCATACCGACTTTGTCCCATTTCCATTCAGGAATAGCTAAAGGTTGAAGGGTGCCAGCAGGCCGTTGATGCTCTGCTTTGACTCGACGACAAACGTCGCAGTTAGCAATGAATTGAGCGATTTCTCTCTTCATCCTAGTCCACCAGAATCTCTGACGTAGGTCCTGATACATTTTGGTACTACCGGGATGAATCGTGAGAGGAGATTCATGAGCCTCCTTAAGAATCATTTGTCGTAGTTGTGGTTTCTTGGGTACCACCAAGCGGTTCTCGAAGTACACTACACCTCGATCATCCATAGAGAAACTTCTAGCAACCCCGCTAGCAATGTTCTCCTTGATCCGAGATATGCCTTTATCATACCGTTGGGCAACTATGATTTGATCCATAAGGGTAGGTTTCGCCACCAAGGTGGAAAGGAATCCTCGAGGAACAATGTGAAGGTTAAGCTTACGGAATTCCTCGTGGAGAAGTGGTTTACTTTGTTGTAACATTAAGTTGTCACAATATGACTTACGACTTAGTGCATCAGCCATGACATTGGCCTTTCCAGGAGTGTAGGTGATTCCTAAGTCGTAGTCTGTGAGCAACTCAACCCAACGTCTTTGCCTGAGATTTAGATCCGGTTGGGTGAATATATACTTCAAACTTTGGTGATCAGTGAAGATTTCACAGCGATTACCATGGAGGTAATGTCGCCATGTGTTGAGTGCATGGACTACAGCTGCAAGCTCTAAATCATGAGTAGGATAGTTATCCTCGTGTGGACGCAACTGTCGAGATGCGTATGCAATCACTTGATGATCTTGCATGAGAATGCAACCTAGTCCTTGTCGCGAGGCGTCGCAATAGATTATAAAATCCTTGGAAAAGTCTGGTGGTACCAGTACATGTGCAGATGTCAGGCGTCTTTTCAGTTCCTGAAAACTGGACTCGCACTGTGGGGTCCACTCAAACTTTTTATCTTTCTTGAGGAGTTCGGTTAGAGGTTTGGTAACCTTGGAGAAATTCTCGACGAAGCGTCGGCAATAGCTTGCTAAGCCAAGAAAACTCCTAACTTGCTTGACCGATTCAGGGGGAGTCCAATCAAGGACGGCTTGAACTCGCTCGGGATTGACAGCAATACCCTTGCCAGAGATCACATGACCTAGATAGGTTACTTCTGGCAACCAAAATTCACATTTAGAGAATTTGGCATAAAGGCGGTGCTCTCGAAGTTTCGTTAATACCAGCCTTAAATGCTCGGCATGATCTTCCTTGTTCTTGGAATAGATGAGTATATCATCGAGGTATACCACGACGAATTTATCCAAATACTCCATGAATATAGAATTCACTAACCGAGAAAAGGTAGCTGGGGCATTGGTTAATCCGAAGGACATGACGGTGTACTCATATTGGCCATAATGAGTAACGAAAGCCGTTTTAGGAATGTCCCCGTTCTTGATTTTGATTTGATGGTAGCCCAACCTCAAATCCATCTTAGAGAAGACTGCGGATCCAGTGAGCTGATCATACAGATCGTTGATCCTGGGGAGCGGATACTTATTCTTTATGGTGACCAGATTGACAGGTCGGTAATCTACAACCATCCGCTCCGTTCCATCCTTCTTCTTGACGAAGAGGACGGGGCAAGCCCAAGGGGAAGAACTAGGACGGATGAAACCTTTTTGCAAGGACTCATCAAGTTGTTTCTTTAGCTCAGCTAATTCTAGTGGTGCCATCTTATAAGGTCTCCTAGAGATTGGGACAGTTCCAGGGATAAGATCTATCACGAACTCGACATCTCTGTCAGGTGGAATTCCTGGCAGTTCTTCTGGAAAAACATCCGGGAAGTCACGGACTACCGGGATATCTTCGAGTTCTGGTAGAGGGCTGGCATTAAGAGAGTAGAGCTGACGCTCAGCCATTCGAGTCAAGACATTGACTATCTTGCCGGATGGATGTGTAAGTTGAACGGCCCTAGTAAAGCAATCAATTTTGGCGTAATGAGTTGTCATCCAATCCATACCCAAAATGATGTTTATGTCCGAGGACTTGAGGGCGATTAAAGATGCAAGGAAAACAAGTCTATCGACAAGGATTTCATTTCCATGGCTTACCCTAGAGGTTTGCCACTTTGAACCAGGAGTTTGAATAACCATGGAAGTAGGCATGTCACAAAAAGTCATGTTGTGCAATCGAGCATAGCTCTCAGATATGAAAGAATGGGATGCTCCAGTATCGAAAAGAACAGATGCCGGATGGCAGTTGACGAGAAGCGTACCAAGGACGACGTTAGGATCCTCATGAGCTTCCTCAGCAGAGACATAGTTGACATCACCACGTGCAGTGGGGATTGGCTTGACATAATTCACCTTGCCGGTTGGCTTGCCACGGCCAACGGTTTTTCCTGGCTGGTTCTGGGGACAATCACGCATGTAGTGTCCCGGTTCTCCACACTTGAAGCATGTCACAGTGGTAGTGCATGGAGCAAAGTTGGAAGGTGGTCCTCCATAGGTCTTGGCAGGTGCAAACTGTTGAGTTGGGCGAGGCGCCTCATAGGATGGCCTCGGTGTATACTTGGGTGGTAGAGCAGTGTTAGGAACCCACACACGGCGCTTGTGAGAGCCAGAGCCGGATGACGAACCAAAGTCTCGAGTATGCTTGCGGGTGGCCTCGAAGTCGGTCTGGCCTGTTTCAGCACTGATAGCCTTGTTTACCAACTTCTGAAAGGAAGTGCACTCGTGCAGACGTAGATCTCGACGGAGTTCAGGGCTGAGTCCCTTGCGGAACCTCGCCTGCTTCTTGGCAACGGTGGATACTTCCTCAGGTGCATAGCGTGCCAAGTTATCAAACTCGCGGCTATAGCCATCCAAAGTTAACCGGCCCTGGGTGAAATTGCAGAATTCCTCCCGCTTGCGATCCATGAGACCTTCCGGAATGTGATGTTCACGGAATGCCTCACCGAACTCAACCCAGGTAGTGACTTGGCCAGCAGGACGCATAGCTTCAAAGTTTTCCCACCAAAGACTGGCAGGGCCCTCAAGATGGTAGGCGGCGTAGATAACCTTGTCAGCTTCGGCCACACGGGCAGAGTGTAGCTTGTGGGTGATACTACATAGCCAGTCATCAGCATCCAGAGGTTCAGTGGAGTGATGGAACTTCGGTGGGCACATCTTGATAAAATCGTGGATTGACACCACGTCATTCCTCTGACGGAACCCAGTGTTCTGCTCTATGTGTTCCAGCAGACGGTTGGTCTCTCTCTTGTTCCGTTCTGCTTCGAGCATAACTTCCGCCAAGGAGGGTGGCTGGGGCAGATTCCCATCTCTAGCCCCACTAGCCTCACCCTGCTCCTGAGCAGCAGGAGTGCTGCGAGTGTTGACCATCCTAGGAAAACAAAACAACGGTTTAGACAAGGATGGCAAAAATTTGACATGGAAGTGCAGAATGTAATGGATGACACGGAATGCAAAGATGTTCATCCGTACGACATGGTAATATAGGAACTGCTATATATACACCAGTGGTCATACACACCATACAAAGTTTAGTACAAGCCAAGGCTAAAGTACAACTGCGGTGAAAGACGATACATCCCATCAGAGGCATTCCAAGCTCCTATACATTATTTAACTACACCTCCGGAACTCAGTACACACTAAGTCATATTCCACAAGACGCGCAGGACTGTGGAAGTACAACTACTACAATACTACTACAACCATGGCCTAGCTCAGACATTCGCGTAGTAATCCTCGTAAAGATTACCACCATAGCCTGGAAGTGGAACAGATGGATCTTGGAACTCGCGAGCGCTCGAAGGCTGTGGACCATAGGGGCATGGGTGTGGTCTCGGTCACGATGCTGGTGGTAACCGACGCCCACGTGGAGGTGTAATACCCCCAACGTCACGCCAATCCATGCGATCAGGCAGACGAGTCCGCACGGGGTACAAATCCCGCATGTCCAGATATCCGGTGTGCACAGCAGGTGCAAGCCGTGTCAAAGTAGTCCAATGAGCAGCCCGAGTGTTATACAACTCCATTCGGAGAGCACGGACCTCACGGTCCCTATCCTCCAACATCTGAACAGTAGTCTGAAGCAGTGGCTCTTCATGAGTAGCGTCAGTATACAGACCAGTGTAGTAGCCTTCCTCTCCGGGAAGTGAAGCTGGCATGTAACAGAACTCAGTTTTCAGCAACAGGGCATGCCTAGCACGGAGAATGGTCCTCATCAAATAAGCGGCATCCTGCACTGCCATATCGATGGTAACCCCGAGTCCATAAGACCAATGGATGGGGTCATTAGCTCCAGGATATGAGGGGTATATCCGGACTGTGCAGAAATACTGACTCTGATTGAAATCCCGGTACTGTTCCTCCACAGTGTATTCAGGATACCAGCGATAACCGGTCTCAGTCAGCACACGGACTAGCATGGCCGTGTGACCGGGCACATTAATGCACCGAGTCAAACGAACCACTTGGTGAGGGATGCGGCCAGACATCTGAAACACGGAATAATGCAAAGGCATTAGTGTTTCTGGAAGAAATCGGGCAGCATAACAACTGTAAATGCTCAAACAAAGATTTGAGACATCATACAAATGATAGCATAGCCACTCAACAATCCATATCAAGGTTCCGGTCCAACAATCATCATACTAAAAGGATAGAAACTGAACTGAGGCTTGAAACCAACAAACCTAAGAGTCTACGGATTAGTAACACGTGAACCTAGTAAGGATAAGAGGCCTAGTCCTAAATCCCCGTAGAAAGAATAGACTGACTCAGATCAGAAGGGCATAAGGTAAAGGAGCAAAAAGAGCCTTACGTTCCCTTCCACAATCAATTCCCCTACATATAACTAAGAATTTTTCTAGACTCAACATCGACCAGTTTGGCTTGAGAAACCTACAGGCAGTCCAGCTCTGATGCCAACGCTGTCAGGACCCCGATCCTAAGTCACACCGATCTAGCTGTAACACGTCATATCACTTTGCGGCCTCACACACGGTAACCCCACGGGTGCCACCTTACCTGGCCCGGGACCGTTTGCGCATTTTGGCACACGTATATGACAGTGTCGCTAGCATCCATATGACAGAGAACCCGGGCCGACATGGCTAGTTATAAACCAAAAGTGGCACTAAATTACAGAGACAGGCATCCATGACCCAGCAACGAACGTGTCGGTCATCAACGTATGAACCCAAGTCGTAGCAAGCTACATGGACTTAAAGGAACAACGCGTGACATTTCCCCTAAGGGACAGACACAGGAATGAAGAAGGACACATGCCGGCCAGCCTACGTGTTCCGAGCAGTAGCAAGCTACCAAGGCTCATTGGAGACACTAGGAGGCATTTCCCTGTAAGATAGGCTACCAAAGGAAAACAACTAGGTGTCGGATCCCACACATACCAAGCATTTCAAACATACACGCAATATGCTCAATATGTGCAAATACAACATTGCATCACAACAGAACTCTATGACTCAAAGTACTTTATTTAAAAGGCTACAAGAGCCATACATAACATATCCATACAGGTAGGGGTCACATGACCCATCACTCAAGTCATACAGTCATACAAGCACAAGCGGAAGCTACATGTCTGAGTACAGACAACTTAGAAAATAAAACAGGCTTGGTGTAGCCTGACTATCTACAAGGCCCTTCACAAGCTCCAGATCTCCGTCTGGGTGTCAAGCTACTCGTCGACGTCAACGTCTATGTAGAACCCATCAGCAGGGGCAGGGTTCTCCTCTGCAACAGTTATTAAGCAAACATGAGTACAAAGGTACTCAGCAAGTCTTACCACAGAACCTATCATACATGCAACATTATCAAAGGGGGGTAGTGGAGTTCATAGCAGAATGCCAGCTTTAACCTTGGCTAACCTATACTACAACTCTCAACGGATTGCAAGATGTTATTACGAACACGAGTCCTCTACTCACCACATCAATACACTACCGAGGATCCTCTTCCGTCATCCTACGGAAGGGCCATCCACGGCACTCACACTTATCTTGAGGCTTTTAGTAGTATCCATCAACTTGTCTATGAACTGTAAGAGCAACCAAGTAGTCCGTACCGCGAACAACGGCTATTCGAATAGTTTGATAACCCTGCAGGGGTGTACTTCTTCACACACGCTTTCACCACTTATCGTCGTTTACTCGGCGTGTACTCGGCAACCTTCAAGCGGAAGCCCAGCGGGGGTGTCGGCCACGACCTGACTAACTACTCAAGTCTCTCGTCCAGGTTTATCGCCTATTTGGGTTCCATCCGTGGGGAGATCCGGCCGGGGTGTCGCTCACGGCCCCAAACGATGTGTACAGGGTTCCCGAGTCACCAAACGGGCAACCGGTACACCGTGCCACGTACCTGTCGCATCACAACCCACCCCGAGGATCAGCGTTGTGCACGACCTCCAGTAAGCTATAAACACCAGAAACTAGTTGCAACTCCTGGACAGAGATCAGGGGTAATTAATAAGCCGAGAGGGTCAATTAAGGATCCCAATGTGTGGTAGTAGCTGTAACTTGAACCACACATACAGATCTCGGGTCCTATGGACGATTCCAATGAAACAACCCACCATGTACTCCTACATGGCCTTTCATCGATACCTTTACCAAGCGTATTCCACACTTCCTTCTCTTTATCGATATGATCATTTCACTCTGATCCATCACCCAGATGAACCAGACCTGACACAACTCTAGGCATAGCAGGCAACATAAACAAATAGCATGGTGGATCACACATCACAGGGCTCAATCAACTCCTACACATGCTAGTGGGTTTCAACTATTTACTGTGGCAATGACAGGTCATGCAAGGGATAGGGTTCAACTACCGCAGCAAGTAGCAGTTCACACGCTGTTGCCTTAATGCAGTAAAAGAGAGCAGGAGCGAGAAGATTGGGTTTGTATCGGAATGATCAATGATTGCTTGCCTGACAAAGTAGTTGTCGGGTACTGCTCTTCAACTGGATACGCAGCAGTATCCTCGGAAGCAGGACCTAACACAGAGAATATCGGCGATACAATCATTAACAAACAAATGCAACAATATGATGCATGCTCATGACATGGCAAGATGCATGTGTGTTGGCTAATGCAACTAAAACCAGAAGGGTTTGGACCTATCTGAATCCAAGATTCATATTGAAGTTCAAACTATTACTTAAATAAGTGCATTATCATGTTTTTGATGTATACAGCAAGTTAACTTGTTCAAACATGCATGAAACCAGTGCCATTGGAAAGATTGGATTTTTCTGATCATTTTTCATATATAAATCTTTTCCATCTGAGCTATGGTTGATTTTATATGATTTTTAGAAGTTTTGGGTATTTTTTGGAATTTCCTGAATTATTTTTAATCTAAAAATCCTAGAAAAACCTTTACTGCGTCAGCATGACATCATGCTGACGCCAGGCACTCAACAGGAGCTAGTCCAAGTCAAACATGACATGTGGGCCCTGCATGTCAGTGTCACAGCTAATTAACTAAGTTAATTAGAGTTAAACTAAAACTAATTAGCTGTCAGTGGGGCCTGGGCCCACGGGTCAGTGACTAAACTAATTAACTAATTAAATTAACAAAAACTTAATTAAACTAACTAATTAGCCAAAGGTGGCCCACACGTCAGTGACCCAGGGGTAGTCAACCCCCTGATCAAACAGGTCAAACCCGCCGGCAACGTGACGCCGGCGAGGCCAAGTGCGGCGGCGTACTTCGGAAATCGTCTATGGGGCACGGCTCGAGCTGCGGCTAGGCGCGTTGGAAAGCTCTTGTCATCGCGCGTTGAATGGTGGTGGTCGCCGGACCTGGGGTGTCCGGAGACGACGGCAACAAGCTCGACGACGGCGACCGACGTCGGGCGTGTGTGGAGATGCGGCTGCAGGGGCCTAGGCGATGCGTGCGTAGCACCTATCGCATCTACGCACTGCGGAGAGTGTGATGGATGGGGGCCAGTGACCAAATGGTCACCGGAGCATCACCGGCGGCGAGCACGGCGGCGGTGCGTGCAGGTGAGCTTCGTGTGGTGCGTTCCATGGCAAAAGAGAGCCAACGGAGAGGGGGAGGACGAAGCTGGGCTCACGGGGGTTGCAGCAGGCGCCGGAGCGGGCTCGGGGGTGGTCGGAGCTGTGCGGGACGGCGAGGGGGATCTCCGCGGCCGGAGTTGGGGAAGAAGAGGTCGGGGCATCTCCAGGGCGGGCGAGCGCTCGGGGCTCGGCCTGTTCGAAGCAGTCGAGGACGACGGAGACGACGGACAACAAGGCGGGGCTCAGGGACGACGGTGGGCGCGGCTTCTACGACGGTGCGAGCACGACGGCGTCGGCCATGGCGCGGGGAGAGCGAGGGAGAGGAGCTGGGGAGAGGGGGAGGTGTCTGCGAGGTCGGGGGCGACGTGTACGACCGGTCCAGGCTTCCAGGGCGGCGAGGGGAGGAAGCAGGGCGGCGGGCAGCTGCGTGGCGTGCGGTGCGGTCGCCGTCGAGCACCTGCGTGCCTGCCTGGCCGAGCCAAGCAGCTCGCTGGAGCGGCAGCTGGGCTGGGCCGGCAGGTGGGCCGGGTGGGGCGCCAGGTAAGCTTCTTCTCTCTCTTTTTTTTCTATTTTCTTTTCTGTTTCATTTGTTTTGCATCTTTGTTTAATTAATAAAAATGCTAGAGCATTTTTATAACTCATGAAACTTGTCATACCTACTGTATATAATATGAACAGTAGGAAACATTATAGTTCATGATTATTTGAGTATTTAAAATATTTAAAAATATTTAAATGCCCAAATACAATTACCATATGATTTAATCCAAAGCCCTTGAGTGTCCTAGAAAATTGTGCACCATTTTTAGCAAAGGTTTGAGACCAAGGCAGAAATGATGAACATTTTTGAAGGGCATTTTGGGTACATTGGAGAATATTTTATCAAACCCTAGTTGTTAGAAGAGGGGTGCTGGGGTTTCTGTCATTCCCATTTCAAAATTTTTTGAGAAGTAAACATGATGCACACACCAACTAACCCTAATGCAAGTGCTAACTAGGGATGTGACAAATATAGTCTTGAATGAATGAGATACACGGTGCAAGGCATATCATTCCCCCACACAACTAGCAAATGGGTTCACAAGCCCACTAATAAGCATATAAAGAACCTATGCTTGTGACAACCCGTGGTGAAGATATAAAAAGAGAGCGTTATCAAGACGAGGGATACCAATTAATTGGCAAAAGCCTTGTCAAGACAAGCAAGATACAAAAATGTCTTCACCACACAAGAGTGCATCTAGATGCAACAAGATAAGATCCGGACTCAAGGCAAAGGCTTTCACGGAGCCACCAAAGAAATGAAACAAGAAAGACAAGGTGGTCGTGAAAGAAAGGATATCTTCTAGTTATGTAATTTCTCTCAAGTGTAAAAGATTCTAGGTAGATGAAAATCATGATGATATCAATCCACAAAGAAGAATGTACACTCGAAGTAGTTACAAAAAGGAAGTAATAAGATATCCACGAGGAAGTCACAATTATACCAATAAGATATTTTGCTTGAATGCATAGCACATGGCTAGATAAGGTCTTATTGTATATACATGAATTCCAACCAAGCGAACATCAAAGACATCACAACTAGCAACAAGACGTCATTGTTGGGATGCTTTGAGAAAGGAAACAAATATCATAAGAAGGAATGACTAACATGCCATGATACAACCTACACAAGGTTGGTGCAAGAAATGTGTGCATGAAGTAGATGATGATACTTGTTACCGAGATACCATTGGAAGGATGTAGTAGATACCAATTGAAGGTAGTTATTAGTTCATTGATCATCCAAGCTTGACTCCAATAAGCACATGGTGACACCACCTTCCTTTTGAATGAGCCGAGCATCCAATGCATCTCCAATTGTTCCTAGAACACCAACACAAACAAAATGGTACCCAAACTCATTGGGACCAAAGAGTTAGAAACACAAATACATAGGAAAAACTCCACAAACATATGTGCAGTTATATATGAAAATAAATTGCATGCACATCTCATCCAAATTGAGACTAGGTAGAGTTTCCCTTATGAATTGGGCTAAAGAAAGAAAACATGCCAAAGAAAATACATGAAGTAAATATGCATGCTAAAGACTTTCAAGAAACGAAAAAAAATGAAAAAGAAATACCAAGTGAAAATAGGATACCAAATGGAGAAATCATCACTTGGAAGATATCTATTAGAAGATACATCAAGGAATGAGATATCGATTGATACACGCAAAAGGAAAGATATCAGACTCCCAAAAGAGAGGATGGTTCCAAACAAACCAACCTATCTACAAAGTTTCATGATGGCACAAGTACCAAAAAGAAATGCCTTGCCTTCCATCAACACACACTTGATATGGATCACAAGATGAGTGTTCTATCGAAAATAGGATAGCTCCCCCATGAATTTTGCATTTAAAGAGAATTTGCATTCGAGTACAAAATGCACAAGGTGGGATCACCACTTTCACTATATCTAGAAAACACTCGACAAAAACAATAAAACACGAGATCCACAAGTGGCATGGAAGGAAATGGGAGTTGACACAGACTTGGCAAGAGATAAGACAAATAAAACCAAAAGACAATGTAAAGATGATCAATAATTTCCACCACATAAATGATTACCAATTGTTAAAGACAAGAGGTATTTGGAAATAATTCCCGGTGATAGATAGCAATGATATCCAACATCATCTTCACACCAAACACAAGCAAAATGCAACTTGTAGAGATAACATGCCACCTAGGAATAACATAATTTATACTATCAACTCTAGGTGACAATATCTCAAATTTACACATTTTCTAGGCATGTAATATGCACATAGAATATTACTCCCCCATAATGTGATACCAATGAAAAACTTACCAAGATGAAAAAGAGAACCAACAAGAGATAATTAATGGAATATTTAGAATTTGACTTTCTCATGAGAAGACATACCATATAGAGACTAGATAATCTTGTAATATCAATACTAGATGGTATTCCTCATGTACACACATTTATAGGATTGTGAGGTGCACAAAGCACATCACTCCCCCAAAATGGGATGTTCCATTAATCTCTCACAAGAGCCAACTAAGATAAAAGCAAGAAGCACAAAGGCTCAACGCACGACACACACATACATGATGTGCAAACCAATATACACATACTTGATTTCTCAATATACGCAAATTGGACGCACAACATATACAAACACATGCAAGGAACAAAACCAAAACATGCAAAGGGGCAAGTAACTTTCAATGTAAACAATGTAAGCACGAGTTAGCGCAAGGAGGAACATTGGATATAAGATAGAAAGATAGTTCGAATGACTTGGCTTGAGACAATATGAATGATGAAGACCCCTTAAATCTTCATAATGTAGCCAAGTCTCCAATGACCTCCAACAACGCCTATTGATCAAGTTTTAGCTTGTTGGTCCCCAAGCAAGTTGGGTCCTAAGAGGTTAGTCACAATAGGCTTGGCCACCCAAATGGTTCTTTTCTTGACACCACTTTGAGTACCAACAAACTTGGCAAACACATTGCCAACATTATCCTTCCCAAGAAAATAGATATCATCAATAATAATTGGGTTGGATAAGTTACCACTAGTGCATGAAGAAGCGACGTGACCTTTCTCACGACATAAGTATCAACATCTACTCCTCACTTTCTTCTCACTTGATTTCTCAACATGAGAAGCATTAACTTGAGTCTTCTTGGGAAGTGGCCTTTCTTCAACTTGCTGTTGAGCATGGGATTAAACTTGTGGCCTCTTCCCTTGTTGCTTGTCACTAATGCCCTTCTTCTTCAATGGGCAAGATCTAACATCATGCCCTTCAATTTTGCACTTGAAGCAAATAATCTTGGCAAAATTCTTGAGTTCTTCTTGGCCCTTATTCTTGTTAATGATCTTGGACCTTTTCTTCTTGTTGGAATTGAATCCAAGTCCACCTTTGTCATTGGGGGATTTTTTGCACACTCAAGATATTGTTGAGTGTGGACTTCCCTTCATGACACTTTTCCAAGTCTTTCTTCAAAGAAGTGACTTGGGCCTTGAGCTCTTTGATTTCCTATACATGGTTAGTATCAACAAAAGTACTAGAGGAAGTATAAGCTTCATTGTTAGAGCAACAAGGCAAGGAAAGAAATTCATCACAAGATGTACCAATGTTATGCATAGATGAATTATGAGGACTAGCACATGACAATATAGCATTTTGACTAGAAGTAGTGCTAGCGACCACATGAGACTCACTAGATGTTACCTTGATAATCATAGCCTCATGAGATATCTTTAGCACATTATGGGATACTAGAAGATCATCATGAGAGCTTGTGAGCTTTACATGACTTTCTTCCAATCTCCCATAATTGCTAGATAGCAACTCAAGTTGAGCCCTTAGCTCAACATTCTCAATCAAAGTGGATGCTTCACTAGAAATAGAGTTAGTAGCACAAGCATCATCAATAATAGCAAGAGGAGAAGGCAACTTGGCAAGCTCTTTAGAATATGAAGCTTTAAGTTGAGCATGAGACTTGGTGAGTTTGATGAGCTCACTCTTAATGACCCTTGAGCCATTTTCGAGGTGCTCAAAATCCTCAAGGATTTTAGCATGTGCAACGTCAAGCTTCTCAATTTTAGTTTCAAAATCATTAGCCACCTCGAGAGCTCCGTCACGGGATTCCTTTATTCTAGGTAGTTATAGAGAAAAAGTCTCCTCAAGAGATGCCTTGGTGGTTTGTTCAAGTTCAAGAGCTTGCGAGAGGTCGGCGATCTCATTAGCGTAATCACGCTCATGACCTTCCATTTTCTCAATGGTGACCTCATCCTCCTCTAGATGAGATTCCAACTCATCAATATATTTCTTGCCGTCAATGGCAATAGACATGATTTCCATAAAGTTGGAACGAGCTAATTTATTCTTAAGAAGAGGTTTAAAAATCATTTCCCCCTTAATTTTAAGGAGGCAACATTATCATTCTCTTCATCATTTTCTACATCATCATCATTGTCATCATCACTATCATCATAAGATATATTGGGGTTCAAAGTGGGAGATACCTTTGAAGCCTTAGCCATAAGGAAAAACGCAATAGATGATGATGTAGAATCCCTTGAAGCACCATTCAAGACTACATCTTGTTCCATGGGGTGTTGGGTTTCCTCTACATTGTTAGCACAACAATTCGAGGAAATAGATGCATTTTTATCATTGCAACAAGACATAGCAAGCATATCATCATGAGTGTTAGTCAAGCAATTTCTACATGTTATGCAAGGACTATGAACACAAGCATGTGAAACATGTAGGGTGCTCGAAGTTTTAAAGTCCAAAGAAGATGCATTGCAATAAGATAGTGATGAAGGATCATCCACAATAAGCATACTATCATCATTGCAATGACGAACACTACTCACCATATCATTACCTTGTGGCAAACCACATGTAGGTGAAGTAGAAGAAGTTGAGAAGACAACACGGACGGAGGTGGAGGGAGAACAATCATTTCCACAATTCTTGGACACACCATATTTATCTTGAAGCTTTGTCCACAACTCATTAGCATCCCGGAACGACATGAGTTGAAATATAACTACATTGCTCAAAGCATCGAAAAGCACATTAGAAGCTTGAGCATTGAGATAAGAGTTTTTCTCATCCTCTAAAGATAATCTTTGGGGATCCTTTGGAGGACAAAAACCCATATCTACAATTCGCTCTAAATTTGGGTCCATGACCCTAAAGAGATTAAGAATGCGAATTACCCAAACATCAAAATTTGTGCCATCAAAACTAAGAGTGTCAGAGAATCCTAAACCCCAAGTCGACATCCTTACTCTCTGGGCGGTTAAGCCATATAAAGAGAGACGAGACTCTGATACCAATTGAAAGATCGTGGATGTCGCCTAGAGAGGGGGTGAATAGGCACTTTAAAATAATTACGGTTTAGGCTTGAACAAATGCGGAATAAACCTAGCGGTTAATTTGTCAAGCACAAAACCTACAACAACTAGGCTCACCTATGTGCACCAATAACTTATGCTAAGCAAGATAATCAACTAGGTGATAGCACGATATATGACAAGAAACAATATGGCTATCACAAAGTATAGTGCATAGGTAAAGGGATCGGGTAAGAGATAACCGAGGAACGCGGAGACAACGATGTATCCCAAAGTTCACACCCTTGCGGATACTAATCTCCGTTTGGAGCGGTGTGGAGGCACAATGCTCCACAAGAAGCCACTAGGGCCACCGTAATCTCCTCACTCCCTCACACAATGCAAGATGTCGTGATTCCACTAAGGGACCCTTGAGGGCGGTCACCGAACCCGTACAAATGCCAACCCTTGGGGGCGGTTACTGAACCCGTACAATTGCTCGGGGCGATCTCCACAACCTAATTGGAGACCCCGACGCTTGCCCGGAGCTTTACACCATAATGATTGAGCTTCGAACACCAAGTTTGGGGCTATCTCCCCAACGACACCACGAAGCATCGCCACAATGGAATATGGCTCCGAGGTGACCACAACCGTCTAGGTCGCCCAAGCACCCAAGAGGAACAAGCTCAAGGGTACCAAGCACCCAAGAGTAATAAGCTTCTCAACTTCACTTCCACGTATCGCCGTAGAGAACTCAAAGCGATGCACCAAATGCAATGGCAATGGCACACGAAGTGCCCAAGTCCTTCTCTCTCAAATCCCACCAAAGCAACTAATGCTAGGAAGAGAAAAGAGAGGAAGAGCAAGAAGGAGAACACCAAGAACTCCAAGATCTAGATCCAAGGGGTTCCCCTCACATAGAGGAGAAAGTGATTGGTGGAAACGTGGATCTAGATCTCCTTTCTCTTTTCCCCCCAAAACTAGCAAGAATCCATGGAGGGGTTCAGAGATAGCAAGCTCGAAGAAGGTCAGCAATGGGGGAAGAACACGAGCTCAAAGGATAAGGTTCATTGGGGAAGAAGACCCCCTTTTATAGGTGGGAAAAAATCCAACCGTTATGCTCACAGCCCGCACCGAGTGGTACTACCGCTCCAAGGGGCGGTACTACCGCTAGGGCGGTAGTAGCCCTTCAAAACACAACAGCGAGGAGGCAAAAAGGGCAGAAGAACCGCCAGAGCGGTAGTACCGCTTGACCTCACGGTACTACTGCTAGGGGTAGCGGTACTACTGCTAAGGGGTAGCGGTACTACTGCTTGAGAGCGGTACTAAAAAATTACATCCGTGCCTACTACCGCTGGACTTGTGACGAGTTTTTGGTCCGGAGCGGAAGTAGCCATGGAAGTAAAAAATTACATCCCCTCCAAGCGGTAGTACCCCTCCAATTTGCGGTAGTACGGCTGCAGCCCTTCTGGGGACACCAAAACTGACATAACTTTTGCATACGGACTCCGAATTCAACAAAACCAAGTTTGTTGGAAAGCTAGTGACATGGCCTAACACAATCTTGATAAAAAATAACAATAAGAAGCAAATGAGAAAAGGCCCATAAGAAAATGGTGAGAAGCCTTCCTCGAAAGAGACCGGTGAAACCTCCAACACCGAAAACGCAATAGAAGAAGCATGTGAACTCCGTTTTCGATGAACTCAAGCTTGTCATGAAAATGACCATAAGCTCCAAATCTCACAAGGATAAGAACCAAACAAGAACCAATAAAGATGATGTAAGCATGCAATGGTTTGAGCTCTCTACGAACGATACGATCAAGCTAATCATTGAGAGCCCCCCTTGATAATACGGCAATCGATCCTATAACCCGGTCTCCCAACTACCACCATGAGACCGGTAAAATAGAAAACCTATCAAGGGCAAACCTTTGCCTTGCACAAAGTCCACTTGAGCTAGATGTAGAGGATCTTGACTTCCTCAAGTTGGACCACCTTCTTGATTGCGTTGGCTCGGTGAAGACTAGTAGATTGCTCCCCCATACTCCACTATGGGTGAGCCACTCTTCGGAATATCTTCACAAGTCCATTGTCACCACAATGGACGGCAAGCTTCAAGCACTTGATCTCTTCGTGATGCACCCCTTGAACTTGCACACCGCAACCTAACCCCACAAAGAACTCTCACGAAGACCATGGGTTAGTACACAAAGCGTGATTGACAATGCTTACCATACCATGGGATTGCTTGATCCCTCTCGGTACATCTTCTACACATTACTGTGTTGATCAACTTGATTCATTCTTTGACTTAGTTTTGATCAACCTTGAATTTTTCCAACTCTCTTCATTTGGATGATGTCTTGAAGGTAAACATGAATGATCACAAACTCTTCTTCTTCAAGACATGCTTGCAATAAGGTCAACACCCACAAGACCAATCTTTGGATAATTCCTTAATAGCACCTTGGTCATCACAAACTCT
The DNA here is from genome assembly GCA_902687465.1 of Secale cereale. Lineage (NCBI taxonomy): Eukaryota > Viridiplantae > Streptophyta > Magnoliopsida > Poales > Poaceae > Secale > Secale cereale. The sequence continues at coordinate 295,409,914 of LR738709.1, forward strand.
CCTTGAAACCAACAAATGAACTCCAAGAAAATTCTATGGACAAACCCTTCAAATATAACTCAAGGCAACCATTAGTCCATAGAGTTTGTCATCAATTACCAAAACCGAACATGGGGCCACCGCATGTTCTTTCATCGTGGATGCGCTAGTGCTGGAGGCCACGGAGGGCAGCCTTGAGCTTGAGCGGTTGGAGACGAGGGAGCGTCAGGTTGCCCAAGCGGAGGATGCTGCCAACGCGCGCGAGGCCAGGACCCAGGAGGAAGTTGACCGCAGGGTGGCTGAGGCTCACGCTGATCTTGCCAATAGGTATGACCAGAAGCTGAAGTTCGTGGAAGCCGAAGCTGAGGGCAGGACCACCGCCTCAGGTCAAGGTTGGCTAAGGCGGAGCACCGCGAGAACGCCGCCGCAGCTGCACCGATCTCTGTGTAGGCCGAGTTGGCCTCCGCCCGTGCTGAACTGCTCTCGCTTTAGCAGCGCGTTACCGCTGTTGAGTCCCTCGCGCAGTAGAGCAGGGAGGAGGCGATCCGCCAACAGATGTTGCAGCATGAGCACACCCCCATGTTCCGGTACCTCAGGACGAGGGCCAACCAGGCGTTGGGCGCCATTTGTGATGAACACACCCCGCATCCTCACGCTGAAGACTATGCCAGCCACCTCTGCTTCTTCACTGATGTCGTGACGTGCCTGGAGAACCGGGTCGAGAGGGCTCGCGAGCTTGTCGAGGAGAAGAGCCGAGGCCTCCTCGGGCGCGCGTTTTTCCGCATTTTCAGCCATATCCAGAACATCAACCCTGAATTTGACTTTGATGCCGCCATCGCCCCAGTGCCCGAGGTCATCCGGGACAACCTAGCGTGTTGGGTGGACAACAATGTGGATGCTCTGGTCAGGGCCTTTGCCTCCGAGGACAATGCAGTGGTGGTCGTAGCAAACGAGGGCGGCATGGCTAATGATGGTGAAGACGACACCAGTGAAAGTGACAGTGGTGCCAGTGACGCGCCTGAGAGCGATCCAGAGGACACTATGAGCGACACATGTAGCAGACCACACGCTCCTTTGTTTTGAACCTGCACGCAAAGGCCTTGCCTCTCGAGGTGTAAGAGCATTTTGGAGAGGGGGAGCCCCTCATGTAAACAGACTACCATTTTATTTCTTAGGCCAGACTTGAGCGCGCTTTCATAAGCTCGTGAGCTCCTTGCAGGCTTGCTGCTGTAACTTACCTTGGTCCAAGCAGGCTTTACGTTGATTTGGCCGCTACAGAAGCATATTTTTTTCCGAAGGGAGTCCTTCGCAGGCTTGCAAGGCTTGGGTCTCCTGAAGAGTTTGCTAGTCCGCACAAGAGGGCCTCGCGAGGAGTGAGCGCCAGTCATGGTGAGGTGAGTGCGCGGTGCGCGCATACCACGCGCAGCCCCCACTCGCGAGGCGCTCAGAGTGGGGAGGTAGCAAACGTAAATCTTAAAACAAGGCACGAATCCAGAAAACTCGCAAAATTAACATGAACCAGAAAAGACAACCCCCCCCCCAAGATTGCCAGTGAAAACATGACTTCAAATTCAAATCCAAAGGCTGCAAATCTGAGCTACAGAAAGGAAGTCGAAAGCAAATGGCCGCGTCCGGCACCTAGCAAGTCTTCTTGTCTTCCCACCAGCACAGAGCTAAGTGGTTCCACTAGGACATGGGCGGGAGCACCCGAGGCCCGAGGGCGGCGCTCCGAAGACTCCGGGGCATGTACAGCCCCACTCGTTATTACGTGAGAGTGTCATGAGCGGAGACCTTCACAAGCGCGAGACTTACTTCATATCCCCAGGCGAGGGCCCCACCCTACGCCACCCTCGACCACCGTTGGGGCGTCCGGAAACCAGGACGAGAACAAGAGGCGGAGAGGATGCTGTCGGCGCCCTCGGCGACCACAGACCCTCTGTCGGGGTGGGAGGAGAGCTCGCCGGCTCTTCCCCCGACCGAGGGCCTGGCTACGGGCCTCTCTCGTGCACCACCCACAGCACCACTCATGTCGTCGGCTAGGCCCCTGTCATGTGGTCTTCAGTTGCTACTGTCTCCTAGGTCCCCTGAAGTTCAGGGTTAGCGTAAGTTTGCTCCTGCGGCACGGGTTGTACCCCACCGTCATTGTCGCTAAAGGGGCGGCGAAGTCTCCAGACGGCTCATGAAAGGCCCGCGCCTCGGGCCCTCCAGCCGCCCATCCTGGCCCGGGGAACGGATAGGGGCCTTCCCTCGGCAGGTATCCCAGGTGCACCATGCGGGGTACGTAGGCGTATGCGATTGCCTCACCAGAATCGTCGCCCAGGTGCCCCGCACCTGGGGTCATGAATTGCGGTGTTTAGCCCTAGTGCCTGTCACGCGGTATCCTGGCGCGCCCTTGCAACGGGCCGCCAGCACTTGTCCCTCCTAGCAACGGCGCGGCCGCGACCGGACGGCCAGCGCCATTGCCCGTGGTCATGTTGCCGGATCCCCCTGACGCCTCGGGGGGCGGGCGGGCTCGTCAGGCCCTAGCACGCACTTCCGCCACAACCTGGGGCATGGCCATGGAGCAGAAGGGCGGCGTACCCCTGCAAGCAGCGTCCAACAGTTTGGCGACCTGCTCAAGCAGTGCGTCGCGGCCGCTCTCCGCCAGCCTACACTGCAACAGCTCCCGCGCCATGATGAGCGCGGCCCGCATGTTTGCCTGCTCCTGTCGGGTGTGTGTTGCTGTTGTTGCAACATAACAGGAGGATCACGCGGCATCATGCATGTGCCACGGTGCAAGGCCGGCGGGCGGCGGCCCATGCTGCCCACGCCGCGGGCATTGGGCAGCGAGTGTGCCGCTTGGAGCGTGGAGTTGAGGTCTTCTGGAGCGGACGGCGATGCTCGAGCGGGCCAGGCCGCCCAACAGTCGGCTTGGGTCCTCATATCATTGGTCATCGGAGCAGCGGAGCGACGGTGAGTTGGTCCAGTGGAGAAGAAGCTTCGGCGCACCCCTACCTGGTGCGCCAAATGTCGGATTGTGGGTTCCGGAAAATCCTCGAGATTCGAACACTGGGGTGCACACGAAGATCTCTGTTCCCCTTGCTCACTCTCTTAATGATCTCAAGTCCTAGCTCGCCGAACCTAGAGAACAAGCGACACAATAGTTTATACTGGTTCGGGCCACCGATGTGGTGTAATACCCTACTCCAGTGTGGTGTGGTGGATTGCCTTGTAAGCTGAGTATGAACTAGTACAAAGGGTGAACAGCCTCAGGAGGAGAGCTGTTCTTGAACTCTATGAGCTGGTGAGGACGGTCTTGGTGGAATGAATCCGGTCCAAGATCATTTAGCTCCTATGGGAGTGGCTAGTCCTATTTATAGAGGGCCCGGTCCTCTTCCCAAATGTTTATGTGGGAAGGGATCCCACAATGGCCAATTTGAAGGGGGGCAACTAGTACAAGCTATCCTGACAAAATGTGGTCTTCGCTTGCCAAAGGCTCTGGTGGTGACGCCGTCATGGGTTCTGCGATGACCTCTATCCTGTCGTCCTACTGGTCTTGGTCTCATTGCACCAATATGGAAACCTTTGCCTAATGCCTCGGGACTCCTTACCTGCACCTGCCCCCTTTAGCACCGAAGAGGCACCCGGTACTCTGCGCCCGCTGGCGCCCACGTGGCCTTGGTCGTCATGGCTCACGTCACGGAAATATCGCGAGGTGCCCCTCGCCTTGATCTCTCTGCTCATGGTGAGCCAGCCTAGTGAGGCTGCCCCTGAGGAGGCCTGGTGTCGTCAACCTCGCGAGGCTTGGCCCCTCGCGATGGTCTTGAGTGGTTTGTTGGTGAAGATGGGCCGTACCAGGCCGTTGGTGGAGCCACGCCGTGGGCCGTAGGAAGGCGAGTCTGGGGACCCCCGTTCCCAAAAGGCTGACATCGACCCTGCGTCCTCGACCGACGGTGCTGCCGACCCTGCGACTCCGGCGGACGGCACGGGCGAGGGCAACGTCGTCGGCAAAGGAGCACTCCTCGTGGGTGATGGCGGCGACCAAGGCTGATGAGGGTGCTTGCTGGCAGCTCCTCTTCCCACTTTTATCTCCTGCAACATGCACCGTCCCTCGTGGAGGCGTTTAAAACTCGTGTTTCGTGTTTGAAGAACAACATGTTTTGTAATAACGTATTAGGATTCTGTAATTTCCATCCCGTTTGCTTTAATGTTCTGCGTCGGTAGAGCCCGGCCCCGCGCATGCCTCGGCTGCCTCTGGCTCGTCCGGATTGCCAGGACGAGGCCAGGGGGTGAGGGGCTAGGTGACTAGTTAGGCCCCTGAGGCGCGATGCTTAGGGGTCCCCCTTGACGTACGAACAGCCTTCGGGAGGGAAACGTGAAACTAGGCCTTAGCGTTCTGCATCGACAGGGCCCAGCCCGCATGCCTCAGCCGCCATTGAGTCGTCCGGATCACCATGATGAGAGCAAGGTGTGAGGGGCCATGTGGCCATTTAGGCTCCTGAGTCGCGATGCTTAGGAGTCCCCCTTAACGTACGAACAGACCTCTATACCTGTCCTCGCCGAGGTCCCACTCGGGAAAGGCACGCGCCAACCAGGTCCACGGGACCTAGCAGGGTGGCATACGCTTGGGTGTGACCCGAGTGCAGCCCCCATGCCCAACCCCCTCGCGCGACTCTCCCGAGGGGAAGTATTGCGACGAGGCTGGACACTGAGCTCGGAGGCTCCCTGAGGTTGGTAGGGCCATGAGACCGCCCTCGGCTGTTTATCACCAGCACGGAGCGTAGTGCTTCCGCACTTGCATGGGCATCGTCGCTCCTCGACCGTGTCGACTGCCAGCACGGAGCATGGTGCTTCCACTGGTGCGTGGGTGAGGGCTCCCTCTGAGTGGATCTCCCGGGGCATATACAGCCCCGCCATGACACGTGGCTTGCACGGTAGGGCTAGACGAGGTGTGTCTGGGCAATCATGAGCCAGCATGGGACTCACGAGGCCCTACCTCAAGGTGGGTTGCGCCTGGTCTTGATTCTTGATAGCTACGGTGGCCCTGCGAGATGGTTAGGCAACCTGCGCTGGACGAATCTCCTGAGGTGATCACATGAGAAGGGCAAACACCAACTGAAAGTGCAACTATCCACGGGTGGTTTTGGTAACTACTAACAACATATAGCTCATTGAACTAATGCCATCTCAAGATGATATTTTAGGAAAGCTCAATGATTGGCATGGCATGGACTAGGAATGTGGAACCTCAGAATGCTAAGGACAAAGGATTGGCTCAAGCTCAAGACTCTATATTTTCCATTTTAGTGATCCAAGATCACATTGAGTCCATAGGAAAGCCAATACTATTAAAAGGGGATGATGTGTTGCCTAATGGGTTTCTTGCTCAAAATGCTTAGTGATAAGCTACAAAACCCTCAACCACTTTCTCATCCACATATGTCCCAAACCAAAAGTCAAACTCGGCCCCATCGAAAAGTTCTATCATGCGCCACCGAGTTCATTTGACATAGCCACTGCCACTAAACCCTAATCATTTCGGTCTCACCGAAAGGGATCTCGGTCTCACCGAGATGGGATTGCAAACTCTATGTTTCTCTTCTAACATTTCGGTCTCACTGAGATGAGCGATTGGTCCCACCGAGTTTTCAATGCAAACTCTCTGTTTCCTCTTTGTAACATTTCGGTCCAACCGAAACGAGCGAATCCGTCCCACCGAGTTTGCGTGACCAACTCTCTGTAAGCACATTAGCAAAATCGGTCCCACCGAGTTTGTGTAATCAGTATCGCCGAGATTACGTTATGCCCTAACCCTAATGAAATCGGTCCTACCGAGTTAACCATATCGGTCCCACAAAAGTGCCTAACGGTCACATTATGAACTAAATCTGTCTGACCGAGTTCTCTGAATCGGTCCCACCGAGTTAGGTAAATTGTGTGTAATGGTTAGATTTTGCGTGGAGGCTATATATACCCCTCCACCGACTCTTCACTTGGGTAGAGAGCCATCAGAACATACCTACACTTCCATCATACATGTTCTGAGAAAGAACCACCTACTCAAGGTTGAGATCAAGATATTCCATTCCGACCATATGAATCTTGTTCTCTAGCCTTCCCCAAGTTGCTTTCCACACAAATCATTCTTCCACCATATCCAAATCTGTGAGGAGCTGTTTGAGTGTTGGGGAGACTATCATTTGAAGCATTTGAGCAAGGAGTTCATCATCAACACACCGTCTATTACCTTTTGGAGAGTGGTGTCTCCTAGATTGAGGAGATTGGTTAGCTGTCACTTGGGAGCCTCCGACGAGATTGTGGAGTTGAACCAAGGAGTTTTTAAGGGCAAGGAGATCACCTACTTCGTGAAGATCTACCCTATTGAGGCAAGTCCTTCGTGGGCGATGTCCATGGTGGGATAGACAAGGTTGCTTCTTCGTGGACCCTTCATGGGTGGAGCCCTCCGTGGACTCGCACAGCCGTTACCCTTCGTGGGTTGAAGTCTCCATCAACTTGGATGTACGATAGCACCACCTATCGGAACCAAGACAAAAAAAACATCCGTGTCTTCACTTGTGTTTGATCCGCCAAACTCCTCCCTTTACCTTCATATGCAACTGTTTTACATTCCGCTCCTATACTTTTAGAATTGCATGTGTAGGTTGATTGCTTGACTTGTGCTAAGTTGCTAAAATCTGCCAAGAACTAAAATTGGGAAAATGCTAGATTTTTATTTGGTCAAGTAGTCTAATCACCCCCCCCCCCTCTAGACATACTTTCAATCCTACAAGTGGTATCAGAGCTTTGGTCTCCATTTGTCGTGATTTCGATAGCCTTGGTGATCATAGCCTTGGTTTCACAACCTAGGAGAGTATGGTGTCTAGCGAGGGAAGTTACCACCGTAGAGGTCCTTACTTTGATGGTACTAATTTTGCTAGTTGGAAGCATAAGATGAAAATGCATATTCTTGGACATAACCCCTCCGTTTGGGCTATTGTGTGTATTGGTTTGCAGGGTGAATTCTTCGATGGGAAGGAACCAAATCGTGAAGCTACCGCGGAAGGGTTGAAGATGCTGCAATACAATGCTCAAGCTTGCGATATCCTCTTCAACGGATTGTGCCCCGAAGAATTCAACAAAATCAGCCTTCTTGAGAATGCAAAGGAAATTTGAGATACTTTGATTAATATGCACGAAGGTACCGACTCCGTCAAGGAATCTAAGTTGGATGTGCTTCAAAGACAACTTGACAAGTTCAAGATGAAGGATGATGAAGGTGTCGCTGAAATGTAATCTAAGCTTGCTCTCATCACAGATGAGATTGTCGGCTTAGGAAGTGAAGAGATGACCGACAGGTTCATCATCAAGAAGATCCTAAGAGCCTTGGATGGAAAATATGACACCGTGTGCACACTGATCCAAATGATGCCCAATTACAAAGATCTCAATCCAACGGAAGTCATTGGAAGAATTGCTGCTCATGAGATGTCACTCAAAGATAAAGAAGAGCTTCACAACAAGTCTAGTGGTGGTTACAAAGCCTCATGTGACGCTCCTACATCATCAAGTGAGAAACAAGTCTTCAATGAAGAATTGAGCTTAATGGTGAAGAACTTCAACAAGTTCTACAAGACTAGAAGCAAAGAGAGAAGTTCCAAGTCAAGGTCCTACAATGAGAAGAGATCTTCAAGTCGTGATCGGAATTGCTACAGTTGTAGAAGACCCGGACACTACTCCAATGAGTGTATGGCTCCCCACAAGAGAAGACAAGACTCACCTAAAAGGAGAAGTAGAAGAGAAGAATCACCACCAAGAGAGAGAAGGAGTAAAGATGATAGTTCTGAATGAAGACCTTTTCGGAGAAGCAAAGATTCGGAAAGGAAGGACAAATCATCAAGGAGCTATACAAGACGAAGACATCAAGCTCATGTTGGTGAATGGGTAACCGGTTCCTACTCCGATGACCACTCCGAGAGAAGCTACTACTCCGACTCCGTATATACTCAAGATGAAGGTGTTGCCGGAATTGCTCTTGTGTCAACCAACTCCTACGACATATTTGACTCACCAAATGAAGGAATTGGAATATGCCTCATGGCTAAAGGCCCTAAGGTATCACACCCCAAGTATCTTGATTTCAATAGTGATGAAGATGACTTGCTAGGAGATGATGATTTACTTGTTGGTAGCAATAGTGATGAAACTTTTGATAAAAACTAGGATGAAATTGCTATTAATCATGCTAATCAAGATAAAACGAATGACAATGATAAGGAGAAGATTGAGCGTCGAAACTAAGAACTAAACACTCTTAAGTTAGCTCGTGAAACTACCTTGGAAGATCATCGAGAACTTTTAAAGACTCATGAGAAGTTACGCTTTGAAAAGCTCAACCTTGAGCAAGAGCATGAGTTCTTAAAAGCAATCAATGATCATCTTCGCAAGATAAGTTCTTCTTACATTGCCAAGCGTTTACTCTTGTCTACCTACATGCCACAAGTAAAATCTAGCAACAATAACAAGAAAGATTCTTCCTCTAGTAGTAACAATAATCATGCTAAATCCAATGATGTTGCTTCTAGTAGTCCTCTTGATTCCAGTAATGATTCTCTTAGCCAAGTTGCACTTGAGCAAGAAAATAGCTTAGTGAAGGGAATTATAGAGAAAGGTGTTTACAAGAGCCTTTCCGGGAGTAAGCAATTTGAGGAGATTGTACGCAAGCAAGGAAGGCACCGGAAGAATCAAGGTGTTGGTTTTGAATGAAAGTTCAATGCCAATGGGAAGAAGATCAATACCCCAAGACGAAGTTTGTTCCTCAACAAGAGAAGTATGATCCTACTTCTTTTCAAGGGACACAAGCACAAGATGATCTTCCACCACAAGACCACAAGCTAAAGGGCAAGGATAAGGTTCAAGAGGAGATTGATACATTTTAAGAAGCTCCTAAGGCCTTGGTCAAGTGGGTTCCCAATACTACATCAAGTTCTACTTCATCAAGTACGACTACAACTCCAACGATTCCCATCAAGATGGTGTGGATCCCGAAGAAGAAGAACTAGAGAGTTCTTGAGGGTGACTCCACCAACATACTTCACTCATATCATTTTGGCGAGGACAAGTACAAACAATTTCCATATCTTGCACTAGTTCAAGGAGTCACAAACCCTCATGTTGGTAAGACATGGGACAAGGTAACCTAATGCTTTCATGGACATCATCATGTGTGCAATTCACTCTATGTCTATGGATATCCTTGTTTGTTCCTTGTGGGACTAACCCGTGTAGGTATTGAAAGTGTAACTCACTCCAATGGATTGCTCCAAATGATCTACATCAACATTGAGCATCTACATCTTGAACACCTACATGAAGTCATCATCGACAAAACCCAAGGTTAGTTCATCCCTCTTACGGGGGATATCACATCTATGGGGAGCTTTACTCTAACAATTAAGCTAAAGCAACTCTAATGATGAGAACACAACAATGCTTTATGTAAAAGTGGTAACCCCACTTGTGCTTAAATGATGAGTATGACCTATGATCAAATGTTCTCATTTGACTCCTAAGTCAATATACTCATATATAGATGACCTAGCCAATTGCTTGATAGATACTAGAATGGTTGTGCATGCTTTGCCACATGTTCCATTTGCTATCTTATTGTGTGAGCATGTTGAATGCATATTTTTCTCATTCGAGGACATCCATTTGTTGCTTTGATTGTTTGGCTCTTTTTCTTTTGCCAAATGTATGGACAAGAATGCCTAAGGACACCCTCTAGCTATCTATGATTTTCTCATCTCAAACTCTATTCATGCAACATCACAAAGTTTGATCAAGTCAGATTCAAACCACTCTGTGTGAGGAGCACTCGGAGTCCCTGATTCGTCATGGACTTAAACTTCCAAAACCTCTTTGTGCATTTTGGTATGACCGAGTTATCCACTTCCGTTACACTGAGTTCACTAAGTTGATCTAGGTTTTCAATCTCGATGCAAACGATTTGAACTTTTCGGTCACACCGAGTTGCAGTAACTGCTAGCAATTTTGCATCTCGGTGCCACCGAGTTGTTCCACTCGGTCACACCGACAGGGTCTGGATATATATGTCGATGGGTTGAATTTTGGAAAACTTTCCGAAACCTTTTGCCCGCACGTAACCTGCTCTGCCTCATCGGGTCCTCGGATCATCTCCTAGCCGCCAGTGACCTCCCACCGCTGGTCTCCATTGCCGTCAACGGAAATCACAGCCATCGTTGCCGCCGTAGCAAGTTCACCGCCGAGTTAGGGTATGAACTTGATCCTTTGTGCTGCTCTTTAACTCCGATTTGTAGCATATTTCTTTGCCATGATTCTTGCCACGTATGAAATCTTCCTCTCCAGCAAAAACTGCGTAGAAAGTGTTTTCATTCGAAAAATTTAGGGTTAGGTCTCCGCCGAACTCATCTCGGACCGACCGAGTTGTAGAAATCGGTCTCATCGATTTGGCTTAGGCCATTGCACTTGCACTTTTCCGTCTGACCAAAAATTGCAAATCGGTGCGACCGAGTTCAACTCTCTGTGAAACCCTAGCAATATCTGTGCCACCGAACTGTGACTCGGTCTGACCGAGTTCACTAGTTTAGGCTCCAAAATTGCTTTGGTATCACCGAGTTTAACAAATTGGTAGCTCCGAAATGCTTTCTATAGAGAACTAAAACTAAGTTTTTCTTGTCATCTGTTTTGCAAAAATTATGTGCTTTGTGATGCTCATCCAATCTACCTCATCTACATCTATTCACAGGGTTAGTTTTCAGTTTGAAGTGCCAAGATGTCTGACCAGAGTGATAGCCAAAGTTTGTCCGAGGAGCAAGTCAACCTGAGTGAGGGCACTAGTCCCTCTAGCAGCTATGATGATGGTAGCAAGAGCACACCTAGCAACTTGCCCAAGGCAGCTACCAAGACCAGGAAGAAGAAAACCTCAAATACTGAGGATGAGGATTTTGTTGTTGATGAGGCCACTTCAAAGAAGAAGGTGCTCAGGAAGGAGTATGGCACAGTTGGGGCAACTAAGCTAGGTCAAAAAAAGAACATCCCTGCCAAGAGAGTTCCTATGTCAAAGGCCGGATCATCTACTCAAGAGACTATGGTATACACACTTGAATCCAGAGATGATGAGCCAGCAGGTACAAAGAAGAGAGCTAAAAAGACAATAGCCAGAGTGATTGGCAAGCCATCCATGAGGGATGATGATGAAGCTGCAGAAAAAGAAGAGGTTGCTGCTCCAGCTCCTAAAGCTCAGAAGATTATGGGAGATGCTATCAAGTCTGGGGCTACCCCTTCTAGGCCCAAGACTGCTCCCAAAGCTGCTCAAGCCACCAAGTCTGCACCCAAGAGAAGCACTAGAAACATTCCAGGTTCAGAGAAGAACAAGGCCCCAGTGCCTGAGGTTGATGAAGAAGCTGAGGCCCAAGTGCTCAGAAAGTTGAAGCCCAAGATCCCTAATCACAATGATGCTCATCTAGTAGCAGAAGACATGAAATTGAGGAAGGATGCAGGTCTTAGAAGATGGAGATAGACTCATCCATATGCTGTGAGGAGAAGGACTGCTGTACCAAAGAACAACAAGACTTCTATGAGACAGTTATGTTCGACAAGAAGCCCATAGTGTGTGATATGAGGAGGGTGGACTGGGACTACACTGATGACAATGCAGATTACTTTCCCAATGTGCATGAAAGCTTCAAAGCATGTGGAGTCGACAAGTTTGTGGCTCAGAAGTTGACAAAGTGGAATGATGAACTCATCATGCAATTCTAGTCCACAGCTCACTTTTATCCTGATGGTAGAATTGTATGGATGTCTGAAGGTACAAGGTACCAGTCAACTATTGATGAGTGGGCCAACCTGATCAATGCCCCTGAAGAGCATGAGGATGATTTGGATGTGTATGCCAAGAAGAAGCAAGACCACCACTCTATGGCCAATATGTACAAGGAGATCCCTGATGATGACTTGGAGACACATAAGTTTGGATTTGTACATCACTTGTTGTCTGGTCTAGCCACTATCAACACAATCTTAAGGCATACATTGTTGCCCAAATCTGGAGATGCAAAGATGATCAGAGGACATTCAATCAGCATGCTGCATATATTTGATGTGCCTCAGAAGTTCAAAGTCATGAGTCTCATTGTTGGAACAATCAAGAGGACTGATGCAGATCAAAAGAGATCATGTGGGTATGCTCCATTGCTCCACACATCCAGATGCTCATCAACTCCAAGATGGGCACATGCACATACTTATTGCACAGAGAATATCTTCCCTTGGTGCCTGACTTTGAGGACAACACAGTTGTCATGGATGAAAATGAACCATCATCAGTGCAAGCGCATGAAAGGAGAGAGAAAGCCAGAGCTGAGAAAGCTACCAAGATGCCAAGTGCTGCAGAAGCATCCCAAATGACCCTCACGTCCAAACAAGACCAAATGGCATATCTAATTCAAGCAACTATGAGGATTGAGAAGATCTTGGCCACCCTGACTCGGAATCAGGAGAGCTTGGAGAGGATCATTGAGACTAAGTTCTATGGTCTTGATCTGAAAGTGACAGAGATACAGACTGCAGTTGAGCAGCTCCAGGAGGAAGCAGAGGACAGGAGAGGACGTGATACCACAGATGCATTTCAGCGAGTGCCTCGAGGTCAGTGATCTGCTGTAGTGCTAGTGCCTTATACGAGAGCTACTACATCAGCACCAGCAGCCACGGCTTCAGTGCCACCTTCAGCAGCCTCTCAACCAGCTCCAACTACGTCATCTGAAGCCTTCGTCCTTGGATTTCTCTCTACACCGCCTCCCGAAGACCAAGCCTGAGAGACGCGTAGCACTATGCATTTTCAAACTTTTTGGTAACTTGTTGCCAAAGGGGGGGAAATATGTATAGATCATAGGCTTCGAGAGAGTGTGTTTTGCCTCTTTGGCCTCTCTTGCTTTTGGTTGAACTTTATTGTGCGTTTGCTTTATACTCTATGTCCGTGTGTGAGATACTTGTTTGATCGTGTGATTGATCATATGCTACCTTAATGCTTGCTTGGATGACACTATCTTTTATATTCATATATGATCATTCACTTTGCTTCGTGATGAGTGCATGTTTTTCAGTTTATATCATTTTGAGCGCTCCACCAAGGTGTATGTGACATGGAAGAGTAACGCATGATCCTAATCGATTGTGCATTCACATTCAATCACAAATTTCAAATAATGCACAAATTTAGGGGGAGCTCTTGCTTATCACATACTTCTCAAAGCGACGATGTATTTAAATCTTATTATCTTTTGTCGAAGCTTTGATCTATATGTTCTCATCAATTACCAAAAAGGGGGAGATTGGAAGTGCAACTATCCTAGGTGGTTTTGGTAATTACTAACAATATATAGCTCATTGAACTAATGCTATCTCAAGATGATATTTCACGAAAGTTCAATGATTGGCATGGCATAGACTAGGAATGGGGACCCCTCAAAATGGTAAGGACAAAGGATTGGCTCAAGCTCAAGACTCTATATTTTCCATTTTAGTGATCCAAGATCACATTGAGTCCATACGAAAGCCAATACTATTAAAAGGGGATGATGTGTTGCCTAATGGGTTTCTTGATCAAAATGCTTAGTGATAAGCTCCAAAACCCTCAACCACTTTCTCATCCACATATGTCCAAAACCAAAAGTCAAACTCGGCCCCACCAAAAAGTTCTATCTTGCGGCACCGAGTTCATTTGACATAGCCACTGCCACTAAACCCTAATCATTTCGGTCTCACCGAAAGGGATCTCGGTCTCACCGAGATGGGATTGCAAACTCTCTGTTTCCCTTCTAACATTTCGGTCTCACCGAGATGAGCGATCAGTCCCACCGTGTTTGCAATGCAAACTCTCTGTTTCCTCTTCGTAACATTTCGGTCCAACCGAAACGAGCGAATCGGTCCCACCGAGTTTGCCTGACCAACTCTCTGTAAGCACATTACCAAAATCGGTCCCATTGAGTTTGTGTAATCAGTCTCACCGTGATTACGTTATGCCCTAACCCTAATGAAATCAGTCCTACCGAGTTGATCATATCGGTCCCACCAAAATGCCTAACTGACACATTATGAACTAAATCGGTCTGACCGACTTCTCTGAATCGGTCCCATCGAGTTTGGTAAATTGTGTGTAACAGTTAGATTTTGTGTGGAGGCTATATATACCCCTCCACCCACTCTTCACTTGTGGAGAGAGCCATAAGAACATACCTACACTTCCATCATACATGTTCTGAGAAAGAACCACCTACAAGTGTTGAGATCAAGATATTCCATTCCTACCATATGAATCTTGTTCTCTAGCCTTCCCCAAGTTGCTTTCCACTCAAATCATTCTTCCACCATATCCACATCTGTGAGGACCTGTTTGAGTGTTGGGGAGACTATCATTTGAGGCACTTGAGCAAGGAGTTCATCATCAACACACCGTCTATTACCTTTTGGAGAGTGGTGTCTCCTAGATTGGTTAGGTGTCACTTGGGTGCCTCCGACCAGATTGTGGAGTTGAACCAAGGAGTTTTTAAGTGCAAGGAGATCACCTACTTCCTGAAGATCTACCCTAGTGAGGCAAGTCCTTCATGGGCGATGGCCATGGTGGGATAGACAAGGTTGCTTCTTCGTGGACCCTTCGTGGGTGGAGCCCTCCGTGGACTCGCGCAGCCGTTACCCTTCGTGGGTTGAAGTCTCTATCAACTTGGATGTATGATAGCACCACCTATCGGAACCAAGATAAAAAAAAATCTGTGTCTTCACTTGTGTTTGCTCCTCCAAACTCCTCCCTTTACCTTCATATGCAATTGTTTTACATTCCGCTGCTATACTCTTCGAATTGCATGTGCAGGTTGATTGCTTGACTTGTGCTAAAGTTGCTAAAATCTGCCAAGAACTAAAATTGGGAAAAAGCTAGATTTTTATTTGGTCAAGTAGTCTAATCACCCCCCTCTAGACATATTTTTGATCTTACACCAACGACCCCAGGAGGTGATGTGAATGGGGTCGGCCTGCCAAACAGAGCTCAGTAGTTGGGTTTATCGACATTGCAGGGACGGACCCGAGCACAGACGCCGTGCCTAGTCTTCTCATGCAAATAATCCTGAAGAAAGACGACCAGCGCGTGGCTCCCGTGGTGGCGAGGCACCGGGTCGCGCACCCTGGCTTGTCGGTCTGCGATTAGCTCATGCGGGACAAAGGCACCAAGGGCCATGGGAGGTGACATGCATGGGAGCTGGCGTGCGAGCCAGAGCTCAGCCTCTTGGGTTTAGCGACGCTGCATGGACGGACCCGAGCACAGACGTCGTGCCAGTCCTTAGGCGGTCATGGGTGGGCTTGGAAGGGTGCACGACGTTCATGGCATCGACGTAGTGGGTAGGCAGGTGGTCATCGTAAGGTAACTCATGCAAGGAGGCAAGCTAATTCAAATAGATGTGTGAACGATACATGCCACAGGGACAGACCCATGCGGCCTGGGGATGATGCAGCCCGAGGGGCGCCCCCAATGTGCTAAGCTAAAGATGCAAAAGGATTTATGTTGCAGGTACTGGCCCATGCGACCTGGGGATGATGCAGCCCGAGGGGTGCCCCCAGTTGAATAAACCAGAAAATGACATTTAGCACCGTTGTTGAAGAGGTGTTGGAGTAGTTGAAGATGCATGCTGAAGGAGTCGTTCCTCATGAGCCACCAAGAACCTGAGCCTCGGGAGGCTCTGGGAGGCCGGGAGGCTCGTGAAGAACTGTCGCCATCTCCGCCAGGACCGCCTGGTGTCCGTTTCAAAACCGGCGGATCTCGGGTAGGGGGACTCGAACTGTGCGTCTAAGGTCGATGGTTATAGGAGACTGGGAACACGATGTCTACCCAGGTTCGGGCCCTCTCTATGGAGGTAATACCCTACTTCCTGCTTGATTGATCTTGATGAATATGAGTATTACAAGAGTTGATCTACCACAAGATCGTAATGGCTAAACCCTAGAAGCCTAGCCTGTATGACTATGGTAATGTGTGTCTCTCATCCGGACTGCTCCCTCCGGTTTATATAGACATCGGGGGGATCTATGGTTACATAGAGTCGGTTACATTAGAAGGAATCTTCATAATTGGTCGCCAAGCTTGCCTTCCACGCCAAGGAGAGTCCAATCCGGACACGGGTCCAGTCTTCGGCCTTCTTGTCTTCATAGCCCACCAGTCCGGCCCATTGATAATAGGTCGGACGCCCGAGGACCCCTTAGTCCAGGACTCCCTCAGTAGCCCCTGAACCTGGCTTCAATGATGAGGAGTCCGGCTCGCAGATTGTCTTCGGCATTGCAAGGTGGGTTCCCTTCTTCTCAAACTCCAAGATGGTCTTCGGACATGATGATAGCATCAGGACCTGTATAAACAACTGCGGAGGATATAATATTTCACGAGTCCGATCCACTGACGACTTTATGGTAATATGACATCACCCCTGTTCGGCCATTATTTTCGAGCCATTAGCTGGCCCGCCGTCCCACGCATCGAGGCATGGTTTTATTGGTATGTCTTATCCAGGCAGAGATCGTGTCTCCCTTTTTGAAGGGATTTTTATCAACCTGGATGTGGATAACCCAACCGTCGCTTGGTACAACTCCTTGGGATCAGGCAAGTCTTATGGTCCAGGAGGAGACGTTCGATATTCGTGGCCTTTATATAAAGGTACAGACCCGTCCTTTTCTTTCACGCTTCCTTCTTTCTCAACCCCTGCTACCCCGAGTTCCAACACCCAGGTTTCAATCGCCACAAGCTCCAATCATGTCCGGATCCAGCCGTCAAGGCCGGTGGGTGGCTTCTTCCATCACGGAGGGAGATATTGCAATGCTTTGGGCGGCGAGGTATCTGACCGTAGAAATGCTCCATCGGCTTCCGACCGAGGGGCAGGTTATTCCCACCCCCAGATCTGGTGAGAGGGCCGTGTTCGTGTCCCACTTCCTCCGTGGGTTAGGGTTTGCACTCAATCCCTTCATCTGAGGGCTCGTGTTCTATTATGGGCTAGATTTTCATGATCTGGCCCCAGACTCTATTCTTCTTATCTCGATGTTTATCGTCACATGTGAAGCCTTCCTCCGAACTCCTCCACACTTCGGCTTGTGGCTCAAGATCTTTGGTGCGAAGCCGCAACTGATAGAGGGGGAGTGGGCAGAGTGCGGTGGTGCCATAATGAGCAAGCTCGCCAGTGTTGTTTGGCTGAAAGGATCTTTTGCCAAGTCTTCTGATTTATGGCAGCAGGGATGGTTCTACATCACAGAGCCCCGCGGCTCCAAGTGGGCTGCTGTTCCTGCTTTTCGATCCAGCCCCCCGATTTAGCTTGCATCATGGGTTAACAAGGGGTTGGACTGGGGATCAACGGACGAGGTGTGGGTTTTGTAGAGCCGCATCTGAAACCTCATTGAGAGAGACATCAATATCGTCAATGTTGTTCAAGTAATGATAGTCTGCCGGATCCTGCAGTGCCAGCGACGGCCTCTTCGCATGTGGGAGTTCAATCCGGAAGGGCCGCAGACTCTTCAACACTTCTTCGGCACTACACACGAGGGAATGTGGGGATTATTTTTAGGGAGATGAAAGCAATGGCTGGACACCACTGAAGATGTCGGCCTAGACTGTAACCATCCGAACAACCCGATAAGTACCCGCTCGCCGAACACCTCATAATCAGACACCCAGTGATAAGACACTGACCGATCATCCTTTTTCAGGGTTGGATAAAGAAAGTGGTACGGATTAGGTGTCCAGCTCCACTTCTCGAAGACTCAGCTAGTCCCATGTTAAAACGGATGCTGGCCTCGGCGCCATACCAGGCGCCAGCAGGAGAGAGTAAAGAGCAGAGTGAGAAGACCCGAGATGACCTTTGTTCCGGAGGTAAGTCGGATACTGAGTCCAGAGAAATCGACCTTACCTCGCCTGAAGACAGAGGCGAAAGGGGACCCAGTATCCCTTCTCCGAGAAGGAGGAAAAGATCCACCTCCGATGGTTGGGAAAGGCAGTTTAAGAGAGGCAAGATGCCACCATCGAGCGGCTTGGGTTTGGAAAGCGACACCATTGAACAGCTCCAGCATGGGGACAAGCCCTTGACCAAACAGTAAGTGAATACATGCATTTTTATAGGTCGGCACAGAGTTTTTCTGGGCAATCCTCTTCTTCGGGAGGTCTCCTCCCAGAGATGATGGAGAGCAAGACGCCTCCCCCAACCTCCTCGCCTAATAGGGAGGACGATTCTGAAGTGTCGTCGGGGACGGTTTTTCTTGATCAACAAGTTGCGCGGGTGATAAAAGAGGCAGTACCCGAAGGTGGATCTCCAACCATCCGGGATTCCGGGGCTGATAATAAAGGCCCCGGAGTGTCTGGCTCGCAGCCGAAGGTGATTCCAGAGACGGGTGGACTAATTCATTCAAAGGATGGTTGTGCTCCTAGAGCGGTTTCCAGAGACCCGGAGGCTCCGGATACATTGCGAGACATGTTGCGAAAAGCATCTGCCTAGGGGGAACAGCGTACCTTGATGGGTTCAGTGGTTGAGAAGATTTTGTCCGCGAAGAGCGGATTGAATGAAGCCTTCATGAGCTTGCTAAAAGGCTTTTAGGTTTGTGATATAATGTTTTTAGTTAAATTTTATTTGCAAAGATGCACATGTGTATAGGTAGTAGCCCTTGAGACTCCGGTTGCCTTCCAATGGGAAGTAAACGGAGGATCAAAAAGAATCATTCGAGGACTAACCTGATGAACTTGCACACATGTTGCTTCCCCCTTGGCCACTTACCAGACTATGGATATTGCCGAGCTCCAGCGGAAGCTGGATATAGCGGGGGATGATCTTGTGTTAATGAATATGCGTCTTGACGAGTCGCAAGGTATGTATTTGGGTTAATCCCCATACATTTTTGTGGTATGAGCATGATGCTAGAAAGTTATATGCTGGAATATGCATGGCTACAGATGGTGTTGCCGTCGTTGAAGTTCTTTGAGCAGAGCTGGCCCGGGCCAA
Source organism: Secale cereale (assembly GCA_902687465.1). Lineage (NCBI taxonomy): Eukaryota > Viridiplantae > Streptophyta > Magnoliopsida > Poales > Poaceae > Secale > Secale cereale. The sequence goes on from LR738709.1 coordinate 295,428,930, forward strand.
GGAGCAGGCCCGGTGTAGTAGTGCGGCTGCCGAAAAGGCATCGGCTGAGTTGAAAGCCGAACAAGCTGCACGGCGCCAAGACGAGGAGAAGATATCCAAGATGGCGCTCGAACTGAAAAATGCTGCTGGCCGCTGTGAATTTCTGGAGAAGGAGAGTGGAGCCAAAGCGGCTAAACTTGTCAAGGCCCTACAAGAGGCGAAAGAAGCGCGTATGGAATCCAGAGCGGCCCATGAGGAAATCTGGCAAGCTAGTGAGATTGCTACTAGTAAGCCCTTTCTTCTGCAGACTAAGTTCGGCGATCTGAACTATGCTCAGCTTGACCGAGTGTGGAGTTATCCGGACGAGTTTTTAGACCTGCCGAAGAGTTCTTCTGATGCGGCGCAATATTATCAAGCGCGAGAGGGGTACGCAACAGAGAAGCTTTTCTGGTCACAGTTTGGCGCCTCAAAGCACCCTCTTTTGTTGAATGAACAGATGACCCAATGGGTCGAACTTCATAGAATATCCGGCGTTGCCATGAAGAATGTCATAGTCCGGTTGTGGCCAACTGAGCCTGTTCCAAATAGCTACTTCGGTTTGGTGCAAAGGCTTGTTGACGTGGTGCCGCGTATCAACGCTGAGAAGAGGTCGACGTGCATTTTGGGTGCACGGATGGCTTTCGCCCGAGTCAAGACATTCTGGGGGAGGATGAAGGCCATAGATGTGGCGGCGAAGAGTCCACCCAAGGGCAAGGACCGTCCTCGGCCGGAGCATTATTTTGAAGACGTCCTAGAGGCCGCCCGCTTAATAGAGGGTCAATGCTCGAAAGACGTAATGTTCGAGTGGGGTGTATGAGAATTGTAAAGACAATTTCATAGTTAATCTATTTTTATCTTTTGCTCGAAGTCTTGAATTCCTCCTGTGCGGCCGTTTTAATATGATCTGAAAGTTTTCCAGTCGTCGGCTTCAGCCCCCTCGTAGGAAGTACGTGGGTGTTCGGAAAAGAATCTAATCACTCTTTATCCAACGTCTTGGTCCATGAAGGAGGTGATAATGTGGCGAACCAGGCAATCGGACTATAGGGCGTTAACACTTTCACTTAGCCATACTAGTTTTATGGTGGGGCTACGACATAGCCCCTGGTATGTATGTGGCGTATTAATATATGATGCCTTACATATTTGATCTAAATAAGATCCCTCGTGTGACATGAAGAATCGCTAAAGATTCCAATAAGTCATCAAGTGGTTAACCAGCTCTTGCCGCATCATGACAGTTAGTTTTCGGCTTTCTCCACTGAGGTACTTGACCAGATGAACCGGAAGCACAATCGTAGTAGTTCTCCCTTTATTACACTAGCCGATAGAGCGAAACGTAGGGTAGCAAGCACAGGAGCCGGGCAACCCAACTATTGACCAAAGACAATGATCCGGAGCTGATGCATATAAGGCCAAACTTGCGACGCCAAAGTATGCTATAGAGTTGTTCGGGCTTTTGCTGGCAACTCATTTGTTCCCGTACCGAGCCCCTGGCAGGTTATGCCAAGGTACATATGTGAATCAACCGTAGGAGCCATATTCATTGGCGAAACAACAAGGATGATTTAATTCGGATATTGTTTTCTGGGACCTGAGCGATATGCCAATGATTACTTTATATATATATAAAGGCCACAACCATGGCTATTTGACGTGTTCGGGGTTGTAGGCGAAGGAAGAGGCATAGTACAGGCTCGAAATAAAGAGTGCGGTCTACAAAAGGTACTTTGGATCTCCTGTCGCACATCTACGCCGCCTGTCCTCGGCGAGGGGAATCCTTGATGGAAGTAGCCCTTTAGGTGAGTGTACGGATCCAAACTCCGATAGAGTCAGTTTTAGGTGTTTGTCCTGTTCGTTGCCTGTTTTTAAGAGGTAGTGAAGGAAGATTTAAAAAGAAAATGGATAAAAAGTGTTACGGGAGTGCTTGCAGGCTTGTCCGTAGTATACTCCGTCAATGCCCAAGGTATTTTGAGTGCGTAGTGATGTATGCGCGGTACAAATTTTGCAGGTGTACGAGGTGGGCGGCAGAAGCCGGACTGCTATTTTCGGCCCGGGAGTAGTCGATCCTCAGGTGGAAATTGCTTCTCACTCCTGGTACTTCGTTGATGAACCTCTCCGTCGTCCCTATCGCCTAGCGGCCTCCTCCCCTTGTGTTCGTCGTTGATCTTGCTGGCCTACTTAAAGATCCAGCAGTTTCTGTTGTATGATTAGCCGGTTTATGGAGGTGGCCGTGAATCTGGCAGGTTCGGCCCAATATCCTGTCTAGGTTTGATGGTTCATCTCGGTTCGCCTTAAGTGGCTTCTTCCATTGACCGGGTTTAGGATTACTGAATCCGGCGTTGACCGCTGTGTCGCGTCATCTTTCATTATCATTGCGACTGTTGTGTTTACTTCGTCGTGGCTTGCCATTGCCGTCTCGGATTTTGGAAGTGTCCGGGTCGCTAGCGTTGTTGCTTCTACAAGCGAGCCAGTTGTCTTCTCCCGTGCAAAAGCGGGTCATTAGAGCAGTAAGGGCTGTCATGGATTTAGGTCCTTCTTGACCGAGGGGGCGTGTAAGCCATTCGTCCCGGACGTTGTTCCTGAAGGCTGCGAGGGCTTCCGCGTCCGTACAGTCGACGATTTGGTTCTTTTTGACTAAGAACCATGTCCAGAGCTTTCTGGCTAACTCTCCGGGCTGTTGGACGATGTGACTTAGGTCATCGACATCCGGTGGCTAGACATATGTTCCTTGGAAGTTGTCCAGGAAAGCTTCTTCCAAGTCTACCCAGCTGCCTATTGAATTTTTAGGCAGGCTGTTCAACCAGTGCTGAGCTGGCCCTTTTAGCTTTAGTGGGAGAGATTTAATGGCGTGGAGGTCGTCTCCACGGGCCATATGGATGTGGAGGATAAAATCTTCTATCCATACCGCGGGGTTGGCCGTTCCGTCATATGATTCGATATTGACGGGTTTGAATCCTTCGGGGAATTCATGGTCCCTTACTTCATCTGTGAAGCAAAGAGGGTGTGTGGCGCCTCTGTGTAGGGCCACACTGTGACGTAACTCCGAAGGAGTCCATTTACGGCTTTCGGCTCGGGTGTGGCTGGGTTTGTCATGTCCGAATAGGTAGCCATCATCGCGTGTCGAGGCATGCCCTCGCGATCCGTTGATCGATCTTGCATGTCCTGCTCTACTGTCCTAGTCCCGTCGAAGTTCGTTTGTACAACCATGAGCTGTGTTATTCCTGCCTTTATGGCGAGGTGGCGTGGTCTGGTGTTCGGCTTGAATTGCCTCTTTATCCTGGTGGGATTGTCGACGACCTGCCGCATTGTGTGGTGATGGTGCGGGCTCCAACGCTTCGTCATCGAACTGAGGTAGCAATCTATGCTTCGGGTAGCTTTTGACTGGGCCATTAAGGCTGTATTCTTCGGCTGTCAGGACTTTGGTCCATCTATCATTGAGAAGGACTTGGTCAGCTTGAAGCCGCTGCTGCTTCTTTTTCAGGCTCCTTGCAGTGGCTGTCAGCCTGCGCTTGAAGCGCTCCTGCTCAAGGGTTCTTCGGGCATGATGAAATCTTCATCGCCGAGGCTTACCTCATATTCAGAGAGCGGTAGGTAGTTGTCGTCCTCCGAATTGTCGCTGGGCAGGGCCAGTTCATTGGGGCTGGCTTGCCCATTTTCTTGTTCCTCCTACTCGGATCTTGCTCCAACAGGATCTTCATTGTCTTCGGCGTCGTCCGGAGTGCTGTTTTCTCCGGTGCGAGCGTTGTTGCGATGTGACTTAGAGCGGCATGCGGCGTCACCACCAGAGCCTTTGGCAGCGAAGACCACCTTTTGTCAGGATAGCTTGTACTAGCTATCCCCCTGCAAATTTGGCCGTTGTGGGATCCCTTCCCGCTCAATATTTGGGAAGAGGACCCGGGGCACTATAAATAGGACTAGCCACCACCATTGGGGGGATAGATCATCTCATACCACCTTGAGCCGATCTCATCTCGAGTTGATCGGATCATCGAGACCTCACACACACCACAAGCTCACCTGAGCTCAAGAACACCTATCCTCAGGAGGCAGATCATCCATTTACTAGTTCTTCCTCTGCCTACAAGGCAATCCACCACACCACACTGGATTAGGGTGTTACACCACAACGGTGGCCCGAACTAGTATAAATCTTGTGTCTCTTGTTCATCGGATTTGATGAGCTAGGCTGTTGAGTAGACGAGCTAGGGCGGAAGGAGAGATCTTCGTGCGCACCCCAGAGTTCGAACCTTAAGGGTTTTGCCGGAACCCCATATCTGATAATCTCTATCCTTACAAGCAAGAATATCTCTAGTTGTCTCCTCATTCATAACATAACCTTCCGATACTTTTGGCAATTCATATCTAGGAGGGCTAGTTCTAGTAGGTGTTTCAAGATTTTCAGTTTCAAGCTCATCATCAGTTCCATCAACATCATGTTGTCTTACTCTAGCAATTTGTTCATCAAGAAAATCACCAAGTCGCACATCATCATCATCAAGCAAGGTACTAGCATCATCATAAGTATCATTCATAGCAGAAGTAGCATCATCAATAACTTGCTACATATCAGGATTAATAGTGTGTGGTGGTGTTGCAAGTTTACTTTTAACAGAAGGTGAATCTAATGTAGAGCTAGATGGCAGTTCCTTACCTCCCCTCGTCTTAGAGGGATAAATCTTAGTCTTAGCATCCTTAAGATTCTTCATAGTGATAAATTGATAATAATCCCAAGTGACTTAACAAACATAGCTATGCTCCCCCGCAATGGCACGAGAAAATGTTCTTGATAACCCACAAGTATATGGGACCGCAACAGTTTTCGAGGGTAGAGTATTCAACCCAAATTTATAGATTCGATACAAGGGGAGCCAAAGATTATTTGCAAGTATTAGCAGCTGATCAATTCAACCACACCTAGAGATTAATTATCCGCAGCAAGTGATGAGTATAAAAGTAATATGATAGTTTTGATAATAGTAGCAGCAGCAATGGTAACAGTAACAGTGATAGGAGTAGTTTTGTAGCAAGTGCAACAGTAACGATAACAGTAGTAACTTAGCAAGAACAATATAAGGTAAATTCGTAGGCATTGGATCTGTAATTTGTTGGATGATATTCATCATACGACAGTCATAACATAGGGCGATACGGCAGTAGCTCCAGTTCATAAATATATTGAAGCCATGCATTCCGCAAATAGTCATACGTGCTTATGGAAAGAACTTGTATGACATCTTTTGTCCTACCCTCCCATGGCAGCGGGGTCCAATTGTAAACTAAGGGATATTATTGCCTCCTTTTAATAGATAACTGAAACAAAGCATTAACACACGGTGAATACATGAACTCAAACTACGGTCATCACCAGGAGTGGTCCCGACTATTGTCACTCCGGGGTTGCCAGATCATAACACGTAGTAGGTGACTATAACTTGCAAGATAGGATCTAGAACATGGATACAATTGTGATAACATAAACAGTTTAGATTTGAAATCATGCACTCGGGCCCAAAGTGACAAGCATTAAGCATGGCAAAGTCATAGCAACAACAACCCAGAACATAGTGGATACTAGGGATCAGGACCTAACAAAACTAGCTAGATTACATGATGAATCTCATCCAACTCCTCACCGACCATCGAGCCTACGAAGGAATTACTCACTCCCGGTGGGGAGCATCATGGATATGGCAATGGTGAAGGGTTGGTGATGACGAAGATCGAAGATCCCCCTCTCCGGAGCCCCACACGGACTCTAGATCTGGCCTCCCGATGAAGAATAGGAGGTGACGATGGCTCCATCTTGTGGAACGCGATAATTCTGTCTCCCTAACATTTTTCTCCGAAAATAGGATTTTATAGCGTCGGTTTCGGGGTCTGCGAGGCCACCAGGTGGGGACAACCCACCTGGGTGCGCCTGGGGGGCAGTCGCGCCCGGGTGGCTTGTGCCCACCCAGGTGCCCCCCTCAGGTGGCTCTTGGCTCCAGAAATTCTATTTTATTGGGTAAAAATTCATCGCAAAGTTTCATTCCATTATGAGAACTTCTATTTCTGCACAAAAACAACACCATGGTAGTTCTGCTGAAAACAACGTTAGTCAGGGGTTAGTTTCATTCAAATCATGCAAATTAGAGTCCAAAACAAGAGGAAAAGAATTAGGAAAAGTAGATACATTGGAGACGTGTCAGTAACATGCGATTGCTCGGGTTCGGTTAGCCAACGCCTCACACATACGCGCATACATGAGAGAAATGCGGAAACCTCCGTGTAGCTCGGCCCAGACCACCCACCGTAACCGGGAACTCCCCGATATTTTCCTCGCCCTCGGTTCTACCATGATTTTTTCCGTCATGGACGGCCCAAAGAATGTCATGCAGCTGCGTCTCCGGCCCGCCCAGGATGAAAATCCCATTTTCTGTCATGATTTTGTATCATAGAAGTAGGAGCCCACCATATCTATGATCATACCGGGTTTTTTAATAATTATCGTCATAGAAGTGTCATAAGCATGACAGAAAAACAATCGTTCGGCCCCAAATGTCACGGATGTGTCTTTTTTTTGTAGTGTGGACAAGAATGCCTAAGAACTCCCTCTAGCTATCTATGATTTTCTCGTCTAAAACTCCATTCATGTTACATCAGAATGTCTGAACAAGTCAAATTTGGACCCTCTAGGTGAGGAGCACTCGGAGCCACCGATCCGTCAAGGGCTTAACTTCCAAAACCTCTTAATGCATCTCGGTCAGATCAACTCACTCCCACTCGGTCTCACCGAATTCATTAAGATGATCTAGGTTTTCATCTTGGTGCAACTTATTTGAAAAATTCGGTCACACCAAATTGCAGAAACTGCTAGCAGTTTTGCATCTCGATGCCACCGAGTCGTTCCGCTCGGTCACACCAACAGTGACTGGATATATATACCCCGGGCTGAAAATTTGGAAACACCTCCAAACACTTGACCGCGCCTCCTAGCTCTACCACCCCATTGGTCTCCGGATCGTCGCCGTGGTTGCAAGTGACCCCCTGCCACTTTTTCCGTCACCATCAATGGGATTCTCATCGCCATTGCCGTCGTATCAAATTTGTCGCCAAGTTAGGGTATGAACTTGACCTCTTTGTACATTCCATTATTTTGATTCTTTCACAAATATCTTTGCCATTGTTCTTCCCATGAATGATATCAATCTATCCACCAAAAGAATACATTAGAATATATTTGATGCAAGAACTTAGGGTTAGGTTTCCGCCAAACTCATCTCGGACCAACCGATCTGAGGATCTCGGTCACATCGATTTGGCCCTAGCCATTGCACAAGTACAATTTGGTCTGACCGAAGTGTACTAATTGGTGCGACTGAAATCACTTACTCTGTGAAACCCTAGCATCTTGGAGTAACTGAACTGCGTTTTAGTGTGACCGAAACTGTGTGTTTAGACTCTGTTTGTGCTTCGGTGTCATCGAGTTTGTCAAATCGGTAGCTCCGAAATGCTTTCTGGAGAAAACTAAAATTAAGCTTTTGTCTCAATATTATTGCAAATAAGTTGTACTTTGTGATGCTCATCCACTCTATCTATATCCAACTATTCACAAGGTTAGTTTTAGCTATGTCAGAGGAGAGTGGTGGCCTCGTGTCTCTTTCGGACTACTTTTAATTTTTCCTAATATTTTAGATATTCCAAAACGTAGAAACATTATCATTGGAAACGTTTTGGAGTCGGTTTACTTACTGTACCACATACCTATTCCTTTTCGGAGTCTGAAATGTACTGGAAAGTGTCCCTTATGTACTCCTCCGGTGTTACGGTGTCAATAATATTGGTCTCAACATTTATGGGAGTACCTCAGATATGTTGTTTGATTCTTTGACCGTTTACCACCTTCGGATTTGTGCCTTCGGCGTGGTTGATTTTTATGGCACCGGAACAATAGACCTCCTCGATAATGCAAGGACCTTCCCACTTAGAGAGAAGCTTTCCTGCAAAAAAATCTTAAATGAGAGTTGTATAGCAAAGCATGATCACCTACATTACACTCACGTTTTTGTATCCTCTTGTCATGCCATCTTTTAACTTTTTCTTTAAACAACTTGGCATTCTCATAGGCTTTGGTTCTCCATTCCTCAAGTGCGCTAATGTTAAATAACCTCTTCTCAGCAGCAAGTATGAAATCATAGTTGAGCTCTTTAATAGCCCAATATGCCTTACGTTCTAGTTCAAGAGGTAAGTGGCACGCTTTTCCATAAACCATTTTGTACAGAGACATAACCATAGGGTCTTTATAAGAAGTTCTATAAGCCCATAATGCATCATTAAGTTTCTTAGACCAATTCTTTCTGGATTTATTAACTGTATTTTGCAAAATCAATTTAATCTCTCTATTGCTCAATTCTACTTGACCACTAGACTGAGGATGGTATGGAGATGCAATTCTATGGTTAACATCATACTTAGCGAGCATTTTATGCAAAGCACCATGAATACAATGTGAACCACCATCAGTCATTAAATATCTAGCGACTCCGAACCTCGAAAAAATAACTTCCTTAAGCACCTTAATAGAGGTATTGTGATCAGCACTACTAGTTGGAATAGCTTCTACCCACTTAGTAATGTAATCAAAAACAACTAAAATATGTGTATACCCATTAGAGGAAGCAATAGGCCCCACATAATCAAAGTCCCAAATATCAAATGGTTCAATAACAAGTGAATAGTTCATAGGCATTTCCTAATGTCTACTAATATTACTAATTCTCTGACACTCATCACAAGACAAGACAAACTTATGGGCATCCTTCAAGAGAGTGGGCCAATAGAAACCGGATTGCAATACCTTGTGTGCAGTTCTATCTCCAGCATGGTGTCCTCCGTAAGCCTCGGAGTTGCACTTGCGTAGGATCTGTTCCTGTTCATGCTCAGGTACACAACGTCTAACAACACCATCTACTCCTTCTTTATAAAGGTGTGGGTCATCCCAAAAGTAAAGACTTAAATCATAGAAAACCTTTTTCTTTTGCTGGTATGTGAAAGTAAGTGGTATAAATTTAGCAACAATGTAATTAGCATAATCAGCATACCATGGAGTATTACGAGAAGCATTTATGACAGCTAATTGTTCATCAGGAAAGCTATCATCAATAGGTAGTGGGTCATCAAGAACGTTCTCTAACCTAGACAAGTTGTCTGCAATGGGGTTCTCAGCTCCCTTTCTATCAATAATATGCAAATCAAATTCTTGTAGCAATAGAACCCATCTAATAAGTCTAGGTTTAGCATATTTCTTTTCCATAAGATATTTAATAGCAGCATGATCAGTGTGAACAGTTACTTTGGAATCAACAATATAAGGTCTGAACTTATCACATGCAAAATACAATTGCTAAAAAATATTTTTCAGTAGTAGCATAATTTCTCTCGGCACTGTCTAGATTTTTACTAGCATAATGAATAACATTTAATTTCTTCTCAACTCTTTGCCCTAGAATATCACCAATAGCATAATCACTAGCATCACACATAAATTCAAAGGGTAAATTCAAATCAGGTGGCTGAACAATAGGAGCAGAAATCAAGGCTTTCTTACGTATTTCAAATGCCTCTACACAATCATCTTAAAAAAGAAAAGGAACATCTTTTTGTAAGAGATTAGTGGGAGGCCTAGAAATTTTAGAGAAGTCTTTAGTAAACCTCCTATAGAAACCAGCATGACCAACGATACTGCTTATACCTTTGATATCTTTAGGACATGACATCTTTTCAATAGCATCTACTTTAGCTTTATCAACTTCAATACCTCTTTAAGAAATTTTATGCAACAAGACAATACCTTCATTAACCATAAAGTGGCACTTCTCCCAATTCAAGACAAGATTAGTTTCTTCACATCTCTGCAAAACTCGATCAATGTTTCTTAAGCAATCATCAACAGAAGTTCCGTAAATGGAGAAATCATCCAAGAAAACCTCAACGATATTTTCACAAAAATCAGAGAATATAGGAGTCATACATCTTTGAAAGGTAGCAGGTGTATTGCATAAACCAAAACACATGCGTCTATAAGCAAAGGTACCAAAAGGGTACGCAAAAATGGTTTTCTCTTGATCATCTTTTAACACAGGTATTTGAGAGAAACCAGAATAACCATCTAGAAAGCAAAAATGTGTATGCTTGGATAATCTTTCTAGCATTTTATCAATAAAAGGTAGAGGGTAATGATATTTTCTAGTAGCTTTGTTTAATTTGGGAAAATCAATTACCATTCTATAACCTGTAACAATTCTTTGTGGGATCAATTCATTCTTATCATTAGGAAAAATAGTAATTCCTCCTTTCTTAGGGACACAATGAATAGGACTTACCCATTGAATATCAGCAATATGATAAATTATACCTGCCTCCAGAAGCTTTAGTATTTCATTTCTTACCACTTCTTTCATCTTCGGATTTAACCGTCGTTGATGATCAACAACTGGTTTAGCGTCTTTCTCCAATTTAATTTTGTGCTGACATAGAGTGGGACTAATGCCCTTAAGATCATCAAGAGTATATCTAATAGCGGCATGATGCTTCTTCAGAGTTTTCAATAATTTCTTTCTTCATGCTCTGAAAGGTTAGCATTAATATTAACATGATATATCTTCTTTTCATCGAGGTAAGCATATTTAAGAGTGTCAGGTAATTATTTAAGCTCAAACACTGGATCACCCTTGGGTGGAGGAGGATCACCGAGGATTTGAACAAGAAAATTGTGTTTCAAAATAGGCCCTTGATTAAAGAATACTTCATCTATTTCCCTTCTTTCATTCATAAACATATCATTTTGATGGTCTAGCAAATATTGTTTTAAAGGATCACCAAGAGGCATGGCAATAGAAGCCAGGCCAATAATTTCATCCTTACTAGGCAATTCATTATCATGGGGTTGTCTATGAAATTTGGAGAAATTAAAATCATGAGACATATCCCCTAAACCAACAGTGATGATATCTTTCTCGTAGTCTATCTTAGCATTAACAGTATTCAAGAAAGGTCTACCAAATATAATGGGACAAAAATTATCTTGTGGGGAACCAAGAACAAGAAAATTAGTAGGGTATTTCATTTTCCCACACAAGACTTCAACATCTCTAACAATCCCATTTGTGGGGAACCAAAAACGTAGAAATATAGTCTCTCTATTGGAAGGCTTAATAGTAACATCAATATCTTCTATCTCAGCAGGTGCAATACCATTCATAATTTCTTCATATGGAGTATAAGGAATTGCGCTCACACTAGCACCCACATCACATAAGCCATGATAACAATGATCTCCTATTTTAACATAAACAACAGGCATGCCAACAACATGTCTATGTTTATCTTTCATATCTGGTTTGGCAATTCTAGCAGCTTCATCATAGAAACAAATAACATGCCCATCAATATTATCAATCAAGAGATATTTAACCATAGTAATACTAGGTTCAACTTTAATTTGTTCAGAGGGTGTAGGTGTTCTAATATAACTCTTACGAACCACAGTTGAAGCTTTAGCATGACCCATAATCCTAACAGGAAAAGGTGGTTTCTCAATGTAAGCACTAGGAACAATAGGATCAACATTATAAGTAATAGTTTCTCCTCAACTTGAATAGGTTCTACTATTTGAACCACTTCTCCTTAGGGAGATAAACATGAGTAGGAAAATATTCACAGAAAGAAGCTACTATCTTAGAGTCAAGTCCATATTTAGTGCTAAAATCAGCAAAAGCATTGGTATCCATCAAACATTTAACACAATCAAACTTAAGGTTTATACCTGACTCTTTACCTTCGTCGAGTTCCCAATCTTCAGAGTTGCGTTTAATTCTTTCCAATAAATTCCATTTGAATTCAATATCCCTCTTCATATAGGAACCAGTACAAGAAGTATCGAGCATGGACGGATCATTATGAGAAAGTCGAGCATAAAATTTTTAAATAATAATTTCTCTTGAGAGCTCATGATTGGGGCATGAATATAACATTGACTTAAGCCTCCCCCAAGATTGAGCGATACTTTCTCCTTCACGAGGCCAAAATTTATATATATAATTCCGATCACGATGAACCAGATGTATATGATAAAACTTCTGATGAAATTCCAATTTGAATCGGTTGTAGTTCCATGATCCAATATCATCACATAGCCTATGCCATGTCAATGACTTTACCCTAAAAGATAAAGGGAAGACCTTCTTCTTGACAACATCCTCGGGCATACCTGCAAGCTTAAATAATCCACAAACTTCATCCACATAGATTAGGTGTGAAGGAAATATGCCCTAGAGGCAATAATAAAGTTATTATTTATTTCCTTATATCATGATAAATGTTTATTATTCATGCTAGAATTGTATTAACCGGAAACTTAGTACATGTGTGAATACATAGACAGAACAGAGTGTCCCCAGTATGCCTCTACTAGACTAGCTCATTGATCAAAGATGATTATATTTCCTAGCCATAGATGTGACGCCCCCGATTTGACCGTACACTAATCATGCACGCAAATGTGTACGACCAAGATCAGGGACTCACTGGAAGATATCACAACACAACTCTAGACACAAATTAAAATAATACAAGCTTCATATTACAAGCCAGGGGCCTCGAGGGCTCGAATACATAAGCTCGAATACACAAGAGTCAGCGGAAGCAATAATATCTGAGTACAGACATAAGTTAAACAAGTTGCCATAAGATGGCTAGCACAAACTGGGATACAGATCGAAAGAGGAGCAGGCCTCCTGCCTGGGATCCTCCTAACTACTCCTGGTCGTCGTCGGCAGACTGCATGTAGTAATAGGCACCTCCGGTGTCGTAGGAGTCGTCGTAGGTGGCGTCTGGCTCCTGGGCTCCACCATCTGGTTGCATCATCCGAGAAGAAGGAACAGAAGGGGGAAAAGGGGGAGCAAAGCAACCGTGAGTACTCATCCAAAGTACTCGCAAGCAAGGATCTATACTACATATGCAATGGTAACAATGATATGGGTAATATCGGTGGACTGAACTGCAGCAAGCGGGAATAAGAGGGGGATAGCTAATCCAAACGAAGACTACGCTTCTGGCAGCCTCCATCTTGCAGCAGTAGAAGAGAATAGATGGTAAGTTCACCAAGTAACGTCGAATAGCATAATCCTACTCGGCGATCCTCCCGCACATCACCCTGTGAGAGAGCAACCACCGAGTTATATCTGGAACTTATCTCGGTGTGTTTTATCAAGTGTCCGGTTCTAGTTGTCATGAGGTCGGAATACAACTCCGGGTCATCCTTTTACCGAGGGACACGGCTATTCGAATAGATTAACTTCCCTACAGGGGTGCACCACATAACCCAGCACGCTTGATCCCATTTGGCCGGACACACTTTCCAGGGTCATGCCCGGCCTCGGAAGATCAACACGTCGCAGCCCTACCTAAGCACAACAGAGAGGTCAGGACGCTGGTCTAAGTCCTAGGCGCGCAGGGGTCCGGGCCCATCGCCCAACGCACACATGCACGTTGCGTACGCGGCCGGTGAGCAGACCTACCAACCTCCATTACTAAGGAAGTTGCGTTACGTGGTCCAACCCGGCGCGCGCCGCTCAATCGTTGACGTCAAGAAGGCTTTGGCTGATACCACGACGTCGAGTACCCATAACTATTCCCACGTAGCTGGTTAGTGCGTATAGGCCAACGGCCAGACTCAGATCAATTATCCAAACTCGTTAAGCGTGTTATTATGAAATAACCGCGGACAACGACCAGGGCCAGGCCACCTATCCACTGGGTGTCTCAACCTGCCCAGTCGCTCCGCCAAAAAGATCCACACAGAGGGCCATCGGGAAAGTATGTCCTTTCAGCCCCCAATCCGTGAATCAACCGCGGGTACTCAACGAGCCGACCCGACTTTAGTCACATCAAGTATCATGTATAAGTGTATGTAGTATATACCCGTGATCACCCCCAAGTGACCACGGCCCGATAGAATAGCAGGGCAGACGGACAAGGGTGTAGGGCCACTGATGGAATACTAGCATCCTATACTAAGAATTTAGGATTGCAGGTAAAGTATCAATAGTGATAGCAACAATGACAGGCTATGCAGCAGAATAGGAGTATCGAAAACAGTAACATGCTACACTACTCTAACGCAAGCAGTAGAGATAAGAATAGGCGATATCAGGTTGATCAAGGGGGGGGGGGGATTGCCTGAAAGCCCTGCAGACGAAAGGAATCTTCGGAAGCGTAGCCATAGTCGAATACCGAAGCATCAATGGTCTCGGGGTCTATAACAGTATTGGAGTCTACCGAAAATAAGCAACGAAGGGGAAACAAATAAATAACAGAGCAAACAATAGCATCACAAAGCATAACATGGCAAAAGGCGGTGCTACGTGTGACCTAACGGGGTGCTCGGTGATACAGGCGAAGAGGAATAACATCCGGGAAAGTATTCCCGGTGTTGGAATTTTCGGTCAGATGAAACGGAGGGGAATGTTGCTTGTTCGCTATGCTAGGAACGTGTGGATGACGAACGGTCCGCGTATTCGGATTCGTCTCGTCGTTCTGAGCAACTTTCATATATAAATTATTATCATCCGAGTTACGGATTATTTTCTATGCTTTTTCAAAGTTTTTAAACTATATGCTGAAATTATTATTAATTAAATAAATTCGAAAATCCCCTAGTGTTAAATGCTAAGTGTACACAGAAAGTGTACACAACATTGTGCCAAAGAGGCTGACAGTGGGGTCAGTTGACTGAGTCAACTACCCAGTCAGCAGAGGCTGACTGGTGGGCCTAGTGGCTGACACAGCAGCTGACTGGGCCGGCCTTATCCACTGGAATAGTGGGTGGGACCCACATGTCATTGTCTCAACCATTTAATCAGTGGTTAAATTTAACCCAGGGCTAGTTAGAGGGGAGGCCCCACATGTCAGGGAGTAACAAGGTTATTTAATTAGCCAGTTTAATTAAGTTGTGGTTAATTAGGAAGTGGGTCCCAGCAGTCAGTGGAACTGCACGTTATTAGTGGCTGGGCTGAGCGGACACGTCAGCGGCGCCGACGTTTAGCCGCTGGCGACCAAAACACAGCGACGACGCACGGGAAGTCGCCGGAAATCGTCTACAGGCCACCGAAACGGGCGTCGTTGGGCGCGTTCGAACGGCCAGACGACGACGCGTCGACTGGGACCGGTGGCGTCGTCGGAGTTGGCCGGAGCTGGCCGGAACGGTGACGAAAGCGGCGATGGCATTCGGGGGGATGGAGATATGGCGCTACGGGGCACGAGGTGAGGCGTACGCGGGTGCGTCATGCTCCTGGGAGCACCAAGAGCTCGGCGCGCTGCTCGGGCGAGGGTGGCGCAAGTGGTGGCCGCGACGGCGGAGCAGAACGGCGGCGATGAGCACGACCATGGTGGCGAGGGCTACGGGTGCAGAAGGAGAGGGCGAAGAGGGGGGATCATGGCGCCGTGATCACAATGGTGTCGATGAGAGGCTCGAGGAGGCCGGTGGCGGTCGGGGAACGACGGATCGCCGTGGCGACGGGCGGTGGCCGGAGGTCGAAGAAGGGCCTGGGGCGGCGCTGTAGTGTTCCTTGACCTGGGCTCGTGGTAGGGGAAGGCGTTGGGGTCGACGTCGGACCTCATAGACGCGCCGGCGGGGTGCGGGGGCGGTGGTGGCCGCGGTGGGGTGAAGTGGCCGACGACGAGCGCGTCGGGAGGTAGGGGATCTGGAGGAGGGTGAGAGAGAGGAGTGCGCGAGGGTGCTAGGGTTAGCGCCGGGGGGGGTCGAGGGGGGTCAAGTAGGTCACCGGGAGGGGGCTAGATGCCCGACGCGTGGAGATCCGCGGCGTCGACGGGCGACCGGCGGCCACCGCTCCCCTGGTGAACAGGGAGGACGATGATGGTGTTGGTGGGTTGGGCCTGGTGCTGTGCACTTGGGCTCAAGTGCACAGTACCAGGCTTTTTTTTCCTTGTTATAATTTTTCTTCCTTTCCCTTTTCTATTTTTCCTTTTATTTTTATATTTGTTTCATTTTCATTTTATATTTTTTTTATAGACCATATTCCTTTTACCTAACCTAGTATTTTAGTTTAGGTCACTTCCACAAAAGGTGGGCTCTCCAAATGTTAGTTTATATTTTTATAACTTTATAAAAGGCGTTTAATTAATTGTTTTTGCTGCCGTTTTGTATATTTATTTTTCATTTAGGCATTTTATAAAAATGTGGTTTCTTCACCGTATTGACTTATGATTTAATTGTCACATCCAAAACATTTTAGTTTTAAGGTTTGATAACTTTTACTGTTTTGACTTGGTTTTGAATTTGAATTCAAACGAGATTTGAATCATCGTGAATCTAACAACAGTAATCATGGTGACGTGGCATCATTAGTTGGGGATTACTGTAGCTTAATTATCCGGGCGTCACAATTCTCCTCCACTACAAGAAATCTCGTCCCGAGATTTAAGCATTGGAGTAAGGGGGGAAAGTGTTGGTAGCGAAAACCTAACGAGTCTTCTCGGTCTTGGTTGCCCTTTTGAAGAGGTTGATCCCTTTCGTTGATGACTTCTTTCCTCTGCTTCAAGTCATCGTGATCAAGTCGTCATCCTTTCTTCGGGATCTCCATCGTCCTACGAACGTGACCAGCGGGAAAAATCCGGAAGATCGCATCTTCACCAAGCTGGGCATTTGACGGTGAACTCAATGGGAAATACACGAGGTACCCCACGAGTTGTATTACAGTGAATTCGTTGAGTGCAAAATACGACGGTAACAAAGTTTCAAATGGGTAGACAATCATTCGATGCCTAGACAGAAGAGGGAATGGGTGCTTGAACAACGAGAATAACATGGTGTTCGATTCGAGGATGAATAATGGTATCAAATTTAGCTCGTGAATCACATACGAAGCCAGGTGCAAAGGACACATTAGAATCCGGGTAGTAAAGAAGAGTCAGGTTTAGATCCAGTGGTCCTGTGGGTTATGGGCCCACCATGTGGATTGAAAGTAGGAAGGGTGGTGACATCTTGCACAGAAAGCAAGGCATGTCAGAGGATAGTCTGTCAGCTAAGTTGGCAACAATGTCGGTACCAAGGACGGGGAATGAAGAGAACCATTTTCTTGCCCATTGTAACGAGGCGGACCAATAAGCAAGGTTCTCGTTCACCGGCGGTTAATGGAATGTTACAACAATAGTAACGAGGTCTTACTGATAGAGTTGTACAACGAGGTGTTTACATAAGCAGAGAATTATTACGGCTTAGATTATATGTAGATCAAAGAAAGGTTAAACAAACAAATGGAAAGGAAAATTGTGATTACACACAATTAATAGGAGTATATCATTCCCATGGTCAAGCGGAACATGGCATACAGGGTTGGAGAGCAAGTATCCCACCATTCAGATAAAGAGGCAAGGATTAATCAAGATGTTACCCATACAACGGTGTTTGGATAACTGACCAAGAAACATTTAGCATCGCGCCTCCAAATGTTCTTATTGATGAGCGGGGTATCATAATCATGCTTCAGGGTACAATGATATGGTGTTTCAAGCAAGGGCCAGACTTTGGATACACAAATGATCCATCATGAGCAAGTTATAAAATAAGTCTTACAATTTCCTCCTAGAAGAATAGTTATCCTTGCAGAAGAAAATATAATGATGGGTCCTCCAGCCAGGGGTGCTGGGCATGACATCATATTACTGGATCATCAAAGGACCAACATTATAACTCCTGGAAAGTGGCCCCAACCATCATATCTGACCGAGATTCAGATCCGGCTGGTGTCATGATACCTCAGACTCAGGATGTTCAAAAAGAAAAGGTGCCACACAAATCGGCGAAATGACATTGCAAGATTCTCGGGAAATGAACTATGGGAGCGGGTTCCCGAAACAATAGTTCATCATTAAACCAAGGAGAGGATGAGGAGGTGGCTGATGGGCTTAGCGACAAATCATCGAGAATTCCAAACAAATGGATTTCCGCAATAATGTGAACAAGAAGATGACACTTGTCAATTCAATTGATAATAATGTTGTACGCTCGAGGAAAACATACACCATTAATCATCAGTTGAAAGGTGTGTCCAAAATATGACCTTAGGCAGCACGATCACTGTTATAGTGATGACTCAATAACCAACAATCTAAGAACGAACTGTCGATCGTTAACTTCAAAGCAATAGGGATTTTAGAAGTACAGAATTCAAGCAGCATCGTTAGCATATTGGTATCCCGGTTAAAAACAACACAGGGACCAAGGAAGAATGGAGATGGTGAGAAGTATCATCATACCGAGAATTTCTAAGAGGTGGAGCAATCCCCTCAACATTCTTGACATAAAAGACAGTAATACTTCAATGGAGAACATAACACTAGCTGGAGAGCAAGTTGTATTCATAATGTGGACAAGTTCGTGATGAAAAGAAGTCAAGGGTGTTGTCGATGATAATAAAAATCATCGAGGGCAAGAAGGGTATTTCCCATCATGAACACAGTTGACATCTCGGAAGAAGTCAAAAATGTTGAAGGTGATTCGACACATTTGTCGGGAGGTTTCAAGAGGATGCAATCAAACAACAACAGCGACAAGTAAGGGAATGATGGAGTGGCAAGTTATAGTATCAATATATAAGATGCAAGGTCGGAACCAAAGTTGCCTTTCAAGATAAGCAACATGATGTTGAAAGCTCGACGTAAGTCGTGCTCACACACTGAATAATTCGTGCACCAGAGAAGGACGAGGTAGCACAATCAAAGATAGCAAGACCAGGATGCAACCGATAGTCTAGGAATGACTAGATTGAGTTCAGAATTTCCCAGTAAAAATACTAGGGGTATTTGATTTGTAGTGCGGAATAATTTCACTAGTCGGTGTCCTCGGTTGACAACAACCCAGAACCCGTAGAGTGATTACGACAAGGAAAGACAATACTCCAACAAAGTTAGTAAGATGTGGTGCAATGGCAAAACATCTTCGAGATACGAGGGGGTAATACTCGAAGGTAGAACACGATAGAAGTAGAACCGAGTCATCGACCCGTGACAGTAGATACTTCAACCTTGCCAAAAATAGACGAGGCACCGGAATGAATTTCCATCAGATATATTAGATTAGGACAGCATGGTCGGAACCATAACTATAAGGAATCAATTCAAGAATACCGAAAGAATCATGCAGCTGAATAATCATTTTGCAAGAAGCTTCCGAGACGATCTACATCATTTTCATGGGCATGAACACAAAGTTCAAGGTCGACTCCCACTTCTTTAATGCATATCATTTCATTCACCTCTCACTTTGATAAAGCTGTAGTGTTGAAATTTTACCTGGTAGAACACCGGAAGGGTATGACTTGTGAAAACTTTCGGGTTCTCACGAATTAGGGGAAGGCATAGGTTCAGCCCATCGGGCATCTTAGTACATATACCACAAGTTTCAAAAGTAAATACTCAAGCTCGAAAGCAGAGTATGGTTGGCCAAGCAGAGGATACAATTTACCAAAGGCATTATGTATCAGGGGAAGAACTCACAAGGTGATTGAATATGAAGGACACTGTCGGATAACAATCCAACAATGGATCGGGCGATCCACAACGGAGCTGATGTGAGTATCGATACTCACTCAGAGGAAGAAAGAATGCAGAGGCATCAGGTCCAAGAATCACCTGATTAGTCTGATACTTAAATAGAAAGAAATTATGGTTTCCAAAATGAAGGATCAGAAGTAGACGCTCTGATCAATGATGGATAAGTTGAAAACACTTAGTCGGACAATCAATAAAGGTTTGAATCGCCGAGAACCAACTCATGTCCGGAATGACGTCTGAACCGGAAAGATACTTTTAAAACGAATAACGTAATGACTGTGTGCATACGCACACATTGAATCAATAGGCTCAAAATGGCTAAGACAAGGGATGTTAACGAAGACTACTAGTCATATGGAATTAACCATAATGTAAGCAGGCAAGAATTTCAAGAGTAACAGGCTGCAGAGGATCTTCGAAAGATCGAAAACTATTCCGAAGAATATTGTGAGACACATGAACAATTGAGAAGAACGAATCCTCGATAAATGTGAGGAAATAACTGTAAGGGTTTTTCTGCGAAATAAAACTAGTAAACTCAAAGGATTGTTGGGACAATGGAGAATCTTTCGAGGCATCTTGTAACAACAAGAGCGACGAGGAATGATCATGTGAATGACAAGGGCATACAGATATCCATCGGGATATATTGGTGGCAGTGAATTGCAAAGGCGATGAGCACAAGGGTCTCGAGAAAATATCGAGGGATACCCTCAGAATCTTCTGACGAAGTAGTTAATCTTCCGAAAGGAGGGCTCTCCGGGAGAAATAGTTACGAGAACCTAGAGTCAGAGTTAGCAAAATCTTTTAATCCGAATAGAAGAGAGATCAGAGTCCGAGAGCACAGAAAGGAATAAAAGATCCTAATACCACCCATTGGTGTTGTGGGCCCGTAAGCCACACAACAAGTTAGTAAATTTGTTTTTCAAACACTAGACTCAACTTCGACCAAGGAGTTGGGAAGGGGGATTCCTACAGGCAGTCGGCTCTGATACCAACTTGTGACGCCCCCGATTTGACCGTACACTAATCATGCACGCAAATGTCTACGACCAAGATCAGGGACTCACTGGAAGATATCACAACACAACTCTAGACTCAACTTTGGCCAAGGAGTTGGGAAGGCGGATTCCTACAGGCAGTCGGCTCTGATACCAACTTGTGATGCCCCCGATTTGATCGTACACTAATCATGCACGCAAATGTGTACGACCAAGATCAGGGACTCACTGGAAGATATCACAACACAACTCTAGACACAAATTAAAATAATACAAGCTTCATATTACAAGCCAGGGGCCTCGAGGGCTCGAATACATAAGCTCGAATACACAAGAGTCAGTGGAAGCAATAATATCTGAGTACAGACATAAGTTAAACAAGTTGCCATAAGATGGCTAGCACAAACTGGGATACAGATCGAAAGAGGAGCAGGCCTCCTGCCTGGGATCCTCCTAACTACTCCTGGTCGTCGTCGGCAGACTGCACGTAGTAGTAGGTGCCTCCGGTGTCGTAGGAGTCGTCGTAGGTGGCGTCTGGCTCCTGGGCTCCACCATCTGGTTGCATCATCCGAGAAGAAGGAACAGAAGGGGGAAAAGGGGGAGCAAAGCAACCGTGAGTACTCATCCAAAGTACTCGCAAGCAAGGATCTATACTACATATGCAATGGTAACAATGATATGGGTAATATCGGTGGACTGAACTGCAGTAAGCGGGAATAAGAGGGGGATAGCTAATCCAAACGAAGACTACGCTTCTGGCAGCCTCCATCTTGCAGCAGTAGAAGAGAATAGATGGTAAGTTCACCAAGTAACATCGAATAGCATAATCCTACTCGGCGATCCTCCCGCACATCACCCTGTGAGAGAGCAACCACCGAGTTATATCTGGAACTCATCTGGGTGTGTTTTATCAAGTGTCCGGTTCTAGTTGTCAAGAGGTCGGAATACAACTCTGGGTCGTCCTTTTACCGAGGGACACGGCTTTCGAATAGATTAACTTCCCTGCAGGGGTGCACCACATAACCCAGCACGCTTGATCCCATTTGGCCGGACACACTTTCTAGGGTAATGCCCGGCCTCGAAAGATCAACACGTCGCAGCCCTACCTAAGCACAACAGAGAGGTCAGGACACCGGTCTAAGTCCTAGGCGCGCAGGGGTCCGGGCACATCGCCCAACGCACACCTGCACGTTGCGTACGCGGCCGGTGAGCAGACCTAGCAACCTCCATTACTAAGGAAGTTGCGTTACGCGGTCCAACCCGGCGCGCGCCGCTCAATCGCTGACGTCAAGAAGGCTTCGGCTGATACCACGACGTCGAGTACCCATAACTATTCCCACATAGCTGGTTAGTGCGTATAGGCCAACGGCCAGACTCAGATCAAATATCCAAACTCGTTAAGCGTGTTATTATGAAATAACCGCGGACAACGACCAGGGCCAGGCCACCTCTCCACTGGGTGTCTCAACCTGCCCTGTCGCTCCGCCACAAAGATCCACACAGAGGGCCGTCGGGAAAGTATGTCCTTTCAGCCCCCAATCCGTGAATCAACCGCGGGTACTCAACGAGCCGACCCGACTTTAGTCACATCAAGTATCATGTATAAGTGTATGTAGTATATACCCGTGATCACCCCCAAGTGACC
This sequence comes from Secale cereale, assembly GCA_902687465.1. NCBI lineage: Eukaryota > Viridiplantae > Streptophyta > Magnoliopsida > Poales > Poaceae > Secale > Secale cereale. Next base: position 295,451,205 of record LR738709.1, read on the forward strand.
ACGACCCGATAGAATAGCAGGGCAGACGGACAAGGGTGTAGGGCCACTGATGGAATACTAGCATCCTATACTAAGCATTTAGGATTGCAGGTAAAGTATCAACAATGATAGCAACAATGATAGGCTATGCAGCAGAATAGGAGTATCGAAAACAGTAGCATGCTACACTACTCTAATGCAAGCAGTAGAGAGAAGAATAGGCGATATCAGGTTGATCAAGGGGGGGGCTTGCCTGAAAGCCCTGCAGACGAAAGGAATCTTCGGAAGCGTAGCCGTAGTCGAACACCGAAGCATCAATGGTCTCGGGGTCTATCACAGTATCGGAGTCGACCGAAAATAAGCAACGAAGGGGAAACAAATAAATAACAGAGCAAACAATAGCATCACAAAGCATAACATGGCAAAAGGCGGTGCTACGTGAGACCTAACGCGGTGCTCGGTGATACAGGCGAAGAGGAATAACATCCGGGAAAGTATTCCCGGTGTTAGGCATTTTCGGTCAGATGAAACGGAGGGGAATGTTGCTTGTTCGCTATGCTAGGAACGTGTGGCTGACGAACGGTCCACGTATTCGGATTCGTCTCGTCGTTCTGAGCAACTTTCATATATAAATTATTTTCATCCGAGTTACGAATTATTTTCTATGCTTTTTCAAAGTTTTTAAACAATATGCTGAAATCATTATTAATTAAATAAATTCGAAAATCCCCTAATGTTAAATGCTAAGTGTACACAGAAAGTGTACACAGCATTGTGCCAAAGAGGCTGACAGTGGGGTCAGTCAGCAGAGGCTGACTGGTGGGCCTAGTGGCTGACACAGCAGCTGACTGGGCCGGCCTTATCCACTGGAATAGTGGGTGGGACCCACATGTCATTGTCTCAACCATTTAATCAGTGGTTAAATTTAACCCAGGGATAGTTAGAGGGGAGGCCCCACATGTCAGGAAGTAACTAGATTATTTAATTAGCCAGTTTAATTAAGTTGTGGTTAATTAGGAAGTAGGTCCCAGCAGTCAGTGGCACTGCACGTTATTAGTGGCTGGGCTAAGCGGACACGTCAGCGGAGCCGACGTTTAGCCGTCGGCGACCAAAACACGGCGGCGACGCACGGGAAGTCGCCGGAAATCGTCTATAGGCCACCGACACGGGCGTCGTTGGGCGCGTTCGAACGGCCAGACGACGACGCAACGACTGGGACCGGTGGCGTCGTTGGAGTTGGCCGGAGTTGGCCGGAACGGTGACGAAAGCGGCGATAAAGTTTGGGGGGATGGAGACATGGCGCTACGGGGCACGAGGTGAGGCGTACGCGGGTGCGTCATGCTCCTGGGAGCACCAGGAGCTCGGCGCGCTGCTCGGGCGAGGGTGGCGCAAGTGGTGGCCGCGTCGGCGGAGCAGAACGACGGCGATAAGCACGGCCATGGTGGCAAGGGCTACGGGTGCAGAAGGAGAGGGGGAAGAGGGGGGATTATGGCGCCGTGCTCACAGTGGTGTCGATGAGAGGCTCGGGGAGGCTGGTGGCGGTCGGGAAACGATCGATCACCGTGGCGACGGGCGGTGGCCGGAGGTAGAAGAATGGCCTGGGGCGGCGCTGTAGTGTTCCCCGGCCCGGGCTCGTGGAAGGGGAGGGCGTTGGGGTCGACGTCGGACCTCGTAGACGCGCCGGCGGGGTGCGGGGGCTGTGGTGGCCGCGGTGGGGTGAAGTGGCCGGCGACGAGCGCGTCGGGAGGTAGGGGATCTGGAGGAGGGTGAGAGAGAGGAGTGCGCGAGGGGGCTAGGGTTAGCGCCGGGGGGGTCGAGGGGGTCAAGTAGGTCAACGGGAGGGGGCTGGATGCCGGACGCGTGGAGATCCGCGGCGTCGACGGGCGACCGGCGGCCACCGCTCCCCTGGTGAACAGGGAGGACGATGATGGTGTTGGTGGGTTGGGCCTGGTGCTGTGCACTTGGGCTCAAGTGCACAGTACTAGGTTTTTTTGCCTTGTTATAATTTTTCTTCCTTTCCCTTTTCTATTTTTCCTTTTATTTTTATATTTGTTTCATTTTCATTTCATATTTTTTATAGACCATATTCCTTTTACCTAACCTAGTATTTTAGTTTAGGTCACTGCCACAAAAAGGTGGGCTCTCCAAATGTTAGTTTATATTTTTATAACTTCATAAAAGGCGTTTAATTAATTGTTTTTGCTGCCGTTTTGTATATTTATTTTTCATTTAGGCATTTTATAAAAATGTGGTTTCTTCACCATATTGACTTATGATTTAATTGTCACATCCAAAACATTTTAGTTTTAAGGTTTGAAAACTTTTACTGTTTTGACTTGGTTTTGAATTTGAATTCAAACGAGATTTGAGTCATCGTGAATCTAACAACAGTAATCGTGGTGACGTGGCATCATTAGTTGGGGATTATTGTAGCTTAATTATCCGGGCGTCACAATAGACATGAGTTGTCATTTGATCAACGGGATCACATCATTAGGAGAATGATGTGATGGACAAGACCCATCCGTTAGCTTAGCACTATGATCGTTTAGTTTTACTATTATTGCTTTCTTCATGACTTATACATGTTCCTATGACTATGAGATTATGCAACTCCCGAATACCAGAGGAACACCTTGTGTGCTATCAAACGTCACAACGTAACTGGGTGATTATAAAGATGCTCTACAGGTGTCTCCAAAAGTGTTCATGGCACTGGCATAGATCAAGAATAGGATTTGTCACTCCGAATGTCGGAGAGGTATCTCTAGGCCCTCACGGTAATGCATATCATAATAAGCTTTGCAAGCAAATGACTAATGAGTTAGTCACGAGATGATGTATTACAGAACGATTAAAGAGACTTCCGGTAACGATATTGAACTGGGTATTGAGATACCAACGATCGAATCTCGGGCAAGTAACATACCGATGACAAAGGGAACAACGTATGTTGTTATGCGGTTTGACCGATAAAGATCTTCGTAGAATATGTAGGAACCAATATGAGCATCCAGGTTCCGCTATTGGTTATTGATCGAAGATGAGTCTCGGTCATATCTACATAGTTCTCCAACCCGTAGGGTCCGCACGCTTAACATTCGGTGACGATCGACATTATGAGTTTATGTGTTTTGATGTACCGAAGGTAGTTTGGGGTCCCGGATGAGATCGGGAACATGACAAGGTGTCTCGAAATGGTCGACACGTAAAGATCGATATATTGGACGACTATATTCGGACATCGGAAAGGTTCCGAGTGATTCAGGTATTTTTCGGAGTACCGGAGACTTACGGGAATTCGCCGGGGAGTATATGGGCCTTATTGGGCTTTAGGGGAAAGAGAGAGAGGAGGTTGCGCTCCCCCCAAGGCTTAGTCCTAATTGGACTAAGTGGAGGGGTTGTGCCCCCTCCTTCATTCTCTTCTATTTTCCCTTTCCTTCTCTCCTACTCCTACTACTTGAAAGGGCTCCTAGTTCTACTAGGAAAAGGGGAATCCTACTCCCGGTGGGAGTAGGACTCCCCTAAGGCGCGTCATAGAGAGGGTCGGCCCTCCCCCTCCTCCACTCCTTTATATACGGGGGTGGGGGCACCCCATGAACACACAAGTTTATCATTGATCTTATAGCCGTGTGCGGTGCCCCCCTCCACAGAAACACACCTCGGTCATATCGTTGCGGTGCTTAGGCGAAGCCCTGCGCCGGTAGCTTCATCATCTCCGTCACCACGCCGTCGTGCTGACGAAACTCTCCCGTGAAGCTCAACTGGATCAAGTGCTCGTGGGACGTCATCGAGTTGAACGTGTGCTGAAAGTGGAGGTGCCGTATGTTCGGTGCTTGATCGGTTGGATCGCGAAGACGTTCGACTACATCAACCGCATCACTAGACACTTCCGCTTTCGGTCTACGAGGGTACGTAGACACACTCTCCCCTCTCGTTGCTATGCATCTAGTAGATAGATCTTGCGTGATCATAGGATTTTTTTTTGAAATACTACGTTCCCAACTGTGGCATCATGAGCCAGGTCTATGCGTAGATGATATGCACGAGTAGAACACAATGAGTTGTGGACGATAATAGGCATACTGCTTACCAGCATGTCATACTTTTATTCGGCGGTATTGTTGGATGAAGCGGCCCGAACCGACATTACGCGTATGCCTATGCGAGACTGGTTTTACCGACCTGCTTCGCACACAGGTGGCTAGCGGGGGTCAGTTTCTCCAACTTTAGTCGAATCAAATATGACTAGGCCCGGTCCTTGTGAAGGTTAAAACAACACATACTTGACGAAAAATCATTGTGGTTTTTGTATGCGTAGGTAAGAATGGTTCTTGCTAAGCCCGTAGCAGCCACGTAAAACTTGCAACAACAAAGTAGAGGACGTCTAACTTGTTTTTGCAGGGCATGTTGTGATGTGATATGGTCAAGACGTGATGAGTTATACGTTATTGTATGACATGATCATGTTTTGTAAAATTATCGGCAACTGGCAGGAGCCATATGGTTGTCGCTTTATTGTATGAAATACAATCGCCATGTAATTGCTTTACTTTATCACTAAGCGGTAGCAATAGTCGTGGAAGCAATAGTTGGCGTGACGACAACGATGCTACGATGGAGATCAAGGTGTCGCGCCGGTGACGATGGTGATCATGACGGTGCCTTGGAGATGGATATCAAAAGCACAAGATGATGATGGCCATATAATGTCACATATTTTGATTGCATGTGATGTTTATCTTATTATGCTTCTTATTTTACTTAGAACGACGGTAGCATTATAAGATGATCCCTTACAAAATTTCAAGGTACAAGTGTTCTCCCTGAGTATGCACCGTTGCGAAAGTTCATCGTGACGAGACACCACATGATGATCGGGTGTGATAAGCTCTACGTTCAAATACAACGGGTGCAAGACAGTTTTGCACACGCAGAATACTCGGGTTAAACTTGACGAGCCTAGATGTACAGACATGGCCTCGAAACACTGGAGCCCGAAAGGTCGTGCGTGAATCATATAGTAGATATGATCAACATAAGATGTTCACCATTGAAAACTACTCCATCTCACGTGATGATCGGACATGGTTTAGTTGATTTGAATCACGTGATCATTTAGATGACTAGAGGGATGTCTATCTAAGTGGGAGTTCTTTAGTAATATGATTAATTGAACTTTAATTTATCATGAACTTAGTCCTGGTAGTATTAGCATATCTATGTTGTAGATCAATAGCTCGCGATATAGCTCCCCTTTTATTTTTATATGTTCCTAGAGAAATATAAGTTGAAAGATGATAGTAGCAATGATGCGGACTTGTTCCGTGATCTGAGGATTTTCCTCATTGCTGTATAGAAGTATTATGTCCTTGATGCACCGCTAGGTGACAGCTCTATTGCATGAGTAGATGCAAACGTTATGAACGTTTGGCAAAGCTCAGTATGATGTCTACTTAATAGTTTAGTGCACCATGCTTTACGGCTTAGAACCGGGACTTCAAAAATGTTTTGAACGCCACGGAGCATATAAGATGTTCCAAAAGTTGAAATTAGTATTTCATACTCATGCGCGTGTCGAGATGTATGAGACCTCTGACAGTACTTTGCCTACAAGATGGAGGAGAATTGCTCAACCAGTGAACATATGCTCAGATTGTCTGGGTACTACAATTGCTTGAATCAAGTGGGAGTTAATCTTCCAGATAAGATAGTAATTGACAAAGTTCTCTAGTCACTATCACCAAGTTAGTAGAACTTTGTGATGAACTATAATATGCAAGGGATGACGAAAGTAATTCCCGAGCTCTTCGCGATGCTGAAATCGGTGAAGGTAGAAATCAAGAACGAGCATCAAGTGTTGATGGTTAACAAGACCACTTGTTTCAAGTAAAGGGCAAAGGGATAGAAGGGGGACTTCAAGAATAATGGCAAGCAAGTTGTCACTCCCATGAAGAAACCCAAAGCTAAACTCAAGCCTGAAACTAAGTGCTTCTACTGCAAAGGAAATGGTCACTTGAAGTGGAACTGCCCTAGATACTTGGCGGATAAGAAGGATGGCAAAGTGAACAAAGTTATATTTGATATACATATTATTAATGTGTTCTTTACTAGTGTTCATAGCAACCCCTGGATATTTGATACCAATTCAGTTGCTAAAATTAGTAACTCGAAACGAGAGTTGCAGAATGAACAGAGACTAGTTAAAGGTGAAGTGACGATGTGTGTTGGAAGTGGTTTCAAGATTGATATGATCATCATCGCACACTCCCTATACCTTCGGGATTAGTGTAGAACCTAAATAAATGTTATTTGGCATTTGCGTTGAGCATGAATATGATTTGATCATGTTTGTTGCAATACGGTTATTCATTTAAAGTCATAAAATAATTTTTATTCTGTTTACATGAATAAAACCTTCGATGGTCATACACCCAATGAAAATAGTTTGCTGGATCTTGATCGTAGTAATACACATATTCATAATATTGAAGCCAAAAGATGCAAAGTTGATAATGATAGTGCAACTTATTTGTGGCACTGCCGTTTAGGTCATATTGGTGTAAAGCACATGAAGAAACTCCATGGTGATGGGCTTTTGGAATGAAGAAACTCCATGCTGATGGGCTTTTGGAATCACTTGGTGCTTGCGAACCATGCCTAATGGGCAAGATGACTAAAACTCTGTTCTCTGGAACAATGGAGAGAGCAATTGATTTGTTGGAAATCATACATACTGATGTATGTGGACCGATGAGTGTTGAGGCTCGCGACGAGTATCATTATTTTCTGACCTTCATTGATGATTTGAGAAGATATGGGTATATCTACTTGATGAAGCACAAGTCTGAAGCATTTGAAAAGTTCAAAGAATTTCAGAGTGAAGTAGAGAATCATCGTAACAAGAAAATTAAGTTTCTATGATCTGATCGTGGAGGCGAATATTTGAGTTACGAGTTTGGTCGTTTCACAGTTCACGCCACCTGGAACACCACAACGTAATGGTGTCTCTGAACGTCGTAACGGTACTTTATTAGATATGGTGCGATCTATTATGTCTCTTACCGATTTACCACTATCATTTTGGGTTATGCATTAGAGACAGCTACATTCACATTAAATAAGGGCACCATCTAAATCCGTTGAGACGATGCCTTATGAACTGTTGTTTGGCAAGATACCAAAGTTGTTGTTTCTTAAAGTTCGGGGCTGCGATGCTTATGTGAAAAAGCCAACCTGATAAGCTCGAACCCAAGTCGGAGAAATGTTTCTTCATAGGATACCCAAAGGAAACTGTTGGGTACACCTTCTATCACAAATCCGAAGGCAAGATATTCGCTGCTAAGAATGGATCCTTTCTAGAGAAGGAGTTTCCTTCGAAAGAAGTGAGTGGGAGGAAAGTGGAACTTGATGAGGTAATTGTACCTTCTCCCGAATTGGATAGTAGTACATCACAGAAACTAGTTCAAGTGATTCCTGCACCAATTAGTGAGGAAGCTAATGATGATGATCATGAAACTTCAGATGAAGTTGCTGCTGAACTTCGTAGATCAACCAGAGTACGTTCGGCGCCAGTGTGGTATGGCAACCCGGTTCTGGAAGTCATGTTACTAGACCATGACGAACCTACGAACTATGAGGAAGCAATGATGAGCCCATATTCCGCAAAATGGCTTGAGGCCATGAAATCTGAGATGGGATCCATGTATGAGAACAAAGTGTGGACTTTGGTTGACTTGTCCGATGATAGGCAAGCCATTGAAAATAAATGGATCTTCAAGAGGAAGACCGACGTCGACGGTAATGTTACTGTCTACAAAGCTCGACTTGTTGCGAAAGGATTTCGACAAGTTCAAGGAGTTGACTACGATGAGACTTTCTCACCCGTAGCGATGCCTAAGTCTGTTCGAATCATGTTAGCAATTGCCGCATTTTATGATAATGAAATATGGCAAATGGATGTCAAAACTGCATTTCTAAATGGATACCTCTAAGAGGAGTTGTATATGATGCAACCAGAAGGTTTTGTCGATCCTAAAGGTGCTAACAAAGTGTGCAAGCTCCAGCGATCCATCTATGGACCGGTACAAGCATCTTGGAGTTGGAATATACGCTTGGATGAGGTGATCAAAGCATATGTTTTTTATACAGACTTGCGGTGAAGCCTGTATTTACAAGAAAGTGAGTGGGAGTACTACAGCCTTTCTGATAAGTATATGTGAATGACATATTGTCGATCAGAAATGATGTAGAATTTTCTGGAGGAGTTTTTGAAAGGAGTTTTTCAAAGAAAGACCTCGGTGAAGCTACTTACATATTGAGAATCAAGATCTATAGAGATAGATCAAGACGCTTGATAAGTTTTTTCAATGAGTACATACCTTGACAAGTTTTGTAGTGGTTCAAAATGAAACAGTCAAAGAAAGAGTTCTTGCATGTGTTGCAAGGTATGAAGTTGAGTAAGTCTCAATAACCCGACCACGACAAAAGATAGAGAAAGAATGAAAGTCATTCCCTATGCCTCAGTCATATGTTCTATAAAGTATGCCATGTTGTGTGCCAAACCTGATGTGTACCTTGCCATGAGTTTGACAAGGAGGTACAACAGTGATCCAGGAGTAGATCACCGGACATCGGTCAAAATTGTCCTTTATTACTGGATGACTAAGGAAATGTTTCTCGATTATGGAGGTGATAAAGAGTTCATCGTAAAGAGTTACGCCGATGCAAGTTTCGACACTAATCCAGATGACTCTAAGTATCAATCCGGATGCGTATTAAAAGTGGGAGCAATTAGCTAGAGTAGCTCCATGCATAGCATTGTAGACATAGAAATTTGCAAAATACATACGGATCTGAATGTAATAGACCCGCTGACTAAAGTTCTCTCACGAAGCAAAACATGATCACACCTTAGTACTCTTTGGGTGTTAATAACATGATGATGTGAGCTAGATTGTTGACTCTAGTAAACCCTTTGGGTAGTGGTCACATGGCGATGAGAACTATGGGTGTTAGTCACATGGTGATGTGAACTATTGGTGTTAATCACATGGTGATGTGATCTAGATTATTGACTCTAGTGCACGTGGGAGACTGAACGAAATATACCCTAGAGGCAATAAAAAAGTTATTATTTATTTCCTTATATCATGATAAATGTTTATTATTCATGCTAGAATTGTATTAACCGGAAACTTAGTACACGTGTGAATACATAGACAAAACAGAGTGTCCCTAGTATGCCTCTACTAGACTAGCTCATTGATCAAAGATGATTATATTTCCTAGCCATAGACATGAGTTGTCATTTGATCAGCGGGATCACATCATTAGGAGAATGATGTGATGGAAAAGACCCATTCGTTAGCTTAGCACTATGACCGTTTAGTTTTACTGCTATTGCTTTCTTCATGACTTATACTTGTTTCTATGACTATGAGATTATGCAACTCCCGAATACCAGAGGAACACCTTGTGTGCTATCAAATGTCACGATGTAACTGGGTGATTATAAATATGCTCTACAGGTGTCTCCGAAAGTGTTCGTGGTGTTGGCATAGATCAAGAATAGGATTTCTCACTCCGAATGTGGGAGAGGTACATTTGGGCCCTCTCGGTAATGCACATCATAATAAGCCTTGCAAGCAAATGACTAATGAGTTAGTCACGAGATGATGTATTACGGAATGAGTAAAGAGACTTGCCGATAATGATATTGAAATAGGTATTGAGATACCGATGATCGAATCTCGGGCAAGTAACATGCCGATGACAAAGGGAACAACGTATGTTGTTATGCGGTTTGACCGATAAAGATCTTCGTAGAATATGTAGGAACCAATATGAGCATCCAGGGTCCGCTATTGGTTATTGACCGGATATGAGTCTCGGTCATGTCTATATAGTTATCGAACCCATAGGGTCCGCACGCTTAACGTTCGGTGACGATCGATATTATGAGTTTATGTGTTTTGATGTACTGAAAGTAGTTCGGGGTCCCGGATGAGATCGGGGACATGACGAGGAGTCTAGAAATGGTCGACACATAAAGATCGATATATTGGACGACTATATTTGGACATCGGAAAGGTTCCGAGTGATTCGGGTATTTTTCGGAGTACCGGAGACTTACGGGAATTCGCCGGCGAGTATATGGGCCTTATTGGGCTTTAGGGGAAAGATAGAGAGGAGGCTGCGCGTCCCCCCAAGGCTTAGTCCGAATTGGACTAAGGGAAGGGGCTGCGCCCCCTCCTTCCTTCTCTTCTCTTTTCCCTTTCCTTCTCTCCTACTCCTACCACTTGGAAGGGCTCCTAGTTCTACTAGGAAAAGGGGAATCCTACTCCCGGTTGGAGTAGGACTCCCCTAGGGCGCGCCATAGAGAGGGCCAGCCCTCCCCCTCCTCCACTCCTTTATATACGGGGGAGGGGGGCACCCCATGAACACACAAGTTGATCATTGATCGTTTAGCCGTGTGCGGTGCCCCCATCCACAGAAACACACCTCAGTCATATCGTTGTGGTGCTTAGGCGAAGCCTTGCGCCGGTAGCTTCATCATCTCCATCACCACGCCGTCGTGCTAACGAAACTCTCCCGTGAAGCTCAACTGGATCAAGAGCTCGTGGGACATCATCGAGCTGAACGTGTGCTGAAAGTGGAGGTGTTGTACGTTCGGTGCTTGATCGGTTGGATCGCGAAGACGTTCAACTACATCAACCGCGTCACTAGACGCTTCCGCTTTCGATCTATCAGGGTACGTAGACACACTCTCCCCTCTCGTTGCTATGCATCTAGTAGATAGATCTTGCGTGATCGTACGAATTTTTTTGAAATACTACGTTCCCCAACAAGGTGCATATCAAGATGTAATGTTCCATCTCCTGCATAAGGATTAGCTAGCAGTTTCTCTATCATACCCTAAGGAATTTCATAATAAATATTTTCAGTAGGTGCAGTAGGTTGAGTAGAAACTCTTGCTCTTCCACTCGAGGTGAATATACCCTGAACAAGCCCCTCAAAGGATTATTTTCCATAGTAATAAGTGATAGTAAATTTCAGCACACTATATAAATGTTTTCTTACCAAATTCCACTTACCAAAGGCGCTTCACTCCCCGGCAATGGCGCCAGAAAAGAGTCTTGATGACCCACAAGTATAGGGGATCTATCGTAGTCCTTTCGATAAGTAAGAGTGTCGAACCCAACGAGGAGCGGAAGGAAATGACAAGTGGCTTTTAGCAAGGTATTCTCTACACGCATTGAAATTATCGGCAACAGATTGTTTTGTGATAAGATAAATCGTAACGTGTAACAAGTAACAAAAGTAAACACAGTGCAGCAAGGTGGCCCAATCCTTTTTGTTGTTGGGGAACGTAGCATGCAATTTCCAAAAAAAAATCCTATGCTCGCACAAGATCTATCTAGGAGATGCATAGCAACGAGAGGGGGAGAGTGTGTCCTCGTACCATTGTAGTCGAACTTCTTCATGTTCCGATCAATCAAGCACCTAACATACGGCACCTCCGAGTTCTGCACACGTTCAGCTCGATGACGTCCCTCGAACTCTTGATCCAGCAAAGTGTCGAGGGAGAGTTCCGTCAACACGACGGCGTGGTGATGGTGATGGTGAAGTGACCCGTGCAGGGCTTCGCCTAAGCACTACATGAATATGACAGAAGGCGTAAACTATGGAGGAGGGCGCCGCACATGGCTAACAATGTTTGTTATGTGTTCTAAGCGCCCCTTCCCCACATATATATATGTGGGCGGGGGAGGGGGACAGCCATGGGGCGCCCCAAGTAGAGGAATCCTACTTGGGGGCCTCCTCCAATTCGGCCTCCCCCTTTCCTTATCTCCGGAGGGGGAAGGAAAGAGGGGAGAGGGGAAAGTAAGGGGGAATCCTATTCCCTTTATTTCCTTTCCTCCTCCCCTTTTCCTTTCTCCACTTGGGCCGGCACATATGGGGGCGCACCAGCCCCTTAGGGGATGGTATGTCCCGCACTTGGCCCAATAAGGCCCATATCTTTGCCCGAGGGTGCCCGGAACCCCTTCCGGTGACCCGATACGTACCCGATACCCCCAGAACACTTCGGGTGTCCGAATACTATCATCCTATACATGAATCTTTACCTCTTGGACTTTTCGAGACTCCTCGTCATGTCCGTGATCTCATCTGGGACTCCAAACAACATTCGGTCACCAAATCACATAACTCATATAATACAAAATCATCATCGAAACGTTAAGTGTGCGGACCCTACGGGTTCGAGAACTATGCAGACATGACCGAGACACCTCTCCGGTCAATAACCAACAGCGGAACCTAGATGCTGATATTGGTTCCAACATATTCTACGAAAATATTTATCGGTCAAACCGTAATGACAACATATGATATTCCCTTTGTCATCGGTATGTTACTTGCCCGAGATTTGATCGTCGGTATCTTCATACCTAGTTCAATCTCGTTCCTGGCAAGTCTCTTTACTCGTTCCGTAATGCATCATCCCGCAACTAACTCATTAGTCACATTGCTTGCAAGGCTTACCATGATGTATCAAGTTTCCGGTTAATACAATTCTAGCATGGATAATAAACATTTATCATGATATAAGGAAATATAAAATAACAACTTTATTATTGCATGTAGGGCATATTTCCTTCATTTGTAGCAAAGGACAAGCCTCGACGAACTCTTATATAAAGGAAAACGCTCTCGAGAACACATGGGAATTGTTGTCAAGTTAGTTTTCATCATGCTCATATGATTCGCGTTTGTCACTTTGATAATTTGTTATGTGGGTGGACCGGTGCTTGGGTGTTGCCCTTCCTTGGACAAGCCTCCCACTTATGATTAACCCCTCTCGCAAGCATCCGCAACTATGAAAGAAGAATTAAGGTAAACCTAACCATAGCATGAAACATATGGATCCAAATCAGCCCCTTATGAAGCAACACATGAACTAGGGTTTAAGCTTCTGTCACTCTAGCAACCCATCATCTACTTATTATTTCCCAATGCCTTCCTCTAGGCCCAAATAATGGTAAAGTGTCATGTAGTCGACGTTCACATAACACCACTAGAGGAAATACAACATACATCTCATCAAAATATCGAACGAATACCAAATTCACACGATTACTTATAACAAGACTTCTCCCATGTCCTCAGGTACAAATGTAACTACTCAAAAAGCATATTAATGATCAAGATCAGAGGAGTATTAAGTATCATTAAGGATCTGAAAATATAATCTTCCGCCGGATAAACCAACTAGCATCAACTACAAGGAGTAATCAACACTACTAGCAACCCACAGGTACCAATCTCAGGTTTTGGGACCAAGATCGAATACAAGAGATGAACTAGGGTTTGAGAGGAGATGGTGTTGGTGAAGATGTTGATGGAGATTGACCCCCTCTCGATGAGAGGATCGTTGGTGATGACGATGAAGATGATTTCCCCCTCCGGGAGCGATGTTTCCCCGGCAGAACAGCTCCGCCGGAGCCCTAGATTGGTTCTGGCCATGTTCCGCCTTGAGACGACGGCGCTTCATCCCAAAGCTTCCTTCTGATTTTTTTCGAGGTAAAAACACACCATATAGAAGAAGATGGGCGTCAGAGGCCTGCCAGGGGCCCCACAAGGATGGGGGCGCGCCCTCCACCCTTGTGGCTGACTGGTGGCCCCCCTCTGGTGGTTTCTCCGCCCAATATTTTTTATATATTCCAAAAATATTCTCCATGAAGTTTCAGGACTTTTGGAGTTGTGCGGAATATATCTCTAATATTTGCTCATTTTCCAGTCCATAATTTTAGCTGCCGGCATTCTCCTTCTTCATGTAAACCTTATAAAATAAGAGAGAAAAGGCATAAGTATTGTGATATAATGTGTAATAACAGCATATAATGCAATAAGTAAGCATGATGCAAAATGGGCATATCAATCGCGCAGCCGCCAGGCGGGGGTGGGAGCATGCGTGCGACCTTGGGAAAGAAACAAGGGTCACCTCTGTCCTTTCCTATTTCTGGCTTCGCGCAAGGGAGGCTGCTACAGGCCCATTAGGCCCAATTTAACGCGAGACACTCAAAAAAGCGACCAGAGCAACGGCCCAATACGATTATCGATCGTTAATAGCGAGCGAAGCCAGGTTACACGCGATTCGCACCTAATCTAACAGACAAAAATGGTCAAAAGTGAGGATGTCGTGGCTAGGGACGCTGATGGCCCGAGGGGGCACGAAAGGTGCTCAGTTATAATGTATCTCAATACGTGGAAGTGAGGAGGAGTAGGGTAACTCGGCGGATCAAGTCGTAACCTTGGAATGATTTGTACGGATACGTGCAACAGATCAACTCCTTGTTGATATCGAACTAAGCGTAGAAGTAGTTTCGACGGATCGCCTCGTCACACATGGCGGCGGCAGATGACGGAATCCTAACCTCTTGATCTCAAAACTCGTGATGTAGACTCCAAAGTTATCATGATTCTGATCACCAAACCATCTTTTCTTCATCTGACCAATCGCGAGCTTCTTGATCCGTGAAGAGCTCCCTCTAAGAACAACACCACCATGCGCAGGCCACACGGTGGGCACCAATTGTTGTGGTTTTGTCATGGCAGATGTCCTCGTAGGAGAACTTAGGTGTGAGGCCATCGCAACTAGGTGATCTCTTGAACGGGGTTAGTTGAAATCGAGAGACTCGAGTTTTACCAAGGTTCGGCCCCTCGCGGCGGAGGTAAAAGCCTACATCCTGCTTGACTGATATTGATGATGAGGATGACGATCTCAGTTACAAGGGCGGTGTTTTGCTACCTCTATCTCGAGGGCATCTACTTTGATCTTGTCTAAGGATTGTCTGTCTGTCTTAACTTGTCCCCCCTGTGGGTGCCCAACCCCTCCTTATATAATTTGAAGGGACGGCTTACTTGTAGAGTCCTAGTAGGATTAGGACTAGTCTATTTTTCTTATTTTCAAGTAGAATCCTAGTCCAGGTTGCTATATGATGACCAACAAGTTTAGGGGATCTATCGTAGTCCTTTCAATAAGTAAGAGTGTCGAATCCAACGAGGAGCAGAAGGAAATGATATGCAGTTTTTAGTAAGGTATTTTCTGCAAGCGCTGAAATTATAGGCAACAGATAGTTTTGTGATAAGGTAAATGGTAGCAAGTGACAAAAGGTAACAATAAATAACGTGCAGCAAGATGGCCCAATCCTTTTTGTAGCAAAGGACAAGCCTAGACAAACTCTTATATAAAGGAAAGTGCTTCCGAGGACACATGGGAATTATCATCAAGCTAGTTTTCATCATGATCATCTGATTCGCGTTCGGTACTTTGATAATTTGGTATGTGGGTGGACCGGTGCTTGGGTGTTGTCCTTACTTGGACAAGCCTCCCACTTATGATTAACCTCTAATGCAAGCATCCGCAACTACAAAACAAGTATTAAGGTAAACCTAACCATAGCATGAAACAAGTGGATCCAATTCAGCCCCTTACGAAGCAACGCATAAACTACGGTTTAAGCTTCTGTCACTCCAGAACCCATCGTCTACTTATTACTTCCCAATGCCTTCCTCTAGGCCCAAATAATGGTGAAGTGTCATGTAGTTGACGTTCATATGACACCTCTAGAGGAGAGACAACATACATCTCATCAAAATATCGAACGAATATCAAATTCACATGACTACTAATAGCAAGACTTCTCCCATGTCCTCAGGAACAAAAGTAACTACTCACAAGACATAATATTGTTCATGATCAGATGAGTATTAATATGCATATTGGATCTGAACATATGATCTTCCACCAAATAAACCAACTAGCATCAACTACAAGGATCAATCAACACTAATAGCAATCCACAGGTACCAATCTGAGGTTTGGGTAGAAAGATTGGATACAAGAGATGAACTAGGGTTTGAGAGGAGATGGTGCAAGTGAAGATGTTGATGAAGATAGCCCTCCCCAAGATGGGAGAGTTGCTGGTGGTGACGGCGGTGACGATTTCCCCCTCCCGGAGGGAAGTATCCCCAACACAACAGCTCTGCCGGAGCCCTAGATTGGTTTCCGCCAAGGTTCCGCCTCGAGACGGCAGCGTCTGGTCCCGAAAGCCTTCTTATAATTTTTTCAGGTCAAAACACCTCATATAGGAGAAGATGGGCATCGGGGGGGCCACGAGGTAGGGGGCACGCCCCCCACCCACGTGGACAACTGATGGCCCCCCTGGTGATCTTCTTTCGCCAGATATTTTTTATATTTTCCGAAATGATGTCCTGTGAAGTTTCGGGGCTTTTTCAGTTGTGCGGAATAGGTTTCCAGAGTTTGCTTCTTTTCCAACCCAGAATTCCAGCTGCCGGCATTCTCCCTCTTCATGTAAACCTTGTAAAATAAGAGAGAAAAGGCATAAGTATTGTGACATAACGTGTAATAACAGCCCATAATGCAATAAATATCAGCATATAAGCATGATGCAAAATGGACGTATCAACTCCCCCAAGCTTAGACCTCGCTTGTCCTCAAGCGAAAGCCAATATCGAAAAATATGTTCACATGTTTAGAGATAGAGGTGTCGATAAAAATAAAATACGGACATGAGGGCATCATGATCATTCTCATAACAACAACATACATGTATTGTCATATGATTCTTATGCTAAAGTAACAATTCATTCACAATATCAAGCATGAATCATAAACTTCATTCAAAACCAACAAACTATTATCTCGATCATTGAAGCAATTACAATTTATCATAACATCAGAAAGAGTCAATATAAGAGCTTTTCAGCAAGCCTACATACTCAACTATCATATAGTCTTTCACAATTGCTCACACTCACGCAATACTTATGTTTATGGAGCTTTAATCGGACAGAGAGAAAGATAGGGGCTTATGGTATTGCCTCCAAACCTTTTACCTCAAGGGTAATGTCAATAGTAATACACCATGATAACTTACATCCAAGTGGGTATATATGTCAGGATCTTTCCAACACAATGTGCTTGCCAAAGGATAAAAAGTAAAAAGGAAAGGTGATTTCCACCTTGACTCTTAAGGAAGAATAATAGATAGGCCCTTCGCAGAGGGAAACAGAGGTTGTCATGTGCTTTAATGGTTGGATGCACAAAGTCTTAGCACAAAAGAATGTCACTTTATATTGCCACTTGTGATAAGGACCTTTATTATGCAGTCCGTCGCTTTTATTACTTCCATATCACAAGATCGTATAAAGATTATTTCCTCAACACTAATAAATCATACATATTTTAGCGAGTTTGCAACATGACAACTTACTTGGAAGGATCTTTCTCAATCCATAGGTAGGTATGGTGGACTCTCATGGCAAAACTGGGTTTAAGGATGTATGGAAGAACAAGTAGTATCTCTACTTGGTGCAAGGAGTTTTGGCTAGCATGAGGGGGAAAGGCAAGCTCAACATGTTGGATGATCCATGACAACATACTTTATTTCAGATATAATAAAACATAACCCATTATGTAGTCTTCCTTGTCCAACATCAACTCTTTAGCAAGTCATATTTTAATGAGTGCTCACAATCATAAAAGATGTCCAAGATAGTATATTTGTATGTGAAACTTCTCTTTCTTTATTACTTCCTATTAATTGCAACAATGACCAAAACTATGTTTGTCAACCCTCAACAACTTTTATTCATCATACTCTTTATATGTGAAGTCATTACATCCCATAAGATCAATATGATCTCTTTGATACTTTCTATATTTTCTTTTATTCTATCATGACCAAAGTGTGGAAATCTAGCCCTTGACTCAACACTGATCTTTATTATATAGCTGACGGACTCAATTACAAAGGGTAAAGATCATAAGGCAAAAGCTCACAACTCGATCATGCTAACTTTATTCTAGTAGATCAAGATACTACCAAAAGGATCAAACTAGAAAAAATGGTAAAGATAGGAGTGATGGTGATACGATACTGGGGTCACTCCCCCAAGCTTGGCAGTTGCCAAGGGGAGTGCCCATACCCATATGATTATGTCTCCTTCGTCGGGGGTGGTGATGATGGAGTTGAAAGTAGTGATGCCGGATCATCATATATCGAGCGTAGGAGATCCTCCAACTTGCGGATAATACCTTTGAGTGCAGCTATATGCTCCTTCAACAAAATATTTTCACTCGTGAGATACTTGTTTTGAATTTGAGCTAACTCAATCATATTGCAAGCTTCAATCTCAGTTGAAGTAAAGAGATTGGGAAGAGTTTGATGGATGTCTTCTTCTCCCATTGCCGGAGTCTGATCTTCCACCGCCTTCTTGATCCTCTTCTCCTTGTTGATCCCCTCGGGTCCTTCCCTCTTCACATATATCTTCATTAGCCAAGCATCATTGTCTTTGTTGTTGGAGGAGGGAGACGACAAGGTGCTTGGCTCCGTCAACCCTAGCAGAAAATAGTTCACAACAAGAATAGAGGATTTTTGCGTGATACAGAGGTCAAAACATTCGGGGGTATATATAATGATTTTTTACCGACCAAAAGGAGTATCACACCCTGATTTTCGTTCCACAACACTTAAGCTATTAATCATGCTAAAATGTGGGTTTGACAAAAACTTTTGAGTGTTTTTGACCTTGCTTGATTGGTTTTCTGTTTGCTGCTTGCTAGTGCTCAAAAAATCCAATAAATCATCCAACTCTTATACTTCATCTCCTTGATCCAAAACCTTTTCCCAATGATCATGCCATGTGTATAGACCAGTATAGTATTTTCTTATAAAAGTATTTTGGCCAAATAGTATTTTCAAATATTAATTTTTCCAAAAACCCCTGAATTGAGGTTTGCACTACAAGTACCTTATTGAGGGTGTGAAAAATCTTTCAAAAAGTATGTTTGAATCCTATTAGGTATAGGACTCCCATAGACCCGAGACCACCAAATCACTTGCCAGACTTAATCCACTCCTCTCCCTTTCTGAACTAATCAGCAATAACAACCTTTCACACTTGACATAGTCTCTCTTGTTATATTGACCCCCCCCCCTCTAACCTCCTTGTAGATGGCCGTCGCCCCCACAAGACTCCTCCTGACCGGATTTCCACCACTCCTAAGGGACTGCCTCCAGCAATGCCACTATACATCAGAGCCGATGTATACCCTGCACGAACTAGACAATGGAGAATTCAAAACAGAATTCTATCCTAAAGTGATTGTACCTGCCAAGACCTCACCTCAAGGCTGGTTCTTTATCGGACCACCTATGCCAACACAGGACCTGGCCGTTCAGCAAGTAGCCTACGAAGCCCTTCTCTGCCTTCAAGACCTCCTCCCGGAGATGAGGGAAGGTCAAGCTACATGTTACCTACCCAGCAAAAGTGGAATAGGAACCACGTCTCAAGCAATGGTTTCCATAGAAGATGAAGACCCAACTCTCAAGCTTCAGATCCGCTTCGCCCACACAGTTAATTATCTTCTGCATAACCTCACTGAAGAATTCCTCAAGTCCCGCGAGGATTTTCCTTCACTTCTACATCTCCACTTCCTCGAGAAGAAGAAGGTGATCGAACGAGAACAACAAATTACTGCCCTGCAAGTCTACATTGCTAATCAGAAGCAATAGATCAAAGAGCTTCAAGGAGCTCGCAATCGGGCCCCGCAAAGAAGGCATAGATTTCCATACCCACCTCGTGGAGGACCATCGTCATGCCACCGACAATATGACCCAAGACTGGATAACAACCTCTTTGCCTCCATCACATGTTTCGGATGTGGTGAACTCGGGCATATCAAAAGGCTGTATCCCAACCAGCCGCCAACTGTTGCACCACCGGAGGACCCACAAGCTGAAGACTGAAGGCCTTCCTCCTCAAGAAAAGAAGCAGACACGACTGTCAAATCCGAGAACCCCTAGGGTAGGATGAGTCGTGTACCCCTTATGCGGAGTGGAGTCTATGTAATGGTTCATATGAAACCATGTCTTGTGTTGCTTGTCCTTATCTGTTTGTGTTTCGATATAAGTCGCACCTTTGCCTTGGGCAGCATGTACGCGACTATATCACCTATCTTATCTTAACAAATGTGTGTGGCCTTTACGGCACCTGTTTGTTTGCACTTGCACGATAGGACCCCCTTTTAGGCATTCCCCTCCTCTATGCTACTTTTTCCCTCTCTTCCATTGAAGACCAGCAAGACAAGATGCACCAAGGGTTCTACCTCGGCAACCAACTAGCACTGAAGACTTCTGCTACAACCTCCACGACCAAGTGCAACCCCGTAGAGTTATGTTTAACCCTCCAAACTTGTAACCCATTCCTAGACCCTTTGAGACTTCCCGAGATACTCCAGCACAAACCCTTAACCATGTGCTTAACCCATAGAGTTGCAGAGAACCGGTTAAGCCTTTGTAACCTTGCACAACACTGGGTTCGTAATGGAACCAGTGGACACAGTGAGTGAGCACATTTTCATCCTAATGTAGCACAAGAACTGTTAATGCCATAGATAGACCAATTTGAGGATATAAGACAGATGACTTGGTGGCTTTGTATCAGTGTCTTCAAGGAATTATCTGAGACCTTGATAGATTCTGCGGTTTCATATTGGTGGGATCATGACTTTGGGGAAGCATGTAGGAATTCTCGTTGGACAGGAGATTGGATATTTGTAGGTGATTCTGGTTGGGTATAGATGTTGTATATGTCTGCACGGTTTGGAGTAAAATTGGATTTAGACCGATGATCCTGATCATGATACCATGCTTCTCGGTGAACAATAAACTAGGAGACTGGATTATTTATCATAGTTATCTAGGGATCTATATAATTATGACCTTGGAGTTTACTTGACCCCGGATGTTGGGAATTTGGTGGACTCACTATCGTGATGCTTAGCCCTTCCAAGTATTTGGGTATTATAGGAACTTGAGATCTTGCGGAACACCGTAGAAATCGGATTTGTGGAATTATTGGATTATGTGGAGATTGATGGAAGTTACCGGGCTATTGGAGTTGGTCTATAGGAAGGAAACAAGATCTTGGAGTGGCATATGACGTGTTTCCTTAGAATAGAGATGCGTTATCGTGAGCCTTGCAAGAATAGATTGAGTGCTTGGATTGCGGAGTTTAATTTAAGCCTAGCAGCATGTGTGATCTACCCATGGATTTTAGGGGTAGACATACATATGGATTTGGGGATCGCAGACAAGTACAATTTTGTTAGACCGCCTCTTGAGAGCCATGAGGTTATGTATGGCATAAGTGGTGATTGAAGTTGGTCTATGCGAGAAGATGCTTTTCGTTCGGAGTACTAGGTAGAGCTATTGGCATCTCAGAAACCGTGCTTAAGGATAAGATAATAAACGTTCACTCACTCACTAGAATCCTTGAAACCCTTAGGCCCCACCAAGCCACAACCCGGTTAGATCCCGACCACGGGCCTTGGCTCTAAGTCAGGAAGGCCTTTGCAAATACTCAACGGAGACCACCACCAATACCACAGCCTACCTTGCGTACCCCATAGACCTCATGGGGTACTTGGACAAGTTGGGTAACATCATTATTTGATGGCCTACTTGTCAGCCCGAAGACAAAAGAAGAGACGGACAGCTGGATGGAAGACATTTGAAGACCGCCCTGTCAAGAAAAAAGAACTACACCGACCACCGTCATCAAGAAGTAAACTTCTGCGTCCAAGACCGGGCGTATCTGCAAACCACTCCTCTCGAAGGGACCGAGCATTTCCGTGTCGAAGGGACGCTCATACCAAGATTTATCGACCTTCTTCAAGACCACTGCAAGTCATATAGTGGAGGCTACCAGCTAGATTTACCACCTGAGATACCCACCGTGCACCAATATTCCACGAGTCACCACTCTGGGAGTACTTCCTACTTCCTAACTAGCCCGGTCCCCGCAAGGACATCACCGAGCCTTTGACATCTAACTCAACCTAACCCATACCAGAGACCCCTCAGCAACCTGCATCAAAGAGGGTAACAAGCAAGAAGCCACACCACCAAGTACTTCAAGATTCCATGGAGCACCACCCGGAAGCAGAACCAGCAAGAAGAAGTGAAGACTACCCCGTATCCAAGACTCCGTATTCCTTTCCACGCCTAGTTTGGGAATCTCCGGGACGAGATTCTTGTAAGGGGGGTAGGTCTGTCACAACCTGATTTTCGTGCCACGACACTTAAGCTATTAATCATGCTAAAATGTGGGTTTGACAAAAACTTTTGAGTGTTTTTGACCTTGCTTGATTGGTTTTCTGTTTGCTGCTTGCTAGTGCTCAAAAAAATCAAATAAATCATCCAACTCTTATACTTCATCTCCTTGATCCAAAACCTTTTCCCAATGATCATGCCATGTGTATAGACCAGTATAGTATTTTCTTATAAAAATATTTTTGCCAAATAGTATTTTCAAAATTAGTTTTTCCAAAAACCCCTGGATTGAGGTTTGCACTACAAGTACCTTATTTAGGGTGTGAAAAATCTTTCAAAAAGTATGTTTGAATCCTATTAGGTATAGGACTCCCATAAACCACAAAATTATAATTTTAAAAGTTATTTTTATATTTTATTTAAAAGCTTTGTCTTAAGGCCAGAAATGGTCTTTAATAGGGAAAAATTATTTAATTATTTCAAAAATATTTGCCAAAATTCAGGGAAACTCATAGGACATATATTGTCCATATATAAGAGTTTCAACACATGATCATGTTCAAAATATTGGACAAATCCTTCCAAAACCCTTTCTGGATATTTCAAGCTTTTGAAATATTTACAAAGGAAATGTTCTCCAAACATTCCAGGGAAATTCTATCATATCAAATATGACATATTTGATGATCTTGCAAAGCCTCATGCCTTGAAGATCAAGGAAACATCATCTAATCCCCTCAAAAGCATTTCTGTCCATTTTGAAGTTTGAGCAACTTTACATTGCCAAACTTGTCAAAATGCTCTGAAACTTGGTGCACATGCTAAAATGGTCTAATTATGCATCTATGCCAAATGGCACAAGTATTGGAGAAGCATAAATTGATCTAAGTGCCCCAAAACCCTTTTTGACCAGATCCAAATTTGAACAACTCTACATTGCCAACTTTTTACCTGGGGCTTCAAACTTTGTGGGCATGATCATAACCCCAAATGATGACACTACACCAAGTGGTGCATCAAGGGGAGATGGTTAGCTTAACTCAAACATGATGAAACCATTTCTGTTGATTTCTAGGGTTCACCAAAGTTACATTGGCAAGTTTCTTCAAAAAAGCCCAAATTTCGTGAAACACCCTATTTCCATATTCCATTTAATCATGTTATGTGTCATAGCCAGTAGAGATCATTTGCTTGCCCAAAACATGATCAAACACCTTCTGCCAATTTACAAAAACCATTGTTTTGACCCCTTTTACTATTCCCCTTTACCTCAAATTCTAACCACAGGTAAACCTGGTCATCTTCTACCTCCAGTAACTTCCCCATGTCCACAGCTCAATGATTGAGGGGTGAAAACCCCATTTTTACACTTCTGGACAGCAGCTTTCTCCTCCTCTTTCACCTCCCTCCTCACTCCAGTGGCTCTCCAGGGCATCCCAGGCCATCTGTGCATTGTTTACTCCCCCCTAGCACGGTTGGACATAAGGGGACACGCCAATGACACTTTGTTTATGCCATGTCATGCAGAGTTCGCGCTCTGGAGCGCGCTACAGTGCCCTGGCGCACTGTAGCCTCACCCAATCAATCGCCCCCGACCACCTTGTGCTCCCCCTCACGCCGATCGATGCGCCTCGGCGTCCGCAACGCCCCCCGGCGCTATCCCCCTCCTCCTTCTCCCTCCAGTGGACGCCCTCGCACGCGCGCCGGCCGCCCGCGAGCTCCAACCTCTGGCCTCACACGCGCGAGCTCTCTGGATGCTTCCCCGCTCCTCCTCTTCCCTCCCATAGGCGTAGACCTCATCCACGAACAGCCCCGACTCGATCGCAAGTGCCTGCACGGCCTCTGGCCTCGCCCATGACCTCGCCGGTGCACGAGTCCACGGTGGACCGGTGCCCGGCTATATAAGCATGCCCCGGGCCTCTCCACTGGCATCCATCTCCTCCCCATACCCCCAAGAGCACACCAGCACCACCCACTCGCCCTCGAAGAGCCTCTGTGCACGGGATCGACCGGAGCTCCGCCGCCTCGGGCGACCGGTGATCTCACGGTACAGCCTCCCTCCACCCCAGCTCTTGCTCGAGCTGGAACCACCGGGCCTCACTGACCCATTCCCCTCCTTCTCCCCCTCCTGTTGCAGCCCGGAGCAAGTCAACCAGGACTTTCCCGACGTTCCACCACCGTTCCACCTCGCCGCCGACGAACCAGGCCCCTCCGGCGGCCAACTCCAGCACCACCGGAACCGCGACTCCTCCCTGAGCACGACCGTGCCCTCAGATCGCCTCGCCGTGCACCATACCACCGCCAGTGAGCTCGCCGCTTCTCTGGCCACGAGGTTGAAGATGACAGGCGGGCCCGGCCTGTCATCCTCACCTCTCTCTCTCTCCCCTCTCTGACGCTGACCACCGGGCCCCAGCCGTCAGGTTTGAACGTGCGTGCGCGCGCGCACCGGTTCACTTGGGCTGGCGTGGCTCCGGGCCGGCCCAGCCAGAAACTTTTCCTTCACAAATAATTATCAAATGTCATTATTCCATTTCTGTGATAAACTTTAGAAAATCACAGAGGGCTCAAATTTGATCCAAATGTAGTGGTTCAAATTCCTAGGTGCTTGCAATATCCAAACTTAGTTTTGGAACATTTTTATTAATACTTTATGTACCCCACCAAATAATGAGCCATTTCTTCATATTTATCAACTTTGCAAAATCCTAGAGAATTCATTTGAACTCCAAATCCAATGAAACCAACTCCTAGATGCTTCTAAAATCATGACTTGATTAATGGGTGCCTTTGCTCATTATTCAAAAATATATTTCTGTACACTTCTTTCAAATCCATAAACCCCTTGATTCCATCATATTGAAATGTGCCAAACCATCCATTGATCATACTCCAATGAAACCACCTTGGTTATTTTTCATATGACCAGAGGTATCCTAGAAAAGTCCAACTCCTATATTTAGAGAACTTTTATTTTTGCTTTGTTGTGTTGCTTATTATGATTGTTTCCATCGTTAGTTGACGAAATAAACGGAGTACTCGGAGAAGGACCAGAAGGTTTGAAGACTCGGAAGGATAAGGCAAGCAGCCCTTTGACCATGATACCCTTGTGTTCTTCGGAACCCATTTACTTCCGAATGCGTGATGATAAGAATGACGGTGGTGACCTAGTTGAGAACCACCACATGATGCATGCTTTACTCATGATCTTGCTATGTGCTAGATGCAATGCAAATGATTAGTAGTGATGCTTAGTGATGCATGTGTGCCATGAAACCCTCGTGGTTGCATTATTTTCAAAAAAAACATCGGGTGCCCCTAATGCCCGAGGGTGATGTTGAGTTAGGTCATCACTTGAGGAAGAAGTGATGTGCCAATAAAGATCTTGTGCATGGGTGAAATGATGGATTAGATTTATGTGTGACTACTGTCCCAACCAAACATGTGCAACCACTCTACCCCTTATGGGACGGGGCGTTATTGATTACTTAGGCCGATACTAGCATGGTGCCCGCATTACTAGTGACGGGAAGACTTGAGGTCTTTCTCGGGACGGGTTCGTGCTTGGATAGACGACCATGACTGTTTTTACAGGGCACCGGACACACCGTTGTTCCCTTCGTGTATGCGTGACATTGAAAATAGGGCAAGTCCCATGATCTATTGTTTGTACTCGAGGGCTGTGCACCAACGAGTGGACCCTATGTTAGTGTCGTCTAAGGAAAGATAATGACCGGGTGCTTCCCCCGAGTACTTGAGGTACTGTGGGATCATGGGTGACACGAAAGCTTCCCGGGTCTTGTGGGTAAAGTGCGCAACCTCTGCAGAGTGTAAAACTATTCGAATAGCCGTGTCCACGATCATGGACAGTTGGGTGGTGCTACTTAAACTATGTCTAGAATTTTACTAAATCGGTGAAAGTATGTGTGTGTGATGAGTCAAGGTGGTGACTTGACTCGTTGAG
Organism: Secale cereale; assembly: GCA_902687465.1. Taxonomy (NCBI): domain Eukaryota; kingdom Viridiplantae; phylum Streptophyta; class Magnoliopsida; order Poales; family Poaceae; genus Secale; species Secale cereale. The sequence goes on from LR738709.1 coordinate 295,477,290, forward strand.
CTGAATCCTATTCATGTGGATATCTGTAACCTGTCTTCGAGGTTACCCAAATTTATTGATGCATGATTCATGATGGTAGTATATTTAATCTAGCTTGTAGCTAGTTTGCTCGTTGTTGAACATTGCATTGTTACCTTGAACCAAATCATGGGTTGCTTGCGAGTACATTCAAAGTACTCATTGGCTTGCCACTGGTTATTTTATTGGCCAGGCATGAGAGAGCAGGATACGATGAAGATTTCTTGGTGACGAACATGCGGGCTAGGACGCTTCCCAGTCAGAATGCCTGTAGGGTTAAGGCAGATGGCATGGGTCCAAGTTGTTATTGAAGATTCCCGCTGCAATGATATACTCAAGACTTGACCATGATGGTCCTATTTGTGTAATAAGGTATGTATGGATGTAAGACTCTTGTTATTCAGCTTCTGTGTGTTCAGTGAGCATTGATCTATGGGATCACTGTACACGTGCATTCGGTGATCACGACTTATGAGTCGGGGTCCCCATAGTAACATACAAGAAATCGGAGTCCGGGAGGCACACGAGGTGCCCACGAGGCAGGGGGCGCGCCCAAGAGAAGGGGGCGCGCCCTCCACCCTCGTGGATGCCTCATGTCTCTTCCAGACTGCCACTTATTTTTCTATTTTTCTAAATATTCCAAAACGGTGAAAAATTGCCTTTAGAACTGTTTTGGAGTCGGTGTACTTACCATACCACGTACCTCTTCCTTTTCGGAGTCTGAATCATTCTGGAAAGTGTCCCTTATGTATTCCTCCGGGGTTACGGTTTCAATAGCATTGGTTTCAACATTTACAGAATTACCTGATATATAATGTTTGATTCTTTGACTGTTCACCACCGTCGGATGTGTGCCTTCGAAGTTGTTGATTTTTATGGCACCGGAACGATAGACCTCCTCGATAACGTAAGGTCCTTCCCACTTAGAGAGAAGTTTTCCTGCAAAAATTCTTAAACGAGAGTTGTATAGCAATACATAATCACCTACATTAAACTCACGCTTTTGTATCATTTTGTCATGCCATCTTTTAACTTTTTCTTTAAACAGCTTGGCATTCTCATAGGCCTGGGTCCTCCATTCATTAAGAGAGCTAATGTCAAATAACCTCTTCTCACCGGAAAGTTTGAAATCATAATTGAGCTCTTTAATAGCCCAATATGCCTTATGTTCTAGCTCAAGAGGTAAGTGACAAGACTTTCCATAAACCATTTTATATGGAGACATACTCATAGGATTTTTGAATGCAGTTCTATAGGCCCATAGTGCATCATCAAGTTTCTTGGACCAGTTCATTCTAGACCTATTAACTGTCTTTTGCAAAATTAATTTCAACTCCCTATTACTTAGTTCTACTTGACCACTAGTCTGTGGGTGATAAGGGGATGCAATTCTATGGTTGACATCATACTTTGCAAGCATTTTACGGAAAGCACCATGAATAAAGTGTGAACCACCATCAGTCATTAGTTATCTAGGGACTCCAAACCTCGGAAAATGACTTCTTTAAGCATCTTAATAGAGGTGTTATGATCAGCACTACTAGTTGGAATAGCTTCTACCCACTTAGTAACGTAATCAACAGCAACTAGAATATGCGTGTACCCATTAGAGGAAGGAAACAGTCCCATATAATCAAAGCCCCAGACATCAAATGGTTCAATAACAAGTGAATAATTCATAGGCATTTCTTGCCGTCTACTAATATTACCAATTCTTTGACATTCATCACAAGATAAGACAAACTTACGGGCATCCTTGAAGAGAGTAGGCCAATAAAAACAAGATTGCAATACCTTATGTGCATTTCTATCTCCAGCATGGTGTCCTCCATAAGCTTCGGAGTAGCACTCACGTAGGATCTCTTCCTGTTCATACTCAGGTACACAACGTCTAATAATACCATCTACTCCTTCTTTATAAAGATGTGGGTCATCCCAGAAGTAATGTCTCAAATCATAGAAGAACTTTTTCTTTTGCTGGTATGTGAAGCTAGGAGGTATAAACTTAGCAACAATGTAATTAGCATAATCAGCATACCATGGAGCAGTAGAGAAGTATTTATGACAGCTAATTGCTCATCAGGAAAGCTATCATCAATAGGTTGTGGGTCATCAAGTATATTCTCTAGCCTAGACAAGTTATCTGCAACGGGGTTCTCAGCTCCCTTTCAATCAATAATGCCAATCAAACTCTTGCAGCAAGAGAACTGTAATGCCCAGGATGCGACTATGTCTCCTACATGTCGAGGCACGACTTAGAGACATAAGCGCATTCTGGAATGATCTCAAGGATGGTATCTTTGCACATCTCATGTAAAAGTTCAGGGTTGAAAGTGTAAAAGATAGTTGGCTTACACTCGCCACGTCACACAATGAATACAATAACATACATCATCCAAATAACACAGGGTCTAGCTACGGACGAAAACCAAACGAGAAAGATACCATAAACACAAGGCCTGATCGCCCCTAGTAGGAACCACTACTGATCATCGAGATACGTTACATAGTAATGACCACGCTCTTCATCGAACTCCCAGTGAAGTTCTTGTCCATCGTCTGCATCGTACTCGGGTGTACCTGCATCTGGTGTGTGTTGTAATCTGTGAGCCACAAGGACTCAGCAGTCCCATTCCCAGGTATCAAAACTACCAAAGCCTTAGGTGTGGAAAGGTTAATAAAGTGGTTGCAGCAAGCACTAAGCATCTAGCTTACAAGTTTAGAGCGAGAAGAGAACAAGTGCCAACGGTCGCCAAGTTGATCAAGAAGTGATCCTGGCTACTCACGGTCAAACATAACCCCATCGTGCTCACTTCCTAAAGCCCTTCGGAAAGAGACCATCACGGTTACTCACATAGGTAGTGTATTCTTATGAATATGGTGTCAAGTTATCTACAACCGGATATTAACAAATTCCCATCTGCCAGATAACCACGGGCACGGCTTTCGAAAGATCAAAACCCTGCAGGGGTGTCCCAACTTAGCCCATCACAAGCTCACGATCTGTGGAGTCGCAACTCCAAAGTGGGAAGACCCGAGTATTCTAGGAATCCTGTGCTCAAGATATTTTGATAAAGGTAAAACTAATCTAGCAAGACCTCCTGGCGTGCCGACACCTTGATAGTAGCCGCGTGTATCTCATCTCAGGCCACGACCGAATGGGACCAGCTACGGGTGTATACCAGACCTCAGGTTTCCCCAAGGTGGTCCCGCAGGTTGACCAGTTTGGACCAACACTCATGAGGAGCACTGGCCCCGGGTTGTAAAATTAAGTCCCAGGGGTCCGGAAAGTCCCTATGCAAGTTATTTAGTTATGGCAAATGGTAAAACCAAAGTTGGGCCTTGCTGGAAAAGCTTTAAACAGAGCGAATTATCAAGGGGGCCATAAACCCCAACCGTGTTAGGAACGCAAAATCAAGGAACGTAACACCGGTTTATCGGTTCCTAAGGTGTCATGAGTAGAACAAAACACCAAGCAGAAGGCTTAGCCTTCCACCCATTACCAATATATAGGTGCATTAGTTTTTAACAGGTATGTATATTGTGTTATCCCAATAACAAGTATGGACGTGGAGCAATCTTCAAACTTCACCTGCAACTAACAACGCTATAAGAGGGGCTGAGAAAAAGCGTACTTAGCCAATCAACGGTTTGCTAGGAAGGCGGTTAGAGTGTTTCATGGCATCAATTGGAGGCTGACAAATAGGAATAGGCATTGAGGCATAGCTAAAGAGCGAGACAACTAGCATAGGCAAAGATAGAGGTGATATCGGGGAATGGTCATCTTGCCTGGGATTCCGCAAGGAAGAAGAACTAGTCCATGAAGTAGTCGAACAAATCCTCACAACTCCGGAACGAAACTGAAGCTAATGAGAGAAGCAAACCGGAAAGGAGTAAACAACATGGTAAACACACAAGCATAAACATGGCATATGATGCACAACCAAGTATGATGCATGTCCGGTTTAATTATGCATGGCAAAGTGCACAGACAAAACTACAAGTTAAGTGGAGCTCAATATGCAACGAGTTGCATATTGACAAAACACCACGTTAGAATATTTAGTTTGATATCGTTATGAACCCAACAAGTTTAAAAGGGTTTTTACATGGCAAGAGGTGAAGCAGATGTAAACTACCTATTTAGGCAAGTTTAAATGAGGCCGGAATGACAAACAACAATTCCGGAAAATCCCCATGTCATATTTATCAATTATTAAAGCAAACAACAAATAAAACATTTTAATGTGGTTATCATGATGTGGATAACAAATGCAAGTTTTAAGAATTTTTTATTAAAAGTTGACATGAGCAAGTAATGGAGCATTTGTCACTGTGGTGGAAAGAAAGGGGTGCCACGGCAGCGATAACCGAGAAATGATGTCACGACAACATTTAGGTTCCGGTAGCTCGTTGAGAGACCGGTGCAAAAGAAGGATGATGGGAGCGCGTCATGCAAGAGATAGGTGGGGTGATCCCGGATACCGGGTTCCCACTGGTCGACAGCATGGAAACGAGCAACACAACGGACACGGTGCAAACAAGTGAACATCTCATACAACTCAAGCATTCATTCTCGGGTGTCGTCTCGTGGTATACCTTCGGAGCGTGCATTTTCGAAGCGGTTCGAGTCGTCGAGGGAAGTAGTGGAAGTAGTCGTTCTCACGACGGTAGTAGTGGTACTCGCGGTGGTAGTGGTACACGTTTCGTAGCCGTTCAAGTTTCTGTAGATGTTCGGGTCACGGTGACGGTAGTCGTGCGGCATCGGTTGTCGAGGTACTTGGCTTCTTGGTGATTCCGAAGACGGCGGTAGAGGTACTTGATGTCAGTATGTTCCACGGGGTCCTCGAGGGTCGATGGTAATCGTTCACGGGTCGTAGAGGAACTTGGCGGTTCCGAAGGCTCCGGGCGTCGTGGTACTTGGAGAATCCGCATAGTCGTACTCGCACATAGATGAACTCGACGGGTAGATGAACCTCCACATCCTGTTACTTGGCGCATCGTGGTACTTGGCATCCGGACGAGGAACTTGGGGATGCACAGTTTCTTCTGCGGTGGCCTCGGTCGGTGGCACTTGGAGTTCGTTGTAAAGCAGCACACAAGGCCATGGCAATGAGAAGGAGGCCGAGGCTGACGAGCTCGATGCGGCGCTGGTCGGAGGCGAGGACGAGGCTGGCGCCTCCATTCATCTGCTTGAAGCAGAGGTGGGACGAGGGCGCTGGACGACAAGGAGGCCGGCCGGACTACAGTAGCAGTTGATGCCGCCGGCTAGGAGCTCCGTGGCGACGACGGAAGGGTGCGGGCGCGCGCTGGAGGGCGTGGACGAGGACGGAGAGGGCGCGCTCGAGGGAGTCTATGTTGTCGGACTTGGGCGCGCTCGCGCGTGAGAAGGTCGCAGCCGGGGCAGCGAGAGGCTCGAGGGCGCGGGGTGACGGGGCCGCCGGAGTTGGGCGTTGGCGACGCTGTGGAGCTCAGCGGACGGCGAGGCATGAGCGATGTTGAGGCGAGGCCGAGGCGGTGAAACACGACGTCCATGTTGGGCGCTTGAGGGAACGAGGGACAGGGAGAGGAGCAGGCCGTGACAGGGCAGAGGTGGTGCTAGACAGGGGGGTCTCTCTGCTGCAGCACGAGGGGAAGGAGGGAATCGAGAGGAGAGGGAGATGGAGGCGCTGAGGATCGAGGAGAGGGAACGGGGGAGATCGAGAGGAGATGGGGAGGCTGGCGGTGCTCGGGAGGGAGAGGTGAGATCGAGGGGAGAGCTGGGGGTTGGGCTAGGTTAAGAAAGGGAGGAGGCTGTTGGGCCGGCTCGCTGGGAGGCCCAGCTGGACCAGGGAGGCCGGTGAGTGGCCTGGGCCGGCTCTGCAGCTGCCAGAGAGAAGATAGGAAGAGGTCGGCCCTGTTGAGGGTTCTCTCTTTTCCATTTACAGAAAAAGAAGTAAGAAAAGAGAGAAAAAGAAGAGGTTAGGGAAGGAGAAGAGGGCATGGGGTTTATTTCCTCGAACTCACAAAAATGAGTTCGATCGAGGAAAAATACAAGTTGCCTGATAGAAAGATTTAAATTCAAATCCGTTTGAATTTAAATTCGAATGATTTGAACTAGGATATTTTAGAAGAGACAAAAATGACGAGTATTTTTGGAGGAACCTCGAAATAAGGGATAAGAATTGTGGAAAGATTTGAAGGTGAAACTTGAAGCAAAAGAGGCATGGGAATATTTGCAAGTGTGTTTCGGTGGTTCCAAACTAATGGAATATTTAATTATAGCTCCCTAATTATTGGGAGGATATGTTTTAAAGAGAAATCATCATGTGAATTCCCTTGATTTAAATGGACCAAAGATCCATACAATTCATTTAGTTGCAAAAAAATTAATGAGATGATGGCATGATGACATGATGCAATGCAAAAAATAAATAGAGCAAGCAAAAAGAAACACACGGTGAAAAACCCGGAATAGCTGGAAGTCTTCTGGAGCGTCGGTCTCGGGGCGTCAGAGGAACCCATCTAATAAGTCTAGGTTTAGCATCTTTATTTTCCATAAGATATTTGATAGCAGCATGATCAGTGTGAATAGTTACTTTAGAATCAACAATATAGGGTCTAAACTTATCACAAGCAAATACAACTGCTAAAAATTCTTTCTCAGTAGTAGCATAATTTCTCTCGGCACTGTCTAGAGTTTTACTAGCATATTGGATAACATTCAATTTCTTATCAACTCTTTGCCCTAAAACAGCACCTACAACATATTCACTAGCATCGCACATAATCTCAAAAGGTAAATTCCAGTCAGGGGGGTGGACAATAGGTGCAAAGATCAATGCTTTCTTAAGTATTTCAAATGCTTCTAGACAATCATCATCAAAGACAAAAGGAATATCTTTTTATAAGAGATTAGTCAGAGGCCTAGAGATCTTGGATAAGTCCTTTATGAACCTCCTATAAAACCCGGCATGACCAAGGAAACTTCGTATACCTTTGATGTCCTTAGGGCACGGCATCTATTCAATAGCATCAACTTTAGCATTGTCAACTTCAATACCTCTTTCAGAAATTTTATGTCCCAAGACAATGACTTCATTAACCATTAAGTGGCACTTCTCCCAATTCAAGACAAGGTTAGTGTCTTCACATCTCTGCAAAACTCAATCAAGGTTGCTTAAGCAATCATCAAAAGAAGTTCCGTAAACGGGGAAATCATCCATGAAAACCTCAACAATCTTTTCACAAAAATTAGAGAATATAGCCATCATGCATCTTTGAAAGGTAGCAGGTGCATTACATAAACCAAAAGGCATAAGTCTATAATCAAAGGTACCGAAAGGACAAGTAAAAGTGGTCTTTTCTTGATCCCCTTTTGACACAGGTATTTGAGAGAAACCAGAATAACCATCTAGAAGGCAAAAATGAGTATGTTTGGATAACCTTTCTAGCATTTGATCACTAAAAGGCAAGGGGTAATGATCTTTCTTAGTAGCTTTATTTAATTTGCGGAAGTCAATTACCATCCTATAACCTATAACAATTCTTTGCGGGTTCAATTCATCTTTATCATTAGGAACAACAGTCATACCTCCCTTCTTATGGACACAATGGACAAGACTTACCCATTGGCTATCAGCAATTGGATAGATAATACTTGCCTCTAGAAGCTTTAGAATTTCCTTCCTTAGCACTTCTTTCATCTTAGGATTTAACCGTCGTTGATGATCAATAACCGGTTTAGCGTTTTCTTCCAATTTTATCTTGTGTTGGCATAAAGTTGTACTGATGCCCTTAAGATTATCCAGAGTATATCCTATAGCAGCACGGTGCTGATGGGCCTCGAACCCCTCGTTGGTTACCCCAAGTGGAAGGTGTAAGATGCAGTATGTAGAAGTGTTTTCCCTTAGCAAAGATACCAAGGATCGAATCCCCAGAGACTCCTAGGTTCAACAAGTAGGTGTCAACTGCTAACGGCGCGTATTAGCAATCAATGTGGACCTGCACACAGATACAAATAACTTTGCTCCCAACGAGTACAGAGAGGTTGTCAATCCCTCCGGCCTTGTAGTTCACAAAGGGTTAAAAGCAAATGATAGTAGTGATAGATAATGTTTTGCAATAGTAAGTAATAGCGAAAAAGTAAATAGTGGATGTGATCAATGATGGTAATATGGACCGGAGTCTCATGATGTTCACTAGTGATGTCTCTCTCCCAAAAGACGATAAAACAGCTATGTGAGGTAAACAAATTACAGCTGGGCAATTGACAGGACCACGAACGCAGACCAATGTTGATTACATTGCAAGAAAGGTTGAGGTTCAAAGCATGGGCGGTACGCCAAAGTAAGTAGACCGAAATCCATCAATCTCTACTACTAATCATCCACCTTGAGATATCTATCCAGAACATCTCGCTGGTATTAAGTTGCGAGTCCCACCCATAGTGTAAACTCAATGCAACAGACAACTGCATTAAAAGAACTTTGCGTAAAGTAAACAATCCTTGCACCCGCGGGCACAAGCACCGTTGTTTTCCCCCTTGTGGCAACAGCACATCCCCTAGACTCATGTTTCTGTCACTCAAGCTAGTCATCGAGGGGCATGAACCCACAATCGAGCATAACGTTCCCTCTTGGAGTCACTACGTATTACTTGGCCAAAGCAATAAATAACAACGGAGAACATGCAAGAATTACTTATGAACATAAATATAAAAGAGGTAGATCAAATATATTACTCAAGATCAATCTGAACATAATCTCACAATCCATCGGATCCCAGCAAACTCAACATAGCAACAGCATAAGGATTACATATGTGCCTCGATCATGTAGGGCAGCTCACGAGGACTAATTAGTGAAGCACAAGAACGGGAGGAGAACATCACATAGCTACTGGTCATGGACTCATGGTCCAAGGGAGACTACTCACGAGTCATCCGGGAGGCGTCCATGGTGGTGGAGAAGCTCCCGGTGGTGACCCTCCCCTTCGGCAGGGTGCCGGGAAGAGTTCTCCTGGTGCTCCCGATCTTGGAAGCGGCGCGGCGGCGGAACAGAGATGGGATCGTGAAAAGAGTTCCTGTTCTGAGGGTTTCGGAGGACGCTTTAAATATATGCCAAAGAGGGGCATCGGGGAAGCTTCGGGGGGCCCAGGCGCCCCCCCCC
>LR738709.1:295486492-295625150 GCA_902687465.1 Secale cereale
GCCCCCCCCCCCCCCCCCCGGCGCGGCCCAGGGGGGCGCGCCGCCAGAGCGCCTGGAGCCCTGGTGCCCCCCCCCTGCTGTCCTTCGGACGCATGGTAGTTTCCGAAACACTGATTTTTTATATAATTTTTCTGGATTTTTCCTGGCAGTTCTCGTAACGTGAAAACCTGAAATACAAAAACAGCCGAAAACAGAAACTGGCACTGGGGTGCACTGGATTAGTAAGTTAGTCCAAATATGATCAAAAGTGTATGGAAGTGTATGAATATCATAGCAATATCACCCAAAAGTGGCATGGAGCAAGCAGTAATTATAGATACGTTTTGGACGTATCATTCTTCAGAGTTTTCAATAATTTTTCCTCTTCCTGCTCTGAAAGGTTAGCACTAATAATAACAGGATATATCTTCTTTTCATCGAGATAAACATACTTAAGATTATCAGGTAAAGGTTTAAGTTCAAACACGGGATCACCCTTGGGTGGATGAGTATCCCCTCGGATTTCAACAGGCAAGTTGTTTTTCAATATGGGTCCTTGATTAAAGAATATTTCATCTATTTCCCTTCTCTCATTCATATGCATATCATTTTCATGGTCTAGCAAATATTGTTCTAAAGGTTCATTAGGAGGCACAACAATAGAAGCAAGACCAATAATTTCATCCTTACTAGGTAGTTCTTTATCAAGAGGTTGTCCACGAAATTTAGCAAAGTTAAAATCATGAGACATATCCCCTAAACCAACAGTAACGATATCTTTCACGTAGTCTATCTTAGCATTAACATTATTCAAGAAGGGTCTCAAAAATATAATGGGACAAAAGTCATCTTGTGGGGAACTAAGAATAAGAAAATCAGCAGGGTATTTAACTTTCCCACACAAAACTTCAACATCTCTAACATTCCCAACTGGTGAAATAGTGTCTCTATTAGCAAGCTTGATAGTAACATCAATCCCTTCTAATTCAACATGTGCAATGTCATGCATAATTTCTTGATATAAGGTATGAGGGATAATACTCGCACTAGCACCCGCATCACATAAACCATGATAGCAATGATCTCCTATTTTAACAGAGATAACAGGCAAGCCTACAATAGGTCTATGTTTATTCCTAGCATCGGGTTTGGCTATTCTAGCATATTCCTCTTGGAGGTAAATAACATGTCCATCTAAATCTTCTACCAAGAGGTCTTTAACCATAGCAACACTAGGTTCAACTTTAATTTGCTCAAAGGGTGTAGGTGTTCTAGTACTACTCTTACGAACCACAATTGACGCTTTATCACGATCCTTTATTCTAACAGGGAAAGGTGGTTTCTCAATATAAGCAGTAGGAACAATAGGATCAACATTATAAGTGATAGTCTTTTCTTCAACTTTAACAGGTTCAACTACTTTTACTTCAATGGTAGGATGGTATTTAAACCACTTCTCTTTGGGAAGATCAACATGAGTAGCAAATGATTCAGAGAATGAAGCTACTATCTCAGAGTCAAGTCCATATTTAGTGCTAAACTCACGGAAAACATCGGTATCCATAAAAGCTTTAACACAATCAAACTTAGGGGTCATACCTGACTCCTTACCTTCGTCGAGATCCCAATCTTCAGAGTTCCGTTTAATTCTTTCCAATAAATCACATTTGAATTCAATAGTCTTCATCATAAAAGAGCCTGAACAAGAAGTATTTAGCATGGAGCAATTATCGTGAGAAAGCCGAGCATGAAAATTTTGAATAATCATTTCTCTTGAGAGCTCATGATTGGGGCATGAATATAACATTGACTTAAGCCTCCCCCAAGCTTGAGCGATGCTTTCTCCTTCGCGAGGCCAAAAGTTATAGATATAATTACAATCACGATGAACCAGGTGCATAGGGTAGAACTTCTGATGAAATTCCAACTTCAGACGATTATAGTTCCATGATCCATTATCATCACATAGCCTAAACCATGTCAATGCATCTCCCTTCAAAGATAAAGGGAAGACCTTCTTCTTGATAACATCCTCGGGCATACCTGCAAGCTTAAATAATCCACAAACTTCATCCACATATATATGGTGTAAATCGAGATGAAGTGTTCCGTCTCCTGTAAAGGGATTATCTAGCATATTCTCTATCATACCCGAAGGAATTTCAAAGCAAACATTTTCAGTAGGTGCAGTGGGTTGAGGAGAAACTCTTTGCCCTCCTGATCGGGGTGAGGATACCCCGAACAAACCCCTCAAAGGATTATGAGCCACAGTAACAAGTGACAATAAATTTCAGCACACTATATAAATTTTTCCTTACCAAATTCCACTTACCAAAGGCGCTTCACTCCCCGGCAACGGCACCCGGAAAGAGTCTTGATGACCCACAAGTGTACTGGATCTATCGTAGTACTTTCAATAAGTAAGAGTGTCGAACCCAACGAGGAGAACAAAGAAATGATAGGCAGTTTTCACTAAGTATTTTCTGCAAGCGCTGAAATTATAGGTAACAAATAGTTTTGTGATAAGGTAAATGGTAGAAAGTGACAAAAGGTGAAAGTAAATAAGGTGCAGCAAGATGGCCCAATCCTTTTTGTAGAAAAGGACAAGCCTGGACAAACTCTTATATAAAGGAAAGCGCTCCCGAGGACACATGGGAATTATCGTCAAGCTAGTTTTCATCACGATCATCTGATTCGCGTTCGGTACTTTGATAATTTGGTATGTGGTTTACCGGTGCTTGGGTGCTGTCCTTACTTGGACAAGCCTCTCACTTATTATTAACCTCTAATGCAAGCATCCGCAACTATAAAAGAACTATTAAGGTAAACCTAACCATAGCATGAAACAAGTGGGTCCAAATCAGCCCCTTACGAAGCAACGCATAAACTAGGGTTTAAGCTTCTGTCACTCTAGCAACCCATCATCTACTTATTACTTCCCAATGCCTTCCTCTACGCCCAAATAATGGTGAAGTGTCATGTAGTCGACGTTCACATGACACCACTAGAGGAGAGACAACATACATGTCATCAAAATATCGAACGAATATCAAATTCACATGACTACTAATAGCATGACTTCTCCCATGTTCTCAGGAACAAAAGTAACTACTCAGAATACATAATATTGTTCATGATCAGAGGGATATTAATATGCATAATGGATCTGAACAAATGATCTTCCACCAAATAAACCAACTAGCATCAACTACAAGGAGTAATCAACACTACTAGCAACCCACAGGTACCAATCTGAGGTTTGGGTACGAAGATTGGATACAAGAGATGAACTAGGGTTTGAGAGGAGATGGTGTTGGTGAAGATGTTGATGAAGATATCCCTCCCCAAGATGGGAGAGTTGTTGGTGATGACGGCGGTGATGATTTCCCCCTCCCGGAGGGAAGTATCCTCGACAGAACAGCTCTGCCGGAGCCCTAGATTGGTTTCCGCCTCGAGATGGCGGCGTCTGGTCCCGAAAGCCTCCTTATGATTTTTTTTCAGGTCAAAACACCTCATATAGGAGAAGATGGGCATTGGGGGGCCATCGGGGGGCCCACGAGGCAGGGGCGCGCCCAGAGAGGGGGGGCGCCCCGCACCCTCGTGGACAGCTGGTGGCCCCCCTGGTGATCTTCTTTCGCCATATATTTTTTATATTTTCTAAAACGGTGTCCTGTGAAGTTTCGGTGATTTTTGAGTTGTGCAGAATAGGTTTCCAGAGTTTGCTTCTTTTCCAGCCCAGAATTCCAGCTGCCGGCATTCTCCCTATTCATGTAAACCTTGTAAAATAAGAGAGAAAAGGCATAAGTATTGTGACATAACGTGTAATAACAACTCATAATGCAATAAATATTAGCATATAAGCATGATGCAAAATGGACGTATCACTACACTTGTAAGGAAAATATTCCTTATGCCTTTCCTCTCAAGTCGGCCCACTGGATACCGTACCTTGAGCTAGTCTTCTCACGAGCTGCCTTCTAGGCCTTGGGCCTTGTCATTCGTCTGGCCCGCCTACCGAGTCACAAGTGAGTCGTCGAGCTCGGCCGGGTCACTAGTGAGTCGTCGAGCTCGACCGGATCAGCGTGAGTCGCTAAGCTCGGCCGAGTCATACTTCAGGCCAGGTTATACCGCGGGGTATATCCCCCACAAAACCAGAAATCGGAAAGGAAAAATCGGGAACCAAACGCATCAACTGGTTTTCACGCGTGAATTGCATGCGAAGCGCTCTTGAACCAGTCGTTCGTAGCGCTCTTTGAGCACTCCTTAAGGGCATGTTCAATGGAGGGCGCATGCTTAGACGCTTAACATATTAAAATAAATGGGTCGGTCTCTCTTGCTAGGATCCCTGCACGCACTATCGTGCAGGGCCATCCAGCGGCCAACACGTGGCCTGATGGACCCCACCACTAAAACAACGAGCTCGTTTCACTCTAATTACAGAAAATCAGTAAAACTGCCTTTCTTTCTCCCTCATATCAACAGATTGCCGCCAAAATCTCCAACATCCTTTCTCCTATCTATCTAGTCAATTGTGGATCACACAGGAATAGATCTGAATCGATGGAGAATAGCCCTCTCACGTGGACCAGCATCTACGGTGTTCTTCGGCATGGAACGAGCTCCCGCGACTTCATCATACATAGGTTTGTCGTTGTGTCTTGAATCTGCAAATTGTCAAGACTCTCATCATATGGAGGAGACAAGAGTAAACAGAAACAAAGGAAGAGCTTAATCTATGCCATGCAAATTAATCCTTGAGACTTAGCTCCTCGTATTTCATCTTCCATAGGTCTATTTCTTGTGTCTTCTTTACCAATTGTAATGCTAGAGATTATTATATCTAAGAAAAAGGACAATGTTTTGCTAATGCTCCTATGAATACAGTGTGATATTTGGCAAAATATGTTGTCCCATCTTCAAGTGTTGTTCAGGTTTCACTACAACATGACTCTGAATATCATGTTTTGTTTTTACAAAAATGTGTCGTCCATGAACTAATTAGTATATGATATTTTTATGTTGTGTAGATCATGAGACCACTAATGTGGGAGAGGCAGGTCGAAACGTTGATGAATATTATAGCAAAAGGTTAAAACCAGAGATAGGAATGGAATTTGAGAAGGGGGATACAACATATGAGTTTTATAATTCATATGCAGGACATGTAGGTTTCAGTGTCAAGAAATTTTGGCATGATAAATCCTCAACAAATGTTATCCGAACAAAGAAATTTGTATGCTCAAAGTCAGGTTTCAAGGACAAGAGCAAGGAACAATGCCAGCGGAAGCGAGCAGATACAATTGTTGGATGTCTGGCAGAGATGGCCATCAAAATAAGTGCTAACGGAAAATATGTTGCAAGCAGCTTGGAGGATGCCCATAATCATGAACTCGTAACTCCAAGCAAAGCCCATCTACTGCGATCCCAAAGAAGAATTACAGAAGCTCAGAAGGCCCAGATTGACATATTGAATGATTTGGGTATTAGACCAAAATCTTGTCATGAAGTGATGAGTAGGCAAGAAGGGGTCGACAAAGTCTTTGCTTCGGTCACAAAGATTATAAAAATTATCTCCGAGCAAAGCGTATGCAATCAATTCAAGAAGGAGATACATGTGCCATTCTTCAATACCTACAGGAGAAGCAAATGGAAAATCCTTCCCTTTTTATGGAATACAAGTAGATGAAGAGGATATGATGACCAATATATTCTGGGCAGATGCAAGATCGATATTAGATTATCACTACTTTGGTGATGTGGTATGCTTTAACACAACCTTTAAGACATGGTGTCAACCATCATAAACAAACAGTGTTTTTTGGAGCTGCATTATTGTACGATGAAACAGCGGATACGTTTGTATGGTTATTTCAAACGTTCAAAAGGGCTATGTCAGGAAAAGAACCAAAAATAATATTGACCGACCAATGTCCTACCATTACTAGTGCCATTGAAAAGGTCTTTACCAATTCAATGCATCGTCTATGTGTGTGGCACATGTATCAGAATGGTGCAAAACATTTGAGTCATGTTTTCCAAGGTTCGAAGACATTTAAGAAAGATTTTGGTAAGTGTGTTTATGATTTCGAAGAAGTTGATGATTTCTTAGCAGGTTGGAATGATATGCTAGTGAAATATAATTTGGAAGACAATGACTGGCTACATAGATTATTCTAGAACAAGGAGAAGTGGGCTTTGGTTTGTGGTCGACAGACCTTTTGTGCGGATATGAAATCTATGCAAAGAAGCGAGAGTATCAATGCACTATTGAACTGATACTTGCATGTTCGCCTTGATTTATTAGATTTCTTCAAGCACTATGAGAGGATCGTTGATGATAAAAGGTATGCTAAAGTGGAAAGTGATTTTTATGTGAGTCAAACATCACCAAAAGTGCCACATGTGTAGATGTTGATTCAAACTTCCAAAGTACATACACTTGCTATGTTCGAGATATTTAAAGAAGAATTTGACATGGTAATGGGATATTGTGTGTATGAAAGTGGTCGTACTATCTCTATTTCTGAATTCAAGGTTACCCATTCAGCTAGCCAAAATAGTCATACAGTGAAATTTGATCATGATGGATCAAAAGTTTCCTGCTCATGCAAAAAGTTCGAATTTATTGGGGTCTTGTGTCGTCATGCATTGAAGGTGTTGGACCACAACAATATTAAGGAGTTGGCACTGGAATATATCTTGAAAAGATGGACAAGGCAAGCAAAATCAGGGTCATCATATGCAATTCAAAAGTGTGCTAATGATGAAGATGCTAGAGTTTTGCTAGCTAGGCAGCATGGATCACTATGTCGCACTTACAATAACATTTTGAGCAAAGCTACAGCAAGCAAAGAGGCATATGCACTACTGCAAAGTATGTCAATAGAACTAATGGAAAAGGTGGACCAGATTTTACACGGAAGCAACCAGTCGAAAGATATACCATCAAATCATGAACAAGCTGAGAAACAAGCAGAGAAACAGCCAGTTGAATGCAACAATGAGAACGTTGTCCAAGCAAAAGGAATAAGGAGAAACAAAAAAGGAAATAGCAGTAAGATGATTAAATCTGGATTAGAACTAAACAAAAAGAATACACAGAAGAAAGGTATGGTATAGCTCAAGAAATGGCTACATAATTATCTGCTCATGTTATTCAAATAGATCTAACAATTTATTTTCCAAATAGGTTAGCAACAACATGCAATAATAGGAATGGTGATTGTGCTTCTGCCTCAACTGAAGCAAATCCTAGCTTTACCATGTCAAATCAGTACTCCAACTTGCAAGTACTGCAGAGTGCCATGCCTCTAGTACCACATTCTATGAACTATAGTTTGCAAGTACTGTCGCACACTATGCCTCCACTACCACATGCTGCGAACTACAATTCGCAAGTATTGTCACACGCTATGCCTCCGAACCCACAAGCTACGAACTACAATTCGCAAGTATTTCCACATGCTATGCCTCCGCAACCACAAGCTACAAAATCCAATTTGCAAGTATTGCCGCATGCTATGCCTCCGCAACCACATGCAGAAAACTACAATTTGCATCTACTTCCTCAGACTATGACACCAGTGCCACAACCACAAAATTATAATTTGCAAGTATTGCATCACGGCCTGCCTCAACTACCGCAGATAGATGCTACTTCTTTTCGGCAGTTACTCAGCTTGCAACCACAGCAACCATATTTCTATTATAGAACTCAACCAAGTCAAGTATATTTACTTAGTTAGTCATCAAAAATTAAGACAAACATGCATAGGTCATTCACTTCCTTTAAGTTTAAACTGTATGTAGAGTTCTGTATTGATACCGAACTCGGAATGGCCAGCATATCAAAATGATGAGTTGTCGACTAAGGTATTGTTTCACTTACAAGTCAGACTCTCAAATTCAAGTTTATTTCTCACACGAAATCGTTCCTTTTTTAATTTAGGACTTGGGTAGCCAAGCAAGCCATGTACAAGATAGCACTTTTGAATAGCTCTATATAAACTTTGCTTCTCAGGATTGCTCCACAAAACAATTACGTCCCCATGTAATAGTTTATCTTACTATTCCTTTTGGTGTGAGATGTATAACAGATTTATTTTAAATGGAGACATATAGGTGCACTGATTAGTTGCTGGTTATTTTTCCATGGTTCCATCCACAAGGATCTTTCACCAGTTTGAGATTTCTCTGACTGTCGTGTGACTAAAAACAGAGAACAAAGCTACATGAAATTGCCTAGTTTGAAGTCATTGAAAGCTAGTTTAATCTCAAATTAACGGTTATCTTATCAACCTACTAGTAATATAGGCACAGTACTAGTTTGAAGCCATCGAAAGCTAGCTACTGGTACATGATAGATGAAGAAATCAGCTATCACTAACCTCTGTCCGACAAGTGTGCATCGGGCTCTCATCTTGATGTGCGCCTGCACTGCCTCTTGCGGCATCCCGGCGAAGCAGCGCTGCACCCAGCCGGTCGCATGCCCTATAGTTCCCCACCTTCTCCAAGGGACCTGGTCGGTCCAAGAGGGGAACGGCTGCATACCAGAGCAGCTGCTCCAGCCTTGGCCGGGGCTTGGGCGCGCGGAGTCAGGCAGCGGCAGCCGCGGCTGCTCCCTCTGTTGCTCGCCACGACCATGACACCGCCGGACGGCGACACCGCCGGACGGCGAACCTCACTTTCTGGAACTCTTTATCTCTGTTATCATGGAGCTCAAGTTCAGTGAAATAATTAAACCCTTTAACCGTCGCGGTAAGGGCGCCTCCCAGCGATAGCCACGTCATCACAAGGAAAAAAATAGATTGCTTCGTATCGCTAGATGATCGAAAGAGAAAGAAAAAAAAAGGAGTGATTCGTCCGGCGCCTTCGCTTCGTCGGGCGCCTTCGCTTCCTCACGAAGCAAACCTTCTCGAGCCCCCACCCCTTTTTTTCTTTTCTCTCCTAAAATATTACATCACGCCTCCCCTCTCTCCTCGTTTTCTCCTCCCTGGGTGGGTTCCAGGGTTGCCGCCGCCGCCGCCCCATCGCAGCATCCAGCTCCTCTGACGCCCGCTCCTCCGACGAGAGGAGGAGAACATGGTGGCGGCGGCCAGTGGGAAGGGGGCGTCCTGGTCGACGAGGCGCTGCAATACGAGGCGAAGGACAGGGACGAGGTGGGGATCACCGTTGGCACGCACGGGTGGATCGGCGGCGAGCCCGACGCCAGCACTACCAACATCGGCACCAGCAGGGTCGCGCTCGAGGAAGGGCGCGGGCGTGGGGGACCAGATGCAGAAGCAGTGGACCAGGGCCGACACGGCGCTTGGCGAATTTGCGGGCGTGGCGTCATGAGTCATGACCGGGCGCAGAAGAAGGTATGACTCGCATCTCTCTGTAGGCTGTACCGTTTGGCTGTGTCGCTGTGGTGACGTTCTATTGTTTGAATTTGGATCACGGTGCAGGTCTCGGCAGCACCCAATGGCAGGCTGAACAGCGTGGGTGGCATGTCAAAATCCTCCTGGCGTCCACGGGGCAGTGGGCAACCATGTTCTTGGGGGAAAAAATGTAGCTTGCGTGGCGAGATGCTCATTTACCAGTAGTCATAGTTGCAGTTTTGGTCCGTCAAGTGCTGGATACATTGTTGGCTTGAATTTTCATGTCACCTGAAGGTTCTAAGTGAGTGTTGCATCAAAGGGTGTTGTTGTGATTTCCTCGAGGTATTGATTAGGGCAGCCAGGTTTACATGATTTAGCTCGTTGTTGGCTGGAAGATTACAACAAAGTATGAATGCTGGCCAATTTTATATTCTGTTGCGCTTCACATGTTTGTTTTTCGGATAATTGTTGCTCCTTTTTTTGTGAATATTGATTGTTCCCTTTACCAGGAATATTTAGGATGACAATCGTTACAATGCTGGGAGTGGGGCACATCTTATGTTCAAGAGGGCCGAGAAAGATCGGATTTTGGTTGACAAGATTCTGGGTACTCCTTAGTTTCAGATGATGTACTGCTTATTTTTTGTTACCACTTCATGTGATTTATATTTTCTTCATCTTGGGTAGGAATGGTAGATGTTTTGACCATGAAAATCATAGCTTCGGAGAATGAAAGAGGAAGAGTTCACATGATATGATGGCGTACGTCTATTTACTGATACTTCATTTCTAAATGGTGTTTGTGTTTCTTTCTTCCTTGAGGTTTTTTCATGAACTATTTTGTAGGTACTCCTTCTCTCAATGTTGGATGAATACATGATCGTTCGGCAGGACAAAGAACAGGAGAGAAAAGACAAAGGGTACTGTGCAGTTGCATTTTACTATCTAAATTCCTTACGACATCTTTTTTGCATTTCTGTCAAAAGTTTGAATTCCTCAAATGTGCAAGAAAGCTCTCTACGGTTCATGAAAAAATCCATCGAAGACTCGAAGTCTAAAGAAGTCACCTAGACACTCAATTGGTGGTGTAAATCGTAGGGTGTCCATTGGTGGAGCCACGATGCAAGCACCCAAAACAGACGTTGTATTCGAAGAATGTTCATGGTACCAAGAGAATTGAAGACATTGCCTGATTGTCCCCTGGTAAGCCCCTATCAGGTTTCATAGCTTTAGCACGAGTCTTGAGATTCACAGTGGGTGGAGCATCAGAAAATTAGGGAACCAGAACATAAAGTCTCTGAAAAATATCATATATTCAGACATAGAAGCCTTGATGTGGTAGAGATTACAGATATTAAAGATAAGTGAACTTCTTAACCATGCTTTAATTCATTAAGAAAACAAGTTTTTTCTAATTTATATCCAACCATATTTAGTGGGTTTTAACTATAGTTAATTTCTGACAACCAGGCTGTTGTTACGCTTTTCTAGAATTTGTTCTACGCTTGAGCTTATAGATTTGTTGATGAAATTGACTCTAATGCTTATACCACTTACCTTGCAGAAAGGCTTTGTTTTATTGGTGTTTAACCATCATCGATGTAGAGGATGCATAAATGTTCTTGGAAGATGTTGCTTGATTTTGAGCCCATGTGCAATGCTAATATTTTGTTTGGTGCTTTTTGTGTTCTCCACTAGAATAATCATAGCTTCGCTTTCCTGATGTTATTGCTCTGAAGTGTCTACTTGGTTAAAATCACTTCGTGTAATCTCAACTTTGTGTTGCTTTCATGCCAAATCCTACAGAGCTTTGATGATGTTCTGTGCCAATTTTCTTTTAGAATTATACTTTCTTTCATGTTTGATATTTGATCCATAATTAGTATCTACTGCCCATGATTCTGTGCTACAGGAAGCATCGCCTTGAATGTCGTTTAGCTTCGAAAGGGAAAGGTTTCAATTGGGGATTTTTATTACTGTTAGAGGGTAGGATGTTCAACCATGCATTCAAAAATTTTTCTCTCACTCTGTATTGCTTTACTATTGCGGTGAATTATATTTTTATCCAGTTTTGCTCCTCTTGGCGATTGGAAGTTAGCATTGCTTCTGTTAGAGCAAGAGCATACCAAAGCAAGATCCAACCGAGCTAAGGATGTAAGTTCACTGGATTGTCTTTGAATACTGTTTCGCTTATGCATTATTTACTGCGGTTTGACATGGATTAGCTTGGCTTTGCATCTAGGCTTCTCTCTTGCTTTCCCAACAACTTCAGAAGAGATTTCTGGATCATGTATGGTGTATTCAGTTAGCATTATGTCTATGAGTGTAGGTTATATGAAAGTAAATAAAACCATAGTTTTTAGTCCTAAAAAAAGAGAGGTAGACTGAAGAAAATATGTCCTGCTCGAAAACGACTTGTGTACTTACAGCTAAAATTAGAAGAGGTGCTCCAGTTCACTGTGCATAAGATATTAGAGCATACGCATGATTGTTCCTTTTAATATATCCCATTGTATGAGAATGGAAATACATGTACGCAAGGCCATATTTTCTGCTTAAACTAAAGAAATACAAACCAAACTTTATCTACTCACCATGCGTGTCTACTAAACATGTATGTATAACATAGATATCAACTACAATAGCATACAGTTAGTATCATGGAGTCAATTAGTACAGATAAATTTATTGGAAGTTTCTTTGTCTTACCAAGCAAGCCTAAGTTGCATACAACAAAATAATTAAATTGTACAAAAATTAGATGCCTATGTTCTTAATTATTAAGTACATCAATTTAACCAAGGATCAACATTAAACTAACCAAGTAGATACAGTCAACTATAATTAGTTCGCTTTTCTATTGCTGGGTAACCTTCTTATGCCATCATTTTCTGAGTATTTTTATGCTGCATGTATCTGGTCCAGAGCCGATGGAGAGAATCAATATCATGATGCTGCTATGTCTTAGTGGTCTTTCTTTAATAATGGTGATCTGCTTCTTATCTGTTCTAGGTGTCACTGTCATAGTTTGCTTGGCATTAATCAGATATACGTTAGGCAGCGGTAACCTTACTTCTTTTGATGGTTGTGAACACAGATTTAAGTCACACATACACCATACAAGGTATTGAATAACATATCCTCTCATTTTTACAACCGTCTTTCCGTTTTCCAGAATTTTTTGTTATAGCACGCTACTTATATCTCTTGGATATATAAGCTAAACTCAACTAGAAGTAGTATTTGCTAATTATATACTCCCTCCGTTCCAAATTACTCGTCGTGGTTTTAGTTCAAAAACCACGACGAGTAATTTGGAACGGAGGGAGTATTTGCAATTCAATTGTTTAGTTACATTAGGGGGCCTTAGTTCATTGATTTAATGACTTGTACCTTTCTTGGGTACTTTGTAGATGCAGAGCCTTTGGTATATGCAGCCGCACTCCCTTGCCGCCACCTGCAACTTCAAGTCTGCCGACGGCCATGTTGGAAACTAGGGCTTCTCCATAGCCCGCCTCAATCTCCACCTCGCCCTCCTCGCTCGTATACATGCATCTCATTCAGTCTGTTCGTTGTACAACTTGTAGTGTCCACAATTCAGAAGTAGGAGTTCACAAAAAACTGCTTCTCTGAATCACTCATCGTTCAGTTTTGTTTTCTTGTGGTTAATTCAAAGATCCATTGCCAAAAGTGTGAATATGAGTCAAATATGTTTATCTTTTGAACTCTGGAACTGTTGCCTATGCATGCCTATTATTGTTGCATATGATGGAAAAATGTGGATGTTCACTGTGGTACTAATATAAGACCTTTTATAGATCTCTACTTTAGAGATCTGTAAAAGGTCTTACATTAGTTTACAAAGGGAGTATTTATCAGGAAGCAGCTAATATGACTTCCAATAAGCAAGAAGTTTCCTATAATTTTCCTGGATGCAATAGGATGAACTTTCATTTTACTGGAAGGTGCTATAGTATAAATTTCAAAGACCCACTTCAGTTGTTGCTGTTATGGATTTATAAATCTTAAACACGGCAGTCTTTCGGTGAATACATCTATTGTATTTTGGTGAATAAAATGTGTCGGACAGATCCCCACTCTCCAGCAGAGCTTTTATAACATTCAAATTGTCTATTAGATTAGTTTCTCACTGCACTTTGTTTCAATTTTCTGAGTTTGGATCGAGTGTAAATATAAGGAAGATACTGTTGTCACATAGTAATAATCCATCTATGGGTTACTAGAAGGTAGCTCCTGCATGTTGATTGTGCTTCAAGGTACAGTATTTTGTAGAATACAAAATTAGTGGTTTGTATAGGTTGTGCATCCTAGGATTAAAGTTTGATTCGTAGGTAGCTGAATTAGTCAGCAACTTCTGTTCTTTGCATTGCAGGTTTCCTATGTTCCAAAAGTTGATGTGTATTCAGGCGTGCTATGTGACGCGGTGGGAGAATATGATGGGAGGAGGAGACACAACACTCCACTCCACTTCCTATTATTGCTATCACGTTGTTGCCACACTTGGGAGCATGCTTCTGGCTATTTGGAATGCATCGTTCTTATTTTTTTAGGTTAGCTATCGTTTGAATTGATAACAGCACAAGGTCATCAACTCTTTCTTGGCGAGGAACATATTTTTGCAGGCCAGGAGGAAGCTTGAGAACTTGCCGCCCGATCTCGCTAGGACGATGAGATGGAGGCCTGCTCGCCGCTGCTCCACTGTTCGCTACACTTTAAGGGCTCAGAGAGCACCGCCTTACTGACGACCTCTTCCTGAACAAGATTGTCATGGAGTGCGTCGTCGGGTGAACGCCATTGTCTTTTATTTTGAGAATTCATCATTCACCGACTGTAAACAGATCGTTGTTGATCGTCACTGACACCTATATATACTAAATGTAGTGTGATTCTTAAGCCCGTCAGAGTTGTACATGCGTCAACGTAATGTGCTTCTTACGCCGGTTTTGGACAGTATCCACAAAGTGTGTGCTATGATAAAAACTGGTGTCCCCTTCCTTTTGAACCAGCTGTATAGTTGACTGCTACTTCACCAAATTTTATCTACTTTTAGCTCTAACGATTTGGATTACTATAATGGATTTGGCCTGCTTTATTGTCATTAATTAACAAGGTTGTCAGTTATACATGCATCTGTGCAGCAAATAAAGACGAAGACAGCAGAATGGGCGCTTGCAACCCGGCACCGCACAGGCACTGTTCAGGAGGCGCGCCACGGGCGCGCCCCATTCACTAGTAGTAGTACGAGCTCGAAGCGTCCATGGCGGATAAGGCAAGGCGAACGACTTTTCAGAAAATTAAACAAAACAAAATATTTTTATTAAGTGGTGGGGTCCACTAGGCCACGTGTTGGCCGCTGATTGGCGGGGCTCCTAGCAGGAGAGCGGAACCCAAAATAAAATGATTTAATTACCTACCATTTGTCTAAGAGTTTGTGCTTCCAACGCTAAACGTGATTAGAGATGCTACGGGAATAAATAAGAAAACTGCTAGTGCCCACTTCCTCCAACACAAAAATATCTCGACTTAGTTGAGGCAAAGCCGCTAGAAGAGATTTTGTAGTATCCTTTTAGGGCCTTGATTAGCGCCAGCCGCCAACTAAATCTGGTCATATACATGGAAAAAACAGGTAAAGCGCCTGACGATAACCTTTGAGTCGACGCAAAGTAATTTTTCGGGATCGGCCAGGATTCGGGAGAAACTACCAGGATATATATCCTAGCGCCTATCATTAGCGCCTGCATTGTAGATGTCCTAATTACGGCATCTTCAATGCAAGAATATAGGTGCTAGCGCTGCTCAATTCCTTTATTTCTGTTTGTTGCACAACTAATCCCTACTATCACGCACGTTGACAAATGACTAGGCGCCCGGTTCCTTTATTTGCACCGATGTGAGGGGAAACGTCAGTATTGGATGGATTAACTGCCCATCAACCATGATATTAATCCTAGCGCCCCTTACTAGCACCCTACATAGTAGATGCCCTTAGTTGCTGTCGAGATACAGCTCTCGCGCCGCCACGTTTGCGACGAAGAAAACCAGGTCTGAAAATCACTCCCGTTAATAACCGAATTGGGCTGGCCCATAACGCGGTTGCCACGTTTTGCCTTGCAAGCAACCCATGATTTACACCGGTCTCTGGGAACTTCCTAGGGTTTCCTCCCCTTTAGGCCTCGTTTGATACGCGAGGTTTGGAGGGGATTTCAGAGGAAAATCCACGAGGGGCCTAGAATCCTCGCAAAACCGCGTCGGCCCGTTTGGTCCGCGAGGTTACATTGGCCAACCCCCTCGATTCCCCTTCTATCCACTTCTTCCCACGTGGTTCAGAACCCTCGAGCCCCACCTCGAGGATTTGGCTACTCTCCTCGTCAACAAGCCGCCGCCCAACTCCTCGCCAAGATGTCGCGCCACCCGACACCTCGACGCCGGTGATCTCCTCCAGCATACTAGATTCTCCCAAGTGGTAAGTCATCGCAGCCCCTCCCCTTCCCTCCCCTCTCCTCTCCTGGACTTCGCCAAGGCTGCCACCTCCCGCACGCCCTTCGTCCGTCTCGTCCTCACCTGCGAGCACGCCGTGAACGACGTCTCCTACCCCCAGCTCCACATGGACTAACCCTACCCAGCTAGCTTGCCAAGAACGTCGTCCTCTTTTAGCTCCTCTTCTACCCTAACCCTAGCCATGGAGATTGCCATAAATTTGTGTGTTGAGGATAGATTGACAGATTATAAACTACCTTTTCATTGTTGAGTACATATTTGGGACGAGGCATGGGATCAAACTGTCAAGTATGTGAACCAGAGATAAGAATACACATGTGAGTGGCAAGGACATCCATCAATAAAAAATCAGAATGCTTTCATTATGAGACTCTGTGAAGAGTGAAGACCGTGTAACGGTGATACTGTACCATTTGTCTCAAGCATCTTCTAATTTATCCCTTGATCATCCAATCAATCATAGCCACAAGCCAGCCACCTCCATAGCTTAGCACGGCCATGAACTGAACTACTACTGGATATTGCTTGTTTTCTCGTGTCACCTTTCCGATTTATCAATTCAGAGGTTCAAACCCATGGAAGTGCCCACTTCTCTCTGAATGGGCTTCTATATATAGTTTAATATTATGTGCCTTTGCTAGTCATGCCTCATGCAACAGGGTGTTGATTTTCTGAGCAGAACCGTGTATATTATTTTACTACACTGAAAGTATGTGTTACTAGTTAGAAACATCACAAGTTTTGGCAAACTGTCTGTAATATCCATCTGTTGTCTTTCCAGTTTTCACTAGTGTTTGAAGGTTATTCTCTAAACTGGGTGTGTGTTGAATCAATCAATCTGTATATTGGTCTGTTGGCTACAATCTTTGCCCACCACCCTACAGCTTTTGTCCCAACAGGAAATTATTGATACTGTTACTTAAGTAGTACTAGGCATATTTATCTGCTCAAAAATATGAAAGAACAATAATCCATTGACACATATAGGTCAGATACAACACATACATAATTCTATAGATCAATGAGCTTCTAGTCATATATTCTAGGTTGTTGCTATTGTTAAATATATATGTTTTCTGTTGCCCCTCAATGCCCACAAATTATTTTGTTTTCTTAAATATCTTCGATGAGCAAGCAGAGCTTATATGCCATCTTACATGTCGCTTATATGTTCTTATTTTGATATAACAGTTTAAATTCCAGAAAAAAAGATTTACAATTCCTGTCATAATATCTGTTTGATATTTACATCTATTTTTGTTTCACCAGGTTCTCAGTCACCAAAAGAAGCAACAATAAACAACCTGGATGGATAAATTTCTCTCAGGTTCTCAAAGCTAGATGATCATGACACCACAAGATGGATATATTTGTCTGCACATTGTCGAAATGAACTGTTGTTGTCGTAATTAACTGTTGTTGTCGAAGACCATGTTTGATAAATTACGATTGTTGAGATTTCGGATTCGAAGTCACGCTGTTATGATAAATTATGTTTTTGCTGTGATAAGATATTGATTTCGAATCATGCAAAATTATGTTGCTGCTAAATTAGTCTCTCGCCGCTGCAAAATTATGTTGTTGATTTTCTTTTGTACAAGTATGTAGCAATGATATAAGGGGATTTAATTACATTATAAAGATTGGATTTTTAAGTGCTCTATCAATATGACAAACCCTGTCCACCAAACATAAATTTTAAACCAAGAGGATTCTGATTGGAGGAGTTTGGGCGATTCAAGCGGTTTTGAGGGGATTGGGTGGAAGGAAGGGATTCACCCAATCCTCTGAAATCCCCTCCTCCACAAACCTCCCCAATCCCTTCTCGCGTGTGGTAGCTTGAGGGATTGGGCATGGGAGTTCACGAGGGGGAGTTTGTGAAGAAATTAGACTTGGGAAGTACATTATTAGTCCCAATCCCATGTTTGGTGTATGGCAGTAATTATCGGTTGGAGTTCTACAGGGAGTTATAGGACTGAGAATTGTTGACGATACAGAAGTTTGGATAAGAAAAATGAGCACTTCATCAGCCGTTAAACAACAAGACATGAGCGAACAATTTTTCCTTTTAAGTCAATTCCCACTCCCATGCTTAATTACCTGGTCGTCCCAGGGAAGAGATTCAAGGGAGTTGGACCTCTTAATTCCCCTTCCTCTTCCCATCCTAACTCACATGTACGTGAGCCAATCAAAGGAATTTAATTACCACAGACCTTAAACTCCCATTCCCCATCGGCAACTCCCTCCAAACAAACACGCTGTTCCTGTCAAATGAGGCCTTATAAGCCACCAAATCCCTTCTCTGCCCAGCCTCGCCCGCCGCCGCCCGCCGCACGCCTGCTGCCACCAATGCCGCAGTCTCCCAACACAATCAACTACTATGTCCACTCTCTTTATAAATAAGTCATGATGTTTTGCCGGTGCACCATCTTCGACTTGTAGGTGAGTATCTCCGATTTCCTTTTCTTCTATGCCGCCCTTTGTTGCCCTCGATTCAGATATGTATTCTTCGATTTGTTGGGTTGAGTTGTAGTAGGCTGATGATTGGGCTTGATTGATTTTCATTTGGCAATGGATTCGTGTTCGAATTCAGTTTACGGGGATCAACGGCCAACGTCAACTCGTTCAAAAAGGAATATAATGAGTTAGATCTACGAGTAATCCAGGAAAAAGGCGGCCTGCAAGAAGGAAAAAGTATGCCAAAGCGGCGGCGTCACGGTGAGCTTGGTTGCCGCCGTGAGCGAATTTACCTTGTCTTCGACGACTGGTGCCATGGATATAGTAACCGTGAGATAAACTCGTTGCTCGGTGAGAACCATGAGCTGACTGCTGTGACAGGCCATGCCTCTGTGCGTCGTTTTCCAAATCCTTTCTTCCGCTCGGTGACACGGCGTCGGCCTCCCAGGTTATCGTTACCCGGCCATGCCACTGTGCGATGTTTTCCAAAACCTATCTTCCGCATGGTGGCGCGCCGTATGTGGCCCAGTTCTTCACGTCAGCCTTTGGCAACATGATATTGGCGATGCATCCCAGAGACCCCGAGGGTGACTTACTCGGGACGTACTTCCCCATGTTGTACATCCGCTCGCGGACCATAACCATTGGCCCTGCACCAGAATGGATTATGGGTACCATCTACTACCTCCCGGTCGGGGAACAACTATTCATTATGAGCAGCCAAGCCTTCTACATGCTCTGCTTGGATGAGTGTTGCCCCTCGGGCACTCGATATTCCAGCTCGGAGTGGTCGTGGAAAGAGCTCTCTAAACAGTGATTCAGTGTTGAAGCTGTCACCTCCTACTCTTTGCTCCCTAAAGAACAAATCTTCCTCGTCAGCTACTGAGGCCACATTTGCTTTTGACACGGATAAGCTTTCATGGAAACTACTTGGCTATTGGAGGCTGCCCTTCACCGGCCGCAGCCACTATGATGTTGACCTCAATGGCTTTTTCGGGCGCTCATGAGAACCGGACACCTTTGGCAAACTTTGCTGCTGCTGCATGCCCATCTCGCTCAACTCCGATGCAGGGCAGTGCCCTCCTCCTTTCTTGAAGCTCTGCAAGGAGAACCTATTGAGTGAGCAACCAGCTGATATACATGTAGGGGCTACCCTTGTATACATGGGGAGCCGCAGCAAATTATGTCTCA
This sequence comes from Secale cereale, assembly GCA_902687465.1. Classification (NCBI taxonomy): domain Eukaryota; kingdom Viridiplantae; phylum Streptophyta; class Magnoliopsida; order Poales; family Poaceae; genus Secale; species Secale cereale. The sequence goes on from LR738709.1 coordinate 295,505,998, forward strand.
TACAGTGCGTCTCTGTTAAGAATGATGGCCTTGATCTGCATCACAAAGAGGTAATAGCACCCCAGGTCCCTATACTTGCACAACATGTGATGATTTAGTCCTTGTACTTGCAAAAGTGGCCTGGGTAGTCCTTGAACTTGCAACAGATGAGCAAGTTTAGTCCTGGGCCAATCACGTGCAGCCAAGTGAACGCCAAGTGGATGAGCTGGTCAGTGCGGCACATTTTGCACTTAGGCCCCTACCGTTTTCCTGTATCTACCCGGCCTCCCCTTTTCGCCTTCACCACGGGCGCCTCCCTCCATCCCCTCGTCAGATCCGGCGACGCTGAGCACGCCGCCGCGACCTCTCCCTTCTCCACGAGAGACAACAACCTCTGCGATGGGATCTAGCCGGTGACCTCGAGCTTGCCGCTAAGATCCACCGCTAGCCATAGCGCCGTCATGGGTATCTTTCCAACCGTCTACGAGATAGGTCTCCTGGACCTCGCCGTTGACTTTGTTGAGGAGAGGAGCTCCACATGCGGGGAAGTGACCCCGTGCCTTGGAGATGCCATGCTGGTAACTCACCCTCGACCCTACCTCGTTGTCGACCCCTTGCTGTAGTGGTGCACCGGCCACATCCTTGGCGAGGAGGAGGCGAACCATAGTTCATCCCCTTCCTCATCTCTCTCGTGGCTGTGCACAGGTGAACCTCCTCTGCCCCATCTATTTCTCCAAATAGGCACTTGATGAAATTGTATGTGTATGAGCAGGACTTTTCTGTCCAACGAAGTTAAAGCTGTGAACTGGTATTTGCGGCACTTCTTTTATAACTACATGCTACTTGTCTGACATGTATGATTAGCAGTACTACTCCTGAATGAGTTCAAGGATGACACATAGCACAGAACAGAAATAATTAAAAGCTGAAACTGATGAGGAAGTTTCAATATCAGAAGAAAAGGAATGTGGAGCGGAAGCGAGACTAAAGTTAAATTTCACAGACCAGGCATTGACTGATCCAAGCCAAATTCATCCATGACCTGTTTTGCTCAATTTCTTCCGTTGGCATAATAGAACAAAAAAAGGCAAGTTAAAGTAATGGTTACTAGTTTAATAATATACTATATTAGTTAATATTGCCCTTTGTTGTTATACTTACTGAAAAACTTTCTATCCATTTTAGATATCCAAAGGAAGCCTATCTGCAATGTCTTGCTTGTGCCGTTATTTCTGGACATTTACGATTCAGCCGTTAACTCTACAGTGAAGATAAAAACATGCGTCCAACCCCTTTTTGTTTAAGGGATGCTCGTTGTTGGGCATTAGAACTGGAACTTCAGAAGCTGGGAATAGAAAAGCTTAGCAGAGGTGGTATTGGACATACTATTTTTTTGAGGAAGATATTGGACAGACTATGAGATTGCTTTTATGGGTGATATTGGGCAGGCTATGAGATTGCTTTGTATGTTCATGGTTGCATCTTTCTGAGTATGTTCCCAGGCTCACAAACCTTGCCCAGATCATTTGTTAAGAGATTGACAATCAATAAGTTCTCAGCCTGGTAGTTTTCACTGTTGAACAAGAACAATAAACTAAAATTATGTCTGCCTAATGGTCATTTGGGCATTATGGAGGAAGAAAAATAGTAATGCCAATTCTTCAGGTCATGAGCCAGCTGAAAGCCGATTGTTTTTTTTTTTTGAGGGAAGGCCATCATGGCTAGCTTTATTGATAAAGAGAGGGAATAACATCATCCACAAGTGCGGAAACGAGACAGCCCGGGGGCTCGTCCGTCCAACTAGAAGAAAACTTATTACAATAACTAAACTTAGCTAGCACATGCGCTGCTTGGTTACAAGAGCGAGAACAATGTTTAAACTTGACCTTCCCGATCAACGTAGATAGATCCACGCACTCAGCGAAAGTTGCTGCTGCTTCATCCCACCATGTCGTTTGACCCGCACATGAATCGATCACAATTGAAGAATCCGATTCTGCTTCAACCCGAGGAAAGCCCAAAGAATTTGCAAAAGCCAGGCCGTCTCTCATTGCCGTTGCCTCGGTAGAAACTGCACTAGCTGCATGGGGGATGTAGATGCATTGCGCCGCCAAGAAAATGCCCTTCTCATCCTAATCACTGCAGCCGTTGGTCCCACACCTTCATCTATATAGTAAGCCGCGTCCACATTCAACTTAATGAACTTGATATCTGGTCGGGCCCATCTCTCTTCAGAAGTACTTCTTCTCTTCTCATTAGCCTGGTGGAAATTATTAGTAATAGCAAGAACCGACAGAGGCCATTTAAAGGCCGGAGGAGGTGTACCATTGTGGGTATGTTGCCGACGAATCCACCATAGGTACCAACTTCCCACCGCTATAACTTGTTTGATGTCCAGGTTTGGTTTTAGTGGCATTGGTCTCGGATCCGCTAATAACAGATTTTCGAGGACGACCGAACCAGATCGGTCTAGCGCCATTGCCTCCTCGACTATGTCCATAATGCCCAATCGATTCCAGAGTTCTCTTGCATGAAAGCAATCGAAGATTAGATGCTTAACATCCTCCGCTTCTCTATGGTAGATAGGACATGCTCCCACAGAACCAATATGTCTATTAGTGAGGATAGACTTTAGCGGCAGGATTCCATGAAGAGTTCTCCAACAAAAGATCTGAATTTTACGTGGGATAGATAGCTTCCATAGGATACTCCATACTGCCGGGGAGCACGACCTGCCTGGCTGCACCAGTGTAGTTGCATGGAGCCGGAAAGTTCGACTCCATTCAACTTTGTAAGCTGTGCGAACCGAAAAAATCCCTCGTCGATCAGGGTGCCATGCTATAAAATCCTCAAAGGAGTTGGTGTTCAGTGATATTTGCAGAATTCTGTTGACATCAACCGGGCTAAAGTTTGAGTGGAGGATATCTACATCCCATGTGCCAGAATATGGATCGATGAACTCCGCTACAGAAGTGAGAATAGAGTTACCTCGTATAGAGATCACCTTTCTGTCTGGACTGGCAGGGATCCATGGATCAGACCATATGTTTACATTTTCACCCGTGCCAATTCTCCAAACATATCCCAGTTTGAAAGTCTCTAGACCCTTCATAATGCTCTGCCAAGTGAATGATGAACCGCTTTTTAAGGTGGCTTGTAGGAGGGTACAATTTGGATAGTATTTTGCTTTCAGGATTCTAGCACACAATGATTCCGGTTGAGTGATCAGTCTCCAGCATTGTTTTGATAACATTGACAGATTAAAGGAGTATAGGTCTCTGAAAGCCGATTGTTGCTACTAGTTAGGAAGGATTTTGCTGCTGGTCGTTTTTCTGGTGGTGGTTGTATGTGGTAGTTTCTCTGTTTCTACTGCTTCCTTTTCTAGTTTGGGCGTGTCCAGTCGTTGTACTATGGGGTTTTCTCCCTTCTCGTTCTTCAATAAGGTTTACATGTAGTTCTCCTGCATGGTTCGAAAAAAGAAGATAAAAACATGCCTCCTAATTTTTTGATTCTTATTGTTTTTTGGTATTTTTCTCTTGAAGCATGGACAGTGCGTATGTTATGACATGCATGAAGTTAAAAGGCCTTTGATCAGTGATCAGCTTCGGTCACATGTCTGCTGTGTGTGCCTATCTTTTATCTTATGGTTTGGCTATGTTTCATTCTGTGCGTGGAAGGAGTTATCCATTTCTAGTAAAAGTATCTCACTGCGGGTAGATACAGGAAAATGGTAGGGGCCTAACTGCAAAATGTGCCACGCTGACCAGTTCGTCCATTTGGCTGCACTTGATTGGGGCAAATTTGACAATTTTGACCTCTGGGCGAAGTCAATTCATAGAATGAACTATCCGTGAAACAATTTCACACCCCTCACCTTTTTGTGTAGCGCCCGACGGCGCCACACTACTGTGCAACGCCTAGCTTAGGGGCGCTACATGCCTGGCTAGCGTCGCACCCCGAACTGGCTAAATAATTATTAAGTGAATGTGCAGCGCCTAAGAGTTAGGCACCACAATATACAGTGTAGCGCCTAGCTTCTAGGCGTTGCACTAGTGGTTGCTTCATTTTGTAGTGCAACCACTAGTACAACGCCTAGGAGCTAGGTGCTACACTGTATAGTGTGACGCCTAGCTCTCAGGCGTTGCACACTGACTTAATAATTTTTCGGATCACCCGCGTGCGACGCTGGCTAGGCATGCAACGCCCCCGAGCTAGGCGCTGCATCGTAGGGTGTGGCGCCGTCGTGGCGGGCGCTACACAAAAAGGTCAGGGGTGTGAAATTGTTTCACGGGCAGTTCATTCTGTGAATTGATTTCGCCGAGAGGTCAAAATTGTCAAATTTGCCCGTGATTGGCCTAGGACTAAACTTGCTCATCTGCTGCAAGTTCAGGGACTACCCAATCCACTTTTACAAGTACAAGGACTAAACCATCACATGGTGTGCATGTACATGGACCTGGGGTGCTATTATCTTCATCACAAAGATGAGGACGACAGTGCTGATTATGTGTGCCTACCTGGTCACTGCATGTATCGTTTGACAACATTCTCTCTCATGCATGATGGTGGAAAACTGACGACTGCCAAGAGCTGTAAGGTGCAGTACTACAAAGTGCCTAAAGCAACATCTAAGCCATTCCTTGTTGAAGATCCTGTGGCGTTTTGGATGTAAAATTCTAAAATTATGTCATGATAATCGGTTCCTATCTTTATTTTTTCACTTATGTCTGTTTTCTTGAATATTCAGTAATGTGCACACTATGTGATCCAGTGAATGTATTGGTTACTATATTTTTTCACTTATGTATTTGTTTTCTTGAATGTTTAGTAATGTGCACACTATGTGATCAAGTGAATGTATTGCCTTCTGTGTTTATGTGTGAGTTTGCAACAAGACAGTATTTCATGTATGCCATTACATTTTTTCCCAGGTAACACAGCAAGCTTAAAAAGTTGCAAACAGTGGGCGTTGCTTGAGTCCGCACTGTCTACTATGCATCATTTTAATCTGTCTCCGTTGAGCGGTGATTTTTCTACATATTATCTGATCTACTATTCCATGGGTTTCATATGCTTGTGATGTCTGGTTTGAAGTGAAAACAGATGAGATATACTGTAGTAGTTTTACCAGCGTTGAAGATGTGCGGCGTGCGTCTGTGGCGCGCCCTGTTTATTTTCTGTATAATTAGTTCTATTTCTATGTTTTTTGCATGCAAGCTCTTCTTGGTAGTTAGACAGCAAGAAGTGTATTTGTTATGTACTGTGTGATTGTGTTCATGCGAAGATCATACGTGGACGTGGCGTATAGAGATAAAAGGGGCTGGGCGGATGAAATATTGGACAAAAAGAACATAAATATGCCCAAGTGGTTCATTTATTATGACACTGCTGAAGAAAAAAGTTCAATGGTACACATTATATTGTTAAAAGTTGTCCGCCCTCCATAAGAAGTATATGAGTGATGTAAATACTCTTATATATCTTTATGGAGGGAGTATCTTCTTTTAGGGATGTTTTAAGAGATGTAGCTTTTTTTTTCCCGAGGAAATTAAAAGATGTAGCTCCTGCTAATTTTGTTAGCTGGCCAGGCCCAAAAGAGGGAATGATAGAAAAAACGGACAATGTTAAGTGGACATGACTTTGGGATGTACTCCCTCCGTCCCATAATGTAAGACGTTTTTTGACACTAGTGTAGTGTCAAAAAACGTCTTACATTATGTGACATAGGGAGTATTTTCTTGCGAGTTGGGCAGTTCCCAGTTTTCGTTGGGTAACCTTTGGATTTTCTCAGTGTTTGGAAAGATCATTCAGTTGGATCGGTTATGTGGACCATCCTTGACATAATTTCTGTAATGATTAAACTAGAGTGGTTTTGTGTGATGGGGCGAAACAAAAGAGTGACCTATGATTAAGCAAATAATGTATTGCTTTTGGATGGATAATCGATCAGAAGTAAGCATTGAAGCACAAAACTTTTGATTGCAAAAGCAGACTACGGGTTAGATGGTGTGTCATCTACTTATAGCAATGCTGTTACAATCACATTGTTTTCAGAAATTCGTTAGCTCTGTAAAGTATGTAGATAAGATATATAGAACTAAGTTAACCTGTGCAACTAATAAAGAAAACGGAGCAGTTAGTGCCGCGCCGTCAACCTCGACTGCTGTTATGGACGCGCCGTCCCCAACTCCTGCCAGTGCTGCCACATCATACTCGACTCCTGTGGAAGCCCCACCGTCACCCCAGGTTGCTGCTGCTAAAGCGCCGTCGACGACTCTTGATGTTGATGCGGCGACGTCCTCAGCCCTGTCGGCACTATGCTGGGTCTTGACTCGGAGCGACCTGTTTCGTGGAGCTCCCTTACTGATGGGTACAAGACGAGGATGATGATGATGAGCTAGACCCACGGATGCCACCCCCGGCTACCAAATCCCGAGTTTCAACCGCTCGACAGGGCGTGGCGTGTGACGCGGACACAAGCGGAGGTTGAAAAAATGTGCTGCCGTGGCGCAACACCAGCCGTCCCTAGCCCCTGCAATGGATCCCCGTCCCATCCCTGCTTGGCTTCATGGTAGATGTTGGAGATGTCTTTTTCCTGGACACCGTGCTGCTGATTGTCGAGATCCTTTCAGGTGTTATTGGTGCCTTGAGAACGGTCATCGAGCGCGTGAGTGTCGCAATGCTCGGTGTCCTCTCAACTTCTTGGGAAGCCCTACTGTGTCGTCATTGGCCCGCCTCCCCGTCAGGCACCAACAAACTCCATCTCTTGACAAGGTCCAGAAAGAAGCCCCACCCTCGAAGACATTTTGTCGTGATTCTTGGGCATAGATCGTTTCTACTCCTACTGGCTCTGTGGCCTTGGAAGATATCTTGATGCAGCCTGCTTTGGAAAGGCAGGCTAAGCTGCTGCGCAATGAGCTCCTTGGTATGACTTCCTTTTAGCTTGAGAAAATGGTCCAACCTCTGCGTGATGTTGTTAACTCCATGAAAGGTTGTCGGCATTCTAGGATCGGGGGTACCTAGATCTGCCTGCCTGCGGCCCAGCGCGTGGGCCCTTTGACGGCCTAGTACGGCCCAGCTGCAGGACTCCCCAAGACAAGACCCTCGCGAGGGTCTCCAACCTCGCGAGGCGGACGACATTAAGACCTCCATAGGAGTGGCCTCCCTAGGTTGCCTCCTGAGGAGCGGAGATTTCTATGGAGGTACCAGCTTCACGAGGCCACGATGATATGAGCCGTGACGACCAAGGATAGGCGGGCGCCATTGGGCGCAGGGGAGGCATTTTCCCTTTCGATGCTAAGGGAGCACAGACAGGTGCGGGTTCCCGAGGAATCCCCTAGAGCAATCCATTCCGATGCAACGAGACCAAGACCACGAGCTCGGTAGGACAAATATCATCGTCGACCCCACCACGACGTCACGACCAGAAGCTTTGCAGGCGAAGACCACCTTTCGTTAGGATTAGATGTACTTGTCCCCTTTCAAATTGGCCGTTGAGGGATCCCTTCTCGCCTAAGTTTTGAGGGAAGAGGACCAAAGCCACTAAAAATATAGGTTAGCCGGCACCGTAGAAGGGGACGGACCCCGAGAGATCAATCCATTCCCACCTGAGAGCCCTCGAGAGGCCACTCAATCCACTGTACCAGTTCATCCTCAGCCTCCTCGTGAGGCCAATACACCACAAAGAAGGAGTAGGGTTTTACACCGCAAGGTGGCCAGATCCTTGGTAAACTGTTGTGTTCATCTCCTTCCCCGCTCACGCGAACTCGACGAGGCTAGGCTGTGAGGTGGCGAGCTTGAGACTTGAGTAGGTTGAGATCTAAGCACACGCCCCAGAGTTTGAACCTTGTTGGGTATGTGGAGCCCTGAATCCGACATTTGGCGCGCCAGGTAGGGGCGTGCCGAATTCCTCGTTCTGCTTCCTCTTTGTCTCCGCTTCATCGCTCCCATGGCCGATGCACGCTGAGACCGTGCCGAGCGCCGGGCTGCTCGATTCGCCCAGATGGCGCCCGTGGGCTGCGGTGTCCCTCGCCGCTCCGCCTCTCCCGTAGCTAACGATGCCACTGACCCTGCTGCTCATGAGCAGCAGGATTCGTCGCTGTCGCCCTCCGTGCGGTGCGACGGACGCATCGCGACTCCGTCGTCGACTCCTGCCACAGCGTCGTCCTCCCACACCCGCCATGGGCCGGTGAACGCGTAGGCTGCGCTACCTCCCTGCCAACAACCGCTACGAGGGATGGCTTGGCCACAATGCCGAGCTCGTCAACACCGCCGGCGAGGTCCCTGCGCCGTCCCGTTCGCCCTGTCCTCCGCCATCCCAGGCGGGCGACGTGGCCCACGGCGCGCCTCCTCCTTTGCGCGGCACCTACCAAGAGCCCAGGCGCAAAGCGCAACCACGTGATCTGTTGTGTGGTGCGCCGACGTGCGATTTGGCAAGCTTTTAGGTGATGCAGCGGACACAAGGCGAAGCGTGTGCGCTCCCAGCGCCAGCATCAAGACCACGCACCGCCGGAGGTTGTGGCGCTTGGGCTTCAAGACCGAGCTTGCCCCATTCGCGCTGCGCCCGTGAGTGCAACGGGCTGCCGCACCTTCGCCCCAGAGTGGCGCCGTGTCGTCTGGCCCGACAAGTTCAACCGGACCTTCCTCCATGCTCCAACGACACCCCCGACCCTGCAGAGTTCCTCCAACTCTACTCGCTGATAATCGAAACAGCAAATGGTGACGAGAAGGTCACGGTGAACTGGTTCCCCATGGCCCTCAAGGACGGCGCACCTTCTTGGCTCCTACACCTCCCGGAGGGGTCGATCTCCTCTTGGGACGAGCTTCGCGAGCGCTTCATCGCCAACTTCTAGGGCACCTATGACCGTGGTCCCCCGCGGTGGGCGACCTGCGGCGCATGAAGCAGCAGTCGGACGAGACCCTGCACAAGTACATACAACGCTTCACGAACGTTCGCCTCAAGATCCCGCAGGCATCAGGCGAGGCCATCATCCTGGTGTTCACTGATGGCGTCCGGGACGTCAAGATGAAAGGGAAGATCGCCATCCACGAGGACTTGTGCTCGGCCCTGGAGATGTTCAACCTGGCGAACAAGTTCGCAAGGGCCAAAGAGGGCCGTCTCTCAATCCTCGAGCTTCCGGAGGCAGGCCCTGAAGACAAGAAGGCCAAGGCTAAGGAGGGAAAGCACAAGGGCCCCGCCATGCTGGCAGCGGAGCCCGAGATAAATACAAAAAAAGACACATCCATGACATTTTGGGCCGAACGATTTTTTTCTGTCATGCTTATGACACTTCTATGAAGATAATTGTGACAAAACCCGGTATCATCATAGATGTGGTCTATGAAAAAATGGGCTTTTCGTCCTAGGCGGGCCGGAGACGCAGCTGCATGACATTCTTTGGGCCGTCCATGACAGAAAAAAACCATGGTAGAAACAAGGGCGAGGAAAATATCGGGGAGTTCCTGGACGGTGGGTGGTCGGGGCTGAGCGATGCACGGAGGGATTGCTCGTTTCTCATACACGTACATGCGTGTGTGCGAGGCCTTGCGCTATTAGTGAACCCGAGTGAAGCGTTGGGCTCTAAGTGAACCCGAACGATTGGACTAGCTACGTTACTGAACCCTAGCGATCGACCCCTCGCTATTAACTGAACCCGATCAAGTGATTCCTTCGCGACTGCTGGTAACTGAAGCCGATTTAACCTGATGTCCCTTGTTGAACAGTGAGTGTTGTTGGGGGTTGGATGAACAGTTTCAGATGGGGGTTGGATGAACAGGAACCTGTGGTAGTAGAGGCCGTTGCCGTCGGATGAATAGGACTCTGATCGAGCCGGTTGGGGGTGGATGAACAGGACCCCGTGGAGGGCTGGTTGAACAGTAGCTGGTGGAGGGCTGGATGAACAGTAACCCATGGAGGGTTGGTTGAACAGTAGCCGGTGGAGGCTGGATGAACAGGACCCTCGTGGATGAACAGTAGCTGGTGGAGGCAGGAGGGAGACGCTGTGGATGAACAGTTGCAGGTGGAGGCTGGAGGAGGTCGACGGTGGATGAACAGTAGCCCGTGGAGGCTGGAGCGAGGCAGTATACGGTGGATGAACAGTAGCCCCGTGGAGTCCCGTTTTGCGGTATGCCACACCCCTCCCGATGAACATGACCCCGTTTCGATCGTAGGAGGTCGAAGAGAAGCCAGTTTCCTCCGTTTTGCGGTACACCACACTCCTCCCGATCAACAGGACCCCGTTCCGACCATAGGCACTCCAACACAAGTATGTTTCTCCATTTTGCGATACACCATACCCCTCCCGGTGACCAGGATCCCATTTCGACCGTAGGCGGTCGGACAGAAGATCTCCGTTCTGCGGTATGACACGCGTTGTTTCGAATGTTCCGTCCAAGCCGGCTGGCTCCCGACGATCAGGACGCATTCCGTTGCCTCCTGATGAACACGAGGCAGTTTCTCTGTTCCGACCCAGTCGGTTGGCTACCGATGAACAGGACGCCGTCACTGCTCTCCGCTGTGTCTCCATGTACACGAGCCCTGGCCGTACGTATGCGCGAGCAGGCGTTCGAGACCCCACCCGTATGTACGTACGTGGCCGTATTTACTTTCTTGCAATCTGGCTGTATGTACGTTTACGCGATATAGACGGGACTGTGTGACATGCTACGTCCGTGCCTCTACTACGACACATGCCCTTCCTTACTCGGCCATGGTAAGTCGCTGCAGCCTGCAGACAGACCGATCGACCAGTATGTACGTACGCGTTCGCGACCAGACAGACAACCCTACGTACAGTTCGACCGGGTGGGTCCCAACTGTCAGGGAGGTAAGGAGTCACTTCCTTGCGTGCGAAGATATAGCTGGTGGGTCCCAGCTGTTAGGGGGAGAATCATATTTTTTGCCCGTAATATGGACGCACTTCCTTGCGTGCGAAGATGTAGCTGGTGTGTCCCAGCAGTCAGGGGGGAAACGGTTTTTTCGTTAAATACGGTGGCCCATCCGGTGGATCCCTGTTGTGAGGTAGAGGAATCATTATTTTGCGTGTAATCCTTGCTGTGGTCATGGACCCAGCTGGCCGCCTCTCCACGTACAGTACTCTTCCGATGGAAGTCGTTCCTTGACCACATTGACCACGCCGCGCCGAGAGCACCAAGGCAGTGGACGACAGCGAGGCCTAGGAAGGGGACGACGCGGTAGTGGATACCCATGCGGAGAGGAGTACGAGGGTTTACTGGTTCAGCTGTGGTGTGAGGCTGCCGTCGCCTCAGAATAACAGGGTTTGTGGGTGAGTAGAGGGATGGCCTGGCGATAGGTTGGAGTAGGGTGGGGCGGTCAGGCCTGCACTGCAGCAGCGCTGGCCTTGGGAGGCAGGAGCAGGCGGCACGACCGGCTTTGGTTTGGGCGGCTGGAGCGAGAGGACCAAAGGTTGAAGAAGCACTATGGCTGTTGGATGGACATCGTACGGTCAGTAGAGCTAGGAATATTGATAAGTTGACAAAGCTCTCCGTCCATGTCAGTAGGCCCACAAGTCAGCCTCCAACTATGGTGGAACCCAGATAGCAGGGGGAGTAATCATTTTTTTGTGCGTAATAAGGAGGCACTTCCTTCCGTGCGAAGATATAGCTGGTGAGTCCGAGCTGTCAGCGGGAGGAACATTTTTTTCGTGAAATACAGAGGCGCTTCCGGTGGGTCCCTGCTGTCAGGTGGAGGAATCATTATTTTATGCATAGTAAGGAGGAATTTCCTTGCGTGCAGCCATGGACCCAGCTGCCATCCTCTCGACATAGAGTCCTCTTCCGACGGATGTCGTTCATTGACCATGTTGACCACATCGCACTGAGAGCACCAGGGCGGTGGACGACGGCGAGGCCTAGGAAGGGAACACCCCGGAGCCTGGGAAGACTCGACAGTGTTTGCCCACGCGGTGCGGAGTACGAGGGTTTACAGGTTCGGCTGCCTTCGCCGTAAAATAACAGGAGGTGTGGTTGAGTAGAGGAATGGCCTGGCCAGCGATGGAGTAGAGTGGGGTGGTGCGGCCTATGCGGCAGCACAGCCGGCCATGGAAGGCAGGGGCAGGCAGTCCCACTGGCGCTAGTTTGGGCGGCTGGAGCAAGAAGATCAGATATTGAAGAAGCAGCACGGCCGCTAGATTAACATCCCACAGTCACTGCTGATAGAATCGTTTGTGGGTTAAGTTGACAAAGCCTTTCGTACACGTCAACCGAGTAGACCCACAAGTCCGCCTCCAAATCTGTCCCAAACAACATACAACCCGAAATTTCTAGCCAGATTCAAATTAATTTAAAAACTAAACATACCATAATTTAAATTCAATGAAATTTTACCCACACAAAAACAATGAAATTTAAAATATCAAAATCCGATAGAAAAAAGTATTTCGGAATTAATTGCATGTTTGTTGTATTTTTTCATTTTACAACCCATTTATTATTACTTATAGCCCATTTTCTGGGCAAGCTTGAATGCATCCCTCCTCGTCTTGAAAGATTTCCGGCCGAGGAGGGCGTAGAAAAGCAAGTAGGCCTACATTGATTATTTCTGCAAAAAATAAAATAGCTGGCTAGCCATTTTCAGAAAGGAAAAAAACCTGAGCTGGTCATGTGGTAAACATATGAAATAAAAGCCTAGGCTAGACGGGCCACAGCTCCCGCACAACCCAGTTGATACCCTTCTCCGTCCCGAAAAAAAATAAAGCGCGCGCTGCTGGGTCCCAGGTGTCTGCCGCTGCTTGTGCAGTTATCTCGCTTATTGACTACGTTGATAGTGGCATGTGACCCAGATGTCTGGAAACCACCAGGAGGAACCCTTTTTTCTTGTAATAAATGAGGCACTTGCTTGCCTACTGCCATGATTCTGGTGGGTCCCTACTGTAATCCTCCCCATGTACAGTCATCTCCTTATTCATCTCGGTTGTTGACCATGTTGACAACACCGGAGGGTGGCGCCGCGGTGAGCGAACCAAGGCGGAGGAAGATGGTGAGGCCTTGGACGGGAACGAATAGGAGTCGGGGAAGATGCGCAGAGTTTTAGGGTGCGATGTGGCCACGATGCATGCGCGGTAGCACAATCAGCCGTGGGAGGCGGGAGCAGACGGTCTTGCCGATGTTGGTTTGGCTTGGGTGGCTGGAGGAAGAAGAGACTGAAGAAACACGACAGACGTTGAATGTCAATTCAGTGGTCAAGGTTGGCGCAATTGTTTGCTGACTAAGCCGACACCAAGTAGCATACTTTTATATATATAGGAAGAAAAAAAACTGGGCTCGTTCGCGAGATAACATTCCCGAAACTACGAGCGTTTGATCTTGCGTCGCAACTAAAACTGTGAGGAAAATGCGTTTGTCTGCCGTCCTCCTCTCAGGGAATGTTCGCCACATAAGTGACTAGCACCCTTGGTTTTCAACCGAGAGGTTTTGGGTTCGAGTCCCAGGAACTCTCAGTTTTGTCCTCCTTCCTTCCTCGCAAAAAAAGAAAGAAAAACAAAGACTTTAGAAGGCGTACAGAACAGGCTAGTGTACCAGTAAAGAGACGTTGCCGAGTTTTAGAAAAAGAGAGACGTGCTCCTGTAACTGGTTCGAATCCAGACCTAGATTTTGACTATATATGGTGCTATGCTACTCTGCAAGTATTGAAACTGACATATCCAACGTCCGCTTCTCCTCTTCTCTACTGACTCTGCCTAGCATCAGAAGCTCTAGCCGCAGCAACCATCTCCGCTGGCTGCTCGTCCACCTGCTCTTCAGCATGCAACAACCAGATATGCGCCAAGTCACCACCTGTACCATCGCATGTGGGTCTCATCACACCCTCACCGACACACGCACCGCAGCCGGTTGCTCATTGCAACCCGCTGCCGTTGGTGTGGTGCCACTGCTGCAAATCACGCAGAGTCATCCGTCGTGTCTCAACAACAATCCTCAACCCTAGCCGAGTCTTCTACAAATGCCCGAATCATGGGATAATAACATGTTTAAGTGTTGTTCTGCTATGTTCAATTGCTGATTTTTTTAATAGTTTTGATGATGATCTTCCAATTTGATTTGTGTAGAAAAGGGAAGATTCGTGGGAAGTTGCTGATGTGGGGGAATGCAACTACACTGATTATTTGGTTAGTCGAGGAATGCCAATACCAGTAGGTTGGGGTGTTGGACAAGTAACGGAAGGAACGACAGAAGAGGAAGATGCAGAGCAGAAGGTTAAAGATGTAGTTCTTCTGATCATGGCCAAACAACTGCTGCTGAACGACCATGACAGCAATGAGGAGATGAAAGAGCTTGTGAAGACAATGGGAAAATATTGATGTGCTGTGTAGGATGATTGTCTCTTTATTTGCAATGTATGTAGCACTTGTGATGTATTCAGTGGCTATGACATGAGCACTTTGCTTAAACCAGTAATGAATGAAACCTGTTTAGCAGGCTGGGAGTAGTGTTGTGAACATCTAATGATTTCTATTAATGAAAATCGGGGGTATTCCCTTTTGCTCATAAATAAATAAATAGAAGAGGCCCTTTTTTAATAATTAAATAAATTAGCAGAGGCCCTGTCGGGTCATCTTTGTTCCCATTCGATGACGTCGAGCAAATTGCAGTCCAACAACAAACTATGTCATCAAATACAAGTTTCACAGCCAAATATGAGTACAACTAAACAACAATGTCATCATGTTTTAGTCGTCATACAATCACCAAACATAAATCAACATACATAATAAGTGATCTTTATTTTTGACAAAGAAATGAGATGAATTGACAGCTCTGATGCTTATACATTCAAAACCTGTTATCTACCTACTTGTTTCTCTTTCAGGGTGACAACACTGCTGCTAGGAAGAACTGCCACAATGATAGTGAGATGAACCCATTGTTTGTCCCTCTAACACATATTCCAGAGGAGAAGGAAAAACATATTGAGGGTAGGGATACAACCACGAAGTCACATCTTGATGTAGTGTCAAACTTACTCAGTGACACAAGCTCGATGAAGTCGCCGCATGAATCTGTTCGACTTCTTCAGTCTGAAATTCAAGCAGAAATACATGCTTCCGCTCAAATACGACTAGAACTCCAATCTCTATGCAAGATTAACCGTAAGTACAAGACATTTATGATGCTATGCAACTTAAGTTGGTGGATATGAGCGCCAAAGAAGCACAGTGTCATTAGGTTGCTAAGCTGCTGGCGCTGCAGCTACTGGGCCCAACTAACCTTTCTTGAACTGTGTTGAAGTGTTGTCGGTTATGTCTATTATTTTGTCCGCCTATTAACTTCCACTGGTAGCGACCTACCCAGTTTATGTAATCTGCTGTCTGGTTGCCCTTTATTATCACTGGCGGCAAACTTTGATGCCGAGGGGATGTAATATGCTGTAATTTCTTTGTTGTATAGTCTAGGTTTATTCTTCGTCAGTACGCTGTAATTTAGGCCGGAAGGTTCAGTGGATCTCAGTGTTGTCGGTCTTCAGGGCGGCCCCGTTACTCATATGGGACAAAACATGGGCCTATAATCATCTCGGACCATTAGCAGGTCTAAACCTTATGGTTGTTTCCCGCCTTTAACAGGCTAAGTAATGTTCTGGCCAACTTGGCGAGAGAATACAATGGGCTTTTAACATGCTAAAACGTAGATTGGGCTAGCGTTGAGTCGAAAAATTCACGTGCCAAACAGGCCGAAACTGCCCAAGGCCCATGTTTGGCCCAAATAGGACGAGCAGTTAACATGCCAAAATATATCTCGGGCCCGTTTGGCCCAATAAAATTATGGGCTTTAAGCAGGCCGGTATCTACGCGGGCCATAGGCCTAAAAGTGTCATGTGCCATTATCAGATGGGTTGTAAGCAGGCCGTATTCAACGCGGGCTATAGTTAGGTCCAACTGTTACATGGGCCATTAACAGGCCGGTAGGCCAGTTGGGCTGAAATTTATCCACGAAGACTACGGGCCGTTAAGAGGCCTAAAGTTACTTCGGACAAGAAATAGCCCAGTGTCTGCATGGGCTGTTAAATGTCCTAAAGTTAAACCGGGCCGACAACGTCCCAGATACACCACAGGCTGCTAACAGGCCAAAACTATTATCGGGCCGAACTGGTAAACGGGCATTTAACAGGCTGAAATACAAACTTGTCTTAGAATGGGCCCAAAAGAACAGTGGACTCTTAACGGGCCTGATCCGATATGGGCCGTAATTTGGCCCAAAACACGACAGGCTGTGAATGGGCCTGATCTGGTATGGGCCTCAATTTGGCCGAAAACATGGCAGGTTGTTAACTGGCCAGCCCACTAGTGTCTGAAGAAACATGGTGGGCCTTTAGCTGGGTCGGCCTTTTCACCCGAATGGGCCTCTGTTGGGCCATGCCACGTGTCGACGTATCATAGGCACCTCCTGTCCAATGAGTGGATGACATCTGTCCCTACAGTGAGCAAACACATGTTTTCTCCGGCCAATGAGTATTTTACACGTGGAAAATCCTCAATGGTCTGGGCTGTTAATGGGTTATCGGATCCAAAACTGGACCCGATAGCTTAACGACGTCCCGTTACGATGGAAGCCAGGTGTCGGTCACCCTTGACGAAAGCACTTCTATGACGCGCGATTTATTGTCATGGAAGTGGACACTTCCGTGATGATAATTTTGGTAATGTCATGGAACACTTCTACGACAGCACAGGTATGACTATCTTGATTCTGTCATAAAATTGTCATGGATGTACATGCATGACAGAAAACGTGACCTACTGTGACAAACATGTATCATCACGGAAGTGTATTTTTTTGTAGTGCTTACATCTCCCATGGATTGATAAACCTTAGGTCACCCACTTGAGGAAAAATTGCTACTGTCCTACAAAACTATGCGCTTGGAGGCCCAACACGAGTCTACAAGAATAAAGTTGCATAGTAGACATCAGAGACGTGGTCGATCAGAAGACCCCGTATACACTGCTTGCGGCCCAAAAATATGTATGGGTACGGTGGTGTGTGATGTGTTAAAATCCCGAATGCACACCTTCGATGGGGCACCAACTATATTACAAACCGAACACCGTACCCGACCCCAAGCCAGGTTCAATACGTACGATGTCGGTTTCCCGACTTCGACGCAGGGGGGGGGGGGTTGTGTCATCCAACGCATGCGCTCAAACATTATTTGGTCTAACATGGCACACATAGCAATGCGAAACCATAATGGTCAAACCCTTCTCGTATGTTGGGTCAAAGGGATAGATTGTGTGGGCCCCCTCATTATCGATCAAGGATAATATATATACCTCGGGGGGCCCACAGATATGTGGAGCGTCTATAAACCACACAAGGGAGACGTGCTCGATTAGAACACCCGCCCCCCTATACCCTTCATGCGGCCCAAAAAATGTATGGGTCTGGTGTGTGATTTGTTCAAATTACGAAAGCACAAGTTTGATGGGGCACCAACTACATCGGTAACATTACAAGCTGAACATCATACCCCCGCGGCTAGGTTAAAGACATACGATGTCGGGAATGCAACTTTGAGGCAGGTTGGCGGGCGGGGCGGGGGGGGGGGGGGGGGGGGGGGCTAGGTGCCGGTGATACGTCTCCAACATATCTATAATTTTTGATTGTTCCATGTTGTTATATTATCATTTTTGGATGTTTTACAATCATTTTATAGCAACTTTATATCATTTTTTGGGACTAACCTATTGACATAGTGCCCAGTGCCAGTTGTTGTTTTTTGCTTGTTTTTTTACTTCACAGAAAATCAATACTAAACGGAGTCCAAACACAACGAAACTATTTAGTGTTTTTTCTAGACCAGAAGACATGTGTTGGGCCAAAGCAATACGAGAGGGGGGCTCCGAGGGGAGCACAACCCACCTGGGAGCGCTTGGCGGCCCATGCGTGCCCTGGTGGGTTGTGTCCACCTCGGCCGCCTCCCACACCGCCTCTTTCCTCCATAAATACCCCAATATTCCAGAAATCCTAGAGGAGTCGACGAAAAACAATTCCAGCCGCTGCAAGTTCCAGAAACCACGGATCCAATCTAGACACCATCACGGAGGGGTTCATCATCCTCATTGGTGCCTCTCCGATGATGCGTGAGTTGTTCATTGTAGACCTACGGGTCTGTAGTTAGTAGTTAGATGGCTTCCTCTCTCTCTTTTGATTCTCAATACAATGGTCTCTTGGAGATCTATTTGATGTAACACTTTTTGCGGTGTGTTTGTTGGGATCCGATGAACTTTGAGTTTATGATCAAATCTATGTTTTTATCAATAAAAGTTATTTGAGTCTTTTGATCTCTTATATGCATGATTACTTATAGCCTCGTATTTCTTCTTCGAATCTTTGGTTTAGTTAGACCGACTAGATCAATTTTGCTTGCCATGGGAAGAGGTGCTTTGTGATGGGTTCGATCTTACGGTGCTCAATCCCAGTGACAGAAGGGGAAATGACATGTATGTATCATTGCTATTAAGGATAACAAGACGGGGTCTATTCTTACATGAATAGATCTTGTCTACATCATGTCATCATTCTTATTGCATTGCTCCATTTCTCCATGAACTTAATACACTAGATGCATGCTGTATAGCGGTCGATGTGTGGAGTAATAGTAGTAGATGCAGGCAGGAGTCGGTCTACTAATCTTGGACGTGATGTCTATAAAATGATCATTGCATGGATATCATCATAATTATTTGAAGTTCTATCAATTACCCAACAGTAATTCGTTTACCCACCGTATGCTATTTTTCTTGAGAGAAGCCACTAGTGAAATCTACGGCCTGTGGGTCTATTTTCTCATCATATACTTTCAGATCTATATTGCTATTTGCCTTTTTATTCATTTGCCATTTTTATTTTAGATCTATGTTTCCAAAAACCCAAAAATACCCCGCTGAAGTTTATTTGCTTTTATTTGCATCTATCAGTCTATTACAACTTTCTCCCCTCCACGTGCCAATTTCTGGCACCGTTGCCTGGAAGGGATTGACAAACCCTTTAACACGTCGGGGTGCAAGTATTTATTCTTTGTGTGCAGGTACCGTTTATGTAGTGTTGCATGGTTCTCCTACTGGTTCGTTATAACCTTGGTATCATCACTTAGGGAAATACCTACCGTTGCTGTGATGCATCATCCCTTCCACTTTGTGGAAATACCGACGTAGTTCAAGCCGCATCAAAAGGAATTTCTGGCGCCGTTGCCGGGGAGACATCATCAACATATACCAGGTTCCTAATCACAAATCTCATCTCCTTGCAATTTATAGTATTGGTCATTTACCTCTCATTTTCACCCCCCACTTCACAAAAATTTGCCGTTTTATTCGCCCTCTTTTTCGTTCGCCGTTTCCTCGTCAGATCTTTTTTCGTGTGCAATTTTGTTTGTCACTCCTTCTGCTAAAACTATTGAAAAAAATACCATAAAAATTGGCAAGAGTACTCAAGTCACTAAAAACAAGGGTACAACTTCTAGCAAAGAAGAACTTAAAATAATTAGTTTTCACCCAAATTTTGTTGAAGTGATAATAGACCCTACATGCAAAAAATGAATTCTTAAAACTAGTTCCTAGGAGTATTGTTATTGAAAAATTGTATGCCAAGTGCTTGAAGAATTCTAGGTGTTTGATTGAGGAATTGGAAAATAAAGATGACAATACCTAGATCTTTGCTTTATGCCTAGCTAGGGGCGTAAAACGATAGCGCTTGTTGGGAGGCAACCCAATGAATAAAATTTATTTTTGTCTTTTTCTTTCTATTCTTGAGTGTTCCGTTTGGGGGCTGGACATGGTGGGCCCATTCAAGACAGCACGCGGCGGCATGACCCATCTGCTGGTCGCCGTGGACAAATTCACCAAATGGATTGAAGCCAGGCCAATTAAGAAGCTGAACGGTCCGACTGCTGTGACCTTCACCGTCGACATCACCGTCCGGTATGGTGTACCGCACATCTTCATCACCGACAATGGCACAAACTTTGCCAAAGGCGCCTTGGCCAGTTTCTGTGCGACGTAGGGCATCCGACTGGACTTAGCGTCCGTTGCCCATCCGCAGTCAAATGCCAGGTCGAGCGGGCAAACGGCCTCATCCTGTCCGACATCAAGCCCCGACTGGTCGAGCCGCTGGACCGATCGACCGACTGCTAGATCGAAGAGCTGCCGCCCGTCCTTTAGAGCCTTAGGACCACACCAAAAAAAGCAACCGGCTTCACTCCCTTCTTCCTCGTGTACGGGGCCGAGGCCATCATCCCAACTAACATCGAGTTTGACTCACCTCGCGTCACCATGTACACGGAGACGAAAGCAAAGGAGGCACGAGAAGACGGCGTCGATCTCCTGGAAGAGGCCCGGCTGCGTGCACTCAGCCGGTCCGCCATCTACCAGCAGCCTGCACCGCAACCACATCAGGAAGGTCAAGCCGCGATCCTTCCGCGAGGGGGACCTTGTGCTACGGCTAATCCAGCGAACAGCTGGCCAGCACAAGCTCTCAGCCCCTTGGGAGGGACCTTTCATCATCAGCAAGGCCCTGGCAATGACTCCTACTACCTCATCGATGCACAAAAGCTCGGGGCACACAAAAGGGACGACTCTGGCAAGGAGTCGGAACGCCCATGGAATGCGAATCTCCTCCGTTGGTTTTACAGTTAAATGTAGTATGTACTGCGCTACCATTTGTATTATGCAAAGACAACGGGTCCCTCGAGGAGCACTCGGGGACTACCCTCTTTATCTATATGATAAGATTATGCATGTGAATGTATTATTTCATTCCTTTGCCTGACACCAGGTCCAGTTAGCCGGCCCGGGGGCTCACCGCCTTGCCCTATGTTGATATCACCTGCAGTCGGAAAAGTAGTGTGCTGACACTTAGAGCCATCTCTTGCTTTAAGTTACAGTTCGCAGAGCGACTGTCTGACTGGTGAGAGCTAAAGGCGGGAAACATTGTCCACGTGAAAAAAGACTAAGGAAGAATACCAGCATAGGCCAAGTCGGCCTCTTGCTTCAACCATCCGGCTGGTGAGCAGTCGGCTGGCCAGCTTCTCGCTTGGCTAGCTATGTTCTAGATAGGCCAAAGTACTTGTCTATCCTATACGGCCAAGTCCGTGACCCAGCCACAGACCACAGAGTGGCAGTCCAGCTGGCGGGGCGGCATCCAAAGGAAGGCGGCAAAGGAAAAAGCCCAAAGAACAAAAGGCGAAACCAAGTGAGAATCCGGCAAGAGCACAAGCATGTGCGAGATTAAAATTATTTACATAGCAAAAGGGCTCTTGGCCAGCATTCAACAGAGTTTGAAATACACCCGAGTGGGTGGAACTGTGCAAATTTAACTAGTTCGAAAAGTTACAAGACAGGAAAAGCTTGAAAAAATAAAAGGCAGCCTAGGCCAGAGGCGCTGCAGGCGGTGTAGATGGCTCGACAGAGGCGGAAGTGTCGGCTGGTGGAGTGGTCGGCTGCCGAGTCTCGGCCCGGTCGGCGTCGGCGACGGTTGACGAAGCCTCTCGCGTCTCGTTGCCACACACTTGGTCGGGCCGAGTTCGGCTGGTCACCCTTCCATCCAGCTCGACGTCCTCGCCTTCCCCTTCCTCATTGTCTTCCCCGCCTTCGTCGCTGGAAGCGATCTCCTCCGTCGAGTCCTCCTCCACTGCCGGGTCCACTGAAGGAGGAATTCAAGGTGGTCCTCGTGGACGTTGGAGCCGACCCAATCGCTGGAGCGACCGTTGAGCGCCATGGGAGCGGTGGCTCGGTGGAAGCATGGGCGGCAGCGCAAGGACAAGGTGACTATGGCTCCGTGCACTCTTGCGACGGCGGACTGCTACACGCTCCGGTGGGGGCAGCAGGCACGGAGGTGGCGAGAAGGTAGGAGCAAGAAAGGAGAAAGGAGAAGAAGAAGATGCATGAGGAGGGCGCGCGTGCGCTCTGCCACCCCCTCGACCCCCTACTTATAGGCCAGGCGGCGGAGCCGAGGAGGCAGGACATGGGGGAGGCATGGGAATAACTACACCCATGCCCCGCACGCCCCCGTGCTTTTCACGCCGTAACGGCACACATTTAATGCGCATATGAAGCGCAACCGACCGCCTCGGCCGCAGCGGATTCACACGTGCGCCGAGGCCGTGTAGTGGTGGGTCCGGGCCTGCGGCGTCGTCCCATCGCGCGCGTGGGCTGGCAGACCGGCCTGGTCTGCTAGCGTTGCGTGGCGTGCGAGCCTCGGTCGGCGCACCCACTGTCCAGCTGGCTCACCACCCGGCATCTCCCCCTACGTTTCAAATTCACCAGTCGGTCGGCCCCACCTCGGCCGGTTCCTAGCAGCCGGTTTTGCTAAAAGGCGCACAAAGAAAGGTTACCATATCATGCGGAGTAGGAAGCTGCTGAGGCTCCTCGGCTTTCTCACGGTGACACCCCACCAGCGTCAGGGACTACTATCGAAGATATTGACCACGGGTATCTTCATCAACACCCTATAATGCTTCAAAACATCAGGGCTAGCTGCGCCCCTCAAGATATCCGGCCGCAAGGCCGGCCCCTTGGGCCGCCTGGTCTATTGGGCCGGCTGCTAGGAGACCGCGCACGCCCAGCAGGCAGCTCCATGGATCCAGCACCTAGCAGGCAGCCTCGAGCTCCCTCAAAGTCTATACCCATTCAACCACGGTGATACGGGGCATAGCTACAGTGTGGCCTACTCCGAATCTTGGGCAGAGCATGGCCACAGTGCGGGTGTACCATGTGGACACCCCTCGCCCGACGCAACACTATAGCCACGCCACCCATGACGTTGCCTACATCAGAGAGGACCACGCTCCCACGATGGGCGATCGGTACGGCCTGGATGCGGTGGGCCCTACTTGCCCGTGAGACACTATAAGACGGTGAGCCCCCCACAGGTGGCATCAAGGGAGGGCTAGCTCCCTGCAGGCGGTGTTCTCCTCCCTCGGGGTCCGTGACCCATTAAACTGATAAGACGGGGCGTGGCTATAGTGAGCGCCCGCCAGGTGGAGAGACTGTAGCCACACGCCCCCCGACGAAGCCTCCATCATCAGAGGTGAGGCTACAGTATAAAACGGCCAACCTGGCCCACGGACGGCGGGCCCTACCTGTCGGCTGAGTCTCCGGGAGTTGGCAGGACCCACCAAATGGCGGGCCCCAGCAGCCGACGGAGAAGGCGGTACCCAGAGTCATTGACGGCCGGGTCCTACTCCCGGCCAGATTACCATTGTACAACTGGGGGGTAGATCTATATAAACCTCCCAGGATTCCCCATGCAAGGGGTTCAGGACCTTGACCACCATACATTCATCCATAGTAGGAGAAGCTAGAGATAGCCTTGCTCTTCTTCCTCCTCCAGCTAAACATCTCAAGGAGCACTCTTGTAGCTATCTTATTGACGATAGTCATGACGCGGAGCCCCCACAAAGTAGGACTAGGGGTGTTATCACCACAGAGAGCCCCGGACCTGGGTAAATCTCGTAGGCATTCGAGATATCGCCTCATCCCGTCTCCAGGACCCAGCGACGTACTATTGACCCCCTCCATGATAAGCGATCCTTTGGCATATGTCGCACGAAACCCCCGACACCCGTCGGCCTTCATGGCGATGAGCTCTTTCAAGCATTGGTGGCCCTGCAACTGCCTGACGTCGCGATGAAGAATGTCCACCTCGAGGTGGCACTCATCGCGCAGCGCCTCACCATGCAAGTAATTGTCGACCTACACATCCACGTCTATGAGGAAATCATATACATAGGCCACTACAGGGCCAGGGACGATGAAAAGACGTTGGCCTTCTTCGACTGGCTGGAATCTTTGGATGCCATTGTTCAAAAGCACGTTGACCTCGCCATGAAAGCCACTGCTCCTCAGCCATCGTTCGGTGGGCCAGCGCCCTAAGTCGAGGAGGAGGAGTTCATCGATTGATGCATCTTTCTTCCTGCCTCCTATAACTAGCACGACATCGCCTCGTGGCCTTAATATGTTAGTGTATGGCATTATTATTCGAGTCGTAAATGTCATGTGTGATCCCTTGCTCTTTTGTTGGCATTAATTATATGTAGTATCACTGCCTTCGTCCTTATTTACTAATCACCATTGTTTTCTGTGCCAAATTTTGTCTTTGGAATTTTGTACGACACCCAACCTACAGAACTATACGGTTGGTCTGGCACGACTCTCAAGCTAAGTGTCAGCATTCTGGGAACCAGGGTACCCAGACTTGCCTGCCAGCGGCCCAACGTGTGGCCTCGCAAAGGCCCAACAAGGCCCAGTTAAAGACTGCTCAAGGAGGACCCTCGCGAGGGGCCCCTGCCCTCGCGAGAAGAGGCTCGCCCAGACCTCCTAGGGAGTGGCTCCTCAAGCCACCTCCCGAGGGGTGGAGATTTGTATGCAAGTGCCCCCCTTATGAGGGCGCAGTGATGTGAGCCATGACGACCGACACCAGGCGGGCGCCAGCGCGCACATAAGGAGCATTTTCCTCTTTGGTGCAAAGCAAACAAGGAATGATGCAGGTTCCCAAGGGATCCCGCAAAGGTTTCCATTCCCGTGCAACAAGAACAAGACCGCTCGCTCAGCAGGGCAGATGTCGTCGCCGAGCCCACCCCTGCGTCGCGATCAGAGACTTTCCAGGCGAAGATCATCTTTCGCCAGGATAAGGTGTACCTTATGCCCCCTTTGAAATTGGCCATTGTGGAATCCCTTCCCGCCAAAATGATGCGGGAAGATGACCGAGGCCATTATAAATAGGGAATAACATCGATCATAGAGGGGGATCAATATTTAGAGTCCGCCTTCCCCACACGAGCCCTCCCGAGGCCATTCTCCCACTGTAGCAAGTTCATATTCTACCCCTCGTGAGGCCAATCCACCACAAAGCAGGAGTAGGGTTTTACACTGCAAGGTGGCCCAAACCTGGGTAAACAGCCATGTCCATCTTCTTCCCCATTTATGTAAACCTGGCTAGGTTAGGTTGCGAGACAACGGATTGGGGTCGGTGAGGTCGAGCTCTTTGCACACGCCCTAGTGTTCGGACCTCCTTGGGTCTGCGGAGCTCTGAATTCGAAATTTGGCGTGTCAGGTAGGGACGTGTCAAAGCTCCACCTCTCTTCCAACTCCGCTCTGCTCTAGCTTCCTCGCCCTAATCGCGGGCACCACCCTACGAGCGTGGCCACCTGAAGCTTACGGGGACGACGCGTGTTACCCGGACTTTACACCAGACCCGCGCCGAGTAAGGTGGACGGTGAAATTCTGGCCGGTGCTACCCCCGTGGTACGGCGACAATACAGGCGCAGAGGTTTTCCTCCGGTCTTACGAGCAGGCCATCCAAGCGGCCGACAGCGACGACAAGGCCACGACGAATTGGTTCCCTTTGGCCCTGACAGAAGTCCCTCGGTCTTGGCTCTGCAGTCTTCCAGATGCCTCGATGTCCTCTTGGGAGGAGCTCTACAACCAATTCAATGCGCGCTTCGTAGCCCCAGGACCGCTCGTGGTCACGTCCATCCTCGGCGGGTCACGGGCGCCCGCATCAAACCGCCACGCCAAGCAGTTTCTCCGCTAGGCGGGCTCCACCAGGCTGGAGCGGGAGGCTCCGCAGGGTCGAGCGGGGCCAGTAAACGACATAGTCTTCAACTTCGGCGACCACCGCAGGACCGCGGCAGCCACCGGCGAGCTCCCCATGCTATGTACTCCAACCATCAACAACGTCGCGGTCACCAAGACCCTCATCAACGACGGAGCCCGCCTCAACCTTCTTTTTGTGGCGGCTTTTCACATGCTCCAGATGTCACGCGACCAGCTTGCACCCACCAAGCCATTCACGAGATTACCAGGGGCTCCGCTGTCCCCCTCTGGCAGTTGCGCCTCCTGGTGACATTCGGCACCCGTGACAATTATCATACCGAGCTTGTCGACTTTGACATGGCACAAATCAGCCTCCCGTACAACGCCATTCTGGGGTTCCCCGCCCTTGCTAAGTTCACGGCGCCAACCCATCGGGGCTACAACATCATCAAGATGCCGGGTAGCAGCGACATCATCATGGTGGCTAGAGATACAAAGGAGGCGGTCTGGGCACTCAAGCACGTATTCAAAGCCGCTGAGGCTTCACTCCCCGGCCCAGCGGGCGCTCCGGAGGCCGCGCTAGTGATGGCCCACAAGTATAGGGGATCAATTGTAGCTCTTTTCGATAAGTAAGGGTGTCGAACCCAACGAGGAGCAGATGGTTAACATCATACTTGGCAAGCATTTTACGGAAATCACCATGAATAAAGTGTGAACCACCATCTCTCATTAAATATCTAGGAACTCCAAACCTTGGGAAAATAACTTCCTTAAGCATTTTAATAGAGGTGTTGTGATCAACACTACTGGTTGGAATAGCTTCTACCCATTTAGTAACATAATCAACATCAACCAAAATATGTGTATACCCATTAGAGGAAGGAAAAGGTCCCATGTAATCAAATCCCCAAACATCAAATGGTTCAATAGCAAGTGAATAATTATTAGGCATTTCTTGGCGCATACCGATATTACCTATTCTTGGACATTCATCACAAGATAATATGAACTTACGGGAATGCTTGAATAGAATGGGCCAATAAAATCCAGACTGCGATACCTTGTGAGCAGTTCTATCTCCAGCATGATGCCCTCCATATGCTTCGGAGTGACATCTCCGAAGAATTTGTCCCTGTTCATGCTCAGGTACACAACGTCTAATAATACCATCTACTCCATCTTTATAAACATGTGGGTTATCCCAAAAGTAGTGTCTTAAATCATAGAATAATTTTTTTCTTTTGTTGGTATGTAAAGCTATGTGGTAAATATTTAGCAACAATGTAATTATCATAGTCAACATATGGAGGAGTATTATGAACAATATTTATTGCAGCTAACTGCTCATCAGGAAAACTATCAGCAATAGGTAGTGGGTCATCAAGCACATTTTCAAGCGTAGACATGTTATTACCCACGGGGTTCTGAGCTCCTTTTCTATCAGTAATATGCAAATCAAATTCTTGTAGCAAGAGAACCCATCGAATAAGTCTAGGTTTAGCATCTTTCTTTTCGATAAGATATTTAATAGCAGCATGGTCAGTGTAAAAAATTACCTTTGAATCAACAATGTAAGATATAAATTTGTCTCAAGCAAACACCACTGCTAAGAATTCTTTTCCAGTAGTAGCATAATTCTTTTGAGCACTGTCTAGAGTTTTACTAGCATAATGAATAACATTTAGTTTATTGTCAACTCTTTGTCCTAGAACAACACCAACAACATTATCACTAGCATCACACATAATTTCAAAATGCAAGTTCCAATCAGGTGGTTGAACCATAGGTGCAAAAATTAAGGCTTTCTTGAGTGTTTCAAAGGCTTCTAAACAATCATCATAAAAAACAAAAGGAACATCCTTTTGCAAAAGGTTTATAAGAGGCCTAGAAATTTTAGAAAAGTCTTTGATAAATCTCCTATAGAAACCAGCATGACCTAGGAAACAATGAATACCTTTGATATCCTTATGACAAGGCATTTTCTCAATTGCATCAACCTTAGCTTTGTCCACTTCAATACCCTTTTCCGAAATCTTACGACCCAATACAATACCTTCATTAACCATAAAGTGGCACTTCTCCCAATTCAATACAAGATTTGTTTGTTCACATCTCTGCAAAACTCGATCAAGATTGCTTAAACAATCACCAATACTTCCCATAAACAGGGAAGTCATCCATGAAAACCTCTACAACCTTTAAAGTCAGATAATATAGCGATCATACATCTTTGAAAGGTAGCAGGTGCATTGCATAAATCAAAAGGTATACGTCTATAAACATAAGTTCCAAAGGGACAAGTAGAAGTGGTATTTTCTTGATCAGGTTTAGAAACAGGTATTTGCGAAAAACCAGAGTATCCATCAAGGAAGCAAAAGTGTGTGTTCTTAGATAATCTTTCTAGCTTTTGATCAATAAAAGGTAGAGGGTAATGATATTGTCTAGTCGCTTTATTTAATTTTCTAAAATCAATGACCATTCTATAGTCTGTAACAATTATTTGTGGAATAAGTTCATTCTTATCATTAGGAACAACAGTAATACCTCCCTTCTTAGGAACAGAATGAACATGACTTACCTATCTACTATCAGCTATAGGATAGATTATACCTGCTTCCTGAAGTTTTAATATTTCTGTTCTTACCACTTCTTTCATCTTTGGATTTAGCATACATTGATGATCCACAATGGGTTTAGCACCAGGTTCCATATTGATCTTGTGCTAACATAGAGTGGGACTAATGCCCTTTAAATCATCAAGAGTATATCTAGTAGCAGCTCGGTGCTTCCTTAGAACTTCCAATAATCTTTCTTCTTCATGTGCTCATGATACGTCTCCAACGTATCTATAATTTTTGATTGTTCCATGCTATTATTTATGAAGTCTTGGATGTTTAATGGGCTTTATCATTCACTTTTATATCATTTTTGGGACTAACCTACTAACCCAAAGGCCCAGTCCAGATTGCTGTTTTTTGCCTATTTCAGGGTTTTGCAGAAAAAGAATATCAAATGGAGTCCAAATGGAACAAAACCTTTGCGAGAGATATTTTTGGAGGAAATCACGCTCGGGAAACGTCAGGACCAAGTCAGGGGGCAAAGGGCCAGCCGTCAAGGGTGGGGGGCGCGCCCCCCTTCCTAGGGCGCGCCCCCTCCCTCGAGGCTGGCCCACACGGCCCCCGGTGCCCTCCTTCTTCCTATATATACCTACGTACTCCAGAAACTCCATACGCAGAGAGAAAACCCTAATTCCACCGCCGTAGCTTCTGTTCCCGTGGAGATCCCATCTTGGAGCCTGTTCCAGGACGGGGATCCATCACGGAGGCCTTCATCATCATCATCATCGACCTGACCATGAGTTGTGAGTAGTTTACCACAGACCTTCTGGTCCACAGCTAGTATCTAGATGGCTTCTTCTCTCTCTCTCTCTGGATCTCAATACAAAGTTCTCCTCGGTCTTCGAGGAGATCTATTCAATGTAATCTCTTTTTGCGGTGTGTTTGTCGAGATCTGATGAATTGTGAGTTTATGATCAAGGTTATCTATGCAAGATATTTGGTTCTTCTCTGAACTTTTTGTGTGTGCTCATAATATCCTTGCAAGTCTCTTCGAATTATTGGTTTGGTTTGGCCTACTAGATCTATAGTTCTTGCAATGGGAGAAGTGTTTGGCTTTGAGTTCAATCTTGCGGTGTCCTTTCCCAGTGACAGTAGGGGAGGCAAGGCACGTATTGTATTGTTGCCATCGAGGATAAAAAGATGGGGTTTTCATCATATTGCTTGAGTTTATCCCTCTACATCATGTCATCTTTTTTAAGGCGTTACTCTGTTCGTATGAACTCAATACACTAGATGCATGCTGGATAGCGGTCGATGTGTGGAGTAATAGTAGTAGATGCTGGCAAGAGTCGGTCTACTTGTCTCAACGTGATGCCTATATACAATGATCATGCCTAGATAGTCTCATAATTATTCGCTTTTCTATCAATTGCTCGACAGTAATTTGTTTACTCGCCGTAGAATATCGCTATCACGAGAGAAGCCACTAGAGAAAACTATGGCCCCCAGGTCTATTCTCAACATATCAATCTACATCTACTTTACGTTTCTTGCTTTTATTTTCTGTTTTATTAAACTAAAAATACCAAAAATATAACTATCATCTCTATCAGATCTCACTCTCGTAAGTGACCGTAAAGGGATTGACAGCCCCTTATCGCGTTGGCTGCGAAGTTCTTATTTGTTTGTGCAGGTGCGAGGGACTCACACGTGGTCTCCTACTGGATTAATACCTTGGTTCTCAAAAACTGAGGGAAATACTTACGCTACTGTGCTGCATCTCCCTTTCCTCTTCGAGGGAATACAACGCAAGCTCAAGAGGTAGCAAGAGGAATTTCTGGCACCGTTGTCGGGGAAACTCATGCCAAGTCAAGTCAAGATTTGCCATCTCGTCAACTAGCCAATTTCTGGCGCCGTTGCCGGGGAGACTTACGCAAAAGTCATGTACCAAGTACCTATCACAAACCTTTATCCTTCGCATTATAGTTTTTGCCTCTCGTTTTCCTCTCCCCCACTTCACCTTTGCCGTTTTATTCGCCCTTCTTCCGCCGTGTGTTTTTCGTTTGCTTGTTTCTTTTTTGCTTGTGTGTGTTGCTTACTCACTTGTCACTATGGCTCTTCCTTCTAGTGTTGACCCTCACCTCAACAGGCTGGAGGAAATTGAAAACTAGTGTTAGACATTTGATGACTATACAATTTGAGCATAATGACTTCTTCAGAAGTGAGCTTAAAGAACATAAAAAGTTTATGGAGTATATGAATAAAGACCTTGATGATATGTGTAAAGAATTTTATGGCCTGAAATCTCAGTTTTCTCATCTTGAAAACTTAATTGCCCAAATTTCAGATAAACAGTCCACTTTGATTAATAAGATGGCTGCTAAACCGGCAGAGCATGAAAATAAAGATGAAGATCTGAAAGTTATTGATGTGTCTCCTATTAGATCGTTGTTTTCTAGTATTTATCTTGATGAAAATAGGATTGGAGATGATTCTGCTTTAAGGTGTCCCAATGATTCGGAGTTTTTAGATCTTGATGCTAAAATTGCTAAAAGTGGGAGTGAAGAGATTAAAACTTTGCATAGTGATGAACCCGCTACTTTGGATTTCAATGGATTCAATTATGATAATTGCTCTTTGATTGATTGTATTTCCTTGTTGCAATCCGTGCTAAATTCTCCGCATGCTTATAGTCAAAATAAAGCTTTCACTAAACATATAGTTGATGCTTTGATGCAATCTTATGAAGAAAAACTTGAGTTGGAAGTTTCTATACCTAGAAAGCTTTATGATGAGTGGGAACCTACTATAAAAATAAAAATAAAAGATCATGAATGCTATGCTTTGTGTGATTTGGGTGCAAGTGTCTCCACTATCCCAAAAACTTTGTGTGATTTGCTAGGGTTCCATGAGCTTGATGATTGTTCTTTAAATTTGCATCTTGCGGATTCCACTATTAAGAAACCTATGGGAAGAATTAATGATGTTCTTATTGTTGCCAATAGGAATTATGTGCCCGTAGATTTCATTGTTCTTGATATATATTGCAATCCTTCTTGTCCTATTATTCTTGGTAGACCTTTCCTTAGAACGATTGGTGCAATTATTGATATGAAGGAAGGAAATATTAGATTTCAATTTCCGTTCTGGAAAGGCATGGAACACTTTCCTAGAAAGAAAATCAAATTACCTTATGAATCTATAATGAGAGCCACTTATGGATTGCCTTCCAAAGATGGCAATACCTAGATCTATCTTGTATCGTGCCTAGCTAGGGGCGTAAAACGATAGCGCTTGTTGGGAGGCAACCCAATTTTATGTTTTTTTGCTTTTGTTGCTGTTAGGGAATAAATATTGCATCTAGCCTCTGATTAGATGTGTTTTCATGTTTTGTTTAGTGTTTGTGCCAAGTAGAACCTTTGGTAAGACTTGTGTGAAGTTTATTTGATCTAGCTGTGAAAAACAGAATCGTTAGCGCTTGCTAAAGTAGTCTTCAGATTTTACTGGAGCGTGATTTTTAGTTGATACTTTTTGATGCTGATTGGTAGACAAATTGCGCAAATTTACGAATTAGTTTGATATTTTTGGAGTTCCAGAAGTAGGCGAACCCTGCAGATTACTACAGAATGTTCTGTCTTTGACAGATTCTGTTTTTCGTGTGTTGTTTGCTTATTTACGATGCATCTATGAGTAATATTGGAGGATATGACCCATAGAGAACTTGGAGTACAGTAGGTTTAACACCAATATAAACAAAGAATGAATTTATTGCTGTACCTTTGAGTGGTGGTTTTCTTTCTCTTACTAACGGAGCTCACGAGAAGTTTTGTTTTGTGTTGTGAAGTTTTCAAGTTTTGAGTATTGCTTTGATGGACTATGGAACAAGGAGTATCAAAGGCCCAAGCTTGAGGATGCCCATGGCACCCCAAGTAAATTCAAGATAATCAAAAGCCTAAGCTTTGGGATGCCCCGGGAAGGCATCCCCTCTTTCGTTTTCATCCATCGGTAACTATACTTGGAGCTATATTTTTATTCACAACATGCTATGTGTTTTGCTTGGAGCGTCTTGTATAATTTGAGTCTTTGCTTGTTAGTTTGCCACAATCATCCTTTCTGGACACACCTATTTGATAGAGTTAAATATGGCCTAGAAATTGTTTGAACACTCTATGTGCTTCCCTTATATCTTTTGAGTTGAATAGTTTTGCTCTAGTGCTTCACTTATATCTTTTAGAGCACGGTGGTGGTAATATTTTGTAGAAATTGTTGAACTCTCATGCTTCACTTAGATCTATTTGAGAGTCTATTAAAACAGCATGGTAATGTGTTTAGGCTAAAGAAACTAGTCTTCACATGATAGATATCCAACGTCAATGTAGTAAAAAAATTCACACCAAGTGCATTGAATAGAAAGAGATGTTGGATGCTTGACAATTGTTTTGAGACATGAGGATAGTGATATTAGAGTCATGCTAGTGGAGTTATTATGAAATTGAGAAATACTTGTGTTAAGGTTAGTGATTCCCGTAACATGCACGTATGGTGAACCGTTGTGTGACTAAGTTAAAGCATGAGGTATTTGTAGAGTGTCAACCTTTGTGTGGAGGTCGGGGGCACGCGATGGACTCCTACCAACCTCCCCCCTAGGGGCATGCATTGATTGCTTTGTTTTGATGACTCGTAAATTCTTGCAATAAGTATATGAGTTCTTATGACTAATGTTGAGTCCATGGATTATACGCACTCTCACCCTTCCACCATTGCCAGCCTCCCTTGTACCGCGCAACTTTCGTCGGTGCCATAAACCCACTATATATCCTTCCTCAAAACAACCGCCATATTGTTCCTCAAAACAGCCACCATACCTACCTATCATGGCATTTCCATAGCCATTCAGATACATATTGCCATGCGACTTTCCACCGTTCCGTTCATATGACACACATCATATTGTCATATTGCCATGCATGATCATGTAGTTGACATCGTATTCGTGGCAAAGCCACCATGCATAATCCTTTCATACATGTCACTCTTGTTTCATTGCACATACCGGTACACCGCCGGAGGCATTCATATAGAGTCATACTTTGTTGTTGTAGTATCGAGTTGTGATTTTGTGTTGTAATGAAAGTGTGATGATCATCATTATTAGAGCATTGTCCCGTGGGAGGAAAGGCTGAATCTATAAAGCCCCTCCGCAAAAAAAAGAAAAAAAAGAGAAAGGCCAAAGAAAAAAGAAAGGCCCAAAAAAAAAGAAAAAAAGAAAAAAAGAGAAAAAAGGTAAAAAAGGGAAAAGAAAAAAGGGACAATTGCTACTATCTTTTTCCACACTTGTGCTTCAAAGTAGCACCATGTTTTTCATTATAGAGAGTCTCATGTTTAGTCACTTTCATATACTAGTGTGAATTTTCATTATAGAACTTGGCTTGTATATTCCAATGATGGGCTTCCTCAAATGCCCTAGGTCTTCGTGAGCAAGCAAGTTGGATGCACACCCACTAGTTTCTTTTGTTGATCTTTCATTCATATTTAGCTCTAGTGCATCCGTTGCTTGGCAATCCCTACTCACTCACATTGATATCTATTGATGGGCATCTCCATAGCCCGTTGATACACCTAGTCGATGTGAGACTATCTCCCTCCTTTTTGTATTCTCCACAACCACCTCTATTCCACCCAAAGTGTTATATCCATGGCTCACGCTCATGTACTGCGTGAAAGTTGAAAGGTTTGAAAAGATAGAGCATGAAAACAAATGCTTGGCTGAAATCGGGGTTGTGCATGATATGAATATTTTTGTGTGATAATAAGGGAGCATAGCCAACACTATATGATTTTGTAGGGATAACTTTCTTTAGCCATAGTATTTTGAGAAGACATGATTGCTTTGTTAGTATTGCTTGAAGTATTGTTATTTCTTATGTCAATATAGACTTTTGTCTAGAATCTTTCAGATCTGAACATACATGCCACAATTAAGAGAATTACATTGAAAAACTATATTGGTTAGTATTACACATAAAAAATTCTTTCTTTATCATTTACCTACTTGAGGACGAGCAGGAATTAAGCTTGGGGATGCTTGATACGTCTCGAACGTATCTATAATTTTTTATTGTTCCATGCTATTATTTATGAAGTCTTGGATGTTTAATGGGCTTTATCATTCACTTTTATATCATTTTTGGGACTAACCTACTAACCCAAAGGCCCAGTCCAGATTGATGTTTTTGCCTATTTCAGGGTTTTGCAGAAAAGGAATATCAAATGGAGTCCAAACAGAATGAAACCTTCGCGAGAGATATTTTTGGAGGAAATCACGCTCGGGAAACGTCAGGACCAAGTCAAGGGGCAAAGGGCCAACCCTCGAGGGTGGGGGCGCGCCCCCCTTCCCAAGGCGCGCCCCCTGCCTCGAGGCTGGCCACATGGCCCCCGGTGCCCTCCTTCTTCCTATATATACCTGTGTACCCCAGAAACTCCACACGCAGAGAGAAAACCCTAATACCACTGCCGTAGCTTCTGTTCCCGTGGAGATCCCATCTTTGAGCCTGTTCCGGGAGGGGGATCCATCACGGAGGCCTTCATCATCATCATCATCGCCCTGACCATGAGTTGTGAGTAGTTTACCACAGACCTTTGGGTCCATAGCTAGTATCTAGATGTCTTCTTCTCTCTCTGGATCTCAATACAAAGTTCTCCTCGGTCTTTGAGGAGATCTATTCGATGTAATCTCTTTTTGCGGTGTGTTTGTCGAGATCCGATGAATTGTGAGTTTACGATCAAGGTTATATATGAAAGATATTTGGTTCTTCTCTGAACTTTTTATGTGTGCTCATATTATCCTTGCAGGTCTCTTCGAATTATTGGTTTGGTTTGGCCTACTAGATCTATAGTTCTTGCAATGGGAGAAGTGTTTGGCTTTGGGTTCAATCTTGCGGTGTCCTTTCCCAGTGACAGTAGGGGCAGCAAGGCACGTATTGTATTGTTGCCATCGAGGATAAAAAGATGGGGTTTTCATCATATTGCTTGAGTTTTTCCTCTACATTATGTCATCTTGCTTAAGGTGTTACTCTGTTCGTATGAACTCAATACACTAGATGCATGCTGGATAGAAGTCGATGTGTGGAGTAATAGTAGTAGATGCAGGCAGGAGTCGGTCTACTTGTCTCGGACGTGATGCCTATATACAATGATCATGCCTAGATAGTCTCATAATTATTCGATTTTCTATCAATTGCTCGACAGTAATTTGTTTACCCGCCGTAGAATATCGCTATCACGAGAGAAGCCACTAGAGAAAACTATGGCCCCCGGGTCTATTCTCAACATATCAATCTACATCTACTTTACTTTTCTTGCTTTTATTTGCTGTTTTATTAAACTAAAAATACCAAAAATATAACTACCATCTCTATCAGATCTCACTCTCGTAAGTGACCGTAAAGGGATTGACAACCCCTTATCGCGTTGGCTGCGAAGTTCTTATTTGTGTGTGTAGGTGCGACGCGTGGTCTCCTACTGGATTGATACCTTGGTTCTCAAAAACTGAGGGAAATACTTACGCTACTGTGCTGCATCTCCCTTTCCTCTTCGAGGGAATACAATGCAAGCTCAAGAGGTAGCAGCTCACTCTTTACCTTCGTCGAGTTCCCAATCTTTAGAGTTGCGTTTAATTCTTTCCAAAAGATCCCATCGGAATTCAATAGTCTTCTTCATGAAGGAACCATCACAAGAAGTATAAAGCATGGATCGATCATTAAGAGAAATCCGAGCATAAAAAATCTGATTAATAATTTATCTTGAGGGCTCATGTTTGGGGCATGAATATAACATTGACTTAAGCTTCCCCCAAGCTAGAGCGATACTTTCTCCTTCACGAGGCCAAAAATTATATATGTAATTCCGATCACGATGAACTAGATGCATATGATATATTTTTTGCTAAAACTCCAATTTCAATCGATTCCAGTCCCAAGCTCCTATATCATCGCATAGCCTATACCATGCTAATGTTTTTCCCTTCAAAGATAAAGGAAAAACAATATTATTAACTTCATCTCTGGGTAAACCTGCAAGCTTAAACAATCCACAAATTTGTACCACATATATCAAGTGCATATCAGGATGTTCGTTTTCGTCTCCTGCATAAGGATTAGCCAGAAGTTGTTCTATCATACCCGAAGGAATTTCATATTCAATATTTTCAGTAGGTGCAGTAGGTTGTGGGGTAGCTAATTGTGTTTTCGGTCGAGGTGAAGATACCCCGAACAAACCCCTGAAAGGATTGTTCTCCATAGTAACAAGTGACAATAAATTTCAGCACACTATATGAATGTTTCCTTACCAATTTCCACTTACCAAAGGCGCTTCACTCCCCGCCGACGGTGCCAAACAATAGCCTTGATGACCCACAAGTATATGGGATCCATTGTAGCTCTTTTCGATAAGTAAGAGTGTCGAACCCAATGAGGAGCAGAAGGAAATGACAAGTGGTTCTCACCAATGTAATGTCTGCAAGTGCTGAAATTGTAAGTAACACAATAGTTTCATAGCAAGATATTTTTGTAACGAGCAAGTAATAGTACTAGTAGCAAAAGTGCAGCAAGGTAGCCCAATCCTTTTGAGGCAAAGGACATGCCAAAATGGTCTCTTATAATAAGCAAAGCATTCTTGAGGGTACACGGGAATTTCATCTAGTCACTTTCACCATGTTGGTTTGATTTGTGCTCGCTACTTTGATAATTTGATATGAGGGTGGATCGGTGCTTAGGTGCTATTATAACTTGAACAAACCTCCAACTTATGATTAACCCTCCCGCAAGCATCCTCAACTACGGGAGAAGTATTAAGGATAAATTCTAACCATAACATCTAACTTTTGGATCCAATCGTCCCCTTACGGAATAGCGCATAAACTGGGGTTTAAGCTTTTGTCACTCTCGCAACCCATCATCTAATTACTACTCCCCAATGCATTACCTTAGGCGTAAATATGGTGAAGTGTCATGTAGTCGACGTTCACATGACACCACTAAGGGAATCACAACATACATACTATCAAAATATCTAACACACATCAAGTTCACATGATTACTTGCAACATGATTTCCCTCGTGACCTTAGGAACAAAAGTAACTACTCACAAATGATAATGATGCTCAAGATCAGAGGGGTATTAAATAGCATAATGGATCTGAACATATAATCTTCCACCAAATAAACCATATAGTACAAGATGTAATCAACACTACCAGTGACCCACAAGCACCAATCTATAGTTCCGGTAACAAGATTGAACACAAGAGATGAACTAGGGTTTGAGATGATATGGTGTTGTTGAAGATGTTGATGAAGATGGCCCTCCCCAAGATGGTAGAGTTGTTGGTGATGATGATGAGGATGATTTCCCCCTCCGGGAGGGAAGTTCCCCCGGCGGAATCGCTCCGCCGCAGGGCAAAAGTGCTCCTGCCCAAGTTCCGCCTCGAGACAGCGGCGCTCCACCCCGAAATTATTCTCTTTATTTATTCTAGGTCAGAGTGGTTTATATACCAGAAGATGTGCACCAGAGGTGGGCCTGGGTGAGCACAACCCACTAGGGCGCGCCTGGGCTCCCTGGCACGCCGAGGTGGGTTGTGCCCATCTGGTGGGCCCCCTCTGGTGCTTATTTGCTCCAATAATCTTCAAATATTCCATAAAAATTCTCAGTGAAGTTTCAGCTTGTTTGGAGTTGTGTAGAATAGGTGGCCTGGCGTAGCTTTTTTAGGTCCAGATTTCTAGCTACCGGAATTCTCCCTCTTGGTGCATACCTTGCAAATTATGAGAGAAAAGGCATTAGAATTACTCCAAAAAACATTATTATGCATAAAAACATTATAAATAACAGTAAGAAAACATGATGCAAAATGGATGTATCAGCCAGCAAAGAAGAAACAGTTGTTCACTCAGGATCAGGCCGAGAGAAAGCAAGTAACTATCGACGAAGGGGCCTCGGACCTGACCTTCAGCATTGGCACCGCCTTCCTCCGGAGCAAGAGGAGGCGCTAGTCAGCTTCCTCCGGGCCAACTGGACGTGTTCACATGGGAGGCGTTTGGCCTGGTGGGCGTCCCTCGAGAAGTAATCGAGCATCACTTGGTGGTATGCCCCAATGCGCGCCCGATGAAGCAGAAGGCACGGAGCCAAGCGCAGGAGAAGCAGGCTTTCATCATCCAAGAGGTGTGCAAATAGCAAGAAGCGGGGGCCATCCGCGAATTGTGGCACCCTGAGTGGTTGGCCAACGCCGTCGTCGTCCCCAAGAAGGGCGGGAAGGAGCGCATGTGCGTCGACTTCACGAGCCTCAACAAGGCTTGTCCTCAAGACACCTTCCCGCTCCCGCGCATTGACTAGATCGTAGAGTCCACTGCCGAATGTGATCTGCTATGCTTCTAGGACACCTTCTCCGGATAAAACAAGATCAAGATAGCGACACAGGACGTTGAGAAAACGGCCTTCACCTCTCCATGCAGGATATATTGCTACACATGCATGTCGTTCGGGCTGCGCAATGCTGGCGCGACCTTCCTGTGGCTAATGTACATCGCACTGGGGCCGCAGCTGGGAAGGAATGCCGAAGACTACGTTGACGACATCGTGGTCAAGACACGAGAGGAAAAGACACCGATCGAAGATCTAGAGGAGACGTTCGCCAACATGTGCTGATTTGACTTGAAGCTCAACCCGCAGAACTGCGTCTTCGGCGTCCCGTCCGGCAAGTTGTTGGGTTTCCTCATGTCACACCAAGGAATCGAGGCCAACCCTGAGAAGAGCAAGGCAATCAAGAAGATGCGCCCACCTGAAACTCTCAAGGAAATGCAGAAATTGGTGGGCTGCGTCATCGCGCTGGGACGTTTCATCTCCAAGCGAGGCGAGCGTGCTCTCCCTTTCTTCGAGTTCATGAAGAGGAAGGCCGCTTTTGAGTGGACTCCGGAGGTGGAGGCCACTTTCCACGGCCTCAACAAATACCTCACAAGCCCGCCCATCATGGTGGCGCCTCGCCCCCTTGAGCCGCTGATACTTTACTAGGCGGCCACCCACACTCCGCCAGCGCGGCGCTCGTGGCTGTTCGAGAGCGCTGCGCTGATGCGAAGATGGCCCCAGGGAGCCTTCAGGAGGCAGAGGATCCTCGAGAGGATGCAACGCGACTACCCCTTCACGACAACGCTCCTGAGCCCCATGCCACTTCAGCAGCTGATGCGCCTCCTGAGCTCCGCGGTGGGGGGAACGTCGCCCACACCCCACCACTCGTCGAACACCCGGTATATTTCGCCACAACCGAGCTATGGGACACAAACGCACGCAACCCAATGCAGCAGAAGCTCCTCCTCGCCCTCCCTGTCGCATCAAGAAAGCTGCACTCCAAGGTCACCCCATGAAGGTCGTCTCTACATTCCCTCTAGAGAAGATGCTGCATAGCCCAACGCAGATGGGAGAGTCGCGGAGTGGAACACCGAGCTACAAGCCTTTCAACTGGAGTTCAGCACCACCAGAGTCATCAAGGGAGCTGCCCTTGCCGACTTCGTGGCCCAATGGATGGATGCCCCAGACCGGGGGCTGGGCGAGAACTAGTCCCTCACACCTGGCGACGAAGCTCCTGAGGGTGGGTCATGCACTTCGACGGTGCCTTCGCGTGGCAGCACCTGGGGGCTGGGGTCATGTTCATCTCGCCTACCAAGGATAAGATCTACAACGTCATGCAGCTATGCTTCCAGCATGGCGAGAAGGTCTCCAACAATATCATGAAATACGAGGGCCTGATCACAGGTCTCAAGGTCGCGGCTGCCTTGGGGATCAAAAGCCTCACCATCAAGGGCGACTCACAACTCCTCGTCGAATTCTCTACCAAAGAGTACACACTGAAATACGAGCACATGGAGGCATACCTAGAAGAGGTACATAAAATTGAGAAGCACTTTTCACGACTGTAACTGCTGCACGTGTCATGCAGCGTGAACAAGGAGGCCGGAGACATCGCCAAGAGAGCAGCCCCAGAAGCCCTGCGTCTTCGAGGAGAGTCTCTTCAAGCCATCGGCCACGCCCCAGGCCGCGGGCTCGATGGTGCCTCAGGAGGAGCTGCCTCTCGCGCCGTCCTCAAGAGCTCCGACCTGCAGCCCTGCCTCAGGAGCTCGCCTTCTTCTCGTGCTGGAGCCTCGCGGGGGCGACTAGACCGAGGAGCTCAAGGCGTATCTGCTCCGTGGTGCCCTACTAGAGGAGGAGGTGGACGCAGAGTGCGTGGTTCGACAGGCTACCGCTTACTGCTTGCAGGACGGTGAGTTGTACCGCAGGCATCCCAGCGACGTCTCGTTGCGGTGCATATCCAAAGAGCATGGGTGGGAGCTGCTCGCCGACATCCACGGTGGGGACTGCAGACACCACTCTTCATCACGCACCCTCATGGGGAAGGCTTTCCGCAGTGGATTCTACTGTCCCACGGCACTCCAAGACACCACCGAACTGGTTCGGGCCTGCAAGGCTTGCCAGTTCCACGCCAAGAAGATTCATAAGCTCGCGCAGGGCCTCCAGACTATCCCGCGCTCATGGCCCTTGGTGGTATGGGGGCTGGATATACTGTGCCCTTTTCCCCGAGCATCCGGAGGCTACCACTACCTCTACGTCGCCATCGACAAGTTCACCAAGTGGGCGGAAGTGCAGCCCGTGCACACCATCCCCGCTGGCCCAGCGGTCAAGTTCATTAAGGGCCTCGTGAGCTATTTTGGCGTCCCAAATTGTATAATTACCGACAATGGCTCCCAGTTCACAAGCAACCTTTTTAGAACATATTGTGCTAACCTTAGAATGCAGATATGCTATGCTTTGGTGGCGCACCCGAGGAGCAACGGCCAGGCTGAGCGCGCCAACGCGAAGGTCCTGAGGGTCCTAATTCCTAAAAGTGAGGAGTTTCAAGAAGAAGCTTGAGGCTTAAGGCCGGGGTTGACTTTGTGAGCTTCAGTCTATGTTGTGGTCCACTCCCACCACCGCGACTAATCCCACCGGTGAAACCCCGTTCTTCTTCGACTACGCTGCCGAGGCGGTCCTCTCACACGAGGTCAGGCATCGCTCCCCGCGAGTCCTGGCATTTGACGATGCGCGTAAAGATACCTCACGAGGGGCCGACCTCGTGCTCGGGGAGGAAGCTTGCCGCGAAGCTGCCCTCATGTCGCGAGGTACCAGCAGGCGTTGCAGCGATACCATTTCCGTGACGTCCGCCCTCGGACTTTGGAGGTCGGGGATCTCATACTTAGGCGGGTCCTCTCGAAGGAGAGCCTTCACAAGCTCTCAACTATGTGGGAGGGCCCGTTCAAGGTCATTTGTGTCTCTAGGCCTGGTGTCATGCGCCTGGAGAAGGAGGACGGGATCCCCGTCTAGAACGCATGGAACATCTAGCACCTCCACAAGTTCTACCCATGACACTTTCACATAATAATGAGTGGGGTTGTACTCGCCTCGGAGTTCTCAGTGCACCGCCCGTCGGCCCCGCAGGGGCCCCGCCCCCGCCCAAGTGGAAGCTCCATGCTCCGCGCTGGTAGAAAACACTTCCACCAATGACTATGCCCACACCCAGTGGTAGGACCATGCTCCGCGCTGGTAAGAAGACTAGCATAGGCGCCGGACGCGGCTGTTCTTCGATTCTCTACTAGAATTTGCTATTTCTTGAATGAAGTTTGAAATTTTGCGTCTTCATTCGAAAAAGGGGGGTCGTTGCGATCTTTCCTTTCTCTCTCTCCTTGTGTTGATATCTTTGGAGGCTTGCAGTTGCCTGTTGCCTCCTCCTGAGCACCTCGCGAGCGGGCGCTACGGGCACGGTATGTGCGCCTAGGCTG
This sequence comes from Secale cereale, assembly GCA_902687465.1. NCBI lineage: Eukaryota > Viridiplantae > Streptophyta > Magnoliopsida > Poales > Poaceae > Secale > Secale cereale. The sequence goes on from LR738709.1 coordinate 295,547,939, forward strand.
GCCCAGCGACATGGAGGCCCTCTCGGGGTCAAGGATACAGTTGCCATGGGTCCACCCATGCGCACACCTCGCCAAAGCTTTGTCGTCTGGCTCCTCGCGCAACGCTCTCAGACAAGTCAACAGGCGAGCATGGCGCCCAGCCATAGGCGTCACCTCATGAGCATCCTACGTCATAGCCTTAGGCGCAGGATGGCCTCCGGAGGGGGTAGACAGAGAGAAGCACCCACAACCTGACTTAATACAGGGAGGCCCTACTGAAAGTGCAACTATCCCCGGGTGGTTTTGGTAATTAGTAACAACATATAGCTCATTGAACTAATGCTATCTCAAGATGATATTTCAGGAAAGTTCAATGATTGGCATGGCATGGACTAGGAATGTGGATCCCTCAAAATGCTAAGGACATATTTTGGCTCAAACTCAAGACTCTACATTTTATATTTTAGTGATCCAAGATAACATTGAGTCCATAGGAAAGCCAATACTATTAAAAGGGGATGAGGTGTTGCTTAATGGCTTGCTTGCTCAAAATGCTTAGTGATATGCTCCAAAACCCTCAACCATTTTCCCACATCCACATATGCCCCAAACCAAAAGTCAAACTCGGCCCCACCGAAAAATTCTATCCGGCGCCACCGAGTTCATTTGACATAGCCACTGCCTGTAAACCCTAATCATTTCGGTCTCACCGATAGGGATCTCGGTCTCACCGAGATGGGATTGCAAACTCTCTGTTTCCGTTCGTAACATTTCGGTCTCACCGAGATGAGCGATCGGTCCCATCGAGTTCGCAATGCAAACTCTCTGTTTCCTCTTCGTAACGTTTCGGTCCCACCGAGTTTGCCTGACCAACTCTCTTTGTGCTCATTACCAAAATCGGTCTCACCGAGTTTGTGTAATCGGTCTCACCGATATTACGTTATGCCCTAACCGTAATGAAATCGGTCCCACTGAGTTGATCATATTGGTCCCACCGAAATGCCTAACGGTCACATTATGAACTAAATCGGTCTGACCGAGTTCTTTGAATCGGTCCCACCGAGTTTGGTAAATTGTGTGTAACGGTTAGATTTTGTGTGGAGGCTATATATACCCCTCCACCCACTCTTCACTCATGGAGAGAGCCATCGGAACATATCTACACTCCCATCATACATGTTCTGAGAAAGAACCACCTACTCAAGTGTTGAGATCAAGATATTCCATTCCTACCATATGAATCTTGTTCTCTAGCCTTCCCCAAGTTGCTTTCCACTCAAATCATTCTTCCACCATATCCAAATCCGTGAGGAGTTGTTTGAGTGTTGGGGAGACTATCATTTGAAGCATTTGAGCAAGGAGTTCATTGTCAACACACAGTCTATTACCTTTTGGAGAGTTGTGTCTCCTAGATTGGTTAGGTGTCACTTGGGAGCCTCCGACGAGATTGTGGAGTTGAACCAAGGAGTTTGTACGGGCAAGGAGATCGCCTACTTCATGAAGATCTACCCTAGTGAGGCAAGTCCTTCGTGGGCGATGGCCATGGTGGGATAGACAAGGTTGCTTCTTCATGGACCCTTCATGGGTGGAGCCCTCCGTGGACACGCGCAGACGTTACCCTTCATGGGTTGAAGTCTCCATCAACTTGGACATACGATAGCACCACCTATAGGAACCAAGACAAAACCATATGTGTCTTCACTTGTGTTTGCTCCTCCAAACTCCTCCCTTTACCTTCATATGCAATTGTTTTACATTCCGCTGCTATACTCTTAGAATTGCATGTGTAGGTTGATTGCTTGACTTGTGCTAAGTTGGTAAAATTTTACAAGAACTAAATTGGGAACATCTAGATTTTTATTTGGTCAAGTAGTCTAATCACCCACCCCTCTAGACATACTTTCGATCCTACAAGTGGTATCAGAGCTTTGGTCTCCATTTGCCGTGATTTTCATAGCTTTGGTGATCATAGCCTTGGTTTCACAACCTAGGAGAGTATGGCATCTAGCGAGGGAAGTTACCACCGTAGAGGTCCTTATTTTGATGGTACTAATTTTGCTAGTTGGAAGCATAAGATGAAAATGCATATTCTTGGACATAACCCCATCGTTTGGGCTATTGTGTGTATTGGTTTGCAAGGTGAATTCTTCGATGGGAAGGAACCGAATCGTGAAGCTACGGCGGAAGAGTTGAAGATGCTGCAATACAGTGCTCAAGCTTGCGATATCCTCTTCAACGGATTGTGCCCCAAAGAATTCAACAAAATCAACCGTCTTGAGGATGCAAAGGAAATTGGGGATACTTTGATTGATATGCACGAAGGTACTGACTCTATCAAGGAATCCAAGATGGATGTGCTTCAAAGTCAACTTGATAAGTTCAAGATGAAGGATGGTGAAGGTGACGCTGAAATGTACACTAGGCTTGCTCTCATCACAAATGAGATTGCTGGCTTAGGAAGTGAAGAGATGACCGACATATTCATCATCAAGAAGATCCTAAGAGCCTTGGATGGAAAATATGATACCGTGTGCACACTGATCCAAATGATGCCCAATTACAAAGATCTCAAGCGAATGGAAGTCACTGGAAGAATTGTTGCTCATGAGATGTCACTCAAAGATAAAGAAGAGCTTCACAACAAGTCTAGTGGTGCTTACAAAGCCTCATGAGATGCTCCTACATCATCAAGTGATAAACAAGTCTCTTCAATGAAGAATTGAGCTTAATGGTGAAGAACTTCAACAAGTTCTACAAGAGTAGAAGCAAACAGAGAAGTTCCAAGTCAAGGTCCTACAACGACAAGAGATCTTCAAGTCGTAATCGGAATTTCTACAATTGTGGAAGAATCGGACACTACTCCAATGAGTGTACGGCTCCTCACAAGAGAAGAGAAGGCTCACCTAAACGGAGAAGTAGAAGAGAAGAATCACCACCAAGAGAGAGAAGGGGTAGAGATGATCGTTATGAACGAAGACCTTCTCAGAGAAGCAAAGATTCCGAAAGGAAGGACAAATCATCAAGGAGCTATACAAGACGAAGACACCAAGCTCATGTTGGTGAATGGGTATCCGGTTCCGACTCCGATGACCACTCCGAGAGAAGCTACTACTCCAACTCCGAAGGTACTCAAGATGAAGGTGTTGCTGAAATTGCTCTTGTGTCAACCAACTCCTACGACATATTTGACTCACCAAATGAAGGAATTGGAAGGTGCTTCATGGATAAAGGACCTAAGGTATCACACCCCAAGTATCTTGATTTCAGTAGTGATGAAGATGACTTGCTAGGAGATGATGATTTACTTGTTGGTAGCAATAGTGATGAAACTTTTGATGAAAACTATGATGAAATTGCTATTAATCATGCTAATCAAGATAAAACGAATAACAATTATAAGGAGAAGATTGAGCGTCTAACTAAAGAACTAAACACTCTTAAGTTAGCTCATGAAATTACCTTGGAAGATCATCGAGAACTTTTAAAGACTCATGAGAAGTTACGCTTTGAAAAGCTCAACCTTGAGCAAGAGCATGAGTTCTTAAAAGCAATCAATGATGATCTTTGCAAGCAAACTTGTTCTTACATTGGCAATTATGCTGAAAACAGCGTCAGTCCGGGTTAGTTCCATTCAAATCATGCAAGTTAGAGTCCAAAACAAGGGCAAAAGTATTTGGAAAAGTAGATACGTTGGAGACGTATCAACTCCCCCAAGCTTAAACCTTTGCTTGTCCTCAAGCAATTCAGTTGACAAACTGAAAGTGATAAAGAAAAACTTTTACAAACTCTGTTTTCTCTTGTTGTTGCAAATATGTAAAGCCAGCATTCAAGTTTTCAGTCAATATTATGAACTAACCACATTCACAATAACCTTCAGGTCTCATGTTTACTCATATCAATGGCATAATCAACTAGTGAGCAATAATAATAAACCTCGGATGACAACACTTCCTCAAAACAATCATAATATGATATAACAAGATGGTATCTCGCTAGCCCTTTATGAGACCGCAAAACATAAATGCAGAGCACCTCTGAAGATCAAGGATTGACTAGACATTGTAATTCATGGTAAAAGAGATCCATTCACAGTCATTCTCAATGTAAATTAATAGCAATGCATGCAAATGACAGTGGTGTTCTCCAACCGGTGCTTTTTAATAAGAGGATGCTGACTCAACATAAAAGTAAATAGATAGGCCCTTCACAGAGGGAAGCAGGGATTTGTAGAGGTGCCAGAGCTCGAGTTTTCAAATAGAGATGAATAAAATTTTGAGCGGCATACTTTCATTGTCAACATAACAACCAAGAGTTCTCGATAACTTCCATGCTACACACATTATAGGCGGCTTGCAAACATAATGTTAAAGTTTATACTCCCCAACCATCAACAAGCACACTCCACGGCTGGCCCGAAACAACGGGTACCGTCCATACCAACAACAGCCCTGGGGGAGTTTTGTTTAATTATTTTGATTTGATTTGAGCATGGGACTGGGCATCCCGGTTACCGGCCATTTTCTCGTGAATGATGAGCAGAGTCCACTCATCGTGAGAATAACCCACCTAGCATGGAAGATATAGACAACCCTAGTTGATACATGAACTGTTCGAGCATACAAAACAGAATTTCATTTGAAGGTTTAGAGTTTGGCACATACAAATTTACTTGGAACGGCAGGTAAATACCGCATATAGGAAGGTATAGTGGACTCATATGGAATAACTTTGGGGTTTATGGAAGTGGATGCACAAGCAGATCCCGCTTAGTACAAGTGAAGGCTAGAAAGAGACTGGGAAGCGATCAGTTAGAGAGCGACAACAGTCATGAACATGCATTAAGATTAATCGATAATGAGTGCACGCTTGAGTAGGATATAAATCACCATGAACATAAATATTGTGGAGGCTATGTTGATTTTGTATCAACTACATGCGTGAACATGTGCCAAGTCAAACCACTTGAATCGTTCAAAGGAGGATACCACCCTATCATACCACATCACAACCATTTTAATATCATGTTGGCACGCAAGGTAGACCATTATAAACTCCTAGCTAATTAAGCATGGCATGAGCAACTATAATCTCTAATCGTCATTGTAAGCATGTTTCATTCATAATAGGCTGAATCAGGAACGATGAACTAATCATATTTACAAAAACAAGATAGGTCGAGTTCATACCAGTTTCTCTCATCTCAATCAGTCCATCATATATCGTCATTATTGCCTTTCACTCGCACAACCGAACGGTGTGGATAATAATAATAGTGCACGTGCATTGTACTAAGCTGGAATCTGCAAGCATTTAATACAAGGGAGAAGGCAAGGTAATATGGATCTTGGTTAAATCAACGATAATGCATATGGGAGCCACTAAGCATTTTCATCATGGTCTTCTCCTCTCGACCCCCAAAGAAAAGAAAAGAAATAAAACATTTTTACTTGGGAAAGCTCCCAACAAGCAAAAGAAGAACGAGAAATCTTTTTGGCTTTTCTTTTAATTACTACTACTACAAGCATGGAAAGTAAACTAGCTAAAAGCTACAGCTAATTTTTTGTTTTTGGTTCTTCTTAAGGTTTTTCAGGCACACAATATAAAGGCTTGAAAAGAAATTAAACTAGCATGGATAGTACCATGAAAAAGTATGAGCATCGACAATTGGAATGAGCGTGTGAACATGAATGTAATGTCGGTGAGAAATACGTACTCCCCCAAGCTTAGGCTTTTGGCCTAAGTTGGTCTATGGCCATGGCTGGCGTGGTGGATATCCAAAGTCGTAGTTGGGGTTAAACTGCGATGCAGCGGCTATTGCTTGATGAGCTGCAGCATGGAGACGAGTCGCCTCCGTCCTCTCTTCATACTCATTCGCCTCCTCCCTGGTTATAACATATCTCCTTTTTGCCTGAAAATCAAAGAAAGTAGGAGTAGGGAGAGCAATATGGACAGTGCGACGCCTGTCAAAGATTAGTCGGTACTGGAGGAATTGTTCATTCCTCTCAACAAATTGATGGTGAACCATAGCATTATAATCTAGATAAGCAGGAGGCAACTTCATATCATTTTCATGTATGGGTACTCGAAGATAATTAGCTACACGAGTTGCATAAATTCCACCAAACAAATCTCCACTTAAACCATTAAGATGTAAACTTCGTGCAACAATAGCCCCCAAGTTATATTGTATATCACCTAGTACCACACTTTTGAGGACACTAAGATGTGGAACGCAAATGTGGCAAGCCTCGTCTTTACCGTTAGTGCATCTACCAACGAAGAGAGCAAAATTATGTATGGAAGGGAAATGAATGCTCCCTATGGTAGCTTGTGTGATTTCTCTAGATTACCCCCACAGTGATACTACCTAGAAAGTCTTCAGATTTGGGAGGTTCACTAACAATACCCCACTGCGGGAGTCTACAAGCATCATTAAAATCTTCTAAGTCCATGGTATATGATTTATCATAAAGATCAAATAAGACAGTGTGAGAATTGCGTGAGGATGTAAATTTAAATCTTCTCACAAAGGAATCAGTTAGGTAGTGGTACTGCGGGCACTTATCTGACATGAAGTCCTCAAGATCAGCATTACGCACATATGTGTCAAATTCTTCCTTGATGCCTGCCGGGGCCATAAACTCCTCCGACGGCCATTCACAAGGCCGCACTTGAGCTTCCCTCGGTGGTTCATCGTCCGGCTCACGTATCGCGAGCCTTGGTACTTGCTTCTTTGAGGAACCACCCTGGTAGATTTTCCTATGCATTTTTTCTCTGAAAAATTTCTGAAATTTTAGTTACTCAAAACAAAAGTGAACCAAACTCAACAAGATTGATAGCAACTACTCCCACGAGTTCCTAGAGGCTATATCATGCATTAGAACTACTTGGAACCACATAAATTTGACATGCAAGCTCAAGAACAGGGTCACCTTAGCAGCAAACATTTGCCATAAATAAAGCACTAGAACAAAAAGTAATTGGACCATTGGAGGAGTTACATACCGAAGAACAATCTCCCCAAACAGTTTTGTGAATGAAGCTTTGAGCAAGGAGATCGAAAATGGTGGCAAGATGAGCTAGAACATAGGTTTGAGCTATGGGAGGATTTTTTTTTGGAGGAAGATCAAGTGTGTGGGTGCTGGAATAAGTAGAGGGGGGCCATGTGGGGCCCATGAGGCAAGGGGGCGCGCCTAGGGGGTTCAGTGCGCCCTGTACCCTCATGTCCAGGTGGTGTGCCCCCTGGTGTGTTCTCAGTGCCAAATATTCTTAAATATTCTAGAAAAAAAATCATATTTCATTTTCGGGACATTTGGAGAACTTTTTTTTCGGAGTATTTTTTTATTGCAAGGATAACTCAGAAAACAGATAGAAAATACTATTTTGGCTTTATTTAATCTAAATAATAGAAATTAAAAGGAGGGTACAGAGAGTTGTGCTTTCTAACTTCATCCATCTCATGCTCATCAAAAGGAATCCATTAACAAGGTTGATCAAGTCTTGTTAACAAACTCTTTTCAAATAACATGCAACCGGAGAATCTTCGAATAACACTAGGTTACCTCAATGGGGATATGTATGTCCCCAACAATAAGAATATGATATTTCTTCTTGACAGTAGAAAGAGGGAATTCAAAACCTCCAATAGTGATCGTTAATTTTATTCCAATAGAATTGATACTGTGGACTTGAAGTTGTTTCCTCGGGAAGTGTACTGTATGCTCATTACCATTAACATGAAAAGTGACATTGCCTTTGTTGCAATCAATAACAGTCCCTGCAGTATTCAAAAAGGGTCTACCAAGGATAATCGACATACTATCGTCCTCAGGAATATCAAGAATAACAAAGTCCGTTAAAATAGTAACGTTTGCAACCACAGCAGGCACATCCTCACAAATACTGACAGGTATAGCGGTTGATTTATCGGCCATTTGCAAAGATATTTCAGTAGGTGTCAACTTATTCAAATCAAGTCTACGATATAAAGAGAGAGGCATAACACTAACACCGACTCCAAGATCACATAAAGCAGTTTTAACATAGTTTCTTTTAATGGAGCATGGTATAGTTGGTACTCCTGGATCTCCTAATTTCTTTGGTATCCCACCTTTAAAAGTATAATTGGAAAGTACGGTGGAGATTTCTACTTCCAGTATCTTTCTTTTATTTGTAATAATATATTTCATATACTTAGCATAAGGATTTGTTTTAAGCATATCAGTCAAACGCATACGCAAAAAGATAGGTCTAATCATTTCAACAAAGCACTCAAAATCCTCATCATCCTTTTTCTTGGATGGTTTAGGAGGAAAAGGCATGGGTTTTTGAACCCATGGTTCTCTTTCTTTACCGTGCTTCCTAGCAACAAAGTCTCTCTTATCATAATGTTGATTCTTTGATTGTGGGTTATCAAGATCAACATCAGGTTCAATCTCTACATCATCATTATTGCTAGGTTGAGCATCATCATGAACATCATCATTAACATTATCACTAGGTTCATGTTCATTACCAGAATTGTGTTTCAGCATCAAAAATAGAAATATCATTGGGATTCTCAGGTGTGTCAACAACATGTTCACTAGAAGCATGACAAGCCCTATTATTTTTCTTTTTCTTCTTCTTAGAAGAACTAGGTGCATCTGCATTACTTCTCTGAGAATCTTACTCAATTCTCTTAGGGTGGCCCCCAGGATACAGAGGTTTCTGAGTCATTCTTCCTCCTCTAGTCATAACTCTAACAACATTATCATTTTTCTTACTATTTAATTCATTGAGCAAATCATTTTGTGCTTTAAGTACTTGTTCTACCTGAGTGGTAACCATATAAGCATGTTTACTGATGAGTTTAACTTCACCTTTAACTCTAGACATATAATCACTCAAGTGTTCAATCATATAAGCGTTATGTTTAAATTGTCTACTAACATAAGCATTGAAGTTTTCTTGTTTAACAATAAAATTGCCAAATTCATCTAAGCATTGGCTAGCAGACTTATAACGAGGAATATCACCTTCATCAAATCTATAGAGAGAATTTACCTTTACTACCCGTGTCGGGTAATCAAGACCATGGATTTCTTCAATAGGTTGTAAATTCTTAACATCTTCAGCATTAATACCTTTTTCTTTCATGGATTTCTTTGCCTCTTGCATATCTTCAGGACTGAGAAATAGAAAACCCGTTTTCAACGGAGTTGGCTTAGGAGTTGGTTCAGGAAGCATCCAATTATTTTCATTACTCAACATATTATTCAATAACAATTCAACTTGCTCAACGGTTCTTTCCCTGAAAACACAACCAACACAACTATCCAGCCGGTCTCTGGAAGCATCGGTTAGTCCATTATAAAAGATATCAAGTATTTCATTTTTCTTAAGAGCATGATCAAGCAAAGCATTAAGTAATCGGAGAAGCCTCCCCCAAGTTTGTGGGAGACTCTTTTCTTTAGTTTGCACAAAATTATATATTTCCCTTAAGGCAGCTTGTTTCTTATGAGCGGGAAAATATTTTGTAGAGAAGTAATAAATCATATCCTGGGGACTACGCACATAACCAGGATCAAGAGAATAAAAACATATTTTAGCATCACCCTTTAAGGAGAATGGGAATAGCTTAAGGATATACTAGTAACGAATTTTTTCCTCATTGGTGAACAGGGTGGCTATATAATTTAATTTAGTAAGATGTGCCACAACAGTTTCAGATTCATAGCCATGGAAAGGATCAGATTCAACCAAATTAATTAACTCGGGATCGACGGAGAAATTGTAATCCTTATCAGAAATGCAGATAGGTGAATTAGCAAAAGCAGGGTCATATTTCATTCTAGCTTTCAAAGACTTTTCTTTTAGCTTAGCTAACAGTTTCTTAAGATCATATCTATCATTGCAAGCTAAAAGATCTCTAGCAGTTTCTTCATCCATAACATAACCCTCAGGCACAACAGGCAATTCATATCTAGGGGGAGAATCTTCATCATCACTTTCATCAATATTATCAGTTTCAATAATTTCATTCTTTCTACCCCTAGCAAGTTGTTCATCAAGAAATTCACCTAGCGACACAGTATCATCAAGCATAGAAGTAGTTTCATCATAAGTATCATGCATAGCAGAAGTGGCATCATCAAGAACATGCGACATATCAGATTCAATAGCATGTGTAGGTGTCGCAAATTTACTCATAACAGAGGGTGAATCAGGTGCAGAGCTAGATGGCAGTTCCTTACCTCCCCTCGTAGTTGAGGGATAAATCTTGGTTTTTTCATCTTTCAAGTTCTTCATAGTGATCAGAAGATATAAATCCCAAGTGAATCAAAGAATATAGCTATGCTCCCTGGCAACGGTGCCAGAAAATAGTCTTGATAACCCACAAGTATAGGGGATCACAACAGTTTTCGAGGGTAGAGTATTCAACCCAAATTTATTGATTCGACACAAGGGGAGCCAAAGAAAATTCTCAAGTATTAGTAGTTGAGTTGTCAATTCAACCACACCTGAAAGACTTAATATCTGTAGAAAAGTATTTAGTAGCAAAGTAGTATGGAAGTAACGGTAATGGTGGCAAAAGTAACAGTAGCAGTTTTGTAGTAATTGTAATAGTGGCAACGGAAAAGTAACTAAGCAAAGATCAACATGTGAAAATATCGTAGGCATTGGATCAGTGATGGATAATTATGTCGGATGTGATTCCTCATGTAATAGTTATAACATAGGATGACACAGAACTAGCTCTAGTTCATCAATGTAATGTAGGCATGTATTCCGAATATAGTCATACATGCTTATGGAAAAGAACTTGCATGACATCTTTTGTCCTACCCTCCCATGGCAGCGGGGTCCTATTGGAAACTAAGGTATATTAAGAACTTCTTTTAATACAGTACCAGACCAAAGCATTAACACTTAGTGAATACATGAACTCCTCAAACTACGGTCATCACCAAGAGTGGTCCCGATTATTGTCACTTCGAGGTCATAACACATAGTAGGTGACTATTGACTTGCAAGATAGGATCAAGAACTCACATATATTCATGAAAACATAATAGGTTCAGATCTGAAATCATGGCACTCAGTCCCTTGTGGCAAGCATTAAGCATGGCAAAGTCATAGCAACATCAATCTTAGAACATAATGGATACTAGGGATCAAACCCTAACAAAACTAACTCGATTACATGGTAAATCAGATCCAACCCATCACCGTCCAGCAAGCCTACAATGGTATTACTCATGCACGGTGGTGAGCATCATAAAATTGGTGAGGGAGGAAGGTTGATGATGGCGACGGCGACAATCTCCACTCTCCGGAGCCCCGAACAGACTCCAGATCAGCCCTCCCGAGATAGTTTAGGGCTTGGCGGCGACTCCATATCGTAAAATGCAATGAATCCTTCTCTCTGATTTTTCTCTCCCTGGAAGTGAATATATGGAGTTGGAGTCGGGGTCGGTGGAGCCTCAGGGGGCCACGAGACAGGGGGCGCGCCCAAGGGGGATGGGCGTGCCCCCACCCTCATGGACGGGGTGTGGCCCCCTGGTCTTGATTCTTTCGCCAGTATTTTTTATATATTCCAAAAATATTCTCCATTGATTTTCAGGTCATTCCGAGAACTTTAAATAACACCATGGCAGTTCTGCCGAAAACAACGTCAGTCCAGGTTAGTTCCATTCAAATCATGCAAGTTAGAGTCCAAAACAAGGGCAAAAGTGCTGGAAAAGTAAATATGTTGGAGACGTATCACCAGCAGCCATGTCGACGTGTCAGTGTCATGCACCAGATTAGAATTGGGAATGGAAGGGGAGCCTCACCCTGGTCATAGCGTCATAGTAATAATAATCACTATGATGAGCACTCAAATCACAAGACCCCACCTTTCCAGCAGTAACGAGCCGTCAAATCACACAACCCTACCTTTCCAACAGTAAGTTGGATCCACTACTCCCTTACGCTCCTCGCCTCTCTGTCAAATCGGCCAGGCAAAACTGCCACGCGTATCATCCGGGAAAAGTCCCACCCTTGACTTTTAAATACTCATGTAATTTTGTAGGGAAAACATATAGATATAACCTTAAATTTGTACTTGGTTGAGGTGGAGCTCTGCATGCACTATGATGGGAGCGTGATCGTCGTACTCTAGCAGGAAGCATGGGGCTGCGGGTGCTCCGGGCCAACGCTCGAGTGCCCGTCCACCCCGTTCTATGCACACGTCGTCTGCCTCGGCATTCGACAACTTGTGCAGAGGTTCACACGAGCAATAGTATAAGACTGTTGAGCACTGACAAGAACCGTCTGTCGTCCGTCATGACCGTCTACATGCATGCCTGCAACATTGAGCTCAGCTCGCTGCGAGAGTTCATCATTGAGAAGGCAATGGCGAGTGCAGCCAGCACACTAGAGATCCCCTTGCCACGTAAGCAATCCCAGAAAACCAAATGAGCTTTTAGCTAAAAATGACCGGGATCAACCAGGATAAGTAAGGTTGGGGTGCCAATTTCAGGGATTTGAAGGTTAGGGTTCAATTTAGACCTGGAGTACAAGCTTAAGGTTTATGTTATATTTTCCCATTTTGAATCGATGAATTGCGTCATGGAGCAAAAAACCAAAACAAAAAGGCTGTACATGTTAACAAATACAGTTCAAGCTCTAGCTAGCTATTCAGAATGTAAACCGTGCATGCGTTTATATGTATAGGTTAGTTATCAAACAAATTGTACGGTATTCCCCCATTTAGATGTGATGAACTGCAAAGGCCATGCATTACGTCAACTTCAAAGTACCGAGTCCATTGATGCAATGTGGTTAGACTGTACCATCGATATCTCAAAGCCAAAAGAGTACTGAGCTTGTTCGTTTTACATAAATATATATTTATTCACCCATGGGGTTGTTCAATGAATGGATGGCCGGTGTCCACAAGTGAACAATACTACTAGTACGTATAGTATAGTACAAAGTGCGGCGTGCAGTTAGTCATGTTAAATAGAGAGTTTTTTCTTTAATGTCAGGTACACAAATTGAAATGTCTATTGCAGAGAGAAAAATAAAGTTATTCCACTATATATATAGGCACGAGCCTGAGCGCTTGGTTTACTAGGGTTACTCTCTTCACTCTCTTACCGTCTCCATATCTAAACAAGACAACAGTGGCCATATTCTCTCTCTAGTCACCGCTGGTCACAGATCTGGCCGGATCCCCTCGGCCCGGGTGTAGGGAAGTAGGTGTATCCTTCCCGCGGTCATCGACAGTGAGGGAGGAAACTCACAGCTGCCGACGCGTCTGGATCTTCTCCCCGTGTTGTTCTCTATGATACAACACTGGCTCGGGAGGTCCTCCGACCCCTTCTTCCTCCATGCCATATTGTGGCTAGCTCCGCCCTCCCCTGCCCTCCTAGGCACATCCCGACGACCCTCAGGTATAACTTCCTTCAAAAACAACCTTGCTCTACTTCTTCAAGTCCCCACGTGGCTACATGTGGATCTTTTTCTACTTCCATCAGCTCTTCCAAAGCGACCTAAATTTTTAGTATTATTTGTGGTAAAGATACTTCATGCTATCGAATGTAGGACTTGGTTCAAACATGGAAGAAAGGGGGGGCAATTATAGCATGAATCTAGGACTTGATTCAAAGAGGAAATAATGGGTAGAATGTAGTAGAGACTGGATACCCAATCAGTCTCTTTGTTGAAAAGGGAAATAAAGGGAAACACATTACAAGCTAGATAAGGAACAAATCTATTATTAGTTAAAAAAGGAAAGAAAGTGGCGGCTGGGGGACAAGTCAATGGAGTATGTCTAGGATTAGGTTTGTTGCCCGCACATAGGAAACGGTGGCTAAAGGGAATGAAATTTGGGACCATCCCAGATCTTGATTGGATGTTGGCTTCACCACTTTATGTCTCCCTATAGGTACATGGTGCTCATGCTTCTAGTGTCGCATGCCCTTGTACCAACTTTTTCCTTTTGTTAATGTAACGCTACTGTAGGATGCTGCTAACACGACACTTCGATCAGAGACCCTTCGACAAAACTGTGTGCAACACAACAATCACAAACGGTGATGTAAAAAACTCATCAAAAAAGGTGCAAAACGTTTGCGATGACGGATGCATCAAAGATAGTTCAGATTTTAGTTGCGTGTGCGATGCAGGGCATAAGGTTCAGAACAATGAACTGTTTGCGATGAGGCAGAAGAACATAAACGGGTAGCCAGATGAAGGTGTGTGCGATATACGGCATACGGTTCACATGATGAAATGTTTGTGATTAGGAGGAACATAAGAAATAGTCAGCCAGATCAAGGTGTGTGCGATAGAGGGCACACAGTTCACTCGGATGAACTATTTGTGTTGAGCCAAGATAACAGAAACATATCAATATAACAAGATGTGTGTGATATGCGACAAATAGGTTTGTAAACAGAAATGTGTGCGAAGACCGATAATAACACAAAGATTGCTTCTAATAAGACGTATGTGATATGCTCTGTCTACACAACATCTATTGGCCATTGGGCGATGGGCGGTCATCCGGGTGCGCCATAAGGATGCGAAGAGGCATCCTATATTAGCAAGGACTAGCTCATCTAAGAGACCTCTCAAGTTAACTGTGCTCAGGCTGGAGGAGCCATGAGATGAGTGACCGGGTGGGAAGTTGTTTTGATGTTAATCCCACCGATGGGATGTATCCTAAATGTCCATTAAGGACATTTATGGTACATCCCATCGGTGGAATTAACCTCAAGGTCCTTGTTTTGAATTTTGTTTTTGTTTTCTTAACACATGTTAAAGAAGGTCTACCACACTACTTTTTGAGAATGTGCGATACCTGGCATACAGTTGATCCATCCGACCTGTTTGTGACAGAATAAGCCGTGTGTGTTGTGGGGTGGAATTAGCCTCAAGGTCCCTATTTTGTTTTTTTTGTTTTTTAACCATGTTAAAGAAGGTCTACTGCATTACTTTTTGACAATGTGCGATACATGGCATATAGTTGATCCATCCGACCTGTTTGTGATGGAATAAGACGTGTGTGTTGTGGGCAAAAGCTTGCTAGTATACAACTGTTTGCGGTTGATGAATTCATCACCGAAGGGTTCCCTAGTGTAGTCCGTGTTCATCTGATCATCATCTACTTCTTGTGCTAGCTCCTTGTTCCTTATTTGCTAAGTTTCCATTAATTGATGGCGTTTTATGAACAGGGCATCGTTTCCCGCCATTTCCTCACGTGTTTCCCGCCACCCAGCGATATTACGCATAAACCTAGGCAGCGCACGACACACGGAGGCAACAAGCACAGCCTGTAGCACATCCACCTTTTCCAAGCATGTTAACCCACCAAAGTGCCGCCTCTGCCATCAACCTCGTCTACGAGGACAACGAGAAGGCACCACGGCCTGTCGAGGCCGAGGCACTCCCCGACAACGCGATGGACGACGTTGTGATGTGCGTAATCGCCAGGGTTGAGCAGACCCTTGGCACATGGCTCTTGAGCACCGCGGATCAAGATAGGCATGTCAGCACCAAGAGGTTGCCGCTCGCCGCACAACATGATCGATGGCGCGCCGTAGAGCAAGCTAGGTGCATCCGCGCCGATAGGTTGCGGCTCACTACACCGGAGACCGTTGGAGCGCCGCGGAGCAAGAGGCGCGGCGCACCGCACAACAAGAGCGGATCCATCGCCGCTTGCCTACCGTCGACAGGGCGTCGTAGCTAGGTACACGTCCTGTCAGTAACCCCATTCCTCGCCAGGAGTGGGAAGAGGCCCTTTGCGCCGCACTTGCACCAGAAGTCGGCCGCGCCGTACTTACACCAGACGCCCGCCGCGCCTTCCGCATGGGTCGCGCCGTTCGCCTTGTCCGCGGCCCGCTCGATGCCAACGTGCTGGTCGGTAGGCTCAACCACCTCCTTGGACCAGGTGTCCACCTGAGCGCAGTAGAGGAACGTGGCCGTCGCATCCTTGAGCTGTTGATCTCCGATGAAATAGCCAACTTGGAGCTCGAGATCGCGCTCCAGATGTACCGTGAGCATGTCGACCACTTGGATGAATGCCTGCACGAGTTCAGGCAGAGCCAAGAGCTACCGTAGGCAAGGGCTACTGGTCATGGTCTCATGGGCGCGTTTTATTTTGTTGAGTCATTTTGACGTGGATAGCTATGTATTCACAGCAATCATAGTATTGCTCTGTTTCAATGTGTGTAATATGTTTTCCGTTCTTATATGTTCCGTTTCGATGTGTGTATATATGCTTTCCATTCTATATACGTGGATGACAACAGCGAGATTCAAATTAGTATACAAAAACTTATAGAAAATCGAATTCATAATATATATATATATATATACATATATATATATACATATATATATATATATATATATATATATATATATATATATATATATATATATATATAAATTGTTCATTAGTTCATCACGTAATATATATAATATCATCACATATATATGATGATACTTAACTAATAGGTACAATGCATAAAATTGAAAATGAATAATACTAAAACGAATAATCCCTCCCGCGGGTACTATTCTGGCAGCCCCTCGCCAGCAGCTCCTTGGTGCGCGGCATCTTCCCAGCGCGGAGGCAGTACTCCGCCGCCTCTGCCTCGCAGCGCTTGACGTACCGAGCCGCCTCTTGCTGGCGGACAAGTGCGAATGATCTTGCCATTTCGTTGGGCGCCCACCGGAGCTCCTCGCCAGTGGCACGCTGGAGCTTATCAGCCCACCTACACACAGCGATGAGGCGCCTAGCGCCTTTGACCTTCCTCGCTAGTACCCGTCTTCGTACACCTCCTCCGCATGATGATGCGCCCGCCCCCAAATCTCCACCGCCTCCTTTTTCCAGGCCGCATCACGGGCTTCACAGGCAGCCCAGTACCTGGCTTCCTCCTCCGCCATCTCTTTCTTGAATGCCACTTGCATGGCTTTCTCAGCCAGCGGTAGTGACTTCAATAGACAAGGATTGTACTGGCCCCCAAACCAATCCAAAGTTGGGGGGTTCGGCGCAACCTCGTCCGGTGGCGCATAGGGGTCCTCCTTGTCGCTGCTCTTTGACTTAGCGTCCTCGGGGGGCGGCGACTCGTTGTTGGCGCATGGGAAGATTGGCGGCGCCATGGCAAAGCTTTGAGAGAGAGAGAGAGAGCGAGCGAGGGGAGGATATAGATGAGAATGCAGGTGGGACGACATGAGCAAGGTAGTAGTTATTGGCGGCGGGAATCTAGATCGACGGGATCAGTACACACGCTGGTCGCCGGAATTTACGAGTACTGTAGTTTGAATTACACACGATTCCCGTATTAAAATCCATGTACGAGCACAATAGCTGACGGTTTCCAATACAAAACCGTGTCTGAATAATAACCCCCGCCATTCACCTTCCAAACCTCGAGGTGCGAAACAAAGTGCGAATCATGTGGGGGCTGGTTGTCTTGCCAGATCTTTACATTTTCTTTTTTGAACACCAGATATTTACATCGTCTGATGATTTTTTAACTCGCACACAAGTACACAAAAATATGATTTTTCGAACCGTTATGGTTAGCCGTTGCATGTAGATGTAGTTCAAATTTGAATTACGGTCATTAAATAGCTAGAAAATCACTTAAATGTCTTTAAAAGGTCAAATGACCCCTGAATTTTTCCAAATTTTCACACGACAGTTGTATTAGTGCATGTTAAACGTACAAAAAAATTGCAGGCCGTAAGGGGAAGCTATCTCTCGTTCGTCATCAAACATGCATTGTTCCCTCTCGGAACCACGAGTCTTCTAGTGAGTTCCTTCGGTCTGTGAGGGGTGTGTGTCCAAACTTTCGTCAAACATGCCAGTTTTTTTACCACATCATCTTGGTGGCATGACATTACATCAAACAAGGTTTCATGTTTTTTTGATCCTTTTTAAAAAATTTGGAATTTAAATGCCATGTCACTCCATGCTTAATTATGATATAGCCGTTAGACCAATATGTTTGACAATTCCTTCCAATTTACTGAACATGGAATTAAATCGCACACAAGTACACAAAATATGACTTTTCAAACTGTTATGGTTAGCTGTTGCATGTACACGTAGTTCAAATTTGAATTACAGTCATTAAATGGCTAGAAAATCACTTAAATGTCTTAAAAGATCAAATGACCCCTGAAATTTTCCAAAATTTGACATGATAGTTGTATTAGTGCTACAAATTTTCTCGTACATTGAAAACACCATCCGTTGCCACTTTACTCCAAATTCGTCTTTCACAACTAATAAAAAATATCCACAACATCACACACAGTATTTTGGTAGGAACCGTTTGCGATGAAAATTGCTGGGTCTATTTAAGTCTTCCTCCTTAAGCTTCGCCAACTCGTCTGCTCCAGTGCTGGCAACCCCCGAATCCACGAATCCCGATCCCCATTCCCACGCCCCCTTCTTGCCAAGATGACGTCGTGGAAACACTTTGTGAAGGCCCGTACGATGGCCGCATCCTCCCCGAGCGCCGCCGCCTGTGCCGAGAGCGCGTCCACCTACGCCGAGAGTGCCACCGCATCTGCATTGAGCGCGGCCGCATCCACCGAGAGGGCGTCTACGGTAGCCAACAGGGCAGCTGCAGTAGCCGAGATGGCTGCACCTACTGCTATGATGGCGGCTGCAAATGCCGTGAGCGCTCGAGCTGTCGTCCGTGCCACCGATGTCGCTCTAGCTTGGGTCGAGGCCATCCACGCCAAGATCGAGATCGCACCCGCAAAGATATTCCAGGCTACCTCGGAATCTAGCATGCAACCCACGTCCGAAAGGATGGCAGTGGCCATGGAGCACCTGCTTCCTCATGAGACCGCGGAGCGGGAGCTAGAGATGCAGGAGGCAGCGGAGATCGAGGAGTGCTGGGAGGAGGAGTTGCGCGTGGCCGAGGTCGAGGTAAAGAAGAGTCTGTCCATCAAGGAATCGACAGTGGAGTACCAACGCGAGCTCTGGCGCAACCACTGCTACAAGTACTACAACTTTGTGGGCGGCGCCGAGGACGAGGACGGGGACGCGGTTGACTTCAGTAGGGGGGACGCAGAGTCCACCAACGGCGGCATGTCGCCAGGAAATGTCATAGATGTCTCATCTCACACCGGCGATGCATAGGCCAGTGCGGCGGCGAATTTGTTAAAATTATGTGTACTTAGGCTTTGTTTTTAATGCTGGTCTTTTGTTAGAGCAATATTTAGGTCAACTGGCTCTGTTTAATTACAAAAATTGCTCTATTTTGTAAGTGTGGTATGTCTGTTGTACGCTCTTTTGTGTGCCCAAATTAGCAAGCGATGTTAAATTATGCAATGACGTACTCAGGGAAATTTCCACCAAAATTTGAATTATCAAACTCATCCCATGCGCATAAAGCAGAAGAATCGTTTGCGATGCACACAATCCTTCAAAGTGAATGGTGTTCGGCGGCACCCACACAAAGTTTCCCTCCACATTTCGAAATTTTTGGCCTGCCGCCGAAATATCTACCCCCCTTCCCCATCCCCTTTTCTCCCCGACCACAAGTCACATTTCCCCTGTTTCCTCCTTCCTTCTTTCCTTCCTCCCTTCCTTCCTAAGCTATAGCCGCTTCCTCGCTCTCGCCGTCTCGCATCCTACCGCCGGGGTTGCCATGGTATTCTTCAAATACCTCTCCAGCGGTTCCTCCTCCTCCGACGACTCGTTCACCACCCGAGTATGCCTCTCTTCTCTCTCTCTCTCTCTCTCTCTCGGGCTATGACTTGGAATGAAGGATTATTACTCGGCCGTCGATTTGAGTCATTTCTTCCTCTTGTAGCTCCCTAGGACCATCAATTGCAGCGAATGGAGCGGGGTGGCTGAAGATCTGTCTGCTCGTTCTCACCATCAATCTCCATGTGTAAAGCTAGTTGCGTTTGAATCTATGGATAGTGGGAGGAAGTTTCTAGCATGTGCAGAGAAGGTTAGACCTTCTTTCGTTGTTACAAATCATTTGTAAGATGTGATTCAGATACTGTTACGGTCCCAACCCATTCATACCACACCTTCAACCAAACGCATCTTAAGACAATGTCACAGTTTGTACCTAGTATCTAAAATTGTTGCCATCTCATCAGCGGTGCCATTACAAAATTATGTGGCACCGCTTCCGCGGTTTGTGCGGTCAACTTTGGTCCACACATCCGAGCAGCCAAGCAGTAATATACTAAATCTTCATGGCACGAAGGAACTAGGCATCGGAGCAACTAGGTGCTCTGGAGTCTGGGTCCCTGATTTTTTCCGCTGCATCGGCTAGGCAGTGCAGGGCACCGGTGCGAGATGTAGCAACAGTTGTCTTTACACCAGTTTTGGCATACATAGTAGACAACCTTAGTGCTATTAGTTCTATGTTACTAAATTTGTGCATGTACACACCTGTTAGTATCAATTTGCTGTCATCCAGACACTGTCTATGTTGTTGCAGTTATCTTTACCTTCCTCATAAAATGTTCAATTTGTTATTTATAGTACATGAATAAGGACTTGTAGCGTTATTGTAGTTAATTATAGCTTTTGATGTTTCAGAATTTGGTTGTTGTTTCAGTAGCAATTAATTCATTTGCACATTGATCTTTTTGAGAAGATATGTCATAATTAACCCGTTTCTTCAGTTTTTCAAAGTAAGCATTGGTGATTTTCTATGTTGGTATAAACCCATTTCCCCTACAATTGTGACTGATCTAGTTTTAAATATTATAGGATGAACATAAGTGTTCTTACTTGAATTGGGTTGATCAAGAGTGGCCATAGTCTTTGAAGATGTGCCTAGCAAAGCTCTGGAGCATGTATGTGGAAGAGAATAGAGGTAGGCTTAGAGAAAGTGTTGTGAGCGCTGAAGAATATTTGAAGATGTGGGATAAAAAGAGGAAGGTGGAGAATGAGCTTAGATTTTTTAAATCAGACTTTGCTAAGATGGTGTTGGTGAAGGAGGAGACACTTTCCCAGTTGTCCAGTGCAAAACAGGTTCTTATCGAACTAAATTCAGAGGTGGATAAGACGATCCTGGATGATCTCGATTGTGGAAATGAATATATTTTTCTAATATTGTTCTTATGAAGTTGAACTAGCTAAATGTTGTAATGTGCTGTTTTCATGTAGCTATTGTACTGCAATGTTAAAATTATTTATGTGCGTGATATGAAATTGGCAAACTACTGTTCGATATGAAATGTGAATTTGCGTAATACTGGAATTATTAATTGTAAACTAATAAACCTGCTAAATGTGTCATTGAACTTTGCAAACGGTTCTTCATCATATCGTGTGTGATGTAGTTGATAAAAGCAAACGGTTAACCAAGGCAGAGCATGTGTGATACTTACACCTATCACAGATGAGCCTATGAACAAACTTGTGTGGGATGTACATACGAATGGAAATGTTTTCCCTAGATTGACTCTGTGGGGTGTACATACAAACGGACACATTTTCCCTGGATTGACTGTGTGGGATCTACATATGAACGGAAATGTTTTCCCTAGATTTACTGTGTGGGATGTACATACGAACGGAAACGTTTTCCCTGGATTTACTGTGTGGGATGTACATATGAACAAAAACGTTTTCCCTGGATCGAC
This sequence comes from Secale cereale, assembly GCA_902687465.1. Classification (NCBI taxonomy): domain Eukaryota; kingdom Viridiplantae; phylum Streptophyta; class Magnoliopsida; order Poales; family Poaceae; genus Secale; species Secale cereale. Next base: position 295,569,530 of record LR738709.1, read on the forward strand.
TGTGTGGGATGTACATGAGAACGGAAACGTATTCCTTGGATTGACTGTGTGTGATATACATATGAACGGAAATGTTTTTCTGGGATTCACCGTGTGGGATGTACATACGAACGGAAATTATTAGGTTTTGATGCCTCACTCGATCGCACACGAGCTCATTTTTTCCCAGCCTGTGTGCGAGGAGGGCCTATCGCAGACGGTTTCTGGGTGGTCTGGGAAGGACCCCCCTATCGCCCACACTCACTTGGCGATGGTTCCAGATGTCGTCACGGAAAGGGGTTAAAAACCGTGTGTATAGCACTGACGCGTACCAGTGTAAGGGCGCTTGAAAAATGAAGTAATCCCAATTTTGCTAAAACTCCAATTTCAATTGATTCCAGTCCCAAGCTCCTATATCATCGCATAGCCTATACCATGCTAATGTTTTTCCCTTCAAAGATAAAGGAAAAACATTATTATTAACTTCATCTCTGGGTAAACCTGCAAGCTTAAACAATCCACAAAATTGTTCCACATATATCAAGTGCATATCAGGATGTTCATTTTCGTCTCCTGCATAAGGATTAGCTAGAAGTTGTTCCATCATACCCGAAGGAATTTCATATTCAATATTTTCAGTAGGTGCAGTAGGTTGAGGGGTAGCTAATTGTGGTTTTGGTCGAGGTGAAGATACCCCGAACAAACCCCTCAAAGGATTGTTCTCCATAGTAACAAGTGACAATAAATTTCAGCACACTATATGAATGTTTCCTTACCAATTTCCACTTACCAAAGGCGCTTCACTCCCCGACGACGGTGCCAAACAATAGCCTTGATGACCCACAAGTATATGGGATCCATTGTAGCTCTTTTCGATAAGTAAGAGTGTCGAACCCAATGAGGAGCAGAAGGAAATGACAAGTGGTTCTCACCAATGTAATGTATGCAAGTGCTGAAATTGTAAGTAACACAGTAGTTTCATAGCAAGATATTTTTGTAACGAGCAAGTAATAGTAGTAGTATCTAAAGTGCAGCAAGGTAGCCCAATCCTTTTGAGGCAAAGGACATGCCAAAATGGTCTCTTATAATAAGCAAAGCATTCTTGAGGGTACACGGGAATTTCATCTAGTCACTTTCACCATGTTGGTTTGATTTGTGCTCGCTACTTTGATAATTTGATATGAGGGTGGATCGGTGCTTAGGTGCTATTATAACTTGAACAAACCTCCAACTTATGATTAACCCTCCCGCAAGCATCCTCAACTACGGGAGAAGTATTAAGGATAAATTCTAACCATAACATCAAACTTTTGGATCCAATCGTCCCCTTACGGAATAGCGCATAAACTGGGGTTTAAGCTTTTGTCACTCTCGCAACCCATCATCTAATTACTACTCCCCAATGCATTCCCTTAGGCCTAAATATGGTGAAGTGTCATGTAGTCGACGTTCACATGACACCACTAAGGGAATCACAACATACATACTGTCAAAATATCTAACACACATCAAGTTCACATGATTACTTGCAACATGATTTCCCCCGTGACCTTAGGAACAAAAGTAACTACTCACAAATGATAATGATGCTCAAGATCAGAGGGGTATTAAATAGCATAATGGATCTGAACATATAATCTTCCACCAAATAAACCATATAGTACAAGATGTAATCAACACTACCAGTGACCCACAAGCACCAATCTATAGTTCCGGTAACAAGATTGAACACAAGAGATGAACTAGGGTTTGAGATGATATGGTGTTGTTGAAGATGTTGATGAAGATGGCCCTCCCCAAGATGGGAGAGTTGTTGGTGATGATGATGAGGATGATTTCCCCCTCCGGGAGGGAAGTTCCCCCGGCGGAATCGCTCCGCTGGAGGGCAAAAGTGCTCCTGCCCAAGTTCCGCCTCGAGACAGTGGCGCTCCACCCCGAAAGTATTCTCCTTATTTTTTCTAGGTCAGAGTGGTTTATATACCAGAAGATGTGCACCAGAGGTGGGCCTGGGTGAGCACAACCCACCAGGGCGTGCCTGGGCTCCCTGGCACGCCGAGGTGGGTTGTGCCCATCTAGTGGGCCCCCTCTGGTGCTTATTTGCTCCAATAATCTTCAAATATTCCATAAAAATTCTCAGTGAAGTTTCAGCTTGTTTGGAGTTGTGTAGAATAGGTGGCCTAGCGTAGCTTTTTTAGGTCCAGATTTCTAGCTACCGGAATTCTCCCTCTTGGTGCATACCTTGCAAATTATGAGAGAAAAGGCATTAGAATTACTAGAAAAAGCATTATTATGCATAAAAACATTATAAATAACAGTAAGAAAACATGATGCAAAATGGACGTATCTGCCAGCAAAGAAGAAACAGTTGTTCACTCAGGATCAGGCCGAGACAAAGCAAGTAACTATCGACGAAGGGGGCTCGGACCTGACCTTCAGCATTGGCACCGCCTTCCTCCGGAGCAAGAGGAGGCGCTAGTCAGCTTCCTCCGGGCCAACTGGACGTGTTCACATGGGAGACGTTTGGCCTGGTGGGCGTCCCTGAAGAAGTAATCGAGCATCACTTGGCGGTATGCCCCAATGCGCGTTCGATGAAGCAGAAGGCACGGAGCCAAGCGCAGGAGAAGCAGGCTTTCATCGTCCAAAAGGTGTGCAAATAGCAAGAAGTGGGGGCCATCCGCGAAGTGTGGCACCCTGAGTGGTTGGCCAACCCCGTCGTCGTCCCCAAGAAGGGCGGGAAGGAGCGCATGTGCATCGACTTCACGAGCCTCAACAAGGCTTGTCCTCAGGACACCTTCCCGCTCCCGCGCATTGACTAGATCGTAGAGTCCACTGCCGAATGTGATCTGCTATGCTTCTAGGACACCTTCTCCGGATAAAACAAGATCAAGATAGCGACACAAGACGTTGAGAAAACGGCCTTCACCTCTCCATGCAGGATATATTGCTACACAGGCATGTCGTTCAGGCTGCACAATCCTGGCGCGACCTTCCTGTGGCTAATGTACATCGCACTGGGGCCGCAGCTGGGAAGGAATGCCGAAGACTACGTTGACGACATCGTGGTCAAGACACGAGAGGAAAAGACACCGATCGAAGATCTAGAGGAGACGTTCGCCAACATGTGCTGATTTGACTTGAAGCTCAACCCGCAGAACTACGTCTTCGGCGTCCCGTCCGGCAAGTTGTTGGGTTTCCTCATGTCACACCAAGGAATCGAGGCCAACCCTGAGAAGAGCAAGGCAATTAAGAAGATGCGCCCACCTGAAACTCTCAAGGAAATGCAGATATTGGTGGGCTACGTCATCGCGCTGGGACGTTTCATCTCCAAGCGAGGCGAGCGTGCTCTCCCTTTCTTCGAGTTCATGAAGAGGAAGGCCCCTTTTGAGTGGACTCCGGAGGTGGAGGCCACTTTCCAGGGCCTCAACAAATACCTCACAAGCCTGCCCGTCATGGTGGCGCCTCGCCCCCTTGAGCCGCTGATACTTTACTAGGCGGCCACCCACACTCCGCCAGCGCGGCGCTCGTGGCTGTTCGAGAGCGGTGCGCTGACGCGAAGATGGCCCCAGGGAGCCTTCAGGAGGCAGAGGAGCCTCGAGAGGATGCAACGCGACTACCCCTTCACGACAACGCTCCTGAGCCCCATGCCACTTCAGCAGCTGATGCGCCTCCTGAGCTCCACGGTGGGGGGAACGTCGCCCACACCCCACCACTCGTCGAACACTCGGTATACTTCGCCACAACCGAGCTATGGGACACGAACGCACGCAACCCAATGCAGCAGAAGCTCCTCCTCGCCCTCCCTGTCGCATCAAGAAAGCTGCACTCCAAGGTCACCCCATGAAGGTCGTCTCTACATTCCCTCTAGAGAAGATGCTGCATAGCCCAACGCAGATGGGAGAGTCGCAGAGTGGAACACCGAGCTACAAGCCTTTCAACTGGAGTTCAGCACCACCAGAGTCATCAAGGGCGCTGCCCTTGCCGACTTCATGGCCCAATGGATGGATGCCCCAGACCAGGGGCTGGGCGAGAACCAGTCCCTCACACCTGGCAACGAAGCTCCTGAGGGTGGGTCATGCACTTCGACGGTGCCTTCGCGTGGCAGCACCTGGGGGCTGGGGTCATGTTCATCTTGCCTACCAAGGATAAGATCTACAACGTCATGCAGCTATGCTTCCAGCATGGCGAGAAGGTCTCCAACAATATCATGAAATACGAGGGCCTGATCACTGGTCTCAAGGTCGCGGCTGCCTTGGGGATCAAAAGCCTCACCATCAAGGGCGACTCACAACTCCTCGTCGAATTCTCTACCAAAGAGTACACACCGAAATACGAGCACATGGAGGCATACCTAGAAGAGGTACGTAAAATTGAGAAGCACTTTTCACGACTGTAACTGCTGCACGTGTCATGCAGCGTGAACAAGGAGGCCGGTGATATCGCCAAGAGAGCAGCCCCAGAAGCCCTGCGTCTTCGAGGAGAGTCTCTTCAAGCCATCGGGCACGCCCCAGGCCGTGGGCTCGATGGTGCCTCAGGAGGAGCTGCCTCTCGCGCCGTCCTCAAGAGCTCCGACCTGCAGCCCGGCCTTAGGAGCTCGCCTTCTTCTCGTGTTGGAGCCTCGCGGGGGCGACTAGACCGATGATCTCAAGGCGTATCTGCTCCGTGGTGCCCTACTAGAGGAGGAGGTGGACGCAGAGCGCGTGGTTCGGCAGGCTACCGCTTACTGCTTGCAGGACGGTGAGTTGTACCGCAGGCATCCCAGCGACGTCTCGTTGCGGTGCATATCCAAAGAGCATGGGTGGGAGCTGCTCGCCGACATCCACGGTGGGGACTGCGGACACCACTCTTCATCACGCACCCTCATGGGGAAGGCTTTCCGCAGAGGATTCTACTGTCCCACGGCACTCCAAGAAACCACCGAACTAGTTCGGGCCTGCAAGGCTTGCCAGTTCCACGCCAAGAAGATTCATTAGCTCGCGCAGGGCCTCCAGACTATCCCGCGCTCATGGCCCTTGGTGGTATGGGGGCTGGATATACTGTGCCCTTTTCCCCGAGCATCCGGAGGCTACCACTACCTCTACGTCGCCATCGACAAGTTCACCAAGTGGGCGGAAGTGCAACCCGTGCACACCATCCCCGCTGGCCCAGCGGTCAAGTTCATTAAGGGCCTCGTGAGCTGTTTCGGCGTCCCAAATTGTATCATTACCGACAATGGCTCCCAGTTCACAAGCAACCTTTTCAGAACATATTGTGCTAACCTTAGAATGCAGATATGCTATGCTTTGGTGGCGCACCCGAGGAGCAACGGCTAGGCTGAGCGCGCCAACGCGAAGGTCCTGAGGGTCCTAAATAGGGCTGGACCAAAAGCTCGAAGCTCGCGAGCTTAATGAGCGCTGGATAGTTCGGCTCGTTAAGCTCGTGGCTCGCTTCTTAATGAATAGAGCCAATCATTGATTTCAGCTCGTTAAGCTTAATAAGCTTAACGAACGAGCTAACGAGTTTCACGAGTAGCTCGTTAAGCTCGTTAGTAACAACATAACACATATTTTCATCTTACCTCACAAAATTTTCGTAGCACCTCGTCCCATCCACTCAATCTAATACACATAGGAGGCAAGAAAATAGTGCATTTTATTTGGTAGTCACCATCTTCCTTTTTTAAAACCAAATCTACATGCTTATCGTGTGGACTATAACACATCAAAATCTGTTAACGAGCCTAGCGAGCGCTCACGAGCTTAATGAGCTTTAAACAAACCGAGCCGAGCAGGGTTTTCTACTCATTAATCTTAACGAGCTTAACGAGCCGAGCCTTAACGAGCACGAGCTTAACGAGTACGAGCTTAACGAGTCGAGTAGCTCGTTTATCCACCCCTAGTCCTAAAAGTGAGGAGTTTCAAGAAGAAGCTTGAGGCTTGCGGCCGGGGTTGACTTTGTGAGCTTCAGTCTATGTTGTGGCCCACTCCCACCACCGCGACTAAGCCCACCGGTGAAACCCCGTTCTTCTTCGACTACGGGGCCGAGGCGGTCCTCTCACACGAGGTCAGGCATCGCTCCCCGCGAGTCCTGGCATTTGACGATGCGCGTCAAGATACCTCACGAGGGGCCGACCTCGTGCTCGGGGAGGAAGCTTGCCGCGAAGCTGCCCTTCATGTCGCGAGGTACCAGCAGGCGTTGCAGCGATACCATTTCCGTGACGTCCGCACTCGGACTTTGGAGGTCGGGGATCTCATACTTAGGCGGGTCCTCTCCAAGGAGAGCCTTCACAAGCTCTCAACTATGTGGGAGGGCCCGTTCAAGGTCATTTGTGTCTCTAGGCCTGGCGTCATGCGCCTGGAGAAGGAGGACGGGATCCCTGTCTAGAACGCCTGGAACATGTAGCACCTCCACAAGTTCTACCATGACACTTTCACATAATAATGAGTGGGGTTGTACTCACCTCGGAGTTCTCAGTGCACCGCCCGTCGGCCCCGCAGGGGCCCCCGCCCAAGCCCAAGTGGAAGCTCCATGCTCCGCACTGGTAGAAAACACTTCCACCAATGACTATGCCCACACCCAGTGGTAGCACCATGCTCCGCGCTGGTAAGAAGACTAGCATAGGCGCCGGACGCGGCTGTTTTTCGATTCTCTACTAGAATTTGCTATTTCTTGAATGAAGTTTGAAATTTTGCGTCTTCATTCGAAAAAGGGGGGTCGTTGCGATCTTTCCTTTCTCTCTCTCCTTGTGTTGATATCTTTGGAGGCTTGCAGTTGCCTGTTGCCTCCTCCTGAGCACCTCGCGAGCGGGCGCTACGGGCACGGTATGCGCGCCTAGGCTGGCCCCAGCGACATCGAGGCCCCCTCGGGGCCAAGGATACTGTTGCCATGGGTCCACCCATGCGCACACCTCGCCAAAGCTTTGTCGTCTGGCTCCTCGCGCAACGCTCTCAGACAAGTCAACAGTCGAGCATGGCGTCCAGCCATAGGCGTCACCTCATGAGCATCCTGCGTCATAGCCTTAGGCGCAGGATGGCCTCCGGAGGGGGTAGACGGAGAGAAGCACCCACAACCTGACTTAATACAGGGAGGCCCTACTGAAAGTGCAACTATCCCCGGGTGGTTTTGGTAATTACTAACAACATATAGCTCATTGAACTAATGCTATCTCAAGATGATATTTCAGGAAAGTTCAATCATTGGCATGGCATGGACTAGGAATGTGGATCCCTCAAAATGCTAAGGACATATTTTGGCTCAAACTCAAGACTCTACATTTTCTATTTTAGTGATCCAAGATAACATTGAGTCCGTAGGAAAGCCAATACTATTAAAAGGGGATGAGGTGTTGCTTAATGGCTTGCTTGCTCAAAATGCTTAGTGATATGCTCCAAAACCCTCAACCATTTTCCCACATCCACATATGTCCCAAACCAAAAGTCAAACTCGGCCCCACCGAAAAATTCTATCCGGCGCCACCGAGTTCATTTGACATAGCCACTGCCAGTAAACCCTAATCATTTCGGTCTCACCGATAGGGATCTCGGTCTCACCGAGATGGGATTGCAAACTATCTGTTTCCGTTCGTAACATTTCGGTCTCACCGAGATGAGCGATTGGTCCCATCGAATTCGCAATGCAAACTCTCTATTTCCTCTTTGTGACGTTTCGGTCCCACCGAAACGAGCGAATCTCAGTCCCACCGAGTTTGCCTGACCAACTCTCTTTGTGCTCATTACCAAAATCGGTCTCACCGAGTTTGTGTAATCGGTCTCACCGATATTACGTTATGCCCTAACCGTAATGAAATCGGTCCCACTGAGTTGATCATATTGGTCCCACCGAAATGCCTAACGGTCACATTATGAACTAAATCGGTCTGACCGAGTTCTCTGAATCGGTCCCACCGATTTTGGTAAATTGTGTGTAACGGTTAGATTTTGTGTGGAGGCTATATATACCCCTCCACCCACTCTTCACTCATGGAGAGAGCCATCGGAACATATCTACACTCCCATCATACATGTTCTGAGAAAGAACCACCTACTCAAGTGTTGAGATCAAGATATTCCATTCCTACCATATGAATCTTGTTCTCTAGCCTTCCCCAAGTTGCTTTCCACTCAAATCATTCTTCCACCATATCCAAATCCGTGAGGACTTGTTTGAGTGTTGGGGAGACTATCATTTGAAGCATTTGAGCAAGGAGTTCATTGTCAACACACCATCTATTACCTTTTGGAGAGTTGTGTCTCCTAGATTGGTTAGGTGTCACTTGGGAGCCTCCGACGAGATTGTGGAGTTGAACCAAGGAGTTTGTACGGGCAAGGAGATCGCCTACTTCATGAAGATCTACCCTAGTGAGGCAAGTCCTTCGTGGGCGATGGCCATGGTGGGATAGACAAGGTTGCTTCTTCGTGGACCCTTCATGGGTGGAGCCCTCCGTGGACTCGCGCAGACGTTACCCTTCATGGGTTGAAGTCTCCATCAACTTGGACATACGATAGCACCACATATAGGAACCAAGACAAAACCATATGTGTCTTCACTTGTGTTTGCTCCTCCAAACTCCTCCCTTTACCTTCATATGCAATTGTTTTACATTCCGCTGCTATACTCTTAGAATTGCATGTGTAGGTTGATTGCTTGACTTGTGCTAAGTTGGTAAAATCTTACAAGAACTAAAATTGGGAACATGCTAGATTTTTATTTGGTCAAGCAGTCTAATCACCCACCCCTCTAGACATACTTTCGATCCTACAAGTGGTATCAGAGCTTTGGTCTCCATTTGCCGTGATTTCCATAGCTTTGGTGATCATAGCCTTGGTTTCACAACCTAGGAGAGTATGGCATCTAGCGAGGGAAGTTACCACCGTAGAGGTCCTTATTTTGATGGTACTAATTTTGCTAGTTGGAAGCATAAGATGAAAATGCATATTCTTGGACATAACCCCGTCGTTTGGGCTATTGTGTGTATTGGTTTGCAAGGTGAATTCTTCGATGGGAAGGAACCGAATCGTGAAGCTACGGCGGAAGAGTTGAAGATGCTGCAATACAGTGCTCAAGCTTGCGATATCCTCTTCAACGGATTGTGCCCCAAAGAATTCAACAAAATCAACCGTCTTGAGGATGCAAAGGAAATTGGGGATACTTTGATTGATATGCACGAAGGTACTGACTCTATCAAGGAATCCAAGTTGGATGTGCTTCAAAGTCAACTTGATAAGTTCAAGATGAAGGATGGTGAAGGTGTCGCTGAAATGTACACTAGGCTTGCTCTCATCACAAATGAGATTGCTGGCTTAGGAAGTGAAGAGATGACCGACATATTCATCATCAAGAAGATCCTAAGAGCCTTGGATGGAAAATATGATACCATGTGCACACTGATCCAAATGATGCCCAATTACAAAGATCTCAAGCGAATGGAAGTCATTGGAAGAATTGTTGCTCATGAGATGTCACTCAAAGATAAAGAAGAGCTTCACAACAAGTCTAGTGGTGCTTACAAAGCCTCATGAGATGCTCCTACATCATCAAGTGATAAACAAGTCTCTTCAATGAAGAATTGAGCTTAATGGTGAAGAACTTCAACAAGTTCTACAAGAGTAGAAGCAAAAAGAGAAGTTCCAAGTCAAGGTCCTACAACAACAAGAGATCTTCAAGTCGTAGTCGGAATTGCTACAATTGTGGAAGACTCGGACACTACTCCAATGAGTGTACGGCTCCCCACAAGAGAAGAGAAGGCTCACCTAAAAGGAGAAGTAGAAGAGAAGAATCACCACCAAGAGAGAGAAGGGGTAGAGATGATCGTTATGAACGAAGACCTTCTCGGAGAAGCAAAGATTCCGAAAGGAAGGACAAATCAACAAGGAGCTATACAAGACGAAGACACCAAGCTCATGTTGGTGAATGGGTATCCGGTTCCGACTCCGATGACCACTCCGAGAGAAGCTACTACTCAAACTCCGAAGGTACTCAAGATGAAGGTGTTGCCAAAATTGCTCTTGTGTCAACCAACCCCACGTGGCTACATGTGGATCTTTTTCTACTTCCATCAGCTCTTCCAAAGCGACCTAAATTTTTAGTATTATTTGTGGTAAAGATACTTCATGCTATCGAATGTAGGACTTGGTTCAAACATGGAAGAAAGGGGGGGGGGGCAATTATAGCATGAATCTAGGACTTGATTCAAAGAGGAAATAATGGGTAGAATGTAGTAGAGACTGGATACCCAATCGGTCTCTTTGTTGAAAAGGGAAATAAAGGGAAACACAGTACAAGCTAGATAAGGAACAAATCTATTATTAGTTAAAAAAGGAAAGAAAGTGGCGGCTGGGGGACAAGTCAATGGAGTATGTCTAGGATTAGGTTTGTTGCCCGCACATAGGAAACAGTGGCTAAAGGGAATGAAATTTGGGACCATCCCAGATCTTGATTGGATGTTGGCTTCACCACTTTATGCCTCCCTATAGGTACATGGTGCTCATGCTTCTGGTGTCGCATGCCCTTGTACCAACTTTTTCCTTTTGTTAATGTAACGCTACTGTAGGATGCTGCTAACACGACACTTCGATCAGAGACCCTTCGACAAAACTGTGTGCGACACAATAATCACAAACTGTGATGTAAAAAACTCGTCAAAAAAGGTGCAAAACGTTTGCGATGATGGATGCATCAAAGATAGTTCAGATTTTAGTTGCGTGTGCGATGCAGGGCATAAGTTTCAGATCAATGAACTGTTTGCGATGAGGCAGAAGAACATAAACGGGTAGCCCGATGAAGGTGTGTGCGATATACGGCATACGGTTCACATGATGAAATGTTTGTGATTAGGAGGAACATAAGAAATAGTCAGCCAGATCAAGGTGTGTGCGATAGAGGGCACACAGTTCACTCGGATGAACTATTTGTGTTGAGCCAAGATAACAGAAACATGTCAATATAACAAGATGTGTGTGATATGCGACAAATAGGTTTGTAAACAGAAATGTGTGCGAAGACCGATAATAACACAGAAGATTGCTTCTAATAATACGTATGTGATATGCTCTGTCTACACAACATCTTTTGGCCATTGGGCGATGGGCGGTCATCCGGGTGCGCCATAAGGATGCGAAGATGCATCCTATATTAGCAAGGACTAGCTCATCTAAGAGACCTCTCAAGTTAACTGTGCTCAGGCTGGAGGAGCCATGAGATGAGTGACCGGATGGGAAGTTGTTTTGATGTTAATCCCACCGATGGGATGTATCCTAAATGTCCATTAAGGACATTTATGGTACATCCCATCAGTGGAATTAACCTCAAGGTCCTTGTTTTGAATTTTTTTTGTTTTCTTAACACATGTTAAAGAAGGTCTACCACACTACTTTTTGAGAATGTGCGATACCTAGCATACAGTTGATCCATCCGACCTGTTTGTGACAGAATAAGCCGTGTGTGTTGTGGGGTGGAATTAGCCTCAATGTCCCTATTTTGATTTTATTTTTATTTTTTAACCATGTTAAAGAAGGTCTACCGCATTACTTTTTGACAATGTGCGATACGTGGCATATAGTTGGTCCATCCGACCTGTTTGTGATGGAATAAGACGTGTGCGTTGTGGGCAAAAGCTTGCTAGTATACAACTGTTTGGAGTTGATGAATTCATCACCGAAGGGTTCTCTAGTGTAGTCCGTGTTCATCTGATCATCATCTACTTCTTGTGCTAGCTCCGTGTTCCTTATTTGCTAAGTTTCCATTAATTGATGGCGTTTTATGAACACGGCATCGTTTCCCGCCATTTCCTCACGTGTTTCCCGCCACCCAGTGATATTACGCATAAACCTAGGCGGCGCACGACACACGGAGGCAACAAGCACAACCTGTAGCACATCCACCTTTTCCAAGCATGCCAAAGCGCCGCCTCTGCCATCAACCTCGTCTACGAGGACAACGAGAAGGCACCACGGCCTGTCGAGGCCGAGGCACTCCCCGACAACGCGATGGACGACGTTGTGATGTGCGTCATCGCCAGGGTTGAGCAGACCCTTGGCACATGGCTCTTGAGCACCGCGGATCAAGATAGGCATGTCAGCGCCAAGAGGTTGCCGCTCGCCGCACAACATGATCGATGGCGCGCCGTAGAGAAAGCTAGGTGCGTCCGCGCCGATAGGTTGGGGCTCACTACACCGGAGACCATTGGAGTGCCGCGGAGCAAGAGGCGCGGCGCACCGCACAACAAGAGCGGATTCATCGGTGCTTGCCTACCGTCGACAGGGCGTCGTAGCTAGGTACACGTCCTGTCAGTAACCCCATTCCTCACCAGGAGTGGGAAGAGGCCCTTTGCGCCGTACTTGCACCAGAAGTCGGCCGCGCCGTACTTACACCGGACGCCCACCGCGCCTTTCGCATGGGTCGCGCCATTCGCCTTGTCCGCGGCCCGCTCGATGCCAACGTGCTGGTCGGTAGGCTCAACCACCTCCTTGGACCAGGTGTCCACCTGAGCGCAGTAGAGGAACATGGCCGTCGCATCCTTGAGCTGTTGATCTCCGATGAAATAGCCAACTTGGAGCTCGAGATCGCGCTCCAGATGTACCGTGAGCGTGTCGACCACTTGGATGAATGCCTGCACGAGTTCAAGCAGAGCCAAGAGCTACCGTAGGCAAGGGCTACTGGTCATGGTCTCATGGACGCGTTTTATTTTGTTGAGTCATTTTGACGTGGATAGCTATGTATTCACAGCAATCATAGTATTGCTCTGTTTCAATGTGTGTAATCTGTTTTCCGTTCTTATATGTTCCGTTTCGATGTGTGTATATATGCTTTCCATTCTATATACGTGGATGACAACAGCTAGATTCAAATTAGTATACAAAAACTTATAGAAAATGGAATTCATAATATATATATATATATATATATATATATATATATATATATATATATATATATATATATATATATATATATTAATTGTTCATTAGTTCATCACGTAATATATATAATATCAACACATATATATGATGATACTTAACTAATAGGTACAATGCATACAATTGAAAATGAATAATACTAAAACGAATAATCCCTCCCGCGGGTACTATTCTGGCAGCCCCTCGCCAGCAGCTCCCTGGTGCGCGGCATCTTCCTAGCGCGGAGGCAGTACTCCGCCGCCTCTGCCTCGCAGCGCTTGACGTACCGATCTGCCTCTTGCTGGCGGACATGCGAGAATGATCTTGCCATTTCGTTGGGCGCCCACCGGAGCTCCTCGTCAGTGGCACGCTGGAGCTTATCAGCCCACCTACACACAGCGATGAGGCGCCTAGCGCCTTTGACCTTCCTTGCTAAGTACCCGTCTTCGTAAACCTCCTCCGCATGATGATGCGCCCGCCCCCAAATCTCCACCGCCTCCTTTTTCCAGGCCGCATCACGGGCTTCACAGGCAGTCCAGTACCTGGCTTCCTCCTCCGCCATCTCTTTCTTGAATGCCACTTGCATGGCTTTCTCAGCCAGCGGTAGTGACTTCAATAGACAAGGATTGTACTGGCCCCCAAACCAATCCAAAGTTGGGGGGGTTCGGCGCAACCTCGTCCGGTGGCGCATAGGGGTCCTCCTTGTCGCTGCTCTTTGACTTAGCGTCCTCGGGGGGCGGCGACTCGTTGTTGGCGCATGGGAAGATTGGCGGCGCCATGGCAAAGCTTTGAGAGAGAGAGAGAGAGAGAGCGAGCGAGGGGAGGATGTAGATGAGAATGCAGGTGGGACGACGTGAGCAAGGTAGTAGTTATTGGCGGCGGGAATCTAGATCGACGGGATCAGTACACACGCTGGTCGCCGGAATTTACGAGTACTGTAGTTCGAATTACACACGATTCCCATATTAAAATCCATGTACGAGCACAATAGCTGACGGTTTCCAATACAAAACCGTGTCTGAATAATAACCCCCGCCATTCACCTTCCAAACCTCGAGGTGCGAAACAAAGTGCGAATCATGTGGGGGCTGGTTGTCTTGCCAGATCTTTACATTTTCTTTTTTGAACACCAGATATTTACATCGTCTGATGATTTTTTAACTCGCACACAAGTACACAAAAATATGATTTTTCGAACCGTTATGGTTAGCCGTTGCATGTAGATGTAGTTCAAATTTGAATTACGGTCATTAAATAGCTAGAAAATCACTTAAATGTCTTTAAAAGGTCAAATGACCCCTGAATTTTTCCAAATTTTCACATGACAGTTGTATTAGTGCATGTTAAACGTACAAAAAAATTGCAGGCCGTAAGGGGAAGCTATCTCTCGTTCGTCATCAAACATGCATTGTTCCCTCTCAGAACCACGAGTCTTCTAGTGAGTTCCTTCGGTCTGTGAGGGGTGTGTGTCCAAACTTTCGTCAAACATGCCAGTTTTTTTACCACATCATCTTGGTGGCATGACATTACATCAAACAAGGTTTCATGTTTTTTTGATCCTTTTTAAAAAATTTGGAATTTAAATGCCATGTCACTCCATGCTTAATTATGATATAGCCGTTAGACCAATATGTTTGACAATTCCTTCCAATTTACTGAACATGGAATTAAATCGCACACAAGTACACAAAATATGACTTTTCAAACTGTTATGGTTAGCTGTTGCATGTACACGTAGTTCAAATTTGAATTACAGTCATTAAATGGCTAGAAATCACTTAAATGTCTTAAAAGATCAAATGACCCCTGAAATTTTCCAAAATTTGACATGATAGTTGTATTAGTGCTACAAATTTTCTCGTACATTGAAAACACCATCCGTTGCCACTTTACTCCAAATTCGTCTTTCACAACTAATAAAAAATATCCACAACATCACACACAGTATTTTGGTAGGAACCGTTTGCGATGAAAATTGTTGGGTCTATTTAAGTCTTCCTCCTTAAGCTTCGCCAACTCGTCTGCTCCAGTGCTGGCAACCCCCGAATCCACGAATCCCGATCCCCATTCCCACGCCCCCTTCTTGCCAAGATGACGTCGTGGAAACACTTTGTGAAGGCCCGTACGATGGCCGCATCCTCCCCGAGCGCCGCCGCCTGTGCCGAGAGCGCGTCCACCTACGCCGAGAGTGCCACCGCATCTGCATTGAGCGCGGCCGCATCCACCGAGAGGGCGTCTATGGTAGCCAACAGGGCAGCTGCAGTAGCCGAGATGGCTGCACCTACTGCTATGATGGCGGCTGCAAATGCCGAGAGCGCTCGAGCTGTCGTCCGTGCCACCGATGTCGCTCTAGCTTGGGTCGAGGCCATCCACGCCAAGATCGAGATCGCACCCGCCAAGATATTCCAGGCTACCTCGGAATCTAGCATGCAACCCACGTCCGAAAGGATGGCAGTGGCCATGGAGCACCTGCTTCCTCATGAGACCGCGGAGCGGGAGCTAGAGATGCAGGAGGCAGCGGAGATCGAGGAGTGCTGGGAGGAGGAGTTGCGCGTGGCCGAGGTCGAGGTAAAGAAGAGTCTGTCCATCAAGGAATCGACAGTGGAGTACCAACGCGAGCTCTGGCGCAACCACTGCTACGAGTACTACAACTTTGTGGGCGGCGCCGAGGACGAGGACGGGGACGCGGTTGACTTCAGTAGGGGGGACGCAGAGTCCACCAACGGCGGCATGTCGCCAGGAAATGTCATAGATGTCTCATCTCACACCGGCGATGCATAGGCCAGTGCGGCGGCGAATTTGTTAAAATTATGTGTACTTAGGCTTTGTTTTTAATACTGGTCTTTTGTTAGAGCAATATTTAGGTCAACTGGCTCTGTTTAATTACAAAAATTGCTCTATTTTGTAAGTGTGGTATGTCTGTTGTACGCTCTTTTGTGTGCCCAAATTAGCAAGCGATGTTAAATTATGCAATGACGTACTCAGGGAAATTTCCACCAAAATTTGAATTATCAAACTCATCCCATGCGCATAAAGCAGAAGAATCGTTTGCGATGCACACAATCCTTCAAAGTGAATGGTGTTCGGCGGCACCCACACAAAGTTTCCCTCCACATTTCGAAATTTTTGGCCTGCCGCTGAAATATCTACCCCCTTCCCCATCCCCTTTTCTCCCCGACCACAAGTCACATTTCCCCTGTTTCCTCCTTCCTTCTTTCCTTCCTCCCTTCCTTCCTAAGCTATAGCCGCTTCCTCGCTCTCGCCGGGGTTGCCATGGTATTCTTCAAATACCTCTCCAGCGGTTCCTCCTCCGACGACGACTCGTTCACCACCCGAGTATGCCTCTCTTCTCTCTCTCTCTCTCGGGCTATGACTTGGAATGAAGGATTATTACTCGGCCGTCGATTTGAGTCATTTCTTCCTCTTGTAGCTCCCTAGGACCATCAATTGCAGCGAATGGAGCGGGGTGGCTGAAGATCTGTCTGCTCGTTCTCACCATCAATCTCCATGTGTAAAGCTAGTTGCGTTTGAATCTATGGATAGTGGGAGGAAGTTTCTAGCATGTGCAGAGAAGGTTAGACCTTCTTTCGTTGTTACAAATCATTTGTAAGATGTGATTCAGATACTGTTACGGTCCCAACCCATTCATACCACATCTTCAACCAAACGCATCTTAAGACAATGTCACAGTTTGTACCTAGTATCTAAAATTGTTGCCATCTCATCAGCGGTGCCATTACAAAATTATGTGGCACCGCTTCCGCAGTTTGCGCGGTCAACTTTGGTCCACACATCCGAGCAGCCAAGCAGTAATATACTAAATCTTCATGGCACGAAGGAACTAGGCATCGGAGCAACTAGGTGCTCTGGAGTCTGGGTCCCTGATTTTTTCCGCTGCATCGGCTAGGCAGTGCAGGGCACCGGTGCGAGATGTAGCAACAGTTGTCTTTACACCAGTTTTGGCATACATAGTAGACAACCTTAGTGCTATTAGTTCTATGTTACTAAATTTGTGCATGTACACACCTGTTAGTATCAATTTGCTGTCATCCAGACACTGTCTATGTTGTTGCAGTTATCTTTACCTTCCTCATAAAATGTTCAATTTGTTATTTATAGTACATGAATAAGGACTTGTAGCGTTATTGTAGTTAATTATAGCTTTTGATGTTTCAGAATTTGGTTGTTGTTTCAGTAGCAATTAATTCATTTGCACATTGATCTTTTTGAGAAGATATGTCATAATTAACCCGTTTCTTCAGTTTTTCAAAGTAAGCATTGGTGATTTTCTATGTTGGTATAAACCCATTTCCCCTACAATTGTGACTGATCTAGTTTTAAATATTATAGGATGAACATAAGTGTTCTTACTTGGATTGGGTTGATCAAGAGTGGCCATAGTCTTTGAAGATGTGCCTAGCAAAGCTCTGGAGCATGTATGTGGAAGAGAATAGAGGTAGGCTTAGAGAAAGTGTTGTGAGCGCTGAAGAATATTTGAAGATGTGGGATAAAAATAGGAAGGTGGAGAATGAGCTTAGATTTTTTAAATCAGACTTTGCTAAGATGGTGTTGGTGAAGGAGGAGACACTTTCCCAGTTGTCCAGTGCAAAACAGGTTCTTATCGAACTAAATTCAGAGGTGGATAAGACGATCCTGGATGATCTCGATTGTGGAAATGAATATATTTTTCTAATATTGTTCTTATGAAGTTGAACTAGCTAAATGTTGTAATGTGCTCTTTTCAAGTAGCTATTGTACTGCAATGTTAAAATTATTTATGTGCGTGATATGAAATTGGCAAACTACTGTTCGATATGAAATGTGAATTTGCGTAATACTGGAATTATTAATTGTAAACTAATAAACCTGCTAAATGTGTCATTGAACTTTGCAAACGGTTCTTCATCATATCGTGTGTGATGTAGTTGATAAAAGCAAACGGTTAACCAAGGCATAGCATGTGTGATACTTACACCTATCACAGATGAGCCTATGAACAAACTTGTGTGGGATGTACATACGAATGGAAATGTTTTCCCTGGATTGACTCTGTGGGGTGTACATACAAACAGACACATTTTCCCTGGATTGACTGTGTGGGATGTACATATGAACGGAAACGTTTTCCCTAGATTTACTGTGTGGGATGTACATACGAACGGAAACGTTTTCCCTGGATTTACTGTGTGGGATGTACATATGAACAAAAACGTTTTCCCTGGATCGACTGTGTGGGATGTACATAAGAACGGAAACGTATTCCTTGGATTGATTGTGTGTGATATACATATGAACGGAAATGTTTTTCTGGGATTCACCGTGTGGGATGTACATACGAACGGAAATTATTAGGTTTCGATGCCTCACTCGATCGCACACGGGCTCATTTTTCCCCAGCCTGTGTGCGAGGAGGGCCTATCGTAGACGGTTTTTGGGTGGTCTGGGAAGGACCCCCCTATCGCCCACACTCACTTGGCGATGGTTCCAAATGCCGTCACGGAAAGGGGTTAAAACCGTGTGTATAGCACTGACGCGTACCAGTGTAAGGTTGCTTGAAAAATGAAGTAATCCCACTGTTACAATAAATACATGCCTAACTAATGTTATTGTTCATCTATTGCCCCCAGTGATATGATGCAATTAAACTATTTTACAAATGGTACACACCTGCTATTTTTTCCATTATGATAAGTAAGTTACTTTTTACGCTGGTGAATTTACTGGTGTCCCCACTGGCCTATGCCCTTATACTAACTATTTAGTTGTTGTTAATCTAATGTATCTCATAAAACAAGCAATGCCACCATTAAAGTAATGTCATATTTCACCAATGTCATTGTTGATCTTAATGCTTCCGGTAATATGAAGCAATGTTGCCGTTTTAAAATTTCCACTGTCCTTGTGTGATTTCCATGAAGAAAATGATAATGCTTATTTTCATTTTGTGTATGTTTCGTATCTGGTTATTGATCGGTAACTGTTTTCTTTCTATCTTTTTGTGCAGATAGGGATATCCATTTCACCTTGTTGCTATTGTGACCTTTTGGTGAACTGCACAAAATACTTTTTTTTGAAAGAGTGTCTTGTGCAGTTCTACTAAAATGTCACATGGGCAGCATCTCTCGATTTTAGTGGAACTGCACAAAGGGTGATTGGAGTTCCTTATCTCTTTGGCTAACTCTATGAGTAACTCGTGAAATAGTTTAGTTGCCTTGCAAGATTAGCCGCCACCGTCACCACAATGACACTTAATTTTAGTAGAACTGCCAAAAGAATAAGCAAATTATAGTTGCACCTTGCATGAGCATGAAAGCCAACCTTAATGTTGCTCAATTTTAGAATTTGCCAGCTCATAACACCAAGTACTTCTTGCTAGCTGCATGATGCAAACAATGCTTCATTTTAGGTGAATGCACCAACAGGTGGCATGAATTGAATCATTCTAATGGAGTGGTAGGTTCTCCACTTGCATAAGTCGTATCCGGGAGCATCTAGTCCTGAACTGGTTTAGTCCATCAGGCCTACCATCATGGCAGCGTAGTGCCTCTCTCTCGGTTATAATTCCCATGACCTGGTATGTTCCTTTTTGGTTGATATTGACTCTGCATCTAGCTAGTGATCTTGTGCTACTGTTTTGGCACTGCAATGAGAAAGCAAGAATGATATTGTTTTTGCATGTTCATTTAATGCCACCAGTAATTTGAGGAAATGTTTTGGCACCGCTACTGCCACTGATAAAATGAAGTAATAATACATTTTAAATAGAGCTACTGTCTTAGCTACCATTTTGCTTCCAATGTAGATAACTTGCAGAAGGCGTATCCGGCAGAATCAATTTCATGTGCACGGTATCAATCACAACATAGCATGCGCACTGAACTAGTTGAGTCCATCAGGCCTACTGTCGAGGATGCGCGGGCCCCCTCTCCCTCTTGGCATGGCAAGCGCCATAACTTTAATTGAACTGCACAAGAAAAGAGTTTGGAATGAGTCGACGCTCCTCCTTCTACTGCCACGCTGAGGCTGTTAATACATGTCAATGAATTGCCTCCGTGGAAAGATACGAGGACATGAAGAATAACTAGATCTCCCAAAGTCATCTCACAAAGGCCGTACTGTCCTTTATGCACATGATCGTGCTTTGTCATATTGTGCTTTTTCAATAAAGCTATTCCATTGCAATCTTTTCTCGTTTTGAAAATAAATTTGCTTCAACTAGTGCCATATTACAGTAATTATGCTCTTTGTTTATCGGTGCTAACAGGAACACTCAACTACAAATGTTGAAATGGTCCAAGTTCTTGGGTTGTATGACACGGCTAGCTAAGATGGATTTAATCCCATGTTTCACTTTAGCCAAAGGCTCTAAGTGCCATGTGGATGTGCAAGCTAAGCAACCTGAAGGCACAAGTCCTCCATGGGTGCTTTTGGTAATTAATGCCAACATATCTCTTGTTGGCCTAATAGTTTTACCTAGTATATTTCAGGAAAGTTCAATAGTGGCATGGCATGGATTAGAGAAGTGGACCCCTCAAAATGTTAAGGACAAAGATTGGAAAAAGCTCAAGACTCTTCATTTCTATTTTAGTGATCCAAAATCACATTGAGTCCATAGGAAAGTCAATACTATTAAAAGGGGGTGAGGTGTTGCTTAATGATCTACTTGCTCAAGTGCTGAGTGATATTACTCCAAAACCCTCGGCCATTTTCTCCATCCAAATATGTATGGCCTATGAATACATCAAGATGCTTAAATGAAAAATGGCAACCCCATTTTGAGCTTAAACGATGAGTATGACCTATGATCTAGTGCTTTCACTTGACTCCTATGGACAATATACTCTAAATAGGTGACTATGTCGTCGATATCTCTAGATGAAGTTCTCTAGTGTTTCTATCTCATCTTGCATTTTCTTTGCTTTCCTTCTATTGTGTTTCCCTCTCTTAAAAAACTTCATCTAGATTATCTTTGTTTCTCTTTCTATTCTGATTTGACCTATCTACCAAATTCATTGCAAATCCTTATGCAAATTCCTCGAAAATCCTTGTGAGATTTCACTTGCAAAGTGAGCTTAGTTGCCAAGCTATTTCTTCTCGAGTGAACTCGGTTCCACCAAGTCAAGTCTATCGGCCAGACCAAAGCACAAGTCTTACTTGTACACAGCTCATCGATGCTATCGACATGCACTACCTCGGTCTCTTTGATTTGCTCTGTCTATGACTGCCTCATCTCGGCACCGACTGCTATAACTCGGCGCCACCGATTTCGCTACTAAGAAAACTATTTGACATCTTCTATAGGACATTTTCTTTAGCTCCACTCAATGATTCTATTCCTTTAACTACATCTTGAGCTGTTGAAAGTACAACTAATCCCCAGGTTGTTTTGGTAATTCATAACAACATACATCTCATTTAACTAATATTCTCTCAAGATATATATTTCAAGATGTTCAATGATTGGCATGGCATGGACTAGAGAAGTGGACACCTCAAAATGCAAGGACACATATTGGCAAAAGCTCAAGACTCTTCATCTTTATTTTGGTGATCCAAGATCACATTGAGTCTATAGGAAAGCCAATACTATTAAAAGGGGATGAGGTGTTGCTTAATGGCTTACTTGCTCAAATGCTCAGTGGTATTGCTCCAAAACCCTCAACCACTTTCTCATTCCAAATATGAAAAAAAAAACTAAACTCCAACTCGGCCACACCAATTCATTCTATCTGGACACACTGAGTTCATATGTCTTAGCCACTGCCAGAAACCCTAATAGTTCGGTCTAACTCATACGGATCTCGGTCTCACCGAGTTTTCCCTGCAAACTCTCTTTTTCCCTTTTATAACATTTCCTTGACTAACTCTCTATCTGCTCTTTGCTGCAATCGATCTCACTGAGTTCACGCAATCGGCGCCACCAAGATTTAGTTTTGGCCTAGCCTAGCACATCGGTCTCACCGAGTTGTTCCAGTCAGTCCGACAGAGATTTCTAATGTTCACATTTTGAACTAAATCGGTCTCATCGAGTTCAACAATTCCGTCAAACCAAGGTAGGTCAAATGTGTGTAACGGTGGGATTTTCTGTGGAGGCTACATATACACCTCCACCCACTCTCCATTTGAGATAGAGACATCAAAACGTGCCTACACTTCCAGCAAACATTTTCTAAGAGAGAACCACCTACACATGTGTTGAGATCAAGATATGCCAATCCTACCACAAGAATATTGTTTTCTAGCCTTCCCCAAGTTGCTTTCCACTCAATTCATCTTTCCACCATATCAAAATCTGGGAGAGAGAGTTGGATGTTGAGGAGACTATCATTTGAGGCACAACAACATGGAGTTCATCATCAACACACCATCTATTACGTTTTCGAGAGTGGTGTCTCCTAGATTGGTTAGGTGTCGGTTGGGAGCCTCTGTCAGGAGTTGTCGAGTTGAGCAAAGAAGTTTGTAAGGGCAAGGAGATCGCCTACGTTGTGAAGATCTACTCGAGTGAGGTAAGTCTTTCATGGGCGATGGCCATGGTGGGATAGACAAGGTTGCTTCTTCATGGACCCTCCGCGAGTGGAGCCCTCCATGGACTCATGCAACCGTTACCCTGTGTGGGTTTAAGTCTCCATCAACGTGGATGTACGATAGCACCACCTATCGGAACCAGGCGAAAAAATCTCTGTGTCTTCATTGCGTTTGCACACTCCAATCCTATCCCTTTAATTTCTCGCAATTGGCATGCTTTACTTTTCCCCTGCACATACTCTTGTCATGCTTGCTTGAAATGTATTGTGAATGCTTAAACTTGTGCTAAAACTCCACTTTAACTTGAACAAATTAAAAAGTGCCACTTTTACTTGTTGAGGGTCTAATCACCCCCCTTTAGACCCCTCTTCTCGATCCTTTCAATTGGTATCAGGGCAACAAGAATTTCAATAGTAATTGCTAGAATAAACCATACTGACATGTCTTTCCCCTCTTGGAGACATGTGACTTATCTCCTCTTTGTTACCAAGCATCTGTAGAAGAGCATAGATGTGCTCATTTGATAAGCTTTGATGTGCTCTCTCTCCCCCTTTGACATCAATTTCGAAGAAGGGTACTTCTGGAGCATGAGCTAAATAGGTGTGGTCCTTGAGAGTCACTACAAAGGAGGAGGTGGCTTAAGATGTTGACAGAGGAAACAATCATCGAGTGGAGCTAAAGGAAATAGGTAGGAATATATCTCAAAACATTTTCTCGGAGTTGAAATCGGTGACGTCGATACGATTGCCATCGGTGGCTCCAAAATAACAGAGTCATAGAAGATACTTATTGGTGAGACCGAGGTAGCCCATGTCGGCTGTACCGATGAACTGTCCATAAGGAGACCTTGTAATTCGGTTGAGCCAATAGGTTTGGATCGAAAGGACTGAGTTCAACGCGAAGAAAAGATTTTGTCATCTCATCTCACTTTGCAAATGAAATCTCACAACAACTTGCATGGAATTAGCTGAAATATTTGCAATGAATTTTGAAAATATAGTGAAGCTGAGAAAAGATAGTGGGCCGACAGCCTGGAGATAGAATGATCAATATGCTTCAAGGAGAAGGACTATTGTTGATTACAGGTTCCACACCAAGGCACAACATGATTTTTATGAGACAGTTTTGCTTGATAAGAGGCCTATAGTGTGTGACATGAAAAGGTGGACTGGAAATACATTAATAAGAATGAGGACTACTTCCCCCAAGTTGATGGGAGCTTCAGATTAGCAGGTATTGATGCTTTTGTTGGACAAAAGCTCACAAAATGGAATGATGAGATGGTGATGCAATTCTATTCCACTACACATTTCTACCTAGATGGGAAGATAGTACGAATGACTTAGGGCACAAGATATCAATCATCTATCTCAGAGTGGGCTGCTTTTATCAATGCCCTAGCAGAAGAAGAAAATAATTTTGATGTTTATGCCAAACCCAGGATGGATCACAACTCTCTAGAAAACATGTACAAGACCATCCCAGATGAAGCATTGGAGACTCACAAGTTTGGTTCAATTTACTATGTACTTGCTGGTTTGACCACCACCAACACCATTCTAAGACAAACCCTATTGCTTAAGTGTGGAGATCAGAGGATGATACATGGTCACTCCATCAATCTACTGCATTTGTTTGACAACCCTCAGAAGTTCGAAGTCATGAGCCTGATTGTAGACACAATCAAGAGGATTGTTGCCGATCACAAGAGGACATGTGGATATGCTCCGCATATCCAGATGCTCATCAACTCCAATGTTGGGACTGGAACACATCTGCTTGATAAAGAGCATCTTCATCTTCAGCTTGAGATCAAAGACAATGTAGTGGTGATGGATCGTTCACACCCTACATCTGTTGAAGCCCATGAGAAGGTAGAAAAGGCAAAGGCTGACAAAGCAACAAAGGCAACAAGCGCTTCAAATGACCCTATAGCCAACATCAAGTCTAGAGATGATCAAATGACATATATGCTCGAAGCAACCCTGAGGATTGAGCGAAGTCTGGCCAACCTAGCCAAGAATCAGGAGATCCTAGAAAGGATTGTTGAGACAAAGATGCATGACATTGGTCACAGATATTCAAACCATAGTTGACAAGCTAAAGGATGATATGGATGCTGGAGGCATGGACAGTGGAGATGACAGTCCTACCACTGATAGGTATCAGGCTGTGCCTAGAGCACCAAGATCTTCAGAAGTGCCAGTTGCAGATTTGAGGACCACTCATTCTTCACTTGCTACTACTACCCACGTGCCCCCTCCAGTATCAACTCCACTGGTACAACAGAAATCTTCCGAGGCATTTGCAGATGTTGTTCTCTCAACGACGTCTACGCACACCGGAAGACCCCCTCAGGATCTCCCGGAGATCATGCCTAGAGTGTCATATAGCACTATACTTTTTCAAGCTTTTTGGTAACTTGTTGCCAAAGGGGGAGAAATGTATAGATCATAGGCTTCGAGAGAGAGAGAGAGAGAGAGAGAGTCTTTTGCTTCATTGGTTTTTATTGCCCTTCTTTGATTGTTTGCTTTGTGCTACTTGTTTAGTTATGCTCATGCGAAATTTCGTTTGGTTGTGTGGATGATCATACTACTCTCAATATGTGTGATTATTGCTTATCCTATGTTTGTTTATGTATGACCATTCATCTTGTTTTGGTGATGCATGGATAATATTTCACTCTTCTCATTTTGTGTGCTCCACCAAGATGTATGTGACATGGAAGAGTGACCCATGATCCTAATCGATTGTTCATTTGCATTTAAATGCAATTTTTTTAATAAACCACAAATTTAGGGGGAGCTCTTTCTTATCACATACTTCTCCAAGTGACGATGTAATCTATTTAGTTTATCATTTGTCGAAGCTTTGATCTATATGTTGTCATCAATAACCAAAAAGGGGGAGATTGAAAGTGCAACTAATCCCCGGGTGGTTTTGGTAATTCATAACAACATATAGCACCTTGAACTAATATTCTATCAAGATCTATATATATATATATATATATATATATATTAGGATGTTCAATGATTGGCATGGCATGGACTAGAGAAGTGGACCCCTAAAAATTCTAAGGACACATATTGGCAAAAGCTCAAAACTTTTCATCTTTATTTTAGTAAATGCAAGATCACATTGAGTCCATAGGAAAGCCAATACTATTTAAAGGGGATGAGGTGTTGCTTAATGGCTTACTTGCTCAAATGCTTAGTGATATTGCTCCAAAACCCTCAGCCACTTTCTCATTCCAAACATGACAAAATCCTAAACTCCAACTCAGCCCCAATGATTCATTCTATATGGACCCACCGAGTTCATATGTCTTAGCCACTTCCAGAAACTCTCGGTCTCAGCGAGACAGCCCTGCAAACTATTTGTTTACCTTTTGCAACATTTCGTTCTCACCGAGATGAGAAATCGGTCACACCAAGCTTGCGTGACTAACTCTGTGTCTTCTCTTTGCTGAAATCAGTCTCACTGAGTTCACGCAATCGGCGCCACCGGGATAAAGTTTTCCCCTAGCCCTAGCACACCGGTCTCATCGAGTTGTTCCAGTCGGTCCCACAGCGATTCCTAACATTCACATTTTGAAGTTCAACTATTTGGTCTGACCGAGTTGGGTTAAATGTGTGTAACGGTCGGATTTTGTGTGGATGCTATATATACCCCTCCACCCCTCTCCATTCGAGAGAGCCATCAGAAGGTGCCTACACTTCCAGCATAAATATTCTGAGAGAGAACCACCTACTCATGTGTTGAGATCAAGATATACCAATCCTACCACAAGAATCTTGATTTCTAGCCTTCCTGAAAGCACAAGTTCTGCTTGGGCGATTTTGGTAATTAATGTAAACATATCTCTTGTTGGACTAATGCTTTTATCTAGTGTATGTCAGATAAGTTCAACAATGGCGTGGAAAGGACAAGAGGATGTAGAACCCCTTCAAATTGCTAAGGACACACATTGCCAAAAGCTCAAGACTCTTCGTTTATATTTTAGTGATCCAAGATCACATTGAGTCCATAGGAAAGCCGATACTATTAAAAGGGAATGAGGTGTTGCTTAATAGATTACTTTCTCAAGTGCTTAATGATGTTGCTCCAAAACCCTCAGCCACTTTCTCATTTCCAAATATGTCCCAAACCCTAAGTCAAACTCGGCCTCACCAATTCTTTCTATCCGGCGCCACCGAGTTCTCATGACATAGCTGTCGGTGTCAAAACTAGCGGATCTCGGGTAGGGGGTCCCGAACTATGCGTCTGAGGATCGATGGTAACAGGAGACTGGGGACTCGATGTGTACCCAGGTGCAGGCCCTCTCGCTCGAGGTAATACCCTACTTCCTGCTATATTATTATGGATGAATATGATTACAAGAGTTGATCTACCTCGATATCATAATGGCTAAACCCTAAAGCCTAGCCTATGAGGATGTTATGATTCTCTAGCCTCTACGGACTAACCCTCCAGTTTATATATGCACCGGAGGGGCCTAGGGTTTGTACATAACCATCTTGCAGAGGAAGGAAAGATTAAACCCAAACCTAAAACCTTCCATTATATGAATACAGGAGTCTTATCTGGATACGAGAGACGATCTTCAACAATGACCTTCACGGCCCACTAGTCCGGCCCACCACGAGTTATCCGGCCACATGAGGACCCCTAAATCCAGGACTCCATCAGTAGCCCCTGAACCTTTCTTCGATGACGATGAGTTCGGCTTCCGTATTGTCTTTGGCATTGCAAGGCGGGTTCCATCTTCCGAAAATATCTTCTGCAAAATGGTGTATCGTGTTTGGCTCTGCATGGTTATACAACACTTAGCTTCGAAGGCAAGGCATCGAAATAAAAACAAATATTATGTCTTGACTGACAACTTTTTGGTGAAGCATCATGTCCATCCCATTAACATACCGAACCGTTTTACTTGGTCCTAGTTTCGTGTTTCGAGGTGTTACCCCATTGACACGTCTTATCAGAGCAGAGATCTTGCCTGCTTATTATGGGATCCTTATCAATGTGACGTGAGCACCCAAACCGCACATTATGCACGACCGCTTTGGGAACCGGCGAGGTTTATGGCTAAAGTGGGGGGAGTTCTGTATTCACAGCATTATAAACCGATACCAATCCCTTTCATCAGCCCCACACTTTCCTCAAGCTAGAGTTCTCCAATCTTCCTAGCACCAACACCCTCATCTCTTGCACTCGTTGTTCTTCGTTCCTCAATCACTACTTCCTTCCCCAGCAATGGCTAGATCCAGCGCCAGGGGCAAGTGGGAGGCCTCCACGGTTACTGAGAAAACCGTGGAGGATCTTCGGAGTGCAGGCTATATCGCTGCTGACATTGTGCACCAAGTCCCCGCCAAGGGCCAGGTGGTTCCCCTCCCAGAGGCGGGTGAGAGAGTCGTGTTTCTCTCGCACTTTGTTAGGGGGCTAGGGATTCCGCTCCACCCCTTTGTTTGGGGATTGCTACTCTGCTATGGGCTAGATTTCCATGATCTAGCCCCGAACTCAATTCTGCATATCTCCGCTTTTATAGTGGTGTGTGAAGCTTTTCTCCGCGTTCCCCCACACTTTGGCATATGGCTTAAAACCTTTAACGTGAAGCCGAAGGTGGTGGACGGGCAACACATGGAGTGCAGGGGTGCTATGATAAGCAAGCTCCCGAATGCAACTTTGCCAAAAGGGTCGTTCGTGGAGATGAACAAGGTCTGGCAACAGGAGTGGTTCTATATCACTGAACCCCGCGATGCCAAATGGGCGGCGGAACCTGCTTTCAGATTTGGACCCCTGGAGAGGTTGACCTCCTGGACCCATAAGAGTCCGAACTGCGGGTCTCAGGTTGAGGTGGCGACACTATAGGGTCATGTGTCCGACGTGATTTCCAAGGGCTATCCGCTCTCGACCGTGGTCTAGGTAATGTTGACCCGGCTTGTCCTTCCTTGCCAAAGCCGGGACTCCTCCCTATGGGAGTTCAGTCTGGAAGGAGATCGGCCTCTGAAGCATCTCTTTGGCTTTACGTACAGAGAGATCTGGAAGCATCTCTTCAAGATCCAGAAGGAGTGGCCGAAGGAAACCGATGACGCGGGTCATAGTACCGTGTTCACCGCTCTAGAGGTAATAGAAAATTCTGCCGAACACATATCCCCTTTTTTATTTAATGATGATATGAATTGGAGTTTGTGCGTGATATACAGGGCTGGATGAAGAAGGCAATCCGAATTAAGTGTCCAGTGCCTTTGCCTGAAGACCCAGAGACGCCTCGACTGACTGCGATGCTGGTCCCGGCGCCATACAAGGCATCGGTCAAGAAGCCCAAGAAGAAGAGCAAGGAGGCCGAGGGTGGTCCCTGCCCTGCGGACGGGAAGTCCGAGAAGATCGACATCCTATCCCCCGAAGAGGAGGAGGATGACAAAGAAGAAGAAGAAGAGCCCCCTGCACAAGGCAGGGGGATGAAGAGGGCGGATGCCGCTGAGGCGGGCACGGCCGCACCCCGAAGGAGGCTGAACCTCTCCGCTCGTTTGGACTAATCGTCCGAACATAGCTTTGTGGTGAAGCCCAGGGAGAAACCCCCGACCGAAACATAAGTTTGTCCGGATATATTAATTGATGCACCTTGTTTGTTTAGCATTTTGCTTCTTACTTAGTATTTCTCACCTGCTGACCTACAGCCCTCCCCGAGCACACCCTGACGCCTTCTTATCAAAGGGGAACTCTCTAGCGCCTCGAGAGACGAAGAGTGACCCACTGGTCCGAGCTCCATCGCCCGTAATCGGCGGGGACACTGAAGTGTCCTCCCAGCAGGTGTCTTCCGCTCAAGGAGATGGGGGCGGGGCAAGTGACAGGGTGACCAAGGGTAACACCTCGGCTGCCACTAACCATGGGGAAACAATCCCCATGGAGACCAAAGACGGGGGGCCCAGACAGTCCGGGGCCCTGCCGAATACTGATCCGGAGCCTAGCGCAGCTCCGGGGTCCGAAAAATAGACCCCCAAGGCGGGGGAGGATACGACGGCGCCCGGGGTTAATCCGGATGCGTCGGACCCTCTGGAGGGAGCACTACAGAGTGCTTCCGTTGTGGAGGAGCACCACACCATGATGGGTGCGGTGATGAAGAAGATTCAGTCTGTCAAAGGCGGACTGAATGAAGCCTTTAACAACCTGTTAACAGGCTTTGAGGTAAGCAATGTAATGTTCTTTATGGAACTTTATTTGTTTTATATGCACATATATAGCCAGTAGCCCCTGATGCTTTGTGTGATTCTGAACAGAATCAGACAAAGTATCCATAGTATAGCATGTTATAGAGCTGAACTGTATGCTTCTGTATTTGAACATGTTTCACTAGTTACGGCAACCGCACGAGATGCAGAAGTTGCCGAACTAAATCGGAAGCTTTTGTTGGCCAACGCGGACCTCGACCGCATCAACCAGCGTTTAGATGAAACGCAAGGTATGCATATTTGCAAAGAATTAAGATGTCAAGAAGACTAAGTAATTGGGTATGAGTATAAACTCTTTATGATATTCTGTATTACATAGTTGGCGCCACTGAGCTCAAGGCCCTCAAGGGCGAGCTCGTGAAGGCCAAGGAGGAGGCCGAGGCGAGCAGGGCAATCGTTGACAAAGCGGTTGCCGAACTAGAGTCCAAAAAGGCCGCGTGCCAACAACATGTGGCTCGGGTGTCCGAAGTCGAGGATGAACTCAAAGACGCTATTCACAATTGCGAGGCATTGGAGTTGAAGGCTTCGGAGCAAGCGTCCCAGCTGGATGCGGTATTTAAGGATGCCCAGGGTGCGTGAAGTGAGTCGCGGAATGCCTGTGAAGAAATCAAGCAGGCGCGGCAGATCGCATCTGGTAAGACCTTTCTCTTACAGAGCATCTTCGGCGGGCAGAAGTATCTTGGGCTGACACGGTTATGGAGTTCTCCAGGCGTGTTTGCTGATCTTCCGAGGAGTAGTGCTGATGCCGCCCATTACTTCTGAGCCCAGGAGGGGAACGACACGGAGAAACTGTTTTGGTCGTAGTTCTATGCGCCAAAGCATTCGGTGCCCCTCAACGACTAGATGAAGCAGCTGGTCGAGCTGCACAATATGGCAGGTTCGGCCACGAAGGACTTGATAGTCCGGCTATGGCCCGCTGATCCAATCTCGAGTAGCTACTTCGGATTGGTGAAGCGGCTCGTCGAAGCGAGTCACAGGTCAACGCGTTGATGCGTTCGGCCTGTATAGAGGGTGCTCGGATGGCCTTCGCTCATGTAAAAGTGCACTGGGCGAAGATGAAGGCGCATGATATAGCTACTGCTGGCCCGCCCGCAGGCAAGGAGCACCGCAAGCCGGAGAAATACTTCGAGACATCATAGAGGACGCCCGCCTTGTAGAAGGCCAGTGCTCGAAGGATGTTATCTTTGAGTAATTGTATCCGAGTGTAAAGACTTGAGCTTATGAACCGATGTATACATCTTTTGCACTATTATAATATAAGCAACTCTTACCTCCTGTGTAGCTGTTTATTTAAATCTGAATATTTCCAATCATCGGCTTCAGCCCCCATGTACATAGTACTGGGGTATTCGGTCATATGCGTAGACACTCTTTATCCAACGTCTTGGTCCGTGTAGGAGGTGTATGCGGAGCGAACCAGGCAATCAGACTATGCGGCGTTATTGCTTTCACTTAGCCATAGGAGTTTGACAAGTGGGGCTAGGTACTAGCCCCTGGTGTGGATATGATATTACCGAATTAAGGTATCCATTTGCACGCGGTTGGGCGAAAAAACCAACCCTTCGTATAACAAGAGGTAGATCTTCATCGGTCATAGTATATCACTAAGTCACCGGATTGCGGACCACGTTCTCACATATCATGACAGTCAGTTTTCGGCTTTCTCTACAGAGGTACTTGACCGGACGAGCCAGAAGTACAAACGCAGTAGTTCTCCTTTACACCCTAGCCAAACAATCAGGAACGTAGGGGTAAGCACAGGAGCCGGGCAACCCAACTATTGACCCAAGACATGATTCGTAACTGATGCATATAGAGCAAACAGCCAGGACGCCGAAAACTCCTTATAGGTGTTCGGACTTTTTGACATATACCGGGCTGAATATAGCCCCTGGTAATGGACCCTGTTGACAAGGCATGTGTGGCAATCTGACATGGGGAGAGAACACAAGTGGTGAGAGAATAAAACGAATAAAACTCGAAACATAATATGAACCAAGCTGTCTCTATAATATCCCGTTATAGTACGGTGAGCCGTAAACTTATAGATAATGTCGATAACTTTCTTGGACATTTTACATGCCAGAAAAGTTTAAGACAAAAAGAGAAAAAAGTTTTACACAGGGTCTTAATCTAAAAAGAAACCTTAGCGCGGGTCCCTGCTGCACGTCTGCTTTGTTTTCTCCTCTGTGATGTGTCCTTGAACGGGGGAGTGTGATGGCCATCTGCGAAAAAGACAAAAAAAGGAAAAAAACCTGGAAAAGAAAAGAGATCCAGTGTGGCCATAAACAGAACTGGTTCGTTTAGTGAACCTTGAAATATATTTTTAGTGTACGAATAGGGTCAATCCAAACTATGGACTATGTGTATGCAGTGTGCCCCCAACGCCGCCCAAGGGATTTTGAGGGCATAATTATGTACACGAGGCACGTATGCTATCACCTTATGGGGCAGTTGATGGGGGCGTAACTGCTAATCAAGCTCAGGTTTATCTGAGCTGCCGCAGTGAGGCGTATTCCGAACACGTTTAGTTGTGTCCGCGGTTTTAACGACCAATAGGTTGTCCGGCTTGAATATGCCATTTTGGACTTCGGCTGCTAAGGCCATAGTGTCCTCCACCATGCGGAGAGAGCGCTCCATATTTCCATTGACCGTGATGATGCCACGTGGTCCAGGCATTCTAAGCTTTAAGCATAATGCGGGACTGCATTAAAGCGGGCGAAGGCCGTTCTTCCGAGTAGTGCATGAAAGCCACTTCGGAACGGAGCTATGTCGAAGATTAGCTCTTCACTTTGAAAATTATCAAGAGAGTCGAATACGACCTCCAATGTCAAAGATCCCGTGCAGCGGGCTTCTACACCGAGTATCACTCCTTTAATGGTCGTGCTGCTTGGCTTGGTTCTTGACGGGTCGATCCCCATCTTGCGGACAGTGTCCTAATATATGAGATTAAGACTGCTGCCGCCGTCCATAAGGACTTGAGTGAGATGGTATCCATCGATTATTGGGTCGAGCACTAGGGCAGCCGAACCCCCATCATGGATAGTAGTCAGATAATCGCTGCGATCAAAAGTGATTGTACAGGCCGACCATGGTTTGAATTTGGGGGCAACTGGATCGACGGCGTAGACATCTCAAGTGCGTGCTTGGGCTCCCTCTTTGGGATATGAGTGGCATATATCATGTTCACTGTTTTGATCTCCGGTGGAAATTTCTTCTGTCCCCCTATGTTCGGCTGGCGAGGTTCATCCTCGTCTTCGCTCTGAGGCCTCTTTCCCTTGTGTTCGGCGTTGAGCTTGCCGGCCTGCTTGAAGACCCAACAATTACGGTTGGTATGGTTTGCAGGTTTTTCTGGGGTGCCATGGATCTAGCAGGGCCTATCTAATATTTTGTCCAGGCTGGATGGGCCATCTTTGTTGCCTTTGAATGGCTTCTTCTGTTGACCGGGTTTGGAGCCGCTGAATACAGTGTTTACCGCTGTATCATATGGGCTTCCAGCATTATTTCGACGTTTGTTTTTATTACGTCGTGGCTTCCCATTGTCGTCCCTGACTTCAGATGTTCCAGGGTCGCTGGTGCTGCTACGAGCTAGCCAGCTGTCCTCGCCCGGGCAAAAGCGTGTCATGAGTGTAGTTAGGGTTGCCATTGTCCTCGGCTTTTCCTGGCCGTGTCTTGCTAGCCATTCGTCCCGGACACTGTGTTTGAAGGCCGCTAAGGATCCGGTGTCCGGACAGTCGACAATTTGGTTTTTCTTAGTGAGAAACCGATTCCAAAGCTTGCGGGCTGACTCCCCAGGTTGTTGGATGATGTGACTTAGATCGTCAGCATCCGGGGGGCGGACATAGGTCCCTTGAAAATTAGCCTGAAAAGCATCCTCAAGTTCTTCCCAACTTCCAATGGAGTTCTCTGGGAGGCTGTTTAGCTAGTGCCGAGATGGTCCTTTCAGCTTGAGGGGTAAGTATTTAATCGCGTGGAGATCATCTCCACGAGCCATGCGAAGAATGAAGTCTTCTATCCAGACGGCAGGATCCGTCGTTCCATCATACGCCTCGATATTTACGTGTTTAAACCCTTCTGGAAAGTCGTGATCCAGCACCTCATCGGTGAAGCACAGAGGGTGTGTGGCACCCGTGTATTTTGCTATGTCATGGCATATGTTCGACGATTGTGATGTTCGTTATTGACCCCAAACTGGTATATGACCAGCATGATTGGCTTGATAGCCGCCGTTCCGTGCGGGAGCACGGTCCTTGGATCTGTAGATGTATCTAGTCTGGTAGCCTTTTTGTTCAGGTCCTCACACAGATCATGTTTCCAGGCGTGAGCCTCATCCTCCTTTCCTTTACGGGGTGGGGGTGCGGGCTTGTGCACGCCATTGCTAGCCACTCTGTCCCGTCCACGAGGCGCTCGGTCTGGCTTATCGGTGGTGTTATTCTTCGACGGTATAGGCGTAGTGGCCTCGTCGTTGAATTTGGGCAGCAGTTTACGCTTAGGATAGCCTTTGGTTTGGTGATTGTAGCCATGTTTTTGTTCATCTTGTAGCACTTCGTTCCATCTATTATTGAGCGTGTCCTGTGCGGCTTGAAGCCGTCTCTGCTGCTTTTCAAGACTCCTTGCTGTGGCGATAAGCCTCCGATGGAAGCACTTTTGTTCTAAGGGTTCTTCTGGGAGGATGTATTCATCATCGCCCAGGCTAACATCCTCTTCGGAGACAGGTTCATAATTACTGTCTTCGGCATCGTTGTCATCGGACAATGGTTTCGGGCTATGTTCGCCGTCCTCTCGCTCGTCCTGCTCCATCGCTGGGTCTGCGGGGTCTTCAGCTTGCTCTGGCTGTCAACGTCATTAGTGATAGTGTTGCTATATTTCCCTTTACGGGATTTAGTTCGGAGCTTCGGACGCCGATGTTTGGGAGGTTCATCGACAGGCTTGTCCTTTGCGGGATCGTTTTCGTCGTCGCCCTCCTTCTCCTTAGTTGGATCCACCATATACACATCGTATGAATACGTAGCTGTCCATCGCCCGGTTATGGGCCGGTTTTGGTCTAGATCTGCTTCGGCTTCAAGGTCCATCCCTTTGAAGTCTTCGGAATCGTAGTCAAGTAGATCGGTTAGACCTTCGACCGTGGCTACCACGTGGGTGGTGGGTGGGGAGCAAAATTCTCCATCATCAGCCTACAGTTCGAACCGGATATAATTCGGCTGTGTGTCCCCATTTTAAGGAGAGTGATTTTAATGAGTTTAGCACATCGCCAAAGGATGAGTGCTGGAAGCTATCTGCAGCGCTGAATTCGGTGATAGACGCCAGATCGAGCTTGAAGGGCGCACATGCGCGTGGTTCGGAACCTACGGCCGCAGATGAGTCCGGAGTTCCTGTAACATAGACTCCGCTCAGAGTTGGGTCCATATGCGGCTCCAGCACCGTTGAGTTTGCGGCTTCCTTGGTGGGGTTGAGCTTCCCGTCCTTGGGTGCTACGATCTTTTCCGGATCTAGGGCCAGAACGGTTACAGGTGTTATTTCCTACTTCGATGACAGAGTTAGGTCATGTTCATCGTGGTGGCAGGGAGAGGTCGCCGTGGGCTCGAATCCGTCGAAGATCAACTCTCCGCGGATGTCAACAATGTAGTTCAAGCTTCCAAACCTTACCTAACGGCCATGGGCGTAGCTCTCAACCTGCTCGAGGTGGCCTTCTGTGTTGGCACGGAGCATGAAGCCGCTGAACACAAAAAGCTGGCCGGGGGAGAAAGTTCCCTCGGCGGTGCCGTCATGGTTGACGAAGCGATCCATCAGTACTTCGGTCGACGACATAGTGGAACTCTCAATGAAAGCACCAATGTCGGTGTCAAAATCGGTGGATCTCGGGTAGGGGGTCCCGAACTATGCGTCCGAGGATCGATGGTAATAGGAGACTGGGGACACGATGTTTACCCAGGTTCAGGCCCTCTCGATCGAGGTAATACCCTACTTCATGCTATATTAATATGGATGAATATGATTACAAGAGTTGATCTACCTCGAGATCGTAATGGCTAAACCCTAAAGCCTAGCCTATGAGGATGTTATGATTCTCTAGCCTCTACAGACTAACCCTCCAGTTTATATATGAACCGGAGGGGCCTAGGATTTGTACATAACCATCTTGCAGAGGAAGGAAAGATTACACCCAAACCTAAAACCTGCCATTATATGAATACAGGAGTCCTATCCAGATACGAGAGATGATCTTCAACAATGATCTTCATGGCCCACTAGTTCGTCCCACCCCGAGTTATCCAGGTACATGAGGACCCCTCAATCCATGACTCCCTCAATAGCCACTGCCAGAAACCCTAACCGTTCGACCACACCGATACGGATCTCAGTCTCACCGAGATGGCCCTGCAAACTCTCTGGGATTTTTTTCTAACATTTCGGTGTCACCGAAACGAGCGATCGGTCACACCATGTTTGCCTCACCAACTCTATGTCTACTCTATGCTGAAATCAGTCTCACCGAGTTCAAGCAATCGGCATTACCAAGATGAGGTTTTGCCCTAGCCTAGCACATCGGTCCCACTGAGGTGTTCCAGTCGGTCCCACCAAGATTCCTAACATTCACATTTTGAGCTGAATTGGTCTCACCGAGTTCTTCTATTCAGTTTGACTAAGTTGGATCAAATGTGTTTAATGGTTGGATTTTGTGAGTTTCGATAAGTAAGAGTGTCGAACCCAACGAGGAGCAGAAGGTATTGATAAGTGATTCTGAGCAAGGAATAACTGCAAGCACTGAAAGATAACTTTTTAG
Source organism: Secale cereale (assembly GCA_902687465.1). Classification (NCBI taxonomy): domain Eukaryota; kingdom Viridiplantae; phylum Streptophyta; class Magnoliopsida; order Poales; family Poaceae; genus Secale; species Secale cereale. Next base: position 295,605,922 of record LR738709.1, read on the forward strand.
GGGTTTTCTTGATATAAGCAACACAAAAGTAAAAGCGAGCAAAGTAAAAGGCACTGGAGAGTAACAAGTGGCCCAATCCTTTCTGAGCAAAGGAGAGGCCTAACAACTGAACTTATAAAGGCTAAAGTGTTCTTGAGGACACACAGGAGAGGTAGTCATGTGCTTTCGCCATATTCCATATCGGTACTATGTGATGTGTTGATAAGTGTTGAGTGGGTGGATCTATGCCAGTACACCCTCTAGACTAAGATGAGTGCACTCTTATGATTAAACACCTTGCAAGCATCCGCAAATACTAGATAGTATTTAAGGCAAAAGCCTAACCATAGCAATACGATCGATGATCCATTGTTCCCTTGTGCAAAAGCGTGCGAACTGGGGTTCAGGTTTCTGTCACACCGGCAACCCACCGTAAGCATTCTTTGTACACAATGTATTCCCCTAGGTCCTTAATAAGGCGAAGTGTTGAGTGTTCGACTCACACAACACCACTAGGAAAATAACAACACAACTTAAGTATCAAACAACACATATTACTTCAACATCATATGACTACTAACAACAAGACTTCTCCCATGTCCTCAAGAACTAAAGTAACTACTCACAAGACATAAAAGAGATCATGATCAGTGGAGATAGATGGATGATAAACAATCTGGACACAATGATATTTCTCCAACAAAACTCAATAGCATTCACCACAAAGTAGTAATCAACACCGATAGAGTAGAGAGGATAGATAGTACGGATTACAACACAAGTTGCAATTGTGAGATGAGATTGGATGAAGATGGAGATGGTGCTGATGTTGGGGATGATGTTGATGATGATCTCGATGATGCCCGTGACGATGGTGATGACGATGGCGATGATCTCCCCTTCCGGGAGGTGATCTCCCCGGCGGAATCTGCCCGCCGGAGACGGCTTTTCTTCTCTGTAGGTTTCCGCCACGGAGCGGCGGCGGAACTCCGTAAACTCTCCCCCTTTTAGGGTTTCTGGATGACGAGGAGTATATAGGCCGGAGGGGGGAGCCTGGAGTGGGCCAGGGGCTCCAGGCGCCCTCCTGGCGCGGCCAGGGTGGGGGCCGCGCCAGGTGGCCGCCTGGGCACCCTGTGCCCCCCTCTGGTTGCTCTTTTGCGTATCTTCGTGATCCTTCTGGAAAATACCCTCCGTCGATTTTCAGGTAATTTGGAGGTATTCTTCTTCAGCAACTCAGCGTCCACTTTTTACCGCTGAATCCTGCATCTGCTTCGGCACCGGAAAGTTGCAAACTGTGTAAAATAGGCCAAAACAACATAAGAACATCATCGTAATGTGAAATATATCAATGAATAAGGATGAATTACGATATAAAATAGTGATGCATTTTGGACGTATCAACACACCCATGCTTAGACCTCGCTTGTCCCCAAGCGAATACTGAGCTCGGTAAACCTGCCCACAAGTTTAGAGAGTGAAGTGTTGATAAATAGAATACGGACAAGAAGCATCACATTTTCTTCACCAAACTCAAATATCCTCAACAGCAATCTTCAACTCATAAGGCCCTTATAAAAGAGTGGTAACACTTATAATCGAAAGTAGGGCTAAGGAAACTCATCAAATCATGGCAAACATGTCCTTTGGTCAAAGAACAACTAATAGCTTTTACTTTTGCTCTTTCTATTTATGTTTTGATGAGATTAATTGAAGCTTTTGAAAGAACATGTTATTAGGCAAGAAGTGAAAGTGTTAACACAAAGGAAGATGTTTGCTTTAGCTGGGCTTGACAAACAACTTACTTATCAAATGATAATGTCAACAAGGATATGATATGACAAATCTTAATGCAACTTTATATGAATGAATCCTCGTCAACATCAAATGTCCGCTCTCTTTAAGAATAGAAGGAAGTAGGAATAACTGACTCAACCTAAAACTAAGAGATAGGCCCTGCTCTAGGGAAGTAGGGAAAACTCATGTGCTATCCTTAAATCAAACAGAATGAAAACAAGTTTTGAGAGGTGCATGATTTGTCAATGAATGCTAATAGATAACTCAATTACTTCTCAAACTGGACAAGTTTCGAGGAACGGCTCCCGCACGGGGACGATCACATCCCCTTAATCTCCTTTGTTTATCACTGCCAAAGTTTTCTGATTTCTCATGAACAAAGCGTGAAGGAGGGTTTGTTTGTTGTATTATCATTTATGAGCCGGGCGCACTCATGCCAGTTCCTCCTCGTTTAGGGGTTTGCAGATTAGACATGCAATCCCGGGGTAAAACTTGTCCAACTTAAAAAGATCATGAATTAACTACTACTTCCTCATGAGCTAAAACAGGGGCACAAAATAGAAGATTTTGAACATTTAAGGATAACACATAAATTCTATACTTTAGGAGGTGGTAGTGGAATACCACGAATAGGAAGGTATGGTGGACTCATATGGAAGGTATTGGTTTAATGGTATGGATGCACAAGCAGAATTCCGCTTAGTACAGAGTTTAGGCTAGCAAAGGCTTTGAGAGAACAGACAAATTGATGATGATAAGCATAACACATCAAGTTGTCTTCCTTGTCAGCATAACACTTCAAGCATAATAACATAAAGGTTTTGGCTATGTCGCTACTTTAAGAAAATCATGCTTGTTGTTATGACCAAAGCTATGTTTGCCAAGATTAAATAAATTTTTCAAAGCCATACCTGATATAAGGTCAATACTCCCCATAAGAATCATCATATAAGGTCGATTGCGTGAAGAGAATACCGAGTGCAGCAAAGGAACCAATAGACTTCTCATTAATATTCCATCATAGACGACTCCACACTCACGGATACAATCTCTCCATAGAAGGAGTGATAGACCTCAATGCACACACCTATTTCATATAATAACCTCCCTAGACATGATACGACTCTACTTGACTCTAAAAGACAAAAGATAAAGATAAAGATACCGGGCACTCCCCCAAGCTTGGAACAAGCCAAGGGGATGCCATTACCCAAGGAGATTTCACTCCTCATTCTTGTTGACGTTGATCACGTAGTCCTCGGCGAAGCGCTTCCATGGAAGGGGTTCTCCAGTCTCATATGAGAAGTTTGTCTCCTAAATCCTGCATGCAGCACCCATACCCATGCGCATAAACCTTAGTTCATACTCACAGTTCTGGTGATGTAGATCATAAATTTGCCCTTGGAGCTCTTCAATTCTTTCTTCAGATGCGGTGATGCTTTTCCACATCTCCTTCATCTCCTTCAGGAAGTAGGTCTTCAGCTCGTTGATGATGTCAAAGTTAGCTTCAACACCACGCTCGATCATCTTCTTGAACTTGAAGACTTCTTGCTCCACTTCTTCTAGCCTGGCCTGGATGCTCCCCTCCTTGATAGGTCCCTTCAGATCTTCTTGATGGAGGACACCGTCCTCCATCCGAACAACCTGAGGGTGCTTCTTCAATATGAAATGGCCTTTCCCACCTGGAAAGTAGTTTGCCTGGAGAAAACCTGAAACGGGATCTAAATAACAAAACTTTATCACCAACATTAAATTCACATTTCAGAATCCTCCTATCATGCCACTTGTTTACCTTTTCCTTGAACATTTTAGCGCTCTCGTAAGCTTCACTTCTCCACTCATCTAGAGAAATCAAGTTCATGAGACGCTTCTCACCAGCTAACTTTGGGTCAGCATTAAGCTCTCTAACAGCCCAGAAAGCTTTGTGCTCTAATTCTAATGGCAAATGGCAAGCCTTGCCATAAACCATCTTATAGGGGGACATGCCCATGGGGTTTTTGTAAGCAGTTCTATACGCCCACAAAGCATCTCCTAACTTATTTGACCAGTCCTTTCTATTTCTATTTACTGTCTTCTGTAAGATCAACTTGATCTCTCTATTGGTGAGCTCAACTTGCCCACTAGTTTGAGGATGGTACGGTGAAGCAATTCTATGATTGACATCGTACTTGGCTAAAGCTTTTCTAAAAGCTCCATGCGTGAAGTGTGATCCTCCATCAGTCATGAGATACCTAGGTACACCAAACCTAGGGAAAATCACATCTTTGAGCATTTTCAAAGATGTCTTGTGATCAGCACTTTCAGTGGGGATTGCTTCAACCCACTTGGTCACATAATCAACAGCTACTAAAATGTGAGTGTACTTGTGCGAAGAAGGGAAAGGACCCATAAAATCAAAACCCCAGCAATCAAAAGGTTCAAACACTAGTGAGTAATTCATAGGCACCTCATTCCTTCTACTAATGTTACCAACTCTCTGACATTTATCACAGGCTAAAACATAATTTCTAGCATCCTTAAAGAGAGTAGGCCAATAAAAACCTGATTGAAGAACCTTATGTGCGGTCCTCTCATTGGCATGATGTCCTCCATAGGGACTATCATGACATTGTCTGAGAATGTCCTTCTGCTCATGTTCCGGTATGCATCTTCTCACGATCCCATCTGGACCTTCTTTGAAAAGATGTGGGTCATCCCAAAAGTAGTGCCTCAAATCATGAAAGAACTTCTTCCTTTGCTGAAATGTTAAACCTGGAGGCAAATACTTCGCAACGGTAAAATTAGCATAATCTGCAAACCAAGGATCGGAAAGAGATTGTACTTTTACAACGACAAGTTGCTCGTCTGGAAAACTGTCGTTGACTGGGATGGGATCATGCGGTATATCTTCCATCCTTGAAAGATTGTCCGCCACCGTATTGTCTTCTCCTTTCCTATCAACAATCTGCAAATCAAATTCTTGAAGAAGGAGTACCCATCTGATAAGTCTTGGCTTGGCGTCCTTCTTTGTCATAAGGTACTTAATGGCAGCATGGTCAGTATGAATAATAACTTTGGAATCAACAATATACTGCCTAAACTTATCACAAGCAAACACTACAGCTAAGAATTCCTTCTCAGTAGTAGCATAATTCTTTTGAGCACTATCAAGGGTTTTACTAGCATAATGTACAACATTCAATTTCTTATCAACCCTTTTCCCTAAAACAGCTCCAACAGCAAAATCACTAGCATCACACATAATCTCAAAAGGTAAATTCCAGTCAGGTGGTTGTACTATAGGAGCGGTTATTAAAGCTTTCTTAAGAACTTCAAAAGCCTCCTTACAATCTTCATCAAATACAAAAGGAACGTCCTTCTGGAGAAGATTAGTGAGGGGTCTCGAAGTCTTAGAAAAGTCTTTAATAAATCTTCTATAGAAAACAACATGACCGAGAAAACTGCGAATACCTTTGATGTCCCTTGGATAGGGCATCCTCTGAATTGCTTCGATCTTGGCCTTGTCCACCTCAATTCCCCTTTCGGAAATCTTGTGACCAAGAACAATTCATTCGTTAACCATGAAGTGGCACTTCGCCCAGTTGAGTACCAGATTTGTCTCCTCACATCTCTGCAAAACTTTATTAAGGTTGTGGAGACAATGGTCAAAGGAAGTTCCATAGATGGAGAAATCGTCCATGAAGACTTCCACAATCTCCTCACAGAAACCATGAAAGATAGCAGGCATACACCTTTGAAAAGTAGTAGGGGCATTACATAAACCAAAAGGCATACGCCTGTAAGCATAAGTACCATAGGGACAAGTAAAAGTGGTCTTCTCTTGATCAGTAGTGTTAACATGAATTTGAGAGAAGCCAGAATAACCATTGAGGTAACAAAAGTGGGTATTTTTGGATAACCTTTCAAGCATTTGGTCGATGAACGGCAACGGGTAGTGATCCTTCCTGGTTGCCTTGTTCAGCTTCCTGTAATCAATACACATTCTATATCCAATAATAATTCTCTGAGGTATTAGTTCATTCTTATCATTAGGAACCACAGTTGTACCTCCTTTCTTAGGAACACAATGTATCGGGCTTACCCACTTACTATCAGCTATAGGGTAGATAATACCTGCGGCTAGAAGCTTGAGAATCCTAGTTCTAACAACATCCATCATCTTCGGGTTCAACCGTTGTTGATGATCAACAACTGGTTTAGCATCGGGCTCAAGGTTGATAGTATGTTGATAGATAGATGGACTAATCCCCTTAAGGTCATCAAGGGTATAGCCAATTGCACCTCCGTGTTTACGAAGTACTTCCAATAGTTGCTCTTCTTCATATCCTGAAAGGTTAGAGTTGATAATAACAGGATATACTTTCTTTTCATCTAAATAAGCATACTTGAGCGTATCGGGAAGAGGTTTAAGATCGAACACCGGGTCTTCTTTTGGTTTTGATAAAATTCCCAAAGGTTCAACTAGAAGGTTGTGCTTCAGGATAGCAGGTTGTCTCAAGAATATTTCATCTAGTTCATTTCTTTCCTGCATATGCAAATCATTCTCGTGGTCCTCCATATATTGCTGCAAAGGATCATTAGGGGGAATAGCAATAGAAGCAATACTTTCAATAATTTTATCATCACTAGGTAAATCGGTACCACGAGGCTGCTTAGAGAACTTAGAAAAGTTAAATTCATATGGCTCACCATTGAATTCAACAGAAACTTTACCTTTCTTGCAATCTATTATAGCTCCACAAGTTCTGAGAAAAGGTCTACCAAAAATAATAGGACAAAAATTGTCCCTCACTGAACCAAGTACTAGAAAGTCGGTAGGGTATTTTACCTTTCCACATAGGACCTCAACGTCTCTCACAATTCCGATAGGAGAGATAGTTGCTCTGTTTGCAAGATGAATGGTAACATCAACTTCTTCAAGTTCACAAGGTGAAATCTCACCAATGATCTCTTGATAAAGTGAATAGGGGATAGCACTAGCACTCGATCCCAAATCGCATAGCCCATAATAATTGTGATCTCCTATTTTAACAGATACTACTGGAGTACCTGAAATTGGGACTTTATTCTTGGTTGTGACAAGGTTAGTGGAAACAGCACAAAAATTTACATTGGAATCCAAAACATCATTAGTAACAAGGTCTTTAACCAATGCAACTTGAGGATCGACCTTGATCTGGTCCTCAGGCTCATCAATTATTCTCTCACTTTTATTTATTATGCCTGTCACAAGAGAGTGCTCCCTTATCCTTTCGGGAAAAGGAGGCTTTTCATATATAACTGCAGACAAAATAGGGTCAGCAACATGAATATCAACAGGTAACTCTTTGAAAGGTTCATGATGCTGATCTCTCTTCTTTTTAAAAGAATCAACGTGAGAGGCAAAATCCTTACAGAAATCAATCATTAGATGGGAATCAAGACCAATCTTAGAGCAAAAGGTATTGAAGTAATCAGTTTTCACATAGCTCTCAATATAATCATGCTCATAATTTATAGCGGGTTCAATACCTTTATCGATTTCCCAATCTTCGGTATTCCTCTAGATCCTTTCAATGAGATCCCACCTTTATTCAACGCTCTTTGTCTGAAATACCCCACTAGAGGAGGCATCCAGCATCTCCTTATCCTGACGAGAAAGCCTGGCATAAAAATTTGTAAGTATAATTTTCTTGGGGAGCTCATGAATAGGACATTTGAGCATTAGGGACTTCAATCTCCCCCAAGCTTGAGCAATGCTTTCTCCGTCACGAGACCTAAAGTTATAGATATAGTTCCTGTCTCGATGAATTTCATGAAGAGGATAAAACTTGGTATAAAAGAGAGACATAAGCTCTTGCCAATCAAGCAAGTGTGAGTTATCGAGAAGCTTATACCAATCTGAAGCTTTATCTATAAGCGATACGGAGAACAATTTCCTCATGACAAACTCCATTGATACACCTGTAAGCTTAAATAATGAACATAGTTGTGACAGATATAGCAAGTGTTCACCGGGATGTCTGTCTCCTGCAAAACGATTAGCCAAAACATAATCGATAATACCAGCTGGTATTTTATAGGGCACAATTTCAGTAGGGGGAGGAGCAACCACCACAGATGTGGGGCGTCTTCCCACAAGCAACGATCCAATAGCATGGTTGTCCATAAGGACAAAGAGCAGCAACAGCAAAATAAAAACAGAAATATAAAAACTTCCTTACCAGCTTCACTTACCAATAGCGCTACACTCCCCGGCAACGGCGCCAGAAAACGGTGCTTGATGACCCACAACCGTAAGGGATCTATTGCAGCGTTTTCGATAAGTAAGAGTGTCGAACCCAACGAGGAGCAGAAGGTATTGATAAGTGATTCTGAGCAAGGAATCACTGCAAGCACTGAAAGATAACTTTTTAGGGGTTTTCTTGATATAAGCAATAGGAAAGTAAAAGCGAGCAAAGTAAAAGGCACTAGAGAGTAACAAGTGGCCCAATCCTTTCCGAGCAAAGGAGAGGCCTAGCAACTGAACTTATAAAGGCTAAAGTGTTCTTGAGGACACACGGGAGAGGTAGTCATGTGCTTTCGCCATATTCCATATCGGTACTATGTGATGTGTTGATAAGTGTTGAGTGGGTGGATCTATGCCAGTACACCCTCTAGACTAAGATGAGTGCACTCTTATGATTAAACACCTTGCAAGCATCCGCAAATACAAGATAGTATTTAAGGCAAAAGTCTAACCATAGCAATACGATCGATGATCCATTGTTCCCTTGTGCAAAAGCGTGCGAACTGGGGTTTAGGTTTCTGTCACTCCGGCAACCCACCGTAAGCATTCTTTGTACACAATGTATTCCCCTAGGTCCTTAATAAGGCGAAGTGTTGAGTGTTCGACTCACACAACACTACTAGGAAAATAACAACACAACTTAAGTATCAAACAACACATATTACTTCAACATCATATGACTACTAACAACAAGACTTCTCCCATGTCCTCAAGAACTAAAGTAACTACTCACAAGACATAAAAGAGATCATGATCAGTGGAGATAGATAGATGATAAACAATCTGGACACAATGATATTTCTCCAACAAAACTCAATAGCATTCACCACAAAGTAGTAATCAACACCGATAGAGTAGAGAGGATAGATAGTACAGATTACAACACAAGTTGCAATTGTGAGATGAGATTGGATGAAGATGGAGATGGTACTGATGTTGGGGATGATGTTCATGATGATCTCGATGATGCCCGTGACGATGGTGATGACGATGGCGATGATCTCCCCTTCCGGGAGGTGATCTCCCCGGCGGAATCTGCCCGCCGGAGATGGCTTTTCTTCTCTATAGGTTTCCGCCACGGAGCGGCGGCTGAACTCCGTAAACTCTCCCCCTTTTAGGGTTTCTGGATGACGAGGAGTATATAGGCCAGAGGGGGGAGCCTGGAGTGGGCCAGGGGCTCCAGGCGCCCTCCCGGCGCGGCCAGGGTGGGGGCCGCGCCAAGTGGCCGCCTGGGCACCCTTTGGCCCCCCTCTGGTTGCTCTTTTGCGTATCTTCGTGATCCTTTTGGAAAATACCCTCCGTCGATTTTCAGGTAATTTGGAGGTATTCTTCTTCAGCAACTCAGCGTCCACTTTTTACCGCTGAATCCTGCGTCTGCTGCTTCGGCACCGGAAAGTTGCAAACTGTGTAAAATAGGCCAAAACAACATAAGAACATCATCGTAATGTGAAATATATCAATGAATAAAGATGAATTACGATATAAAATAGTGATGCATTTTGGACGTATCAGGAGGCTATAAGTACCCCTCCACCCCTTCTCCATTTGAGAGAGAGCCATTAGAACGTGCCTACACTTCCAGCATATATTTTCTGAGAGAGAACCACCTACTCACGTGTTGAGACCAAAATATAACAATCCTACCACAAGAATCTCGATCTCCAGCCTTCCCCAAGTTGCTTTCCACTCAAATCATCTTTCCACCATATCCAAATCAGTGTGAGAGAGAGTTAAGTGTTGGGGAGCCTATCATTTGAAACACCAGAGTAAGGAGTTCATCATCAACGCACCATCTATTACCTTTTGGAGAGTGGTGTCTCCTAGATTGGTTAGGTATCGCTTGGGAGCCTCCGACAAGATTGTGGAGTTGAACTAATAAATTTGTAAGGGCAAGGAGATCGCCTACTTCGTGAAGATATACCCGAGTGTGGCAAGTACTTCATCGGCAATGGCCATGGTGGGATAGACAAGATTGCTTCTTCGTGGACCCTTCGTGGGTGGAGCCCTCCGTGGACTCACATTGTTGTTGCCCTTTGTGTGTTGAAGTCTCCGTCAATGTGGATGTACGATAGCAGCACCTATCGGAAACACGCCAAAAATCATTGTGTCATCATTTCCTTTGCACACTCCAATCTGATCCCTTTACTTTCTTGCAATTAGCATGCTTTACTCTTTTCGCTGCTCAAACTATTTTCATGTTTGCTTGAAATGTATTGTGAATGCTTGAACTTGTGCTAAAACTCCACCTTAACTTGAAGAACTTAAAAACTACTACTTTTGCTTGTTAAGGGTCTAATCACCCACCCTCTAGACCCCTCTTCTCCATCCTTTCAATTGGTATTAGAGCATTGGTCTCCACTGCTTTGGTTCAATCACCATTAGAGGAAGATGGACGAGTCTATGTCCGGGAGTATTAGATGTAGAGTACATTTCTTGATGGAGACTTTCATGGTTCTTGGAAAAACGAGATGCTTGAGATTTTCAATGAATGCAACTTGAACAAGTATATTATTAGCCCTTATGTGGCTCCCATTGACCCTTTGAATCCAACACCCTATGAGTATCTTGATATCGTTCGCAATCTTAGAACTATTGATCTTATCACTAGAGGATTGTCTATAAATTTGCTTGTTTGCCTACCTACTTTTAAATTTGCATACACTATATGGAAGTATCATGAGAAATGGTTCCCAAATTATTCCCTAAAAAACCTTGATGAAATTCTTCACAAGACAATTGTGTTTCATAAGATGGACAATAGGGGTCCTAAATTTGATGAATGCCTTTTTGAACTTCGTGATCTTATGTATGCAAAAGGAGATGCTAGAATTATAGGTGATATCATCTTAGAAGCTATAATAATTCATACTCTTGAACATTGTCATGGTCAAAATTCTAATGATTCACTTGACCTAGGTGATGATCATATTAATGACGATGTTGAGCACGACTATTATGATGAGGATGATGATAGTGACTTTGATCTTGATGAGGCGATGAGACACTTTGGTCTTATGGCTAACCTACGTGGTTACATGGCAGGAGGAAAGGAATGGGTTCTTGATAGTGGATGTACTAATCATATGACTGGAGATAAGGACATGTTCCATGAGCTTGCAAAGAATGACGACCCTCGCAAGTATGGAACCTTTGGTGAGAACTCTAAGGGTAAGGTTGTTGGCCTTGGTAAGGTGGCCATCTCCCATGATAGCAATATCCAAAATGTTATGATCGTTCAATCTCTTGGCTACAACTTACTTTCCGTATCTAGACTAGTTGACTTCGGTTTCAATGTCTTATTTACTGAAGTAGATTGCCAAGTATTTCGTAGAGATAATCATATAATGGTCTTTACCAGTATTCGTAGAGGTGACCTATACATTGTTGATTTTACTAAGAAAGCTCAACCTCGTACCTGCTTAATTGCTAAATCTTCTAAATGTTGGTTATGGCATAGAAGGTCACGTGGGTATTGTCAGGGATATGGTTAGTAGGTATAAACCGGCTATTGTAAACCGGCTTGGTTATATTATACTTGGTTTAATATTTTAGTAGGGATTACGGCCCATGAGATTTTGAGGCCCATGCATAGAAGTATGGTTTGTAAACCGCCAAGAGATGTAACTTGAGAGATAAGAAAGAAAGACAGAGACCGAGGCGGACACGATTATGAGCCGACCTCGGGACTCTGTAAACCAGACCAGGCGTTGCCTCTATATAAAGGGACGGCCTGGACGGTTCAGGGACAGGCAACAATCAATCCGTCGAGACACAAGCAAAGCGAATCCGCTCCCTGTAAACCGACGCCCAAGCAATATCAAACCAACTAGACGTAGGCTTTTACCTTCTCCGAAGGGGCCGAACTAGTATAAATCCTTTGTGTCCTTTGTGTGCCATGAATCCTTTCAAGCTAACCCGTGCGATGGTTCCATCATCAAGTCCGCTAAACCGGACATCTGCCGTGTTATTTCCACGACAGTTGGCGCCCACCGTGGGGCCTGCGCACAATGGTTTCGAGTTCTTGAAAGGCGGCTTCGAAGGGTTAAAGGGTTACGCAGTCGGCCGGATGACCAAGAGTCGTCATGGCCGGGTCTACATCGACGACGCGGGCTGGGGACCGGAGGCCTATTCAATCGAATACGGGTACTGGGTTCCCTTCGGCAGCATCCAAGTCTTCATCGGCAAAATTGGTGAACCGGGACCTGAGCCGGACACCCTCCCCAACATCGTCGAGCCGGCTCAGCGTACGAGATCGGCCCGGATTCAGCCTGCCATGAAGCATGTGTTCGTTGGAGCAGTTCACGGAGGCCGAGCCGAGGACGGATCGGAATCTGATGGTGCAACCGTCGTCTACTCAGATGACGAATCTTCATCCGGGGAAACCGAATCTCTGTATCAGTTGCGGGACGGCCGGTCTGAGGGCGAGTCCGATGGAAACAGTATTCCGGACCCCTTTGGCCCGCCAAACCGGGTGGCGGTCTTCATGGCCGGTTCACAACCCCCGACGAACGGAACGACAGCAGAGGCTGGTGCAGGGGGAAGCGGTTCAAATCCCTCCCTTACTGAAGTTCTATCCACCTTGATCGAGGAGTTCACAGCTAAAGCGGTGGAGGTCGTAGCTCCAGCAGACAAGGCGCAACATGATGCAGCGCTTCTTCAGTTGAAAGCTCGGATCGATCAGTTGAAGGAGGATTTAAAGGCGGAAGGAGAAATGTTAGCCATAAGACAAGCAGAGTTGGATGATCAAGCCTTTCATTTGAGGATGGAGCAGGCTTTTGTGGAAGGAGTAAGGGGGCGAAAGTATCGGTCCCGCCTACCGCCGGGTTACGAATCTGCGAATTTGTTCAGAACGCCTGGGGCTGGGGCCAGCAATAATCCGGTCTTAAACCGGAGAACACCCCCGGCTCGGGATGAGCCGGATCAACGACCCGCCGCAGAACAGGAGCGTCGGATCACATCGGCGCCTTATGTTCCTGTCCCTCCAGGACACTATTTAAACCCTTTGGATAATATTGCGGCAGCGGCAACGCGGTTGGCCGCTTTACCCGTGGAAGAAACGTCTCCGGTGGCGATAGAGGCGTGCAGGGCCCAGAAGCTACTTAACACTGCGTTAATACAGCAGCAAGCATACTCTCACAGCAGGGAGAGGTTACATTCAACACCACGTCCCAACCGAAGTTATTCTAGACATTGGGAGGAGCCAGAAGTGTCTAGCAGTGAGCGCAGGAGACATCAGCACAGGCAGGATAATCCGGCAAGGGCGGAGATGCCAGCCCCGGACCTAAACCGGCCTAGATCGGAGGCCAGAGAGGAAATTCGTCAGTCGACGCCGGTTCACACAGCCACTACAGGGACATGCGCCACAGCAAGCGGTTTTGGGATACAATGTCTTGTCCCCGCCCTATGGAGTGTTAAGTTGCCCAAGGATTTCAAGGGGCCTCGCAAGGTACCTAACTACACAGCCGATTTACCACCCGAAGCTTGGGTGGAGAGTTATGAGATGGCCGTGGAGATGTTGGATGTGGATGAATCGGCTTGTGCCAAATATTTCACTATGATGCTTGAGGGCACGGCCCGGACCTGGCTAAAGGCACTACCCCCGAATTCTATCGGGTCATGGGGGGAGCTGCGCAGTCAGTTCATCAAAAACTTCAAGGATACATGCAAGCAACCGATGTCGGTGATAGATCTAGCAGCCTGTGTGCAAGGAGAGCAGGAGTCTACAGCAGCTTGGGTACGCAGAGTGGCGGAGATCTTACACTCTTCGAATGGTATCAATCCTAGTACGGCGATAGTGACGTTGGAAAACAATTGCCGGTTTGAATCTTTAAAGTTAAAGCTCGGACGGCTTAAACGGGACTGCAATGACATGGGGACTTTAATGAGTGCCCTGGTGAAATACGGAGACTCAGATAATACCAAGTATCCGGAAGCAGAAGGAGATAAAACGGGGAAGGCCAGCAAGTCTGGTAAACCGGCACCGGTTAATCCGGTTACTTCAAGCTTTTTGGGTAAACGGAAGGCAGAAAATAGTTCTGATTTTGTGGCTAATACTCAAGTTCAAGGCGGTTTTCAGGGTAATCCGGCAAATTCCACTCTCCAAACCGGCGGAGGAGATCCGGGCTGGGAGCAGGAGTTGGACCGACCCTGCCCAAAGCATAGCGGAAGAGGGAAAATAGCAAGGCATACCATGAGAGAATGCATACCCTTTATGAAAGCAGTGAATGGCCGTTTTAACCCGCCTAGCCGGCCCCCGAACGGCGGTTCAGGGCCCGGGTTTTATGGTCCGGGTTATCAGGGGAACAGCTCCGGATCAGGATATAGGGGCAATAACGGCGGTTATCAACCCCGGCCAGGCGGCCAAAATAGTCAAGGGAATTACAATGGTCAGGGAAATCAATCACATCATCAAGGTGGTTACAATGGTCAGGGAAATCAATCGCATCATCAAGGTGGTTACAACAGTCAGAATAATCAGCAGCAGGGCCAAGGGAGTTATAATAATCAAGGAAGTCAGCAGCAACAGCGTCAGCAACAGCAGCCACAATCCGGGTATCAGAGTAACCCGAAGGAGTTAAGTAGTGGGCAGTATCATGTCTTCACCACAAGTCTGTGCAAACGAGACCATAAGGTGCTAAAGCGGTGGAACCGGCGACACCTCAATTTCTCCGATGGTCGGAACAGCCCATTGTATGGAGCAGAGAGGACCACCCGTTACGGGTGGATAATCCGGGTCATTTAGCTTTGGTGGTAGCACCTCAGGTGGGAGGATACAAGTTTACTAAAGTTCTCATGGACGGGGGTAGCAGCATCAATATACTGTATTACGAGACCTTCCGTCGTATGGGTCTGACAGATAAAAAGTTAAGAACATCAAACACAGTGTTCCACGGGGTGGTCCCAGGTAAGTCATCTTATCCAGTTGGTAAGATTGACTTAGAAGTTACCTTTGGAGATGAGTATGATTCCAGATCGGAGATGATCACCTTTGAAGTTGTCAAAATTAAAAGTCCGTATCATGCTTTGTTTGGAAGGACGGTTTATGCTAAATTTATGGCTAGGCCATGTTATGTTTATTTGCAGCTTAAAATGCCGGGTCATAAAGGCACGATTACGGTGCATGGCAGTCGTAAGATAGCGGTGGAGTGTGAGGAAGGTGATGCAGCTTATGCAGAAGCGGTATGTGCCACGGAAGAGCTAAAGTTTTATAAAGATAATGTCGATCCGGCAGATATGACTCCACTGAAGAAACCAACTACCGAGCATGATCCGGCATTGAAGTTCAAGTCAGCGGAAGAGACTAAGCAGGTTGATTTTGTGCCTGGAGCCTCGTCTAAGCAGTTCACCATCAGTGCTAACCTTGATCCCAAATAGGAAAGCGTGCTCATCGAGTTCATCCGTGAGAACCGGGATATCTTTGCATGGAAACCTTCTGACATGCCAGGTATACCGAGGGAACTCGCTGAGCACAAGTTGAATATTGATCCGAAGTTTAAACCGGTAAAACAGTATCTGCGCCGCTTTAATGAAGAGAGGCGCAAGGCTATAGGAGAAGAAGTGGCCAGACTTTTGGCGGCAGGGTTCATAGTGGAAGTCTTTCATCCGGAATGGTTAGCTAATCCGGTGCTGGTTCTAAAGAAGAATGGGAAGTGGAGGATGTGTGTGGATTACACAGATCTCAATAAAGCTTGCCCGACTGATCCTTTTGCTCTACCTCGCATTGATCAGATTATCGATGCCACAGCAGGGTGTGAGCGGCTGAGTTTTTTGGATGCATATTCAGGTTATCACCAGATCAAGATGGCAGTTGAAGATCAAGAGAAAACGGCTTTCATAACTCCTTTTGGTGCTTTTTGCTATGTGTCTATGCCCTTTGGGCTCAAGTGTGCACAGGCAACTTATCAGCGTTGCATTCAGAATTGTTTGAAGGGGCAGATAGGAAGGAATGTGCATGCTTATGTGGATGACATTGTGGTCAAATCAAAGGAGGAAAGAACAATGATAGAGGACCTCAAAGAGACCTTTGATAATCTTCGAGCTTACAGGATGATGCTTAATCCGGAGAAATATGCTTTTGGTGTTCCGGCCGGTAAGCTTCTGGGATTCCTGGTCTCGAACAGGGGAATAGAAGCCAACCCGGAGAAGATCAAGGCCATCACATCTTTGACAAAACCGATTTGCATCAATGATGTTCAGCGCATAGCTGGCCGGATCACGGCACTAAGCCGGTTTATCAGTCGCTTGGGAGAAAAGGCGATCCCACTTTATCAAATGTTGAAGAAAACGGACCGGTTCATTTGGAGTGATGAGGCAAATACAGCGTTTGAGAATCTGAAACAGCAACTAGCAAAACCACCGGTTTTAGCTGCCCCAATTGATAAGGAGCCTTTGCTGTTATATGTTGCTGCGAATACACGGGCGGTCAGCGTTGCGATTGTGGTTGAGCGCAAGGAAGCAGGGAAGGAGCATCCGGTTCAGCGCCCGGTTTATTATGTGAGTGAAGTACTCATCGAGTCCAAACAAAGGTACCCTCACTGGCAGAAGTTGGTATATGGGGTGTTTATGGCAAACCGGAAACTGAAGCATTATTTCCAAGGGCATCGAATAACTGTGGTTAGTTTAGCTCCGTTAGGAGACATAATCCAGAACAGGGAAGCGACAGGCAGGATAGCCAAGTGGGCCATTGAGCTCAGCCCGCATGAGTTGAAGTATATACCGCGTACTGCTATAAAATCTCAGGCATTGGTAGACTTCATCAATGACTGGACGGAGTTGCAGACTCCTGAGGAGAAGCCGGATCTTACTTATTGGACGATTCACTTCGACGATTCAAAGCAGTTGGAGGGCTCGGGGGCTGGAGTTGTCTTAACTTCCCCCAGAGGTGATAAATTTTGTTATGTCCTCCGGTTATTATTTCCTTGTACTAATAATGCAGCAGAATATGAAGCGCTACTTCATGGTTTGCGATTGGCAAAGGAGATGAATTTGAGCCGGGTTAAGTGCTTGGGCGATTCATACCTAGTGGCACAGCAAGTTTCGGGCAAGTGGGATTCGAGGGATCCCCTCATGGCGGCTTATCGACGAGAGGTTGAAGCGGTCGCAGGATATTTCAAGGGATATCAGGTGGATCATATAGACCGGCGGAAGAACGAAGCGGCCGACGCTTTAAGCCGGCTAGGATCGCAACGTAAACCGGTACCACCAAACACCTTTTTGGATGAATTGCACAGTCCTTCGGTTCAAGTACCTTCAGAGAACGACCTAGCTGTTCCGGACCCAGAAGCACAGTTGGTTGCAGCAACCCATGTTATTCCGGATTGGACGGTACCCTATTTGGCGTACTTAAGCCGAGGAGAGTTACCGGAGGACGAAGAGGAAGCACGGCAGATAATCCGGCGTTCCAAGTCTATGACAATTGCAAACGGAGAGCTGCACCATCGTAGTACTTCTGGAGTATTTCAACGATGCGTTTCAGCTGAGGAAGGTTGTGAGATTCTAAGGGAGATTCATGAGGGGGATTGTGGTCATCATGCCGGATCAAAGTCTTTAGTGGCTAAAGCGTTCCGACATGGCTTCTATTGGTTAACCGCGCATTCAGATGCGGCGGATCTGGTCCGAAAGTGTGATGCTTGCCAGAAGTTCTCAAGACGTGCTCTCATTCCGGCACAGGAACTCCGGATGATACCAATAACCTGGCCTTTTGCAACTTGGGGGCTTGACATGGTCGGTCCTTTCAAGAGATCCCAAGATCAGAAAACTCATCTACTAGTAGCAGTAGACAAGTTTACAAAGTTGGTTGAAGCGGAGCCTATAAGCAAGTGTGATGCGGCAACAGCGGTCAAGTTCATAAAAAAAGTAATATTCCGGTTTGGCTTTCCACACAGCATCATTACAGATAATGGCACCAATTTATCTCAGGGTGAGATGGAAGAATTCTGTCAACGAGAGCATATTCGTCTGGACGTATCTTCTGTGGCTCACCCCCAATCCAATGGTCAGGCAGAAAGGTCAAATCAGGAGATTTTGCGAGGAATCAAACCCCGGCTTATGACACCTTTGCAGAGAACCCCAGGTTGTTGGGTAGAAGAATTACCGTCTGTCCTTTGGAGCATTAATACTACACCAAACCGGTCTACAGGTTATACACCTTTCTTCATGGTTTACGGTGCAGAGGCAGTTCTTCCAAGTGACATACGCCATGATTCACCAAGGGTAGCGGCCTATGTTGAAGCTGTTAACGAGGAGTCAAGACAAGACGGTTTAGACCGGTTGGATGAAGAGCGTGATATAGCTGCAGCATGGTCGGCGATTTATCAGCAAGATCTGCGCAGATATCATAGCCGCCGGATTAGAACCAGGACATTCCAGGAGGGTGACTTGGTACTTCGGCTCATCCAAGATCAAATAGATATGCATAAGCTATCCCCGCCATGGGAGGGGCCCTTTGTGGTCAGCAAGAATTTACATAACGGTTCATACTACTTGGTGGACATTCGAGAACACAAGGACTCACGGACATCAGAAGAGGAGACGAAGAGGCCATGGAACATCGCCCATTTACGGCCATATTATACTTGAGCTAGGTGCTCCAATGTATCCTATGTATATATTATGAATAATGAATAAACTGGCACCCTCGGTAAACCGGGGGCTTAGCCCCTTTCCCATATACACAAATCTTGTGCCAAGCAATCATATCAATTTACTATCAAATGAAATATTTCAATGTGGGCCGGTTTAGAAACTAATTTTTGCAGAATATGTGAAGGAGCAATGGAACTCTTGGGAACAGGAGATTATATCCGGTTCAAGAAGAGAAGAATCCATAAAACGAAAACCCACAGGTTCAAAAAAAGAACAATGGAGGCCCCCTCGGAGTTGGTATCATCCGCTCCCAGTGATCGGATTAAGTTTCACAAATTCTTGCAACCCTCTAAAAAGTTGGACAAGTCCACATTCAGTGATTGGTTTAGATTGACCCACCGGTTCAGGAGGAACCCTGGAGGCCCCTTGGGACAGTCGGTTCGCCCACGTCCCATTGATCGGATATTATTTACAAATTCTTTCGGCCCCCTGAACAGTTGATACGCTCACGTTCAGTGATTGGCTAGGCCCCTTGGGACAGTCGGTTCGCCCACGTCCCATTGATCGGATCTTATCTACAAATTCTTTCGGCCCCCTGAACAGT
>LR738709.1:295625196-295664178 GCA_902687465.1 Secale cereale
CGTCCCATTGATCGGATCTTATTTACAAATTCTTTCGGCCCCCTGAACAGTTGGTACGCCCACGTTCAGTGATTGGCTAGGCCCCTTGGGACAGTCAGTTCGCCCACGTCCCATTGATCGGATTGGTTTTTATTTGCGGTTCTATCGGCCCTCTGAACAGTCGATACGCTCACGTTCAGTGATTGGCTAGGCTCCTTGGGACAGTAGGTTTGCCCACGTCCCATTGATTGGCTGAACCTTGCTTTGAGCCTGGCAGCTCTTTGAAAAAGCCTCGACTACATGGTTTGATTTGAAAAATTGTGTGTTTCTTGGTGTTTCTCATGTTTTATAACCTTTTAAACCGAGTGGAACAGCTCCAGAAGTTGACCACCTACCTATAAAGTTATAAGTCTGGGTCATGAACACCAGCGAGAGTTAAACCGGCGTCATCATAAACCGGATCGACATTCATGATGAGTCAACAAATTGGCAATACATGATCAGTTATAATGACCGGTATTTTATAAACCAGCCTGGTTTTGACTATAAGTCACCAGTATGAGACAAAACAATGATCGGAGTTTATTAACCCGGTCCAATTGTGATTAAACCCGGGGTTCATTAAAACCCGGAAGGCGTATCAGGCACAAGTCACAATTTTCTGAAACAAGATGAGCCAGATTTATCGACAAGATGGACTGAAAAGTTGCAAGTGTTTATTAGAATTAATGAAGACCGATTCATGTGACTTTACCATCTTAACCGGTTTAATGTATATTGGCTACATACATTTCAGGTATAACAGTTATTTTTAAGATATGCTTATTAGATGTTTTCAAGAGAACAAGTTAACCCGTTCAGTGGTAAGCCACTCGGACATATTTTTCGATATTTTTATGAACAGAAGAAAGCAGCCGCATCAGGCAAACGGATCAACGGATGAATACTTCATAAAGATAAAATGTCGGATCGCAGCACAATAAGTTTCAGCTAAACCTATTACAAGGCATAAAAGCCCAATAGTTGGAAACATTGTTGGACGGAATAACAATCATGATTACAGCAAAGGCATTCAAGATTGTGCGTCTCCTTGCTGAGATGGCTGGCCACCGTCTTGATCCGGAGTGACTTCATCCTCGTGAAGCGGTTGGAAATCCGGTGCACGCCAGTCAATCTTTGCCAAGGCACGGAAATATACTTCATCGTTGATAAGCCCAACAGGATCAATATCAGGAGCAAAGGTGTGAGGACGAACCGGCGGAATTAAGTTTACAATATCGTAAACCGGTCGCTCCACCCGCTCGTTCTGCAGGTTATATGATGGATGATATCGCGACAAGTCAGACTCCACCGCAAGCTTGCTGGCGAGGGGACGCATCTCCTTTGTCAGGGCATAAAGGTCTTTTTCATTGAAGGTTGAACCGTCCTCCTTGGTATCAGGAAATCCGGTTAACACCTCCTCCGGATCAATGTCCGGGACCCAAGCTTTAGCCCTCGTAAGGGCCAGAAGAGCACCTCCTCGAGCAGCCGATTTCTTAACCTCTTCAAGACGAGCCGGTAGAATGGACAAACTATTCAAAGTATCTTGGATAGTTGAAGGAGCCGGCTTACCAAATGAAGTGGCACTGATAATCCTTTGTGTTCCGGAGTACAACTGTTCGACCAAGGTATAGCAGGCTTTGAGTTTCTTCCGTAAGTCGTCCCCAAGATGGGAGACACGGCGTCCTACATACAACAATGAATGTTAAACCGGTGCAAGTCACAGATTACAAAGATAACGACAGGAGTTCAGATTATGCTTACCAAAAATAGCAGAAGTCATCAAGTCAATTTGGCGCTTCAACCCGGTCAATTCTTCAGTAACCGGATTAAGTGCTCCTTCGGCATCCTGAACACGTTTCTCAAGATCTTTTTTCTGGACTTCAAAAGTAGTCCGCTCCTCGTCAAAGTACCTCTTCAAATCTTCAGCAGTTTTTAAACTAACTTGAAGTTCTGTCTTAGCCTTTGAAGCGGCTGACTCAGTCTCCGTAAGCCGGCTTCGAAGTTCATTGATCTCCAGAGCATTCCGGTTCAGCTCAGCCTGCAGACAAAGTTCAAAAGCAAGATTAGACATTACAAGTCTCAAGCACACAACCAAGTTGTCTACTTGACACTTGGGGGCTAATGGCAGTTGAAGTAATATAACACAGACAATTTGAAAGTACAAGTCTCAAGCACACAACCAAGTTGTCTACTTGACACTTGGGAGCTAATGGCAGTTGAAGCAATGCACCAAAGACAATTTGAAATTACAAGTATCAACTACATAACCAAGTTATCTACTTGATACTTGGGGGCTAATGTATGGATCAGCAGTTCAAACTACAAAGTTCCGGATTACCTTCAGTAAAGCAGCTAAACCGGAACTTGGGGGCTGCTATGAGATAAAGATGCGTCAAAAAAGCAAAGACAGAAGAGGAAACTTACTTCATATTTTTCTCTCATCAGGTTCACCAGGCTGGCTTCATAATCCCGGCTGCTGTGAAGCCGGTTCAAATATCCGGAATAGATATCTTGAGCACTCATACTAGAAAGACTGGATATATCAGTGCTCCACTTCCCTTTTTCTTGGGCTATCTTTTCCACTTTAGCTGTATGTTTTGCTAAAATGGTGGGTTCAGCTGGAGCAACATAAGCAGCACCAGTAACCATAACGTCAGGAGAAGTGGGTACATTGGGAGGAATAACTTCAACTTGAGCCGGATCAGGAGACGCCGGGTTAACTTGAGGAGAATTAACCCGAGCCGGACTTGGTGGATCTTGGACATTTTCTGCAACAGGAGTTTCAAGAGCAGGTTCTTCAACCGGAGCTACAGGGGTACCTTCTGGAGGAACAGCGGTGGACGGATCAATCACCGGTTCATCAGCAGAAGGATCAGCAACAGGCTTATTCGCCTTGGGCTTTTTGCTGGGTTTCGGTTTGCTGGAAAACAGGCAAAATAAGTTAGCATTATAAAGGAAAAGGGGGGTGTCATAAACCGGAAGAGGTGAAGAGAGTTACCCCGGAACGGTCTTCAGAGGAGGAAGCTGTGTAGCGGTTGATTCGCCGGAAGAAGGCATCGGAGTTTCCTGATAGTCAGGATCAGACGGTTTAAGGGGTTGTCGGATAAGTCCGGCCTTGGGATGAAGAAGAGTCGGAGAGAGTATCACCTCAGCGCGACGCTTTCGAACCGGAGTTAATGAGATTCCAGATGACTCCACCGCCAGGCCACTGTGGCGAGTGGTCCGGCGAAAAGCTTCGTGCTGTTGCTTCTTCAAAGTAAAGTTAGGATCTAACTTAGCATAAGGATGAGAAAATTGATATTTCCTGACGGTCCGACGGCTTTTTTGAGGAAGAGGTTCTGAATCAGAAGAAATAAGGGTTACCTCAATCTCAGTCGGGTTATCACCTTCAAGCGGTTCCTGTGAAAAGGTATCATTAGATATGATTACAAGTATATGAAAGCGAGACTTAAACCGGAGTAAGGCATATCTCGGAGTCCGGATCATCATCCTCAGAAGGAGAACCGGCATCAACGGCTGCTTTCCTTTTCTTGTTTGCAGGGGTTTTCCGGCGAGCCTGCTTTACGGTTTTCTCCTGAGGCTTTCTCCTCCAAAAGGGGTCATCAGCCTAATTGAAAAAAGCAAGGGCAAGTGAAAGACGGTTCAAAGAGGACGGTTTACAAGTACAGGGTAAAGAAAAACTTACTTCGGGCAGCTTATTCTTCTTAAAGTACGGGGCCAAGCCAACTTTAGAGCAGTCTGTTAAGGTAGGATTGACAATCTTCTTGGCTGACTCCACTACCTCCGATTCAGAAAGCTTATCCTTGGTAAACCTCTGAGGATCATCCGGTTTACCAGAGTATTTGCACATTAGCTTAGGACGCCGGCTTAAGGGAAGGATGCTCCAAGATAGCCAGCAGCGAAGGAAATCAGTACCATTCAGACCATTTGCCATGAAAGCCCTCAGTTTGGAGAGCTGTGATGAAAACCGGGTCCGTTCAGCAGCACTAAGCCGTTGTGGCAAGGGGTGATTCGCCGGAATACGAGTTTCACGATAACCCGGCAAAGGATTTTCACCTTCAGGAGAAGTGTCTACACAATAAAACCAGGATTTGTTCCAATCCTTTGGATGGGTGTGTAAAGCAGCGTGAGGAAAGACTACGTCCCTCCTTTTCTGAATACTAATCCCACCAAGTTCTTGGTGAGGTCCGCTGGTAAATTCAGTGCGCCGGTTTGCATGAAAGAAGTCCCGGAATAAATCAACTGAAGGTTCTTCTTGCAGATACACTTCAGAAAATACTTGGAAATCGCAAATATTTGAAACAGAATTTGGTCCGATATCCTGCGGGTGCAGCTGGAAAGTGGCAAGAACATCCCGGAAAAATCTTGAACCGGGGGGAGAGAAGCCTCTGGAGATGTGGTCCAGAAATACGATGACTTCCCCGGATCTAGGAGTAGGAGGGCATTCATTACCCGGAGCACGCCATTTTAGCTCAGCCTGAGGGCCTAATGTGCCGATCTTAGACAGCTTGATTAAGTCATCCTCAGTAACGACGGAACGGACCCAATCGCAAGAGACATACTGCTTAGCCATTGAACAAAGTGCTGAAGAAGATAAAATGCAAAAACGGATTATGAAAGTACAATGATCCGGGATCTATCTATGGAAATTACGCAACGGTTTAAACTGAGGACTAGTTATCATGGTTAAACCGGCAATCATAAAACAAGTTATATCATTTCCGGTCTATGGCAGTTGAAGAGGAATAGTTCGACCATTGCGTCAATTTACAGAGTTTTTTCAAGAGCAGGGTGTGTCAACTTAAACCGGAGCATACTTAGCAAATCTACCGAAGAGGAAAACAGGTTTCCGAAAGTTTGCTAAGGGGGAAAGATCTGAGTGTGCTGAAGAAAAGAAACTAATCTAAAAATATGCAAGGAAAGCTACACAGACTTTATACTAAAAAGATGGATTTACATGACAGACAGGAGCAATGAAGATTCGACGCATCTACAGCGGAGTAAAAATGGGGAAGATCGAAAAGCAAAATTACTACGAATCACGGGCTCAAAGAACGAGCAAGACGAAGCTTTGCTAAGAGCTCTAATGGCGGAATGGATAAATCAACAGCATTATGGATAGACGATGAGATCTAAGCTAGTATTAAGCGGAAGATCTATTGACTAGGGCCTGAAGGTCACAAATATTCTATGAGTAATATATCTACGAAGAGGCGAAGCTTTTTTCGGAAGCTCTAATGGCGGAAGAACAAGGAGAAGCGCCGATAGATGCAGATCAACAGTAAGGAGGATGAACATACCTGGGACGGCGAGAATCGGCGGCGGAGATTGATCTGGTCGAAGCTCAGGTTGATGCAGCGGCTAGGCGAGGACCAGAGATCCGGCGGTCGTCGGCGGCGGTTTGAGCTCGGGCGGCGACGGAGGAAGAAGACGCAGGAAGAGGACGAAGTGAGAAGGAGATAATGAATGGGGGGTGGCAATATTTATAGCCAGGAGTCAGATCTGAAATGACAAGTGCGAGAATCGAGGAGACAGAAAATCGGATAAAGATCCCGTGACGCCTCGATCTTCGGGATAACCCTTAAAATACGCTACAGTACAGCTCACGACGTTAAATGCGGAGATGATGTCATTGTCAGACTTTAATGATCCTGGAGGATGACGTCAGAGCCGGTTTACAAAAAGATGAAGATAAAGAAGAAAATTATACAAGACAAAGAAGACTGATATGAACAAGTTCAAATCATTCTGGGGCCTAATGTCAGGGATATGGTTAGTAGGTATAAACCGGCTATTGTAAACCGGCTTGGTTATATTATACTTGGTTTAATATTTTAGTAGGGATTACGGCCCATGAGATTTTGAGGCCCATGCATAGAAGTATGGTTTATAAACCGCCAAGAGATGTAACTTGAGAGATAAGAAAGAAAGACAGAGACCGAGGCGGACACGATTATGAGCCGGCCTCGGGACTCTGTAAACCGGACCAGGCGTTGCCTCTATATAAAGGGACGGCCTGGACGGTTCAGGGACAGGCAACAATCAATCCGTCGAGACACAGGCAAAGCGAATCCGCTCCCTGTAAACCGACGCCCAAGCAATATCAAACCAACTAGACGTAGGCTTTTACCTTCTCCGAAGGGGCCGAACTAGTATAAATCCTTTGTGTCCTTTGTGTGCCATGAATCCTTTCAAGCTAACCCGTGCGATGGTTCCATCATCAAGTCCGCTAAACCGGACATCTGCCGTGTTATTTCCACGACAGGTATGCAAAATCTCGATAAGCTTATTAAAGGTGATCATATCCTTGGTGTTAAAGATGTTATATTTGACAAGGATAGACTTTGTAGTGGTTGTCAAGCTGGAAAATAAGTTGGAGGAAGTCATCCCATGAAGAACATCATGACCATGAGAAGACTGCTTGAGCTACTTCATATAGATCTTTTTGGTCCAAACGCCTACAAGAGTCTCGGTGGTAACTAATTTGGTTTGGTCATTGTTGATGATTTTTCCTAGATTTACGTGGGTGTTCTTTCTCGATAATAAATCGCATGTCCAAAAGATCTTCAAGAACTTCGCTAGGAAGGCCCAAAATCAGTTTGACATGAAGATCAAGAAGGTTTGTAGTGATAATGGATCGGAGTTCAAGAACACCAATGTGGACACCTTCCTCGACGAAGAAGGGATTTCACATGAGTTCTCGGCTACGTGCACACCTCAAGAAAACAGAGTCATTGAGAGGAAGAACCGGACGCTAATTGAAATGGCGAGGACAATGCTTGATGAATACAGGACGCTAAGACACTTTTGGGCAGAAGTGGTTGAGATAGCTTGTCACGCTACGAATCGACTATATCTTCACAAGCTTCTCGGCAAGACGACAGACGAACTTCTCACCGGTAACAAACCCCAAGTTGGATACTTTTGAGTATTTGGCTCAAAGTGCTACATTCTTGATGAGCATCATCATTCGAAGTTTTCTTGTAAGTCTCATGAAGGTTTCGTACTTGATTATGGCTCAAACTCCCACACTTACCGTGTCTACAACAATTTTACCCGAAAGGTTGAAGATTTGCTAGATATGAAGTTTGATGAATCTAACGGCTCGCAAGTAGAGCAATTGCCAATTGATGTAGCAGACAAAAATCCTTAGGAAGCAATCCAAGATTTGTCCACTTGCAGGATTCGTCCTACGAAGGTGAAGGAGAGTACTTCGTCAATTCAATTAGAAGCCTCAACTTCACGTCAAGGTGAACAACAAGTTGACTTGGAGACATCCACAAGTGGAACACGTCAAGACGAAGAAAACGAGGAAGTGCAACAAGATGAACCGTCTCAACCTCCCTCTCAACCTCCACGAGACAATGCCAATGCCAACAACAACAAAGAAGGACAAGAAGAAGAAGACAATGATGATGACGTTCCACCCCAACCCAAACAAAAGCTCTCACGAGTTAGATAAAGAATATCAAGAGATCATGTCATTGAACAAATCTTTAACGAAATTCAAACCGGGAGAATCACTCCCTCTAAATCTTGTTTATCTAACTTTTGTGAACATTACTCATTCATTTCTAGTGTTGAACCTATGAGGGTTGAAGCAGCTCTTGATGATCCGGATTGGGTGAATGCCATGCACGAAGAGCTACACAACTTTGAGAGGAATCAAGTATGGTCTTCGGAATAAGCAAGATGAAGATCGACAAGTTGTACGCAACAAGGCCCATCTCGTTGCCAAGGCTACACAAAAGTTGAAGGTATTGACTATGGTGAGACATAGGCCCCCGTTGCTAGACTTGAGTCCATACGAATCTTACTTGCTTATGCCAATCACCATGATATCACTTTATATCAAATGGACGTCAAAAGTGCTTTTCTTAATGGAGAAGTTGAGGAGGAAGTTTATGTTAAACAACCTCCCAGTTTTGGTCAATCCCAAGAAACCTAATCATGTTTACAAACTTCACAAAGCTCTTTATGGTCTTAAATAAGCTCCTAGAGCATGGTATAAATGCTTGACCAAATTTCTTATTGATAAAGGCTTTGAAATTGGGAAGATATATTCTACACTTTATCCTAAGAGGGTTAATGGTGAATTATTTGTGTGCCAAATTTATGTTGATGATATCATATTTGGTTCTACTAAACCCCATCTTAGTGAAAAGTTTGGAAGGCTAATGTCGGAGAAGTTTGAGATGTATATGATGAGTGAACTCATATTTTTCCTTCGTTTGCAATTGAAGCAAACTAAGGTAGGTACCTTTGTTTATCAAACAAGGTATACTAAGGATCTTTTCAAGTAGTTCAACATGCGAGAAAGCAAAGGTATGAAAACACCCATGCCTACTAGTGGACATCTTGACTTGACTAAGGATGGCAAACCAATTGACCAAAAGGTTTAGCGCTCTATGATTGGTTTATTGTTATATCTATGTGCCTCCTATCCCGATATTATGCTAAGTGTGTGCATGTGTGCACGGTATCGAGTGGCCCCTAAAGAATGTCATCTTAAGGCCATGAAAAGCATAGTGAGATACTTAATTCTTGCACCAAAATTTGGCATTTGGTATCCTAAGATGTCATCTTTTAATCTTGTTGGCTAGTCCGATTCGGACTATGCCGGTGACAAGGTTGATAGAAAGTCAACTTCGGGTACCTGTCAATTTCTTGGTAGATCCCTTATGTCTTGGTCCTCCAAAAAACAAAACTCGGTACCCTTATCCACTGACGAAGTGGAATACATTGCCGCCAGATCACCTTGTGCTCAATTACTTTGGATGACCCAAACCCTTACGGATTATGGGATACATGTGAAACATGTTCCATTGCTTTGTGATAATGAAAGTTCTATAAGATTGATCACAATCCCGTGCAACGTTCTCGAACTAAGCATATTGAAGTTCGTCATCATTTCATTCGAGACCATGTTGCTAAAGGAGACATCAATCTTAAACATGTTCGTACCAATAAGCAATTGGCGGATATATTCACCAAACCGCTTGATGATAAGGTATTTTTCCATTTGAGAGGAGAATTGAATATCATTGATGCCTCAAACATGGAGTAGAAACTCCATTTGGATACATGCAAGGCATGAGCCTTTTATGACTAATCCTTGATATTTCCCTTATGATGATGATCATATGTCTTGGATCTATACTTGTACCATTGCATGTTAACTAACCCTTGTAGGTACTTGGATGAACTCAAATCCATGAGATTGCAACTCACTCACTTCTTGAGTGACTACATCACGAAGTTCCTATGCCTTGGATGTTGATCTCAAGGAAGCATGAACCCACTCAACATATCCTTTGACATTTTCAATATATCAACTTTTCAATTCGTTTCAAAATTTTCATAATTGCCATTTTGGATGCACAAGTGCTACTCCTTGCAAGTCTAACCCATGTAGGAAGATGAACTCAAACTACTAGTGGTGCTCTCAACTCACTGGTACAACGAGGTGCAATACAAACGGTTTTTAACCCCTTTCCGCGACGACATTTGGAACCGTCGCCAAGTGAGTGACTGCGATAGGGGGTTCCATCCCACACGACCCAGAACCCGTCGGGGATATGGAGCCAGGATCCAGAGGCCTTGAAAAATGTAATCGTGTGCGTTACAACACACACTAAATTCTTTCGCGTGTGTGGGATTGGTGATTAAACGTTTCTAATGACGCAGTGAAGCCAAACAGTGTGTCGTAATGATCCATTTGGGAAACTGTATGTAAGCCACATAGGCCAACATATGAACTGTGTGCGATATGTGCCTCATCGCACACGAATTTTCTGCGGGACCCGTCTGCCATACAAACTCCATCGCACATGTTTCCCAACAATTACCGTGTGCGATAATGTTCTATCACAAACAGTTTAGGAGCCCCTTCGAACACATACAAATGTTGTAGATCGTTTGTGATTTGTTGTGTATCACGGATGGTTACGGCAAGAGTGACGTGTGCTTTTCGTTTGGGATCCCACACGTTTCCTAAAAAAATTACGATTGGGATTGTATTTTACATTGTGCATGGTTTATTCCGAGCTCTCGTGTGTGATAACGTGATATCACAAATGGTTTCGGAGACCCTACACACACGTAGTAGCACTGCAAATCGTTTGCGATCTGCTGTGTATCACCGACGGTTCCGCTATGATTGACGTAAGCTTTTCGATGTGGATCGCGCACAGTCATTTAGTTGAACCGTGTGCGCGGCAATTGCTAGGTTAAAACAAAAATGTCCCATTTTGAATAGGCATGCAAAAAGCAAATTCGACACAATATTCAATTGAACAAATAGTGTCCACGGGAAGAACATTCATCAGATTTCGCAACAATTGCAATTGAACATATGGTAGCTAAATTCCAATGATTTGTCGACACATATATGCATTACATAGTTAATCATAGTGTACGAAATACAAAGACCTCATCACATGGAAAACAATGGATCCATGCGTATATGTTTAGCGGCTAACTCTTCACTACTACAGGATGCTGCTAACGCGACACTATGATCAGAGACCCTTCGACGGAACTGTGTGCGATGCATTAATCGTAAACGGTGATGTAAAATAACCATAAAAAAAGATGCAAAACATTTGCGATGAAGGATACATCAAACATAGTTCAGATTTTAGTTGCGTGTGCGATGCGGGGCATACGGTTCAGTTCAATTAACTGTTTGCGATGGGGCAGAACAGAAGAAAGCGGCAGCCAGATGAAGACGTGTGCGATATACGGCATACAGTTCATTCGGATAAACTGTTTGTGATGAGGCAGAACAACATAAATGGGCAGCCAGATGAAGGCGTGTGCGATATACGGCATACAGTTCACTCGGATGAACTGTTTGCGTTGAGCCAAGATAACATAAACGGATCAACTTACCAAGATGTGTGTGATCGGTTACGTGTAGGAAGACCAATAACAACACAGACGATTCTTGTCAACAAGCTGTGTGTGTTGTGAGAAAATGATTGCTTGTATACAATTGTCAGTGATTGATGAAATCATCACGGACGGGTTCCATTATTTAATCCGTGTGCGATGTGATTTGCTCTGTCTACAGAGCATCAACATATATACTTAAAAAGACAGCATTGCAAAACCAAATGGCAGGCGATGCCCGAATTCTTGTGCACCTTTACATCGTTGGTGATGTCCACCGTAGCGAACATGAAGTTGGGGGTGTTGACAAACCTGGCAAAACACTTTTTTTGGAAACATGTCGTAAAGTAACACGATAGACCTTAGATTAACATGTGTTAAAAAATGGCTCATCTTGCAATTAACGCTGACACATTGTAGCACTCCTACAAGGCCTAGAGGTTAATTTGAGAACAAGTACACAGAGTTAATTTGACATACATGACTTATAAGTTTCACAAAAATTATATCGCTTTTTTCGGAAAACATTTAATTGCTTTGAATGTATATAGTGCTCCGTCCTATTTGTAGAATTAACCTCGAGATCCATGTTTTGGAAACATGTCATAATGTAACGGGATAGACCTTCATTCAAGCCAATCAACATGTGTTCAAAAAACAAAAATTATCAAAAAGTAACGAGATAGACCTTCTTCAAGCCAATCAACATGTATTCAAAAAACAAAAAATGTCAAAAATTACAAAAGAAAGACCTCAAGGTTAATTCAACTAATATGATGGAGCACTATATACATTCAACACAATTAACTATTTACAGTGATTCATCACATCAGTTAAATTAACATAGAAACCACTTCCCATCAGGTCACCCATCTGATGACTACTCCAGTCTCAACACAGTTAACTTGGGAGTTCTGTTAGATAAGCTATCGGTAGGGAAGTTGGTCCCTGCTGCTATATGATCCCTCTTTGCATCCTTTATTGCACAGCAAATTAAGCATACAATTACACAAGTGACTACACACATTTCATTTCTGCACACCAAAATAAGCAATTACATGCATACTAAACTAGGAGAAACGAGGATCTAATCATCTACTTATTGTTGCGTCGACGCTTGCCATTGGTCTGCTTCCGGCTGGATGCCTGGCCATTTTGGGGAAGGAGGCACTTCGCTCGTGTGGGGGACGGAGGCCATCCCGCAGGGGCGCTAGGTTTGAGAGGACGACATTGTTGTCAGTGTGTGACCTCTGTGGCAACTATCAGCTCCCCAATAGCCTCTTCGTGTACCGTGGCAACCGTCCACCGCCTATTCGCCTTTCCCTCTCTATTTGGAACTGCTGTCGCACGCTCTTCCTCCCTCCATTTGCCTTCACCCTTCCTTCTGCCATTGTTCGATCGTCTTCTCCATGGAGGGAACAGGCCAGAAACGATCGCGTTATTCTTGCCCCGATGTGAAAGATGACATGGTAGAGGAACTCATTGATCGGTGCGACGTCGTCTCCTCGGCTATCATGGTAGGTTTGTTCAAGACCATTCTCGAATCAACAAATAACATAATTACAAAGAACCCAAGGGTTCAGGAGCGGTTTGATCTCCACTATCCTCTTCGCCATGAACCTGCTAGCTCGCGCGGGGACGACGAAAGCCTCGCCTTGTGCAAGTTGATGCCGCTTGATAATGATATGTGTGATGTTAAGATGCCATCGCTTAAGGGTAAGGCCTGGGCAGGCGCAAATGGATATTGGGTACAACTGCGAGTGGGAACTTGTGAATGTGTACACTCGACACCGGGTTCCACTTCCAAGAATCTCAGAGTGCCCTGAGGTTGAGCATACAGATGATCTATGGACGTTCAAATACTATCATGGTGATTGTCGTCTACGGAAGATAGCAATTTGTCGAGTTCCCATCTGCTCTTGGGATTACACGTACTATCATGTTGTTGCTATCTTCAACAAGCTTGCTGCCGTCATTACTTCCACGCCTCGATGGATATTGCTCAAATATGAATTTCTGTACACGGATGAGTATTGTGATGCAATTCAATACGAGCATCTTGTGTTTGCTACCACCACTCGTGGCACTATTTTTGCATGGAATCTTGATTGTTTCGTTACCTTTGTCTTCCACCATAATTAGAATTTTTTTCATCCACGTGCATGCAAGTTAGTATCCCGTGTACTAATTAACCTTCTGGTGTTTCCAAGGTCCAATGAACATTCCACCACCTATACTTGAAAAAAATTATAACCTAGGGGAAGATGACGATGGTGATGATCACGATCATGAGGACGAGCGGGACCTATATACTCAGTGGCGCCTAGCAACTTATTCCGATGGATCACCTCTTCTTGTATGTATGCAGGGCACTGCTGATGTTACTGAAGCAGGTGTTGTCTCCCATGGTCGCACTCTCCGAACCTATTCCAACATCTGTTGTAGGGTATTCGGGATGGATACTAATGTGCTAGCGCCAGCACCTTCTGAATGGTTCCGTATTGATAGTCTTGGAGGAAACTCGCCCTTCCTTGGACGAAACTATCCAATGATGGTGAAAGGTGATCCATCTGTTGTTGGCACAAAGTTACTGCCATTTATTAGAAGAAAATTGTATCTATACCTCGGGCATTGCTATGGTTCCGTACCCTGGCTATCACAATATCCATCATGGTATCGGCCGCTTCAGCCTGGATGATGAGTCCTGCGTTGGTCTCGATATTGACAAAAGTTGGCCCTGCGAGAGGCTTACTTATGGTTCAAAGCAAGCGTTTCCAACGCCGAGGATTGGTTGAGCTGAAGTTCATTTCATTGCTTGTTATTTGTTGTGTGATAAAAACTTTAATATTTACTAGAATGTTTTGTCGGAAATAATCTATTATCCAACATGTATCCTCATTGTCGTTGTGTGTTGATGACTTGTTGTATGTAATGAATGGTACATTTGTAAATGAGTCCTGTCAACTCATGCGTGCTCGCACAGCACGCGGGTCGCGTGGTGGCACGTATATTGTTTATCTATTTCGATGAATTAATGCTGCCGCTTTACTGCTTAACCGAAGCACGACACATATCCATTGTTGGTCTAACGCTCACCGTTCGAATAAATAATCCGTTTGGGATTTTGGTTCCCAATTATTAATAATCACCCGTTTGTAATCATCTATTTATATTAAATAGCACTTGATGGGGTTACCAGAATAAAGATAATTAGCTTAGAAAATCCCACAATAATTAGGAATATCCAACCTTTAATTTGGTGTGCATATTCCCATTCAACAAATACAGCCGTTAGAAAATCTCAGAGGTTCATTGTGTTCTAGGTTTTAGGATACAATTTCTATATCATCTTCCTCCAACGAACTACACTTCGAGGTTAACTTCCCCCACCCAGTGGCACTTCAGAATTGTCTTCCTCCAGCGGGCAAGCTAGATCCGTCGAGCAATCAGACCATATCAAGTAAGTACAATCTGCAAAAAAAATAGATCAGACATGTTAATGGATCAATTATAGTTCAATTATGCTCAACAGCTCAAGGCATCGCTCATCCAAAAAGATTTCACATGTTACCTCAGAAGGTTGATTATGTAGAATTCTATATGTGTGGGTTCCTATCTTAATGGTGTAGCGTTCATGCTTTCTACTCATCTAGAGAAGGCTGATGCCATGGATGGTGCATCCAGTGTGTTCACGTTAAGGTAGTATAATATAAATTAGAATTATACTACAACTATAACAGAAACAAGTGGGATTGACTGCTGCGACATAGAGTAACATATATGGTGCCTCAGATGGTTTTCATATTATAGATCAGCCCTCTTAATGGACAATAATACTTCAATTATACTATAGGCAGTGTTCATGTAATGCCTAGGATGTGACTATACCTCCTACGTGTCGAGGCATGACTTAAAGGTATAAGCCCATCCTAGAATGATCTCAAGTTTGGTATCTTTGCACGACTCATGTAAAAGAGGGATTAAATTGCAAAAGGAGATAGTTGGCTTACACTCGCCACTTCACACAATACATTACATAAGCAATCATCATTCAAAAACATCACAACCCGACTACGGGTGAAGATCCAAAAGAAAGATACCAAAGCAACATAAAGCCACAGGTCAGGATCGAATCCTAGTAGAAACCACTACTGATTGTCGAAACGTCACAAGCAAACGGCCACAAGCTTCATCGAAACTCCAAGTGGAGTACTGAACCAGCTCCTGCATCAAACTGGGCTGAACCTGCATCTGGTGTTGTAGTATCTGTGAGCCACGAGGACTCAGTAATCCCATAACCATGGGTAACAAGACTAGCAAAGCTTTGTGGGTAGGAAGAGGTAAGGTGGTGAGGTTGCAGCAGCGACTAAGCAATATATGGTGGCTAACTTACGAGTACCAGAATGAGAAGAGCATCTACGCAAACGGTCGCAAAAGAGGTGATCGCTAAAGATCCTAACTACATACGGTCAAACATAACCCCACCGTGTTCTCTTCTCAAAGTGAAAAGAGACAGTCACGGTTACTCACACAGTTGTGTGTTTTACTTCGGATCATCTGTCAAGTTTTCTACAACCGGACATTAACAAATTCCAATCTGCCACATAACCGCGGGCACGGCTTTCGAAAGTTCATAACCCTGCAGGGGTGTTCCAACTTGGCCCATCACAAGCCCACGATCCGCTGAAGTGATAAATATAATATCATCACCCCTTATCTTAGGGAAAACCGATCAGGCTCGGCATCCCGGTAGCACAAGTCATTTCGACAATGGTAAAACAAGTCCAGCAAGACCTCCCGGCGTGCCGACACCCTGATAGTAGCCGCGTGCATCTCGTCTCAGGCCACGTCCGGATGAGCGCTACGTACAGTACCGAAGACCCCAGATAACTGGGTGGTACCGCAAGTGACTCTAGTTTGGGACCAACACCATCAGCACTGGCCCCCCTGCTATGTAGAATTAAGAATCCTCGGGGACGCGACCCCCTATGCAATTTTAATTATTTAATTAAGTTGTTATTATGAGGCAAATTAAAACCAATGTTGGGCCTTGCTGGAGGAGATTTATTCAAAGTCGAACTGTCAAGGGGTCCCCATCCACCCATCGTGTAAGGAACGCAAAATCAAGGAACATAATGCCGGTTTATTGGCGCCTAAGGTGGCATGAGTGGAACAAAACACCGAGCAAAAGGCCAAGCCTTCCACCCATGCCCAGTATATAGGTGTGTTAATAATAATTATAGATATTGTGATATATCCAACAACAAGTTCCCTCCTGGAACGAACTTCATCTTCACCTGCAACTAACAACGCTATAAGAGGGACTGAGCAAGCGAGGCTGAGCAAGCGGGTAACATAGCCAAACAGTGGTTTTGCTAGGAAGGTGTCAAGGTTAGAGGTTTCATGGCAACAAGGAGAGGGCTGACATAAAAATGGGTAGCGCGACATGTAACGATAGCATCGAGACAACTAAGCATGGCAATGGTAGTAAAGGTATCCAAGGGTATGATCATCTTGCCTGGGATTCCACAAGGGAGAAGAACGGATCCATGAAGAAGACGGAGCAACACAATCGAGCGAAGAAGCCTCACAACTCCGGAACGAAACCGAAGCTAACAAGAGAAGCAACCGGAAAGAAGCAAACAACTCGGTAAACACACAAGCATTAACATGGCATACGATGCACAAGCAAGTATGATGCATGTCCGGTTTAATTATGCATGGCATGGCAAAGTGCACAAACAAGTACTACAAGTTAAGTGGAGCTCAATATGCAACGAGTTGCATATTGACGAAACACCACATTTATTTATTTAGTTGACTCTCGTTTATTTACAAGACAAGATTAAATGTTTTTAACATGGCAAGAGGTGAAGCATAATAAAACTATACTAACTAGCAATTTAAATGAGGCCGTAGAATAACAACAACAAATCCCGGAAAACCCCATGAGCATGTTTAATAATTATAAAGCAACAACAAACACACATATTAATGTTGTTAACATGATGCGGATGACATGATCAAGTTTATGCAAGTTATTAAAAGGGTTGACAAAAGAGATATGAAGTATTGTCACCGTGGTGAAAGGAAAGGGTGCCACGGCAACGATTCCGAAGATGATGCCACGGCAACATATCGGTGCCGGAAACTCGTTGAGAGTCCGATGCAAAAGGAAAGATGGCGTGAGCGAGTCAAACGAGATGGAAGGTGGGGCGATCCCGTTACCGGGTTCCCACGGGTCGGTGACGAGGCAACCGAGGAACAAGACAAAAGGGACGAAACGGACACGGTGCACACACGGGAAACATTTCATACAACACAACAAGCATCACACGGGTCATCGTCTCGGGTTATACCTTCGAAACACTCGTTTCGGGACGGTTCGAGATCGTAGAGGGACGGAGTCGTTCTTGCGGGTCGTAGAGGAAGTAGGCGTTCACGTCATCGTGTCGTGGTACTTGGCGAATTCCTCGTTTCCGGGCGACGGTAGTGGTACATGCCGTAGAGGGAAGTAGTTGTTCACGGGTCTTCGGCGACGGTAGACGTTCACGTTACGTAGATGTACTTGTCATCGTCTCGTTCGGTCGTCGTGGTACTTGTCAAAAGGTTGTGGTCTCGATATCGTAGTTGTACACGTGGTCGTCGTGGGAAGTAGTGGAACTTGGTCGTTTTTCCGTAGATGTTCGGGTGCATACGTAGAGGTACTTGTTTCGAAGAGGTACTTGGTCGTGTCGCCGTGTACTCGTTCGGGTCATTTGTCAATTCAACAAAACAAGGCATCGCAACACAAAAAAAACACAAGAGCTAACAAAAAGGGGCAGCACGGAGACGAGGCCACGACAGCAGCAGGTCGAGCCGGCGAGGAAGGAACGGAGGGAGGCAGAGCCTCGCGCGGACGCCGGAGACGGAGGGAGGAGGCCACGACTTTCAGCCACGAGGAGGGAGCGGGGCTCCTGGAGGCGCTGGCTCCTGGCCGCGCTGGGGAGCTGGGGCCTCGGGGAGGGCTCCAGCGCTGAGGAGGGAGCCGCGGAGGGAGGATGGCCCTGGCCGACGGCGGCACTTGGCGACGGAGGACGGGCGAGGGGAGCGGGAGGCGACGAGGCAGCAGCCTCTGCGGAGGAGAGGCGCGGGGCACCGGGCCGCTGGAGGCGAACACGTCCTCGCGAGGGAGGAGGGCGATGCCCTGGACGGGCGCGGAGCAGGGAGGCTTGGTGCTCGAGGAGGGCCTGGATTGGGGCGCGGCTGAGCCCTCGGCTCCATGGCGGTGCTGGAACGACGCGAAGGACTCGGGCGAAGGCGGGGCGCCGCTCGGGATGTGGACGAGGCCTGGACGGGCCTGGGGCGCTGCGCGGGGCGCTCTGGCCAGAGGGAAGGCCACGGCGACGAGCTGCTGGAGGCGCCAGCTGCGAGGAGCTCGGCCAGCTCGCGGCAGGGAGATCGGCGCTGGAGGAGGGAACTGGTGCGGCTGCGGGGGAGGATCGATTGAAGGGGAAAAGTGAGCGAGGGAAACGGTCCTCGGTCGGGCGCTGCGGGAAAAAACGGGAGGGAGAGTGCGGGCTACGAGGGAGAGCGAGAGGTGGCGAGGGGGAACGAGAAGAGTGCGGCGGCGGCGCTGGGAAAACAGAGGGAGGAGCGAGGGATCGAGGGGTGAGGGCTAGGGTTAGGAGCGCCGGGTTGGGCCAAAGTGGGCTAGCTGGGCTGGTGGAAGCGGTTGGCCTATAGGGCCTAGCAGGCCGGCTGGCCTAGAAGGCTGCGGGGGAGATGGCCTCTGCTTTTTATCTCTTAGACAGAAAAACAAATAAGGAGAGAGCCAAAAATAAAAAGAAAAGAGACAAATAATAAGAATAAAATGATGGACATTTTTGTAAGGCTTTACGGAATAATTCCAACCTCACAAAAATAGTTCCAACAAAAAGGGAAGTGCAAACTAAAATAAATAGCTTGCCTCAAGGAGTTTGAAAAGAGTCTAGATAATTGGAGGAGCCTCGAAAATAACGGAAAAGAATTACAGGGAAGGGTTTTGAAGGAGAAACTCGAAGTAGGAAGGCATGGGGAAAAATATGCACGTGTGTTGCGGTGAATTCCAACAAATGGAATATTTATAAATATAGCTCCCTAAATATTGAGAGGCTTTTATATGTTATAAAGAGAAGTCACCTTCCCTCGATTTAAATGGACCGAAGGTCCACACGATTTATTAAGGTTGAGATGCAAAAATAAAATATGACATGATGGCATGATGACATGATGCAATGCAAAAAAATAAATAACACAAGCACAAAAGAAACACAGGAGAACCCGGAACATCTGGAATCTTCTGGAATCTTCTGGGACGTTAGTCTCGGGCGTCACAACTCTCCCACACTAACAGAGGATCTCGACCCGAGATCCTAGAGATATCGCCGGGTAAAAACGGAAGAGGAATAGGTAAAACAACGTTGCTTCTTTGACAAACGAGTGAAACCAAAGAACCTTGAGAGGTTGAACAAATTGAAAGAAGAATGCAACGGAGATGAACAAAGTTAAGAGCACTCCGGTAAGCAGGAGGAACATTACAAGAACCTTGAAGGTTGAAAGACATGAAACACGGGCTTACGAACCAAAAGAATATGAAACTGCAACGGTATAGCCAAGGAATAAGAATGACAGAATTTGGACAGCACTCCGTCTGAAAATGGAAGGAATTGAAGATGAACTTGCCAAGTTGGGAAGATACTTGATGAAATGAACAACATATAGCTTCTGAAACAATTGAAAGAATGGCCCAAGGGGTAAGAAAGATTTCAGACAGCACTCCGGTTGAAAAGAGAGGCAAACTTGATAAGACGAGAGAACTAGAATGGAGGGCACAACACTCCGGTTAAATAGACAAGAGAGAATATGATCTTGATAAAAACGAGATGATGGTTAAAGAGAGCAACATCACAAAGCCTCCGGAATGAAAGAATATATGCTAGGTCGTTGGAAAAAAAAGAACGGAGAAGAAAAAGACAACTTCTCCCCCGAATCAATTTGAAAGAGCAACCTTACGAAGAAGGGTTGAATGGGGTTGATGGAAAAATCAACACGAAATGAATAAGCTTGATGTGGGCTTATGGAAAACATCGCAAAATTATGAGGTGACAACCAGCCACTAATGGAAAACTACTTGATTGGATTGAGATCAACAAGCAGATGAAAACTTATTTCACCGGAATGATAAAAGAAGAACTTGGATCATTTATAAGCACCGTAATAGCAACAATCCTTAGGGAAAGCTTTAGGTGAATTATAACCCAAGCTGACTCCAATGAATAATTGAAGGGTTGAAAACATCTCCTGAACAAGGAAAATGATGGTTTTAAATATCTCATTCTTGATAACTCGTGAATCATGAAACATGAAGGAATTGTCAAGAATGACATAACACCACCTCAAAGATAAGGGAGAAGAATTGCACTTGGAAAGCATGAAGAAGAATGCTTGAGCTCCAACAAGAATCTTGATGAAGACTTCGAGGATGAATTATAACTTGATGATCCACCATGAAGAACTCCGGTAATGAAAGCATGAGAATTGAAAGATGAAAAGAATAAGATTCAAGGCCTGCGATGAATTAGATGGAGTTTTGGAATGGTATAATTGAATAACTTGGCACTCCGGAAAAACAAGATGAACAACTTGGAACCGAGAATAAGATATGATGAACAAGCTCCAGACAAAAGAATTAAATCACCTTGAAGTAATAAGAATAAGAATTATGTTATGCATATCCTTCACCAATTTAAATTGATGACAACCAAAGGATTTGGCATACTACTTATTCTCGTTGCAAAGAATTAAAGAGAGAACTCGCACAAGCTTGGATAAATCTTCAACGAACCACCGGTAGGATTGTGAAAGAACGAGTGAATTAAAACAATAACAATGGAAGGGTAAACTTGAAAGAACCACTGTAAGAATATGGAGACGAACGAAGAGACATCAATGAAGAATATTTGGAGGACGAAGTTGAAAACTGAGAACGAAGAATCTTCTGAAATGATGGCCTTCGGAGGATCACAAAGAAAAGAATTCAAGAATTGCTCTGAAGGGTATAAAAGAATTCCTCACAATCTAGACAATAATGAGGTTGACATGAAGCTAGAACCACGAATCTTCAAGAGAATGGGTCAGGATTTAAGAGAAACACTTGTCCGGTCTCCAATGCTGAGAATGAAGACGAGAAAGGCCATGAAGAATTGTTGAGCACTCCGGAATGAAGAATTAAAAGGTTGAACCAATGATGAACAAGAATTTGAAAGCGATCTTGGAGAAGGCATGTGACTGATGGAATTCATTCTTACGTCACACTTGAAAAGAATTTCAGAATAACTCCGGAAAAAAATTAGAAGAGTCAGGTAAGATCCTGGGAAAAGACCTGTGGGTTAGGGCCCACTCAAAGAATTCACCGTTGGAAAAGATTGCTTAAGAGATATTGCACCGGTTGAATTAAATGGCTTGAATAAGGTAACAATCCTCAAAAAAAATTGAACGGATTAAGAATGGAATTTTGAATCTTCAGCACTCCGGATATGAATAACAAGAGGAGAATGAATAATTGGGCACCGGAATAAGAAAGCATTGTGAAAAGAGGAAAAAGGATAAGATCAACACCGAAATCTTGAATTACATCCACCGGCAGAATTATTGGAATTAAGAATGATGAACTTGGAGTTCTCGAGCATCTTCACGATAAAGCACCGGATAAGAACATTGAAGGAAAAGAATGAAGGAATGCCACATGAATAAAATGGATACTTCTTCTGAGAATTACTGACTCCAAGAAGAAAAAGGGAGGGAGGGTGGGGAAAAACAAAGACAACTTGGGATGAATGAAACAGACACATCGTCAGATTTCTCAACGGCGTCCGTAAGGAATAACTTGAAGAGAAGGCACACCGGTTGAAAAGAATTTAACATGACCATCTTGATGATCAAGACAAATTAGCACTCCCATAGAAATATGAGAATACTGATTAGGAAAGGTATGGAATCAACATTTGACATTGAAGCAACTCGAATACCAGAATCAAAACAAAACAAAGGATAGATATGCAACATGA
The DNA here is from genome assembly GCA_902687465.1 of Secale cereale. Classification (NCBI taxonomy): domain Eukaryota; kingdom Viridiplantae; phylum Streptophyta; class Magnoliopsida; order Poales; family Poaceae; genus Secale; species Secale cereale. The sequence continues at coordinate 295,647,198 of LR738709.1, forward strand.
TCTTCACAATATCATCCGAGCAAAGAATGAATGAATGAATTCCGCAGGTACATCAGCTTGACGAGAAGCCACTTGGAGAACAAAATGAAAATAAAAAGGAACAAGGAACAGATAGAACAAATACAAGATAGAAGTTTCGTTCGACATCTTCGTGCTGAAAGCTCATGGAACGTGTTACAAAAGGGTTTTGCAATCCCCGGATCAGCATAGCCAAGGACCCTTTAAGATGCAACTCCCGATCAGAACAAGTCCATAAAACCACTTCACTCAATGTAGAACCCCAAACTTCATATCGTGCATCCGTTGGAAGAATGCCTAGAACTACTTGATGAACCCACCTATAGATTTCCGAAAGTTTCCAGTTATGCAATCAGGTGTTGGGGATACACGGGAAGCACCGCGCAATCAACTCTAAACCTACATCCAGGTGTATCCATCCTTCAACACACAACCAGTCTTTCTCAAAAACTGTTTACCTCGGACCTTCGAAAAGCATCCACTATAACAAGCTATGGCAATACTCCCGAACTACCTCCCCAGTACTGGGTGATGTCGGGGTTATCTTGCCACTGGCCGTATAGGAGAGATTTTCGATGTCGGCCGTCTTAAGTATTTAGTACTGCCGCGATATGCTTGTGACAACAATACCCCGAAGCTCAACTCCTCGGTAACAGGAGGCATCGAGAACAATATCCTTGTCACGAGAACATCGAAACAATCCCAGAATACTCGCGGGATTCCTAAAAAAAAATTTGGTGCAATTTTGAAAATAGGAGAGACAAGAATAGTCGTCAGGAGTCCTCACCAGAGAGAAAAGAGATGAGAAGCAAACAGAAATCCTACTCTCCGATATAAATATAGGACTCAAAACATTTTCAGTGTGTGCCTAGACTCAACCGTCAACGATTCGATCAATCAGTGGGGGCTTCTAGGTCGGAGAAGGCTCTGAATACCAACTTGTAATGCCCAGGATGGGACTATACCTCCTACGTGTCGAGGCACGACTTAAAGGTATAAGTCCATCCTAGAATGATCTCAAGTTTGGTATCTTTGCACGACTCATGTAAAAGAGGGATTAAATTGCAAAAGGAGATAGTTGGCTTACACTCGCCACTTCACACAATACATTACATAAGCAATCATCATTCAAAAACATCACAACCCGACTACGGGTGAAGATCCAAAAGAAAGATACCAAAGCAACATAAAGCCACAGGTCAGGATCGAATCCTAGTAGAAACCACTACTGATCGACGAAACGTCACAAGCAAACGGCCACAAGCTTCATCGAAACTCCAAGTGGAGTACTGAACCAGCTCCTGCATCAAACTCGGCTGAACCTGCATCTGGTGTTGTAGTATCTGTGAGCCACGAGGACCCAGTAATCCCATAACCATGGGTAACAAGACTAGCAAAGCTTTGTGGGTAGGAAGAGTTAAGGTGGTGAGGTTGCAGCAGCGACTAAGCAATATATGGTGGCTAACTTACGAGTACCAGAATGAGAAGAGCATCTACGCAAACGGTCGCAAAAGAGGTGATCGCTAAAGATCCTAACTACATACGGTCAAACATAACCCCACCGTGTTCTCTTCTCAAAGTGAAAAGAGACAGTCACGGTTACTCACACAGTTGTGTGTTTTACTTCGGATCATCTGTCAAGTTTTCTACAACCGGACATTAACAAATTCCAATCTGCCACATAACCGCGGGCACGGCTTTCGAAAGTTCATAACCCTGCAGGGGTGTTCCAACTTGGCCCATCACAAGCCCACGATCCGCTGAAGTGATAAATATAATATCATCACCCCTTATCTTAGGGAAAACCGATCAGGCTCGGCATCCCGGTAGCACAAGTCATTTCGACAATGGTAAAACAAGTCCAGCAAGACCTCCCGGCGTGCCGACACCCTGATAGTAGCCGCGCGCATCTCGTCTCAGGCCACGTCCGGATGAGCGCTACGTACAGTACCGAAGACCCCAGATAACTGGGTGGTACCGCAAGTGACTCTAGTTTGGGACCAACACCATCAGCACTGGCCCCCCCTGCTATGTAGAATTAAGAATCCTCGGGGACGCGACCCCCTATGCAATTTTAATTATTTAATTAAGTTGTTATTATGAGGCAAATTAAAACCAATGTTGGGCCTTGCTGGAGGAGATTTATTCAAAGTCGAACTGTCAAGGGGTCCCCATCCACCCATCGTGTAAGGAACGCAAAATCAAGGAACATAATGCCGGTTTATCGGCGCCTAAGGTGGCATGAGTGGAACAAAACACCGAGCAAAAGGCCAAGCCTTCCACCCATGCCCAGTATATAGGTGTGTTAATAATAATTATAGATATTGTGATATATCCAACAACAAGTTCCCTCCTGGAACGAACTTCATCTTCACCTGCAACTAACAACGCTATAAGAGGGACTGAGCAAGCGAGGCTGAGCAAGCGGGTAACATAGCCAAACAGTGGTTTTGCTAGGAAGGTGTCAAGGTTAGAGGTTTCATGGCAACAAGGAGAGGGCTGACATAAAAATGGGTAGCGCGACATGTAACGATAGCATCGAGACAACTAAGCATGGCAATGGTAGTAAAGGTATCCAAGGGTATGATCATCTTGCCTGGGATTCCACAAGGGAGAAGAACGGATCCATGAAGAAGACGGAGCAACACAGTCGAGTGAAGAAGCCTCACAACTCCGGAACGAAACCGAAGCTAACAAGAGAAGCAACCGGAAAGAAGCAAACAACTCGGTAAACACACAAGCATTAACATGGCATACGATGCACAAGCAAGTATGATGCATGTCCGGTTTAATTATGCATGGCATGGCAAAGTGCACAAACAAGTACTACAAGTTAAGTGGAGCTCAATATGCAACGAGTTGCATATTGACGAAACACCACATTTATTTATTTAGTTGACTCTCGTTTATTTACAACACAAGATTAAATGTTTTTAACATGGCAAGAGGTGAAGCATAATAAAACTATACTAACTAGCAATTTAAATGAGGCCGTAGAATAACAACAACAAATCCCGGAAAACCCCATGAGCATGTTTAATAATTATAAAGCAACAACAAACACACATATTAATGTTGTTAACATGATGCGGATGACATGATCAAGTTTATGCAAGTTATTAAAAGGGTTGACAAAAGAGATATGAAGTATTGTCACCGTGGTGAAAGGAAAGGGTGCCACGGCAACGATTCCGAAGATGATGCCACGGCAACATATCGGTGCCGGAAACTCGTTGAGAGTCCGATGCAAAAGGAAAGATGGCGTGAGCGAGTCAAACGAGATGGAAGGTGGGGCGATCCCGTTACCGGGTTCCCACGGGTCGGTGACGAGGCAACCGAGGAACAAGACAAAAGGGACGAAACGGACACGGTGCACACACGGGAAACATTTCATACAACACAACAAGCATCACACGGGTCATCGTCTCGGGTTATACCTTCGAAACACTCGTTTCGGGACGGTTCGAGATCGTAGAGGGACGGAGTCGTTCTTGCGGGTCGTAGAGGAAGTAGGCGTTCACGTCATCGTGTCGTGGTACTTGGCGAATTCCTCGTTTCCGGGCGACGGTAGTGGTACATGCCGTAGAGGGAAGTAGTTGTTCACGGGTCTTCGGCGACGGTAGACGTTCACGTTACGTAGATGTACTTGTCATCGTCTCGTTCGGTCGTCGTGGTACTTGTCAAAAGGTTGTGGTCTCGATATCGTAGTTGTACACGTGGTCGTCGTGGGAAGTAGTGGAACTTGGTCGTTTTTCCGTAGATGTTCGGGTGCATACATAGAGGTACTTGTTTCGAAGAGGTACTTGGTCGTGTCGCCGTGTACTCGTTCGGGTCATCTGTCAATTCAACAAAACAAGGCATCGCAACACAAAAAAAACACAGGAGCTAACAAAAAGGGGCAGCACGGAGACGAGGCCACGACAGCAGCAGGTCAAGCCGGCGAGGAAGGAACGGAGGGAGGCAGAGCCTCGCGCGTACGCCGGAGACGGAGGGAGGAGGCCACGGCTTTCGGCCACGAGGAGGGAGCGGGGCTCCTGGAGGCGCTGGCTCCTGGCCGCGCTGGGGAGCTGGGGCCTCGGGGAGGGCTCCAGCGCTGAGGAGGGAGCCGCGGAGGGAGGATGGCCCTGGCCGACGGCGGCACTTGGCGACGGAGGACGGGCGAGGGGAGCGGGAGGCGACGAGGCAGCAGCCTCTGCGGAGGAGAGGCGCGGGGCACCGGGCCGCTGGAGGCGAACGCGTCCTCGCGAGGGAGGAGGGCGATGCCCTGGACGGGCGCGGAGCAGGGAGGCTTGGTGCTCGAGGAGGGCCTGGATCGGGGCGCGGCTGAGCCCTCGGCTCCATGGCGGTGCTGGAACGAGGCGAAGGACTCGGGCGAAGGCGGGGCGCCGCTCGGGATGTGGACGAGGCCTGGACGGGCCTGGGGCGCTGCGCGGGGCGCTCTGGCCAGAGGGAAGGCCACGGCGACGAGCTGCTGGAGGCGCCAGCTGCGAGGAGCTCGGCCGGCTCGCGGCAGGGAGATCGGCGCTGGAGGAGGGAACTGGTGCGGCTGCGGGGGAGGATCGATCGAAGGGGAAAAGTGAGCGAGGGAAACGGTCCTCGGTCGGGCACTACGGGAAAAAAACGGGAGGGAGAGTGCGGGCTACGAGGGAGAGCGAGAGGTGGCGAGGGGGAACGAGAAGAGTGCGGCGGCGGCGCTGGGAAAACAGAGGGAGGAGCGAGGGATCGAGGGGTGAGGGCTAGGGTTAGGAGCGCCGGGTTGGGCCAAAGTGGGCCGGCTGGGCTGGTGGAAGCGGTTGGCCTATAGGGCCTAGCAGGCCGGCTGGCCTAGAAGGCTGCGGGGGAGATGGCCTCTGCTTTTTATCTCTTAGACAGAAAAAAAACAAATAAGGAGAGAGCCAAAAATAAAAATAAAAGAGACAAAGAATAAGAATAAAATGATGGACATTTTTGTAAGGCTTTACGGAATAATTCCGACCTCACAAAAATAGTTCCAACAAAAAGGGAAGTGCAAACTAAAATAAATAGCTTGCCTCAAGGAGTTTGAAAAGAGTCTAGATAATTGGAGGAGCCTCGAAAATAACGGAAAAGAATTACAGGGAAGGGTTTTGAAGGAGAAACTCGAAGTAGGAAGGCATGGGGAAAAATATGCACGTGTGTTGCGGTGAATTCCAACAAATGGAATATTTATAAATATAGCTCCCTAAATATTGAGAGGCTTTTATATGTTATAAAGAGAAGTCACCTTCCCTCGATTTAAATGGACCGAAGGTCCACACGATTTATTAAGGTTGAGATGCAAAAATAAAATATGACATGATGGCATGATGACATGATGCAATGCAAAAAAATAAATAACACAAGCACAAAAGAAACACAGGAGAACCCGGAACATCTGGAATCTTCTGGAATCTTCTGGAATTTTCTGGGACGTCAGTCTCGGGCGTCACAACTCTCCCACACTAACAGAGGATCTCGACCCGAGATCCTAGAGATATCGCCGGGTAAAAACGGAAGAGGAATAGGTGAAACAAAGTTGCTTCTTTGACAAACGAGTGAAACCAAAGAACCTTGAGAGGTTGAACAAATTGAAAGAAGAATGCAACGGAGATGAACAAAGTTAAGAGCACTCCGGTAAGCAGGAGGAACATTACAAGAACCTTGAAGGTTGAAAGACATGAAACACGGGCTTACGAACCAAAAGAATATGAAACTGCAACGGTATAGCCAAGGAATAAGAATGAAAGAATTTGGACAGCACTCCGTCTGAAAATGGAAGGAATTGAAGATGAACTTGCCAAGTTGGGAAGATACTTGATGAAATGAACAACATATAGCTTCTGAAACAATTGAAAGAATGGCCCAAGGGGTAAGAAAGATTTCAGACAGCACTCCGGTTGAAAAGAGAGGCAAACTTGATAAGACGAGAGAACTAGAATGGAGGGCACAACACTCCGGTTAAATAGACAAGAGAGAATATGATCTTGATAAAAACGAGATGATGGTTAAAGAGAGCAACATCACAAAGCCTCCGGAATGAAAGAATATATGCTAGGTCGTTGGAAAAAAAAAGAACGGAGAAGAAAAAGACAACTTCTCCCCCGAATCAATTTGAAAGAGCAACCTTACGAAGAAGGGTTGAATGGGGTTGATGGAAAAATCAACACGAAATGAATAAGCTTGATGTGGGCTTATGGAAAACATCGCAAAATTATGAGGTGACAACCAGCCACTAATGGAAAACTACTTGATTGGATTGAGATCAACAAGCAGATGAAAACTTATTTCACCGGAATGATAAAAGAAGAACTTGGATCATTTATAAGCACCGTAATAGCAACAATCCTTAGGGAAAGCTTTAGGTGAATTATAACCCAAGCTGACTCCAATGAATAATTGAAGGGTTGAAAACATCTCCTGAACAAGGAAAATGATGGTTTTAAATATCTCATTCTTGATAACTCGTGAATCATGAAACATGAAGGAATTGTCAAGAATGACATAACACCACCTCAAAGATAAGGGAGAAGAATTGCACTTGGAAAGCATGAAGAAGAATGCTTGAGCTCCAACAAGAATCTTGATGAAGACTTCGAGGATGAATTAAAACTTGATGATCCACCATGAAGAACTCCGGTAATGAAAGCATGAGAATTGAAAGATGAAAAGAATAAGATTCAAGGCCTGCGATGAATTAGATGGAGTTTTGGAATGGTATAATTGAATAACTTGGCACTCCGGAAAAACAAGATGAACAACTTGGAACCGAGAATAAGATATGATGAACAAGCTCCAGACAAAAGAATTAAATCACCTTGAAGTAATAAGAATAAGAATTATGTTATGCATATCCTTCACCAATTTAAATTGATGACAACCAAAGGATTTGGCATACTACTTATTCTCGTTGCAAAGAATTAAAGAGAGAACTCGCACAAGCTTGGATAAATCTTCAACGAACCACCGGTAGGATTGTGAAAGAACGAGTGAATTAAAACAATAACAATGGAAGGGTAAACTTGAAAGAACCACCGTAAGAATATGGAGACGAACGAAGAGACATCAATGAAGAATATTTGGAGGACGAAGTTGAAAACTGAGAACGAAGAATCTTCTGAAATGATGGCCTTCGGAGGATCACAAAGAAAAGAATTCAAGAATTGCTCTGAAGGGTATAAAAGAATTCCTCACAATCTAGACAATAATGAGGTTGACATGAAGCTAGAACCACGAATCTTCAAGAGAATGGGTCAGGATTTAAGAGAAACACTTGTCCGGTCTCCAATGCTGAGAATGAAGACGAGAAATGCCATGAAGAATTATTGAGCACTCCGGAATGAAGAATTAAAAGGTTGAACCAATGATGAACAAGAATTTGAAAGCGATCTTGGAGAAGGCATGTGACTGATGGAATTCATTCTTACGTCACACTTGAAAAGAATTTCAGAATAACTCCGGAAAAAAATTAGAAGAGTCAGGTAAGATCCTGGGAAAAGACCTGTGGGTTAGGGCCCACTCAAAGAATTCACCGTTGGAAAAGATTGCTTAAGAGATATTGCACCGGTTGAATTAAATGGCTTGAATAAGGTAACAATCCTCAAAAAAAATTGAACGGATTAAGAATGGAATTTTGAATCTTCAGCACTCCGGATATGAATAACAAGAGGAGAATGAATAATTGGGCACCGGAATAAGAAAGCATTGTGAAAAGAGGAAAAAGGATAAGATCAACACCGAAATCTTGAATTACATCCACCGGCAGAATTATTGGAATTAAGAATGATGAACTTGGAGTTCTCGAGCATCTTCACGATAAAGCACCGGATAAGAACATTGAAGGAAAAGAATGAAGGAATGCCACATGAATAAAATGGATACTTCTTCTGAGAATTACTGACTCCAAGAAGAAAAAGGGAGGGAGGGTGGGGAAAAACAAAGACAACTTGGGATGAATGAAACAGACACATCGTCAGATTTCTCAACGGCGTCCGTAAGGAATAACTTGAAGAGAAGGCACACCGGTTGAAAAGAATTTAACATGACCATCTTGATGATCAAGACAAATTAGCACTCCCATAGAAATATGAGAATACTGATTAGGAAAGGTATGGAATCAACATTTGACATTGAAGCAACTCGAATACCAGAATCAAAACAAAACAAAGGATAGATATGCAACATGATCTTCACAATATCATCCGAGCAAAGAATGAATGAATGAATTCCGCAGGTACATCAGCTTGACGAGAAGCCACTTGGAGAACAAAATGAAAATAAAAAGGAACAAGGAACAGATAGAACAAATACAAGATAGAAGTTTCGTTCGACATCTTCGTGCTGAAAGCTCATGGAACGTGTTACAAAAGGGTTTTGCAATCCCCGGATCAGCATAGCCAAGGACCCTTTAAGATGCAACTCCCGATCAGAACAAGTCCATAAAACCACTTCACTCAATGTAGAACCCCAAACTTCATATCGTGCATCCGTTGGAAGAATGCCTAGAACTACTTGATGAACCCACCTATAGATTTCCGAAAGTTTCCAGTTATGCAATCAGGTGTTGGGGATACACGGGAAGCACCGCGCAATCAACTCTAAACCTACATCCAGGTGTATCCATCCTTCAACACACAACCAGTCTTTCTCAAAAACTGTTTACCTCGGACCTTCGAAAAGCATCCACTATAACAAGCTATGGCAATACTCCCGAACTACCTCCCCAGTACTGGGTGATGTCGGGGTTATCTTGCCACTGGCCGTATAGGAGAGATTTTCGATGTCGGCCGTCTTAAGTATTTAGTACTGCCGCGATATGCTTGTGACAACAATACCCCGAAGCTCAACTCCTCGGTAACAGGAGGCATCGAGAACAATATCCTTGTCACGAGAACATCGAAACAATCCCAGAATACTCGCGGGATTCCTAAAAAAAAATTTGGTGCAATTTTGAAAATAGGAGAGACAAGAATAGTCGTCAGGAGTCCTCACCAGAGAGAAAAGAGATGAGAAGCAAACAGAAATCCTACTCTCCGATATAAATATAGGACTCAAAACATTTTCAGTGTGTGCCTAGACTCAACCGTCAACGATTCGATCAATCAGTGGGGGCTTCTAGGTCGGAGAAGGCTCTGAATACCAACTTGTAATGCCCAGGATGGGACTATACCTCCTACGTGTCGAGGCACGACTTAAAGGTATAAGTCCATCCTAGAATGATCTCAAGTTTGGTATCTTTGCACGACTCATGTAAAAGAGGGATTAAATTGCAAAAGGAGATAGTTGGCTTACACTCGCCACTTCACACAATACATTACATAAGCAATCATCATTCAAAAACATCACAACCCGACTACGGGTGAAGATCCAAAAGAAAGATACCAAAGCAACATAAAGCCACAGGTCAGGATCGAATCCTAGTAGAAACCACTACTGATCGACGAAACGTCACAAGCAAACGGCCACAAGCTTCATCGAAACTCCAAGTGGAGTACTGAACCAGCTCCTGCATCAAACTCGGCTGAACCTGCATCTGGTGTTGTAGTATCTGTGAGCCACGAGGACCCAGTAATCCCATAACCATGGGTAACAAGACTAGCAAAGCTTTGTGGGTAGGAAGAGTTAAGGTGGTGAGGTTGCAGCAGCGACTAAGCAATATATGGTGGCTAACTTACGAGTACCAGAATGAGAAGAGCATCTACGCAAACGGTCGCAAAAGAGGTGATCGCTAAAGATCCTAACTACATATGGTCAAACATAACCCCACCGTGTTCTCTTCTCAAAGTGAAAAGAGACAGTCACGGTTACTCACACAGTTGTGTGTTTTACTTCGGATCATCTGTCAAGTTTTCTACAACCGGACATTAACAAATTCCAATCTGCCACATAACCGCGGGCACGGCTTTCGAAAGTTCATAACCCTGCAGGGGTGTTCCAACTTGGCCCATCACAAGCCCACGATCCGCTGAAGTGATAAATATAATATCATCACCCCTTATCTTAGGGAAAACCGATCAGGCTCGGCATCCCGGTAGCACAAGTCATTTCGACAATGGTAAAACAAGTCCAGCAAGACCTCCCGGCGTGCCGACACCCTGATAGTAGCCGCGCGCATCTCGTCTCAGGCCACGTCCGGATGAGCGCTACGTACAGTACCGAAGACCCCAGATAACTGGGTGGTACCGCAAGTGACTCTAGTTTGGGACCAACACCATCAGCACTGGCCCCCCCTGCTATGTAGAATTAAGAATCCTCGGGGACGCGACCCCCTATGCAATTTTAATTATTTAATTAAGTTGTTATTATGAGGCAAATTAAAACCAATGTTGGGCCTTGCTGGAGGAGATTTATTCAAAGTCGAACTGTCAAGGGGTCCCCATCCACCCATCGTGTAAGGAACGCAAAATCAAGGAACATAATGCCGGTTTATCGGCGCCTAAGGTGGCATGAGTGGAACAAAACACCGAGCAAAAGGCCAAGCCTTCCACCCATGCCCAGTATATAGGTGTGTTAATAATAATTATAGATATTGTGATATATCCAACAACAAGTTCCCTCCTGGAACGAACTTCATCTTCACCTGCAACTAACAACGCTATAAGAGGGACTGAGCAAGCGAGGCTGAGCAAGCGGGTAACATAGCCAAACAGTGGTTTTGCTAGGAAGGTGTCAAGGTTAGAGGTTTCATGGCAACAAGGAGAGGGCTGACATAAAAATGGGTAGCGCGACATGTAACGATAGCATCGAGACAACTAAGCATGGCAATGGTAGTAAAGGTATCCAAGGGTATGATCATCTTGCCTGGGATTCCACAAGGGAGAAGAACGGATCCATGAAGAAGACGGAGCAACACAGTCGAGCGAAGAAGCCTCACAACTCCGGAACGAAACCGAAGCTAACAAGAGAAGCAACCGGAAAGAAGCAAACAACTCGGTAAACACACAAGCATTAACATGGCATACGATGCACAAGCAAGTATGATGCATGTCCGGTTTAATTATGCATGGCATGGCAAAGTGCACAAACAAGTACTACAAGTTAAGTGGAGCTCAATATGCAACGAGTTGCATATTGACGAAACACCACATTTATTTATTTAGTTGACTCTCGTTTATTTACAACACAAGATTAAATGTTTTTAACATGGCAATAGGTGAAGCATAATAAAACTATACTAACTAGCAATTTAAATGAGGCCGGAGAATAACAACAACAAATCCCGGAAAACCCCATGAGCATGTTTAATAATTATAAAGCAACAACAAACACACATATTAATGTTGTTAACATGATGCGGATGACATGATCAAGTTTATGCAAGTTATTAAAAGGGTTGACAAAAGAGATATGAAGTATTGTCACCGTGGTGAAAGGAAAGGGTGCCACGGCAACGATTCCGAAGATGATGCCACGGCAACATATCGGTGCCGGAAACTCGTTGAGAGTACGATGCAAAAGGAAAGATGGCGTGAGCGAGTCAAACGAGATGGAAGGTGGGGCGATCCCGTTACCGGGTTCCCACGGGTCGGTGACGAGGCAACCGAGGAACAAGACAAAAGGGACGAAACGGACACGGTGCACACACGGGAAACATTTCATACAACACAACAAGCATCACACGGGTCATCGTCTCGGGTTATACCTTCGAAACACTCGTTTCGGGACGGTTCGAGATCGTAGAGGGACGGAGTCGTTCTTGCGGGTCGTAGAGGAAGTGGCGTTCACGTCATCGTGTCGTGGTACTTGGAGAATTCCTCGTTTCCGGGCGACGGTAGTGGTACATGCCGTAGAGGGAAGTAGTTGTTCACGGGTCTTCGGCGACGGTAGACGTTCACGTTACGTAGATGTACTTGTCATCGTCTCGTTCGGTCGTCGTGGTACTTGTCAAAAGGTTGTGGTCTCGATATCGTAGTTGTACACGTGGTCGTCGTGGGAAGTAGTGGAACTTCGTCGTTTTTCCGTAGATGTTCGGGTGCATACGTAGAGGTACTTGTTTCGAAGAGGTACTTGGTCGTGTCGCCGTGTACTCGTTCGGGTCATCTGTCAATTCAACAAAACAAGGCATCGCAACACAAAAAAAACACAGGAGCTAACAAAAAGGGGCAGCACGGAGACGAGGCCACGACAGCAGCAGGTCGAGCCGGCGAGGAAGGAACGGAGGGAGGCAGAGCCTCGCGCGGACGCCGGAGACGGAGGGAGGAGGCCACGGCTTTCGGCCACGAGGAGGGAGCGGGGCTCCTGGAGGCGCTGGCTCCTGGCCGCGCTGGGGAGCTGGGGCCTCGGGGAGGGCTCCAGCGCTGAGGAGGGAGCCGCGGAGGGAGGATGGCCCTGGCCGATGGCGGCACTTGGCGACGGAGGACGGGCGAGGGGAGCGGGAGGCGACGAGGCAGCAGCCTCTGCGGAGGAGAGGCGCGGGGCGCCGGGTCGCTGGAGGCGAACGCGTCCTCGCGAGGGAGGAGGGCGATGCCCTGGACGGGCGCGGAGCAGGGAGGCTTGGTGCTCGAGGAGGGCCTGGATCGGGGCGCGGCTGAGCCCTCGGCTCCATGGCGGTGCTGGAACGAGGCGAAGGACTCGGGCGAAGGCGGGGCGCCGCTCGGGATGTGGACGAGGCCTGGACGGGCCTGGGGCGCTGCGCGGGGCGCTCTGGCCAGAGGGAAGGCCACGGCGACGAGCTGCTGGAGGCGCCAGCTGCGAGGAGCTCGGCCGGCTCGCGGCAGGGAGATCGGCGCTGGAGGAGGGAACTGGTGCGGCTGCGGGGGAGGATCGATCGAAGGGGAAAAGTGAGCGAGGGAAACGGTCCTCGGTCGGGCACTACGGGAAAAAAACGGGAGGGAGAGTGCGGGCTACGAGGGAGAGCGAGAGGTGGCGAGGGGGAACGAGAAGAGTGCGGCGGCGGCGCTGGGAAAACAGAGGGAGGAGCGAGGGATCGAGGGGTGAGGGCTAGGGTTAGGAGCGCCGGGTTGGGCCAAAGTGGGCCGGCTGGGCTGGTGGAAGCGGTTGGCCTATAGGGCCTAGCAGGCCGGCTGGCCTAGAAGGCTGCGGGGGAGATGGCCTCTGCTTTTTATCTCTTAGACAGAAAAAAACAAATAAGGAGAGAGCCAAAAATAAAAATAAAAGAGACAAAGAATAAGAATAAAATGATGGACATTTTTGTAAGGCTTTACGGAATAATTCCGACCTCACAAAAATAGTTCCAACAAAAAGGGAAGTGCAAACTAAAATAAATAGCTTGCCTCAAGGAGTTTGAAAAGAGTCTAGATAATTGGAGGAGCCTCGAAAATAACGGAAAAGAATTACAGGGAAGGGTTTTGAAGGAGAAACTCGAAGTAGGAAGGCATGGGGAAAAATATGCACGTGTGTTGCGGTGAATTCCAACAAATGAAATATTTATAAATATAGCTCCCTAAATATTGAGAGGCTTTTATATGTTATAAAGAGAAGTCACCTTCCCTCGATTTAAATGGACCGAAGGTCCACACGATTTATTAAGGTTGAGATGCAAAAATAAAATATGACATGATGGCATGATGACATGATGCAATGCAAAAAAATAAATAACACAAGCACAAAAGAAACACAGGAGAACCCGGAACATCTGGAATCTTCTGGAATCTTCTGGAATATTCTGGGACATCAGTCTCGGGCGTCACAGTTAATCTTAAAAGATTAGACATGTTACCTCACAAGGTTTGTTATGTAGAAACAAAAGAAACTATGAAGTGTATTCTACATTAAAAATGCAATCTATAGGTATGGGCTCCTATCTTAATGGTTGCACGTTCATATCTTAATGGTTGCACGTTCATACTTTCACTCATCTACAGAAAGTTGATGCCATGGACGTTAGTTCCAGTGTATTCATGTTAAGATAATATACTCTAGAAGACTAGAGCAATACTACAGCTATAACAGAAACGAATGGGGTTGCTTGCTGCAATATAGAGAAACATATATAGATGGTTTTCATATTTGACCAACCTCAAATTTGATAGTGGGTTCATGGCATAATGCCGGTAGCTCCATCTGAAAGAAAAATTCAGACCAGCTGTCAATACAATTGTATTTATTCATCTACTATGATTTCATATATCTATTCCAGTTTAAAAAATCTTCAATCTTTTTTGTTGTCACACAATCACTGGACGTAGTTGCAACAAATTTTTTTTTGTATTTATAAAGCTTGCATGGCATTACATTACTTACTTTACTAATCAACATTTTGTTATATTTTTAGGGCCTCAAAGACTATGGCACCTACACCATTGAATGCATTGACTAAACGAAACGAGACGTGGACAATCAAAGTTTTAAGATTAGCACTGATTAATTTTATTAGACAAAAAGGTCAAAGTATTACATATATAATGTCTCTTCAGTTTTCCTTTCCAAAGTTTGCTAATGTTTCTCTATGTAGGGCAATGTGATCCATGCTTCTATTCGGAACAAACTGGTCAATAAATCTAAAGCAAAAATTAAAGAGGACTCCATCTACATAACTAATACCTTCAAAGAATGGAAGTATGAAAAATACTGACCATTACAGAACAATCTCAAAATTAGTTTCTTTTTTATACAACAGTGAAGGAAGTGGATGGAGCAAAATCCAACTTCTTGGACTACCACTTCGAATTTGCTGATAGTGATACCTTGTAGGGTAGGGTGAATATTGATAAATAGTGCTCATGTATGAACCAATGTATCAAATAGCCGGCTAAGCAAAATAGCATCGGTCCTTCACATCAGCTATAGTGAGGCTATAGTTGGCTATTTGATATTCAAGGAATTTGCAAGAGTGCATGGAATATTTTGAAGCGAGCTTCACTTTTGAAGTTGACAACAAACTTGAGATGGAATATTCAAATGAAATAGTTGAAGAGGTATGCAGATGCACATTTCAGTATTTAAATGGTTTATAAAGTTATAAAGTCAGTACATTCTGTATAGGGCATACTGGAAAGGCAAGACACACAAGGTTCTTCAAATTTTGTTAGGCAGAAGTTAGATAATGAGGTATTGCCACTAATTAATGGTTTTGCTGTCACAAGTGTGCAAATTTTACTTTAAAATATTAAAAAATAATTACATTATTATAGGGAAACCACTCTTCCAAGACTACGACTAAAGATGAGAAGAAGGATATGTGCAGAAAGGTAACTTCTAAATCATCTAACAAAAAATATGGAAAAGTTCCTAATGATGGAGGACAAAGAGACAGAAGTCTAGCAAAAGATATGAAAAAGGTGTGTCAATGTTTGCTTCCAGAAATAGCAGAAAACCAATTGTTAAAACAGAAGCTCTTGATGACGAGGTAACAAATTGAAAACACTGTCACCATGTATATGCATTAATATTTTTTACCGCGTATTTATTTATGACATCACAAACCACACATGCAGAGCCAAAAACTGTTTCGCAGAAGGCAAAACGAGAGACAACACGTAAGAGATGTAAACATGATTTGAAAAGAAAGGCTTCTGGAAATAACAAAAAAGTTCTTATAAATAACAATCTGTTCGATAGGTGTTCGTTCAAATTACTTTCCCTCTTCTGTATATATTAATACTGCTATTATTTTATTATATCACCGACAAAAAACAAGAAGATCTATTTGACAAGGAGGTACGGAACATTTGAGCTACAAGTTCAGATACAATTACCATAGAGGATGATTCAGATAAAGATTGCGAACAAAACTATACACATGTCAAAAGGCCTACCGACAAGAAACCGCGAATAGTTGTGAAAATAAACAAATCTAACAATGAGGTCAAAAGTACATACTTTCTTGTATTGTTTTTAATATAAACACAAAGTTCTATTATGTGTTCTAATTTGGAGTATATGATATAATACTAATTTTGATTGGTATGTCTGCTCATACATATAATTACATTTTAAAATATACATGAACATATTACTAGCTACTATGTACTACCTCATTCAACAGTTATAGACCACTTACAAAAAATCATATGTTTTTACAAGATTAGAAAGAAAATTATGAAATGTTTATACCACTAAAAGTCATTTCGTTGATTACATTATATTGGTTCAGCCGCACAACCATAGAAAAAGGATAAGAAAAAGAGGATAAATTACAGTCGGAAAAGGAAAAATAGGGACCTCCAAGTCGAACTTTGAAGAATGTTACCGCTGCGGAGGATGAGGATGATGTGCCGGGGTACGTCGAGCAGAAATAGAAATGATGTGTCTACTTTGCGCACTTGTGAAAGAAAACGTAGCCATCAATCTTATACTCAAGCAGGCTGTAGATTCCTACTGCAAATCTCATACTCAAGCCAGAAATAGAAACGATGCAAGAGGGCTGCAGGTTTGTAGGAGATTAAATCAACAACCAAACAAACTGCACGGCCGTCGCCGCTGCCCTTTACAAGCCTAGGCGGCCGAAGAGGCGTACGAGGACACAGACAAGCCGCCGTCCATGCTGAACATGTGCCATAACCAGCTGCGGGGGTGGCTCCAGCTGAGGAAGATAAACCTCCATGAAACGAATCAGCAAAGAAAGCTGATGGGAGATATCCAGCAGCAGCAATTTTTGAGTGAGAAGCAAGATTTATGAAAAGAGAAAGGGGATCGGAGGAGATGGATGGGGAAAATAGGAACATAGAAGTCAAGAAGTCTATTGAATAGGTATAAGTGGAGAATAATAATGGTGGGACCCATTAAACTAATGACGTTTTGTAGGAGTAGTACACACACCTTGCTACTGAGAGTGCACGTGTCTCATATTAATACAAAATATACTACCAGAGTTGTCACTCCGTATTTTAGTATCAAGTTTCATTGGTAATAAGAGTAATGGATTAGTATGATAGGAAAAATATAAAGGGTGGATTATATTTTAACAATATTGTTTGCTCTCCCAGAGTTGTCACTTCGTATTTTTTTAATGATATACTGTTTGCTCTACCAGAGCAATCAATTTCAGTAAAAAAACAATATATATATA
>LR738709.1:295667110-295680985 GCA_902687465.1 Secale cereale
TGAACCTTAGTTGGGGGAGGGGGCATGCGTTCATAGCTTAGGATTCCCTTCATGCCGAGACAAGGGGGCTGCTAGCTACTTCACACTTTGCTAGGTGAACCTCGGTTGGGGGGCATGCATTCATTGTTGGGGAACCTAGTATTTCAAAAAAAAAATCCTATGATCACGCAAGATCTATCTACTAGATGCATAGCAACGAGAGGGGAGAGTGTGTCCACGTACCCTCGTAGACCAGGAGCGGAAGCGTCTAGTGACGCGGCTGATGTAGTCGAACTATCTTCGCGATCCAACCGATCAAGCACCGAATGTACGTAGCCTCTGCGTTCAGCACACGTTCAGCTTGATGACGTCCCACGAGCTCTTGATCTAGTAGAACCTCGCGGGAGAGTTTCGTCAGCACGACGGCGTGGTGACGAAGATGATATAGCTACCGCGCCGGGCTTCGCCTAAGCACTGCAACGGTATGACCGAGGTGTGCTTCTATGGAGGGGGCACCGCACACGGCTTGGAGAGATCAACTTGATCAACTTGTGTGTCTATGGGGTGCCTCTACCCCCGTATATAAAGGAGGAGGGGAGGGGAGGGGCCGGCCCTCTCTATGGCGCGCCCTAGGGAGTCCTACTCCCACCGGGAGTAGGACTCCCCCCCCTTCCCTAGTAGGATTAGGAGAAGAAAGAAGGAGGAGAGGGAGAAGAAGGAAAGGGGGGGCCGCCCCCTTCCCAATTCAGATTGGGCTTGTGGGGGGCACGCCCCCACCTTGGTTGCCTCCTCTGCCCTTCCCCTATGGCCCATTATGGCCCATTAACTCCCCGGAGGGTTCCGGTAACCCCCCGGTACTCCGGTATATGCCCGAAACCTCTCGGAACCTTTCCGGTGTCCAAACATAGTCGTCCAATATATCGATCTTTACGTCTTGGACATTCCGAGACTCCTCGTCATGTCCGTGATCTCATATGGGACTCCGAACTACCTTCGGTATATCAAAAACTAATAAACTCATAATACCGATCGTCATCAAACGTTTAGCGTGCAGACCCTATGGGTTTGAGAACTATGTAGACATGACCGAGACTCATCTTCGGTCAATAACCAATAGTGGAACCTGGATGCTCATATTGGCTCCTACATATTCTACAAAGATCTTTATCGGTCAAACCGCATAACAACATACGTTGTTCCTTTTGTCATCGGTATGTTACTTGTCCGAGATTCGATCGTCGGTATCTCAATACCTAGTTCCATCTCGTTACTGGCAAGTCTCTTTACTCGTTCCGTAATACATCATCTCGTGACTAACTCATTAGTCATATTCTTGCAAGGCTTATTATGATGTGTATTACCGAGAGGGCCCAGAGATACCTCTCCGACGTTCGGAGTGACAGATCATATTCTTTTTCAATGCCAACACCACGAACACCTTCGGAGACACCTGTAGAGCATCTTTATAATCACCCAGTTACGTTGTGACGTTTGATAGCGCACAAGGTGTTCCTCTGGTATTCGGGAGTTGCATAATCTCATAGTCATAGGAACATGTATAAGTCATGGAGAAAGCAGTAGCAGTAAAACTAAACAATCATAGTGCTAAGCTAACGGATGGGTCTTGTCCATCACATCATTCTCCTAATGATGTGATCTCGTTGATCAAATGACAACTCATGTCTATGGTCAGGAAACATAACCAGCTTTGATCAATGAGCTAGTCTAGTAGATGCATACTAGGGACATACTGTTTGTCTATGTATTCACACATGTACTAAGTTTCCGGTTCATACAATTCTAGCATGAATAAAAGACATTTATCATGATATATAAGGAAATACAAATAACATCTTTATTATTGCCTCTAGGGCATATTTCCTTCAGTCTCCCACTTGAACTAGAGTCTATAATCTAGATTACAAAGTAATGACCCTAACACCCATGGAGTCTTGGTGTTGATCATGTTTTGCCCGTGGAAGAGGCTTAGTCAACGGGTCTGCAACATTCAGATCCGTATGTATCTTGCAAATTTCTATGTCTCCCTTCTTAACTAGATCGCGGATGGAATTGATGCGTCTTTTGATGTGCTTTGTTCTCTTGTGAAACCTGGATTCCTTCGCCAAGGCTATTGCTCTAGTGTTGTCACAAAAGATTTTCATTGGACCCGATGCACTAGGTATCACACCTAGATTGGATATGAACTCCTGCATCCAGACTCCTTCATTTGCTGCTTCCGAAGCAGCTATGTATTCCGCTTCACACGTAGATCCCGCCATGACGCTCTGCTTGGAACTGCACCAACTGACAGCTCCACCGTTCAATAAAAATACATATCCGGTTTGTGACTTCGAGTCATCCGGATCAGTGTCAAAGCTTGCATCGACATAACCGTTTATGACAAGCTCTTTGTCACCTCCATATACGAGAAACATATCCATTATCCTCTTCAGGTACTTCAGGATGTTCATGACCGCTGTCCAGTGATCCACTCCTGGATTACTTTGGTACCTCCCTGCTAAACTTATAGCAAGGCACACATCAGGTCTGGTACACAACATTGCATACATGATAGATCCTATGGCTGAGGCATAGGGAATGACTTTTATTTTCTCTCTATCTTCTGCAGTGGTCGGGCATTGAGTCTTACTCAACTTCACACCTTGTAACATAGTCAAGAACCCTTTCTTTGACTGATTCATTTTGAACTTCTTCAAAACTTTATCAAGGTATGTGCTTTGTGAAAGTCCAATTAAGCGTCTTGATCTATCTCTATAGATCTTGATGCCTAATATGTAAGCAGCTTCACCAGGGTCTTCCATTGAAAAATTCTTATTCAAGTATCCTTTTATGCTATCCAGAAATTCTATATCATTTCCAATCAACAATATGTCATCCACATATAATATCAGAAATGCTACCGAGCTCCCACTCACTTTCTTGTAAATACAGGCTTCTCCAAAAGTCTGTATAAAACCATATGCTTTGATCACCTCATCAAAGCGTATATTCCAACTCCGATATGCTTGCACTAGTCCATAGATGGATCGCTGGAGCTTGCACACTTTGTCAGCACCTTTAGGATCGAAAAAACCTTCTGGTTGCATCATATACAACTCTTCTTTGAGATATCCATTCAGGAATGCAGTTTTGACATCCATTTGCCAGATTTCATAATCATAAAATGCGGCAATTGCTAACATGATTCGGACAGACTTAAGTATCGCTATGGGTGAGAAAGTCTCATCGTAGTCAACTCCTTGAACTTGTCGACACCCTTTCGCAACAAGCCGAGCTTTGTAAACAGTAACATTATCGTCAACGTCGGTCTTCTTCTTGAAGATCCATTTATTTTTGATGGTTTGCTGATCATCGGGCAAGTCAACCAAAGGCCATACTTTGTTCTCATACTTGGATCCCATCTTAGATTTCATGGCCTAAAGCTATTTTGCGGAATCAGGGCTCATCATCGCTTCCTCATAGTTCGTAGGTTCATGATGGTCTAGTAACATGACTTCCAGAACTGGGTTGCCGTACCACTCTGGTGCGGAATGTACTCTGGTTGATCTACGAAGTTCAGCAGAAACTTGATCTGAAGTTTCATGATCATCATCATTAGCTTCCTCACTAATTGGTGTAGGAATCACTGGAACTAGTTTTTGTGATGTACTACTTTCTAATTCGGGAGAAAGTACAATTACCTCATCAAGTTCTACTTTCCTCCCACTCACTTCTTTTGAGAGAAACTCCTTCTCTAGAAAGGATCCATTCTTAGCAACGAATATTTTTCCTTCAGATCTGTGATAGAAGGTGTACCCAACAGTCTCTTTTGGGTATCCTATGAAGACACATTTCTCCGACTTGGGTTCGAGCTTATCAGGTTGAAGCTTTTTCACATAAGCATCGCAGCCCCAAACTTTAAGAAACGACAACTTTGGTTTCTTGCCAAATGTCTCAACGGATTTAGATGGTGCCCTATTTAATGTGAATGCAGCTGTCTCTAAAGCATAACCCCAAAACGATGGTGGTAAATCGGTAAGAGACATCATAGACCGCACCATATCTAATAAAGTACGGTTATGACATTCGGACACACCATTACGCTGTGGTGTTCCGGGTGGTGTCAGTTGTGAAACTATTCCACATTGTTTCAAAAGAAGATCAAACTCGTAACTCAAATATTCACCTCCACGATCAGATCATAGAAACTTTATTTTCTTGTTATGATGATTCTCTACTTCACTCTGAAATTCTTTGAACTTTTCAAATGTTTCAGACTTGTGCTTCATCAAGTAGATATACCCATATCTGCTCAAATCATCAGTGAAGGTCAGAAAATAACGATACCCGCCGCGAGCTTCAAGACTCATCGGTCCACATACATCAGTATGTATGATTTCCAACAAATCTGTTGCTTGCTCCATTGTTCCGGAGAATGGAGTTTTAGTCATCTTGCCCATGAGGCATGGTTCGCAAGCACCAAGTGATTCATAATCAAGTGATTCCAAAAGTCCATCACTATGGAGTTTCTTCATGCTCTTTACACCGATATGACCTAAATGGCAGTGCCACAAATAAGTTACACTATCATTATTAATCTTACGTCTTTAGGCTTCAATATTATGAATATGTGTATCACTACGATCGAGATCCAACAAGAATAGACCACTCTTCAAGGGTGCATGACCATAAAAGACATTACTCACATAAATAGAACAACCATTATTCTCAGATTTAAATGAATAACCGTCTCGCAATAAACAAGATCCAGATATAATGTTCATGCTTAACGCTGGCACCAAATAACAATTATTCAGGTCTAAAACTAATCCCGAAGGTAGATGTAGAGGTAGCTGTTGGGGGAAACTGTCCGCCACGAACACCTATGGGACCGGAGCCCCTTGTCTATGCGGTACGAGGGCGGAGGGAGCACAAAGAGCAGATCGTAGCGAGCACGCGGGCAGTTTTACCCAGGTTCGGGCCGCGGTAGACGCGTAAAACCCTACTCCTGCTTGGTTGTGTATTGAGTTTGGGCGCTCGGGAGCTTGAAGAAGCAGCTACACCAAGCGCGAGAGTGATCTAGGTTCCGAACCCCCTCCACGTTGTGCATGGGCCTCCTTTTATAGTGCAAGGGGTCACCGACAGGTGTCAACGTAGGAGAAAGGGGCAAAAGTGTAAAAGAGGTGGTAGTTGTAACAGTGCGGGAACAGTGGAGCTACAGTACAGAACAGTGGTCTATACCTACTTTAACAGTGGGGGACAAGGGCATTTAATGCCCGTCGCCGTCGACCCCAAAAGCTCCCGCCTTAGCGTCTCCGTCCGCCACGGCGACGGATCCATCACCGTGGAGTGCCACCGTGTACCCCAGGCTGCACAGCCATCCGCCACGCGTCCCTGGATAGGCCCCAGGGCGACGCGTGGGCCGGTGAGCTGGAGCGCGGGCACACAACGCAGCTTCCCCGGCAAGCACCTTGCCGGGGCCTTGGTCTTGCCGGGCCCGAGAGCTTGTCGCTCCCCGGGCCCCTTGCCGGGGCGCGTATAGCGCCGAGGCGTTGTCGTCTAGTCTTCCTGGCAAGCTCCTCTTGCCAGGGTCTTGTGTTAGTGGGACAGTCTTGAGCCTGGTACGGCCTTCCCGGCAAGCTCCTCTTGCCGGGGTCTCGGTCTTATGTCTTGTATACTTTGTTTTTGAATGGTTTAATAGGGAGCAGGAAGGTCTCCGGCGAGCACGCAGTAAACCTTGCCGCGGGAAGCTGCAACTGCCCGTGCACAAGTTGGGGTACTGAGGTACCCCCTACCTTAGTACACCGACAGGAGCCCCCGGGCCTGGGCCACACACGGTGCCGAGCGCTGTTGGGCCAGGCCCAAAACAGTGCACGGGCACCCGCGGCCCGCGGCGCGCCGAATCCACTTCCATATCCGCCGCACCCCACGGTAACGGCACGCGTCGATCGCGGCGCCGTGGGATGGGACGTGCCCACGATCTCTTAATGGAAAGGGCGAAACGCCCCCCACTCCCCCATAAAAGCAGAGGGAGCGGGCGCGGTTCCCCTCCTTGCGCTCTCATTACATCGTCTTCCTCCTCCAAAGATTCCTTCTTGCTCTCTGCCTCCACATCTCCGCCGCCGCCGAGCTCTTCGTCCCCCTCCTTCCACCGCGTCCGCCATGGCCCCAAAGACCGACAAGGCGAAGGCGGAGAAGGCCAAGCGGGAGAAATCGGAGCAAGCGGCCAAGCTCATCGCGTACCGGAAGCGGCCTGTCGTCTTCCCGCCGAAGCTCGGCGTGCGGGAGCTCTGGAACAAGTATTACTTGTTCTGGTCCAAGGGAACCGACGCGCATCCCCGCACGCGAGCGTACCCGGCCGCCGCCAAGGACAGCTATCCCGGCGGGTACTACTTCTTTGCCGCCTTTTTCCATTGTGGTCTCTGTCCTCCTTTCTCAAACTTCTTCTGCGATGTCATGAACACGTATGGCCTCCATCTGCTTGACTTCACCCCCAACGCCATTCTCACCATGGCCGTTTTCGCACACATGTGCGAAAACTTCATAGGAGTCCACCCCAATGTAGCCCTCTTTAGACACTTCTTCACTCCTAGAGCCGAGGCCGATGCCCCCCTCTCCGGAGGAATTTCTTGGGTCTTTCGTCTGAATAAGAAAGGGGCGTACTTGCCGGGGGAGCTCCGCGGCAAGTGGGAGGAATGGCGAGCGGAGTGGTGCTGGATCGTAGAAGACCAGCCGCAAGCCTTCACCGC
Source organism: Secale cereale (assembly GCA_902687465.1). NCBI lineage: Eukaryota > Viridiplantae > Streptophyta > Magnoliopsida > Poales > Poaceae > Secale > Secale cereale. Next base: position 295,673,839 of record LR738709.1, read on the forward strand.
GCCGCGCACAACGCCCATCGTGCGCGGCAGGGACTGGAGTGAGCTGGACTCGGACGACGTCAAGCTCAACATCGCCCTCGTCCGGATTCTTCGTCTTTGGTTGGCCAATCTGTCAGTTGCCGAGGTGGGCGCAGATTTCCTCCGCCGGCGCATCGCCCCTCTCCAAGACCGGAAGAGGCCGGCCTGGGAGTACGGCGGCCCGGCAGACATCATGAGGCTGCGCCCCGGGCTCAATTTCAACTTCACCACGCTGGAGCTGCGGGGAATGGTACGAGAACTCTTCAAGTACGACCCGACGCACCCCGAGTGGTTCAGGACTCCCCGGGAAGTGGTGCCGCTCTGCAACAACGCCGTCAGGGATCGGATCCTCGCCATGATGCCCATGTGTGACTCGCATGGCTTGGACCGCACGTGGATCGCCCCGAAGCCCATCGACGTCCTCAACTTCTACGACAACCTCGCCGAGGTGGCGAAGAACAAGGAGGACCTCAAGCTGCACACGCGGGACACCACCGACCAGGAGATCGCCTACATAGCTTCTCGGGCTGAGGAGGCCGCCGCAGCCGCGGCGGCAGGAGTCTTCGGATTCTCGCCGGAGGAGGCGGAGGCTGAGGACGCGTCCACCCAGGCGGAGGAGGCGGAGATCCGCAGGTTGCTGAATCTTCCACCCGACGCGCTCGCCGGGGTTCCCTCGCTGAGGCACTCCGGGATCCACGGGATCGCGGCGGAGGCCGCGGCAATGGAGGGCACCGCCGGAGGGAGCAGAGGCGCCGCGAGGGGCGGAGGCGCTAAAGGAAAGGGGGCCGCAGCGCAGGACGCTGGGCCCAGCGAGCCGACCGGGGCGGAGGAGGAGGAGGAGGAGGCCGAGGACTCCGGCGGATCCACGGAGTTGTACGCCGACGACCTCTCCTCGTCGGAGAGCTCTCCGCCCCCGGCAAGCCCGAGGCAGTCCCCGGCGAAGCGCCTCCGCAAGGCGGCGACGGGGGAGAGGGCGCAGGCGCCCCGGCAACAGCCACCTCGCCGGGCAGCTCCCCGGGGGAGCCAAGCCGCGGCAAGGCCGTCCGGCGCACCAGCCGCAACGGAGGCGGCCCGTGCGCGGACCACGACGGAGGCGCCCCGCAGGCCGGCAGCGAGCCGGCAGGGGTCTTCTCGGAGCGGAGCAACGGCTCCGCCCGCTCCTCGGGCGCCGGCAGCCACAGGGGCTGGGTCTTCGCAGCCCCCAGCCCCGGTGAACACCAAGCGCGCGAGGGAGTCTTCGTCTTCCGCTCCTCACGCCGACGCGCCCACGGTGGAGTATGACTTCTCCGCCCTGAGCGAGGACGACGAGGAGGACCAGGAGTAAGAATCCAAGACTTTATATCAAGATGTTGGGGGAAACTGTCCGCCACGAACACCTATGGGACCGGAGCCCCTTGTCTATGCGGTACGAGGGCGGAGGGAGCACAAAGAGCAGATCGTAGCGAGCACGCGGGCAGTTTTACCCAGGTTCGGGCCGCGGTAGACGCGTAAAACCCTACTCCTGCTTGGTTGTGTATTGAGTTTGGGCGCTCGGGAGCTTGAAGAAGCAGCTACACCAAGCGCGAGAGTGATCTAGGTTCCGAACCCCCTCCACGTTGTGCATGGGCCTCCTTTTATAGTGCAAGGGGTCACCGACAGGTGTCAACGTAGGAGAAAGGGGCAAAAGTGTAAAAGAGGTGGTAGTTGTAACAGTGCGGGAACAGTGGAGCTACAGTACAGAACAGTGGTCTATACCTACTTTAACAGTGGGGGACAAGGGCATTTAATGCCCGTCGCCGTCGACCCCAAAAGCTCCCGCCTTAGCGTCTCCGTCCGCCACGGCGACGGATCCATCACCGTGGAGTGCCACCGTGTACCCCAGGCTGCACAGCCATCCGCCACGCGTCCCTGGATAGGCCCCAGGGCGACGCGTGGGCCGGTGAGCTGGAGCGCGGGCACACAGCGCAGCTTCCCCGGCAAGCACCTTGCCGGGGCCTTGGTCTTGCCGGGCCCGAGAGCTTGTCGCTCCCCGGGCCCCTTGCCGGGGCGCGTATAGCGCCGAGGCGTTGTCGTCTAGTCTTCCTGGCAAGCTCCTCTTGCCAGGGTCTTGTGTTAGTGGGACAGTCTTGAGCCTGGTACGGCCTTCCCGGCAAGCTCCTCTTGCCGGGGTCTCGGTCTTATGTCTTGTATACTTTGTTTTTGAATGGTTTAATAGGGAGCAGGAAGGTCTCCGGCGAGCACGCAGTAAACCTTGCCGCGGGAAGCTGCAACTGCCCGTGCACAAGTTGGGGTACTGAGGTACCCCCTACCTGAGTACACCGACAGTAGCGTGCCGACGTCGATCACGTCGACTTTGGAACCATTTCCCACGCGCATCGTCCCCTCGTTCTTAGCCAATCTTCGTTTAATCCGTAGTCCCTGTTTCGAGTTGCAAATATTAGCAACCGAACTGCTATCAAATACCCAGGTACTACTACGAGCATTAGTAAGGTACACATCAGTAACATGTATATCACATATACCTTTGTTCACCTTGCCATACTTCTTATCCGCCAAATACTTGGGGCAGTTCCGCTTCAAGTGTCCAGTCCCTTTGCAGTAGAAGCCCTCAGTTTCAGGCTTGGCTCCAGACTTGGGTTTCTTCGCGGGAGTAGCAACTGTCTTGCTATTCTTCTTGAAGTTTCCCTTCTTTCCCTTGCCCTTTTTCTTGAAACTAGTGGTCTTGTTAACCATCAACACTTGATGCTCCTTTTTGATTTCTACCTCCGCAGCCTTGAGCATAGCGAAGAGCTCGGGAATTGTCTTTTGCATCCCTTGCAAATTATAGTTCATCATGAAGCCTTTATAGCTTGGTGGCAGTGATTGAAGAACTCTATCGATAACACTGTCCTCGTCAACTTTCCAACCAAGTGGAGTCATATGATTGTAGTACCCAGACATTCTGAGCAAGTGTTCACTGACAGAACTATTCTCCTCCATCTTGCAGCTATAGAACTTATTGGAAATCTCATATTTCTCAATCCGGGCATTTGCCAGAAATATTAACTTCAACTCCTGGAACATCTCATATGCTCCATGACGTTCAAAACGTCGTTGTAGTCCCGGTTCTAAGCCGTAAAGCATGGCACACTAAACTATCGTGTAGTCATCAGACCGCGTCTGCCAGACGTTCAAAGCGTCTACATTAGCGGGAGGGGGCATGTCACCTAGCGGTGCTTCAAGGACATAATTCTTTTGTGTAGCAATGAGGATAATCCTCATGTTACGGACCGAGTCCATGTAATTGCTACCATCATCTTTCAACTTAGCTTTCTCTAGGAATGCATTAAAATTCAAAGGAACGGTAGCATGGGCCATTGATCTACAACAACATAGATATGCAAAAACTATCAGGACTAAGTTCATGATAAATTAAAGTTCAATTAATCAAATTACTACAGAACTCCCACTTAGATAGACATCCCTCTAGTCATCTAAATGATCACGTGATTCAAATCAACTAAACCATGTCCGATCATCACGTGAGATGGAGTAGTTTTGAATGGTGAACATCTTATGTTGATCATATCTACTATATGATTCACGCTCGACCTTTCGGTCTCCAGTGTTCCGAGGCCATGTCTGTACATGCTAGGCTCGTCAAGTTTAACCCGAGTTTTCTGCGTGTGCAAAACTGGCTTGCACCCGTTGTATGTGAACATAGAGCTTATCACACCCGATCATCACCTCGCAACGGTGCATATTCAGGGAGAACACTTGTACCTTGAAATTTTGTAAGGGATCATCTTATAATGCTACCGCCGTACTAAGAAAAATAAGAAGCATAATAAGATAAACATCACATGCAATCAAAATATGTGACATGATATGGCCATCATCATCTTGTGCTTTTGATCTCCATCTCCAAGGCACCGTCATGATCACCATCGTCATCGGCACGACACCTTGATCTCTATCGTAGCATCGTTGTCATCTCGCCAAGTATTGCTTCTACGACTAACGCTACCGCTTAGTGATAAAGTAAAGCAATTACATGGCGATTGTATTTCATACAATAAAGCAACAACCATATGGCTTCTGCCAGTTGCCGATAACTTTATAAAACATGATCATCTCATACAATAACGTATCACTCATCACGTCTTGACCATATCACATCACAACATGCCCTGCAAAAACAAGTTAGACGTCCTCTACTTTGTTGTTGCAAGTTTTACGTGACTGCTACGAGCTTAGCAAGAACCGTTCTTACCTACGCATACAAAACCACAATGATATTTCACAAGTACTGGGAGTAGCCACACTCGATTCAATTAAAGTTGGAGAAACTGACACCCGCCAGCCACCTGTGTGCGAAGCACGTCGGTAGAACCAGTCTCGCGTAAGCGTACGCGTAATGTCGGTCCGGGCCGCTTCATCCAACAATACCGCCGAATCAAAGTATGACATGCTGGTAAGAAGTATGACTAGTATCGTCCACAACTCACTTGTTTTCTACTCGTGCATATCATCTACGCATAGACCTGGCTCATGATGCCACTGTTGGGGAAGATAGTATTTCAAAAAAAAATCCTACGATCACGCAAGATCAATCTACTAGATGCATAGCAACGAGAGGGGAGAGTGTGTCCACGTACCCTCGTAGACTGGGAGCGGAAGCGTATAGTGACGCGGTTGATGTAGTCGAACTTTCTTCGTGATCCAACCGATCAAGCACCGAACGTACAGAGCCTCCGCATTCAGCACACATTCAGCTTGATGACGTCCCACGAGCTCTTGATCCAGTAGAACCTCGCAGGGCTTCGCCTAAGCACTGCAACGGTATGACCAAGGTGTGTTTCTGTGGAGGGGGCACCGCACACGGCTGGGAGAGATCAACTTGATCAACTTATCTGTAGACCTGGCCAAACCTCGGGCCGGGCCGGACTTCGGGCCGGGCCTAGCCAAGCCCGAGGGAAAAAACGTAGGCCCGAGCCCGGCCCGGCGAGGCCATCGGGCCTGTTTCTTGGGCCCGAGCCCGACCCGAACAAGCAAAAGCTCGACGGGCCTCGGGCCGGGCCCCATCAGAAAAACGCAAATTTGACGGGCCCGGGCCCGGCCTGGCCCGACCAACGGGCTCAAAATCTAGGCCCGAGCCCGTCCCGGGAGCAGTGTCGGGCCGGGCCGGGTCAGGCTTTTTCGGGCCGGTCGGGCCGGGCTGCCCATGGCCAGGACTACTTGTGTGTCTATGGGGTGCCTCTACCCCCGTATATAAAGGAGGAGGGGAGGGGAGGGGCCGGCCCTCTCTATGGCGCGCCCTAGGGAGTCCTACTCCCATCGGGAGTAGGACTCCCCCCTTCCCTAGTAGGATTAGGAGAAGAAGGAAGGAGGAGAGGGAGAAGAGGGAAAGGGGGGCCGACCCCCTTCCCAATTCAGATTAGGCTGGTGGGGGTGCGACCCCACCTTGGCCGCCTCCTCTCCCCTTCCCCTATGGCCCATTAAGGCCCATTAACTCCCCGGGGGGTTCCGGTAACCCCTCAGTACTCCGGTATATGCCCGAAACCTCTCGAAACCTTTCCGGTGTCCAAACATAGTCGTCCAATATATCGATCTTTACGTCTCGGACATTCCGAGACTCCTCGTCATGTCCGTGATCTCATCTAGGACTCCGAACTACCTTCAGTACATCAAAAACTCATAAACTCATAATACCGATCGTCATCAAACGTTAAGCGTGCGGACCCTATGGGTTCGAGAACTATGTAGACATGACCGAGACTCATCTCCGGTCAATAACCAACAGAGGAACCTAGATGCTCATATTGGCTCCTACATATTGTACAAATATCTTTATCGGTCAAACCGCATAACAACATATGTTGTTCCTTTTGTCATCGGTATGTTACTTGTCCGAGATTCGATCATCGGTATCTCAATACCTAGTTCAATCTCATTACCGGAAAGTCTCTTTACTCGTTCCGTAATACATCATCTCGAGACTAACTCATTAGTCATTCTTGCAAGGCTTATTATGATGTGTATTAACGAGAGGGCCCAGAGATACCTCTTCGACGTTCGGAGTGACAAATCCTATTCTTGATCTATGCCAACACCACGAACACCTTCGGAGACACCTGTAGAGCATCTTTATAATCACCCAGTTACGCTGTGACGTTTGATAGCACACAAGGTGTTCCTCCGGTATTCGGGAGTTGCATAATCTCATAGTCATAGGAACATGTATAAGTCATGGAGAAAGCAGTAGCAGTAAAACTAAAAGATCATAGTGCTAAGCTAACGGATGGGTCTTGTCCATCACATCATTCTCCTAATGATGTGATCTCGTTGATCAAATGACAACTCATGTCTATGGTTAGCAAACATAACCATCTTTGATCAATGAGCTAGTCTAGTAGAGGCATACTAGGGACATACTGTTTTGTCTATGTATTCACACATGTACTAAGTTTCCGGTTAATACAATTCTAGCATGAATAAAAGACATTTTCATGATATATAAGGAAATACAAATAACATCTTTATTATTGCCTCTAGGGCATATTTCCTTCACTCATAGCATAGGATTCCCTTCGTGCTGACACAAGGGGGGCTAGAAATACCGTGCGGTTTACGAGATAGGTGCCACATCGAAGTTGCATTTTGTATTTGAACAATAAACCACCCTTTTTATACATAAATTTGGTCCACATGCAAGCGTGTTCGTGTCCTGACCCTCTCCCGCGTCATTTTTCGCCAAATTTATGAACATTAGACAAGTCGGATGACGCAACAGACACGATTCCCTCAAACTAACCGTGTGCCACGCCAGTTCCCATGTCACGCACACACCCGCATAGTACATTGGGCTCCATAAGGCTTCCCCTCTCAAAAATATCTACCCGCCTGCAGATTTTTTCTGTTTGATAAAACATAGTTATTGTATTTCGACAATGTGTGATGTTTCTTGTTCCCAATCCTGCCTGCATCCCTCGAGAATATCTGCCCGCCTCGAGGGTTTTTCTGTTTCATAACACACAGTTGTTATCTCCGGACCATGTGCGATGCACCATCATAAAAAAAAATCAATAGCCCCGGCATTTCACTCCCGCGTTTGACTCCCGCGTAGTAAAATTTTCAGTACCAGCGTCATTTCCTCAAACACACTCCCCGC